>CM067360.1:44683831-45363831 GCA_034401795.1 Chaetoderma sp. LZ-2023a | reverse complement strand
GTGGCAGCGGTTGTGGTGGTGGCCATGGTAGTGGGTGCTTCGGTGGAGGTGGCGTTCTCGGTGGAGGAAGAATTGGCGTGAGCCCTCCTAGCGACAAGGGAGGCGAATCTCCCAGGTGCGGTCAGTCAAAAAGGCATCCACAGATTTATGGGCGGGTCCTTCGGTGGAAAGAGATCAATTCGCGTTAATCTGGTGGGGAATGGGCAGTGCACGGAGATACAGGTCGCAGTTGCAAGTCGCTTCCAATATTTCCTGCACTAAAAGCAAATGACTTATCAAATGGTCTGCTCAAAGCGAGACAGGACGTAAGTTCTACTTTAGTATTCAGAGGAACATGTTGGGGGGAAGAAGAAATTTAGTCATTGCCTGCTTGATAATAAATTCTCGGCAGGCGTCAAAAGATGGGCCTTCTGTGTTTGCCTAACTCTAGCACCTTTAGAGGGCATCCCACTCAAAGTGGTGCTTTAGGCTGGCTAGAATATTTTGTGGATTAAGGCCTCGGGCGGCCGCGGAAGGACACGCTTGATTAGGTTAGGAACCTCTTTCTTCACAGGGACGGATGAATCTTTGGCTCCGGATATTAGACTGCCTTGATCGACATCAAAAAGAGCTTGGTCCATGGGGCTTCCCGGGTTGCAGATGCACAACAGGCCTGTGTAATTAAAGAGGAGAGTGGTTAGCGGAACGTCCACCAAGCTCAGGTTCCAAGAAGACGCATCAAACTGGGAAGGGGTTCTAGTGACACAGTGGTTATTTGGTTTGGTCATAAGAACCTGTGTTAACCACAGGGTCGTATAATAAAACCTACGTTTGCCTAGGCTGCTGAACAAGTGGTCGAAAAGAAAAGTATGCTAACTAGCGGGGGAAGTAGGGAAATAGTTATGCTATTGGGTTCTTCACTTAGTGAGGGAGACGTGCTCAACGAATACTAGTGGCCGGTGCAAGATGTTAAGGTGGGGCACTTTTCTCTACAAGGCGTTGTTGGTGTTGGTCAAAAGACCCATTAAGTGGTCAGGGTAAAAGAAATGGTGGTGGATTATCCAAAGCCAGAGACGAGGGCGTCCGTTGGGAGCGGTCGTATATAGTGTGAATTAGTATCATGACGTCCAAACTGTTTGCTATGGTGCTCACTGACAGGCGATGAACGGTGAGCACGATTAAGTTGAGCCTTGGTCGGTATATTCCCAAGGCCAAGGCGCAACGTAGTGTGGTAGTTTAATCCCCGACGGTCAAAGATGACAATAAGCTTGGGTGGATGGAACTTGCTGGAACAGATGAAAGTTCAATGGTTTCTCACGAGGTAAGCAGTCATGATGAAATGGCGCATGAATGGTAAGTGTGTCCCATGGTGCGGCAGATTATAGTGAATCGAATATGCTAAAGTTGTTGTTTTAGGAGGCGGCCGACAGTTTTTCTATTCTTCTAGAGTGGAAAACAATAGCAGCAAAATGGTCTGTAAAACAGAGATCGTAGATGGCAGTGGTCAGCCTCGCTCGGAAGTTAAAGCTCCGCAGCATCTGAGTTCTTCTTCGTGAAGGAGTCAGCGGTGCGGCTGGTATGTTGGCAAAACTACTTTCTTCCTGAATCAGAAACGTATGGATGTCTCAGATCATCGAGGTCTTCAGAATAATGCGAAGGCGGTGGTTTGCTGGAGGAGGAAAAATTTAAGTTGTTATTTTGGGCCGTTTTTGCAGAGCGGCCCCTTCAAAATTTAAAGGTTACTCCACTGCCTACGTAGATGAAAGCCCGCAATGAGAGGTTGAACCCCTGGCAGTCCCGCCGTGCAATTTTCCCATCAACTGGGGTTGTATACCATCGACTGGGGTTGTTGGCGAGGCAGCGACTGAACAACCTTTCAGCGGCTAGGTCCAGAGATCACAGACCAATCGGCTTCTATATTCTCTGCTTTGCATCTCATTATCTTTCAGCGAATGGCTGGCCTTCCTTAAGAATCTTTCAACCAATCGGTATTCATCTTGTCGGGTGTAAAGTTTTCGGTAGTAGCAGCAGGTTAAATGCCTACTTCTGCATTTTTTGTTGTTTTCTTCCAAGGCGTTTTAGTATGCTACGCTTTTATAAGTGGCTTCTTCTTTATCTTATCATCATGGTGAGGAAGTAGAATCTTCAGGTGTTCCAGCGGTACCAAACATCCCCGGAAACTTTTATAATCATGGCTGTTAGGAGGAAGAAAACGTGCAATGATCATGTACAAGTAAGGCTAAATTGTCCACTCAGTCATCAGTCTCATATCCTGTCATATGAAGAAAAACCTGTCTATAACGGGGTACACCTGGTGGGTCGGCGCATGCGCAGAGAGGGCAAATCGTCACAATCATACATGCTTAGGGTATATCCATCCATAGGGCGGCCATAGGGTGTCCCAGGGGATGGGTTAACGGTTCCGGATTGGTTAGTCCCTCCCGACCACAGTAACATATGTCCAAATGCACATCAATGGATGATCCCGGTTTATCTATCAATCATATGAGGTCATAATCAACTACCAATGGAATGCCTGACTCAATGATCAAACCTGTTGAATATTTTTAAATTAATTTCTCCGTGAAATGTTGCTGTGATAATTTCAAAATATTCAAAATACTCAACTTAATATTCTTTGGGTAAATGGTTAATATTTTATAATGATCCTAATAATGCCGGTTACTGGGCCAGTACTGGGTCGTTTTGGTCCAGTACCATCCCAGTAACCTGCATTATCAGGCGAGCTTTCTTATTATGTCTCTCGAGTTCGAAGTTTTAAAGCAGCCATGTTGCCTTAAACAGGTTGGTCCAAATATAGTTGCCGTGATCCCGGTCGTGTCACTAATGCGGATCGTCAAGAAATACGAAAACTTTTTAAAGACGTGCCAGGATTCGGAGCACAAGAGAAACTAATCTTCAGATGTGTGCTTGGTTACCGGTTCCCATCGAATAATGTGTACAGTGTCTCTATGATGTGTAAGCCCAGGTTTGGCGGCTGGGATAATCCGATGCCAGTTTGTGAAGGTAGATAAATTAACAAATAATTAATTAGTTAATATCTAAATAAATAGATAAATACATAAATCGAAGAATAAACAATTCATGAACATTGTAATGAATGAAATAATGGAGGAAAAAAGGAATGGATGAATGATTGAATGAACAAACAGATAGATGGACTGATGCGTGGGATGTAGCGTGGATCGCTCAGCATCCTGTCAAGAATGGCCAAGCCTGGTTTGCGCCAAACTCACCCTCCCCAGTACGGTCTTATGGACTGGCGTACATAGTCCTGCAGCAATATATGAGTATAAAACGACTAAGTGCATAAAAGCGTGCATTGCGCATGTGTGTCATACAGCCTGCCAGGCCGTTGCTGCTAAGACAGCGTGGGGAATGGCTGATTTTAATGTATATAATTGCCCGTATTCTCAAATTGCTAATACGAGGTTTTCGATATATGTGTGGGGGAGAAAGATGATGTAAACAGATTAGAAAAGAATAGGAAAGAAAAGAAGAGCTCCTTCAAACATTTTCTTGTCAGATAGCAGTTAGCCATTAATATAATAGATTAAACAATACGAATAAATGAATTAACAGAACATATTCATGGTTATCCCATACCGTCGTCATTTACTCCCATTTACGACGACGACCTCTCAACTCCCACCGTGCTTTCACCAGGTCTTCTCTTCTCGTTTCTTACACGAAACAAAACGAAAGAGAAACGAGAAATGAGACCCAGTCACCTCCGACCCCGCCCACCCAGCACATTCAAAATGGCTCCACTCCTGTGTATTTAGGTAAATCTGAACTTTTAACCTCATCATAACTTGGAACAAAAAGTTTGAGGAGATTAACGGTTTAGCGAGCCTTTATTGCATCCCCATCATCAACTCTCCTGTCATCATCGTCGTCGTTGTCGTCGTCTGCGGCATCGCATTATCGTGGATGACCCGAAAAGCAATAGGAGAGTAATACATTAATTGTGAGTAAAGGAAGAACTATATACACAGTAACGACAGCGGAAGCAACGCATTACAGTATATAGCATATCTATACAGTCATTTCTATCATAAACATTTAACAGTAACGACAGCGAGAGCAAAAATTTAAAGTATATAGAATATATATACAGTCATTTGTATCATAACCATGTAACCATGACAATAAAAATACGGACTATTCCTACATAATATCAAACGCTGGGAACATACAGAATATTGAGCATGTTTGTTGACGCTTGGCAATTTGATTATATCTGTCTATTAGTTGATACACAGTCGAGCATCCAGGACGAAATCCGGCTTGATATTTATAAAGCAAATTGTTTTGAGTCATGTGATTATATAACCTTTTAAATACCAGACGTTCCATTAATTTACCTACACAACTTAGTAATGACACATGTCTATAATTAGCTGGATCACTCTCAGCACCCTTCTTGAATAATGGCACTACATGCGCAGTTTTCCATTGTGATGGGAAACGACAGTCAGTTAGCGATTTATTAAAAAGAATGCTGAGAGGAATGGAGATTTCTTTTGGACAAATCTTGAGCAGTTTAGGACTGATTTTGTCTGGGCACGATGCCTTGCTTGTTGGTAGTAATAAAATTGCCTCTTCTATTTCCTGCGCAGAAAGCGAAATATAGTTTATTCGGCTGTCGCATTTAAATCTAAAAGTTGGAAGAACACCATTACTATCATCTAATTTGGCAATATTTACAAAATATGAATTCAGCAGACCTGCTTTTTCTTGATCCGAGAAGGCGATATCCTCCACGTCTCCTTGCACGTTTTTGTACACAAGAGGTAGAATTTTACTACGGTTGTTCTTTCCAGTAACTAATGATCGGACGATTTTCTAATATTTCTTACAGTTTCGCACAGAAAGGTCATTTAATTCCTCGTCCAAGCCATTAATATATTTTTGCCTCACGTAAGTTTTCATGTTGTTGACCCGGTTTCTATGTTTTATAATTATCCCAATCTGATAATTCCCGGACGTTTTCTACTTTCTAATCACGTTGTCGTACCACGGTTTATCATTATCTCGTATTCTTACATTGCGTACTGGAATGCATGATTTTGCAATAGCCATAATATTTTCGTGAAATGGCTCACAAGCCTCGTCAATGCTATCGGAGTGATTTAGTATGTTGTTCCAATTCGTTTCGACCAATTCTGTCTTTAATTTGCCAATATTCGCTTTGTGGTAGATCCATACCTCACAGGTATATGTCGGTTGTAAATAACCTCCACATTCTATTGTGATATATGTTGCTAATATCGGGATGATGCCAGAATCAATTGGTTCCACTAAGTCATTGATTAGTATGGGGGGTCTAAAAGTTTTTTAGTTGAGTCCGTAATTCTGGTTGGGGATTTAATTACGTTTTCTATACACGCACGCACGCACGCTCGCACGCACCGCACGCACCGCACGCGCACACATACTTCACAAAACTATTTGGACGGAATAGGTAATCATGTTGACCGGACGAAGAGTGACCTGTGTTTTAATACCGCAGTAATGAATAATACACAGATGCACGTACACTTGCACGCACGGACGCGCGCGCGTGCACACGGATTCACACACACATGCACGCAAGCAAACGTGTACCCATGCACACTCCACGAACGCACATGTTATAATTTCTGGAACAGCAGCAGCTCATTGGTTTTCAAATTTATCTGAATTCAAGTGGGGGACGCGGCTCGCCTTTGATTCTCTGATCAAATATTTCTATCCGTCCCCGGGCCATCTGACTTATCGAAGATTCTTAGATTCGTGCCAAAGTGTTTCTCTCTGGTCTTGTTGCATCACTCTAGCTATGAATACTTGTATCGACAAACAACAACTTCAAACTTGTATCATACTGTGAATTTATTCTCTGTAACAATCATAACTATACTCTGACTAACACTTCTAACTAATATCGAACATTCATGTTTATACTATAAAAAAATGGACCGAAAAGTGAACCAAAAGCGATCTCCCAAAAAGATGATCTAAATAGTGATCTCAAAAAGTAGATCCCGGTTGCACAATACATGCACATATATAGCACGCTCATCAACCCTCGCCTCAGCCAATCCTGGCCCGGCATACCGTCATTCTTAACTCTGTGGTAGAAATCACTGATATCATTTTGTTGACCGATCTGTGCCCTCGAGCGCCATTATGGCCTTTAACCAATTTGTGCAGTGATTGTATCAACGATAAACATCAATGGTCTCTACCATCAGTAAATGTCTAGCGATTATGTTGACTGACCTTTGTTGTACGCCAACAAAGGCAACCGACGTAATGGCTGTGACCACGGCTTGACCCTTCTCATGCTGAATTCAAAATCAGAATGCAGAGTAATCTTTTATATCAAAAAATCTGCCAGTTTAATAATTCAGATTTTACAATGTGTTTGGGAAGATATTTCAACCCTTTGCTGGCTAAATTTGGTCAAGAAAATCAAGCCACCTGTCTATTGCATATCCGTGTGTAGACCAAGATATGGCTGCTTCCGAAAACCCACCGCCGGAATGATTGGGCTGATTATCGCGTCAGCAATTTCAGTGGTAAGTTCTAAAAACCACCCCTCTCCCGGCCCGCAAACTGACACTCCCAAGAGTAGCCGACTTCGTCATGAAAGGATTAAACTGATTTATATGCAATATAGAATACCATAGGATAACTATCAGAATCACGTTCATATATATAAATATATATATATATATATATATATATATATATATATATATAGACAAGCGCGCGGGTCTGTGTACTCGCGTACACTCGTGCGTACACGCATAGGCCTACTGACAAACTCCCACACACATGCAGGCGCTCACTAGAGACGCTCAAGCGAACACTCACTACTCAACAATCTATAATCCTTTTGAGATGAGATTAGCATAGCTTTAAAGGGATATTCCACTGGGGGATTTTATGCATCTGACGTAAAGTACTAATTTTCCGCATTAATTTGAGACCAAGAGCATAATTTTATGCCAACAAATAAAAAAGATATCCTCAATTTAAATTGCTAAAGTAACCAGTAGATAGAGGCGCCATTTTAGACAAGCAGCTGACGTCACCGACACGCCTACCCTGTTTGCCCGATCGAGGATAGCCGTAACCAGGGGAGGTAAATCTTGCATCTCGTGTATAATTATCGTACTGGCTAAACGACTGACACTTTGCCACAGTGTTTGGAGGAAATTAAAGTGCAATTAGTGTCCCGATGATCGCGCCAGTCATTGTAGTGCTAAATTGTCAAAAATTGTTTTCTTATGGGCAATTTCTATTTCTTTTAAAAACATTGAAGAGTTATGCCAGGAGCGTGTTTGCAATCAACCAGCTACAACAAATTTTTGAAAAATATGTTAGTTGAATAAATGTTGAATGTGATTTCTCTGAAAGCTGTTGCTATTGCAACTTCTGCTTCCAGTCAAATTCCAGTTTAAAAATATTCAACAGGCAGTAAATATGGGTCAACATTTAAAAATTTGGGATCAATTAGTTAACCCTTTCAAGGACAGAAAAGCAGAAAGCTTAAAATTTACCCTGCATAAGCCTATTGTGTGAAACTAATAAGTTTGGAAGCTACCGCAACATAATTCCAGGAAAATTTAATTCAGAATATTCAACACTCTGCATAGTTATTTTAAAATTTGGAGTAAACGTAAATGATTAATAACGCTGGATTTCAATAGTGTGAAAGCACTAAACTACTAATTATGTCTAGCGTACACTTGTCATTATTTACTAGCTGTCACCTACTATCGTCTACGAAGTAAGCCGCTAAGCGGTTGCCTATAATTGACCGACCGGGCAATCAGCGACATCGTTTCATTTTGGTTTGCAAATTCCGTTTTACAATTGATGCAAGCAAATACGACGTTAATTGTCGAGTTTGATTCTGTTATAATAAAATTAAGTACCGCGCCTTTTGTTTTGAAATGCATGACACATTATTTTAAAATTATACAGACTACATGTTCTAAACTTGTGTCTTCCAAATTTAAATGTGGAAGATATCCATCCAGTGCCGATGTTATGTAGCCATCGTTCAGTTAGCCCCTTTTCATGCGGATGCTTCTGTGGATCCGGTATCTGAAAATGTGAATTTCCGTACCCTTTCCATGATCGTTTCGATTACTGCAAGCCCATGCTTGACATGCGGACATAATGCGATTTAACCATTTCACGCCAACACTGGCCTCTGCAATCGTCAAGTTGAGGACGCAGGTCAAAAGAAGCCTATTTTGAGAATGTACAACTGAAACGACTGTCTCAGTAACCGAACCAGCCATTCCAGTGGTCAATTATCAAAAATAGTCTTCGCTGTGCCTGCAAATGGCCATTCAATAAGGAAATATTATGATTTTCCTGACAGAATTTGGTCATTAAAGGGTTAATTAATATTCGGTCTTCATAACGCGAAGTAAACAGGTAAATCTAACAGAGCTGGCGATATTTTGCTGGTGTGTCGTTGACGTCATAATCTCGCGGTTTCTCGCTCTCGTTGCGAGAAAATGGATGCGCCCAGGAGTCACGTTTTCGAGCGTTTTGGGCATATTCATTTTATTATTTCTCGGCAATGGAACAGTGTATTTTATATTTTTTTGCGGCAACTATTTCGGATTATTGTATATTTTTAGTTGACTTATTCCCGATTTTCACTGGAATTTCCCTTTAAGGCAACACGCGCACGGCCAAAACCAGCCATACAAACCTACTACACAAATCCAATAATTGTAATAACATACGTATTAATTACGTAATCTGGCAATGCCATTCATCGATGTTATCATTGTTTTCTCTGGCCCCCTCTCCCCTGCGTAAGAAGACACGCTCGTCGTGAGTCCATACTTGCGATATCTTGCCCGCGTGCTTAGCTTGGCGTAGCTGAAACAGGAGTCCGTTTCCGCGCCGTGTCATGTCTTCAGTTATGAAAATGTTGTCGCGATTAGATTTTAATTTCTTACATAACATTACAACCATGAATACACAGGAGACATTGGACAATTACATACATTTATCTGTTCTGCTTGAACAATTTTAATCTTGGGAATAGACAGGTGTGTAGGGTATGGTAGGGACAATCGGGATGGGGAGGACGTGGGTTCGTCGTGTTAATTAATTAATTAATTAATTAACACGACGAAGCAGTATGCTGTGAATGTGTGCCTTTAAAATTATTATTATTATTATTATTATTATTATTATTATTATTATTATTATTATTACTTATTATTATTGTTAAGCCTCGAAATTTGGCGTAACCAAAAAATTGTTCCCTTGTTGGGTAGGTAACTGAAAACTGTTGTTGTCTAACATATTCCAGTTGAAGTTCTTTACAATTTAATCAGCATTTTATACGGTTCGTTTCGCTAAGGGTGATCATCTAAGATAGTTATAGATAGATAAGGATGTGGAAAGGATGAGGGTGGCTGCATTGTGTGGACATAGTACAGCCGTGTTAGTACCAACACAAAACTGCCTACTAACTATTACTACTACTACTACTACTACTACTACTACTACTACTACTACTACTACTACTACTACTACTACTACTACTACTACTACTGCCATATGATTCGATTCAACGAATTTTACAAATTGGTGTTATGTACGGTGAGATTTTGTTTGGTGGGGATTATGTCAGGTGGGATTATGTTCAGTGGGATTATGTCCGTGTGGGATTTTGTCCGGTGGGATTATGTTCGGTGGGATTATGTCTGGTGGGATTTTGTCCAGTGGGATTATGTCCGGTGGGATTTTGTCCAGTGGGATTATGTCCGGTGGGAGTTTGTCCGGTGGGATTTTGTCCGGGATTCTCCAGTACGTTCACTGGTACCTTCTAGGACAGCTTTTAAGCCAAAGTAGGATTTCACTGTGAAAACATTAATTATTGTAACACGGCCCTAGCAGTGAATCTAACCATAACGCAGTTAATAATTATCTCCCAGGAACCGAGTCTAAGCATCTCGTTCTCGGTACTTTGGGCGATGACAAAAGACGATAATAGTTGACTAACTCACAGGTGACTTGGAAGGGCTAATAGAACCGCCCCCCCCCCAAAAAAAAACCCCACCAACCCCACCCCACCCCAACCCAAAACAAACCAAAACAACCTTTCAGCAAGGTCGTCGTAGTCCGCTACTCGTTTCTTCGGCCCTGTCATAAATAGATACAGTGCTTATCAAACGCTTCTGCACTGTCTTGTATTTGTGTCCTGTCTTTATTTGTGATTGCGTCAGACATCGTCTAGGAGTCGCTTATCAGTTTCAGTGCCGATCTCCCTGGCAGGCTTGTGCGCACAGTCGGCCTGAGCTAGGCGTTCAATGAGCTAGCCCACGGGGGGGGGGGGGGGGTGAGGGGAGGTGTGGGTGGGATGTGTGTGTGTGGTAAATCATGTCGACGGTGCATGTCTGGAAAACGGCGAGTCAGGTGCGCGGGGTGGTTATGGTGTGTACTGGGGCGTAGACAACATGCGCAACTGCAGTGAGCCATTGCCACTGGACGGTGTCCAGCCATCCAACAACAGAGCCGAGCTATACGGCGCAATAATAGCTCTAGAGCAAGCGGTCAAATTGAACATTACTCAACTACGGCTAAGGTCAGACAATGAATATCTTATAAACGGTATAACCAGCTATTGCCATGAATGGAGAAAAAACAATTTGTCAAGCAGAAAAAATGCAGATCTTTGGCAGAGGCTGTTTGACTTGTCCAGTAAAGTTAGCGTTAACTGGTCACACGTCCGTGGCCACTCAGGTGACGAGGGTAATGAAGCCGCTGACAGGTTGGCAAACAGTGGTGCTCTCCTATACTTTCCTGTTACGGCATCGCCTGACCAAAGTACCCAAAATCATCGCGCATCATTAACAACAATAACACCATCACCAATACTGTCAAACTGCCACGTCTGTGATGAATCTTCCAATAAGGACACCATCAAGTGCTCAAAGTGCAGGCATCTGATCCATTACAAATGTAGTAAACTTCCGCATTACCAATTATATCTATTTGCTAGTACAAGCAGAGTGTTTCAGTGCAGCAAGTGTACTATCATACCAACAGACTTTCTTAGCAAGATCAATCAAAATTCCCCGAAGGCCTGGAGCAATGATGTACGCGACTATAAGCGGACTGATTGCACTGCCACACAGACGGACTGTCAGGCTGAGACTTCTGTAGCAGGCGTGTCGGTCCAATGTGAGAAAGTTTTACCGAGTAATAAATCCACCAGTGAACCAATACACCAAATTCAGTTATTAACCTCGCAAAATGAGACTATCCAGCAATTAAAACATGTCAGTAACTTTCAAGGAGTAATACGCGATATGGAGGATAAACTGGTCGATAAACTCCTCCTCTCATCACAGGAAAATGAGCGTCTTCGTACTGAACTGACAACAGCGGAGCTAAATCGGATCAGACATGAAAATCGTGATTTACATAGCCAAATGAAGACTAGGAATGAACGTATTCAGACCTTAGAATCATCTCTGCTGTCTGTACCTAATTCCTCAAATCGGCTGGCTACCGATTGTAAGCTTTGCGATCATCTAAAAACTTCGTTAGCCAATTTGGAATCCTCCACGGCAAGCGATGATATAGCTATAGGTGGGAGACATTCCGATAACGATGACCGCCGTCCTCCCAGGAAAACATCTAATTTCAAACACATCAACAGATTTGAAGCACTTTCTACACCACCCGAAAGCGTACGCAATACACGTGAAAATGACAGACCTCCAGCGGACAGCCATACTGGGTATATGTGTGATTTACTTATCTTTGGCAATTCCCATGTAAGTCGTATTCGTACCGACAATGTTTACAAATTAAAAAAGTGTCTCGCAGTGAGTTTGCCTGAGAAAAATCTACACGGCGCCATGTATTTTGTCCGTGATAACAACATACCAGCCAAGTGCGTTGTGTTTCAGGCGGCTGACAACACCGTTTCAAATCAATCTCTGGATGAGTGCGAAAGCCTAACTCGCGAACTTGTAACTCTCTGTCACAGTCAGATTCCAAATGCCACAATATGTTTGTCACATGTGCTACCGCGGCGACTTCAGTCAGCATCGCAGACAGAGAGCTATAACAACAAGGCAAAGCTTACAATGCGTTCCTCGATACATTGGACTTACCGACCGTGTCCCACAATTCGCTATTGGTGATAAATAGTGATTTGTATGCTAAAGACGGTGTCCATCTAACCCAAACCGGTCTCGCCAATCTCGTTAAGGACTACAAACGTGTGGTCAATCCAATACTTGGGCTAACGGCGTACAGTGACTATCAGAACACGAAAGAATCGGGCTCTCGACGTAGCGTCTCTGGTCAACAGTCCACCAGATACAATCGATCCCAGCGCAACTCAGCGACATACCAAGATCGTTCACAATTTAAACAAAACGATGCTAACATCCCTCCTCGACGTGCCCAAACTCACAATCGGCACGCTAACAATACAACTAATATACCATCACTTTTTAAATCTGTGATACAGGCATATCAGTCCTTTAGAAAATAAGCAAATATACATGTGCAGGGCTTCTCACCAATTAACTATCGTTATTATCTCTCTAATTGAGGGGAATGATACTCCTAAAATTCAACTTTGATCTTAAACTGTTGCTGTCTTGGACTATCTTAGGCAGCAACAGATTCCGGTTATATAATTCCTAAATCTCAACGTCGTGATTTGAATGCCACTTTGCTCATCTGCACGGCTGGAGAATAGCATTTTGAAGGCATATCACTGGGATGACTGGCTCAATAAACGAGCCGGTCATTCAGATGGTAAGATTTCGGGTATGGTGTTCTTGCGCCGTGCATATGAACATTTAATAAACAAATATTTTAATTTTGCGTGTGAATTTAGCCTTAACAGCCCTGGCGATTCCGGCCCTCACATGCCTCCTTAGTGAGTTTGACGAAAGCCTGTTTGCAGGCCGAGAGAGGACTAATTGTGAAAATTCACAACTGGAATGACTGGCCCGATAAGCGAGCCGGTCATTCCAGTGGTAAATTTTCAAGAATGGTCTTCTCTTGGCCTGCAAACGGATATTCAAAAAGCATATATTTGGGTTTTCAGGAATGAACTTAGGCACTAAAGGGTTAAAGGGCCAGTGTAATTCATATGCCTAAATCACATATCATTTACATTCGGTATGCTAATAATCTATTTATCGATTAGCATTTAAAATTATCAAGTTCAAGGTCATTTCTACATCTTTTGGACACATTCGTTCCGAAGTTATTCAACAGATTAAATGTTGAATTAGTGCACCAATTGTAGCGTTCTATGCTAAGTATCGCAATTGATAATTTAGAAATCCGTAATTTATTATTCTGAACCTGATTTCCTACCACAACCGTGCTGCTATTCCAGGCAGTTACTATGCTTGTGTGCAGAATCACACATAAGGCTCATTTTGAGCGTATATATCCCAGAATATTGCTTGGGACCCCCAACAGTAGTGGCCGAGGGTCTCATGGGATCCCCATAAAATCATGTGTGCTCATTAACCTTAATATTCTATACGGTGTAAAATTTATTCAGTTGAAAATTTTAGTGTTGGTTTGACTGGAAGCCGTTGATGTCTAAGGCAGCAACTGGTCCCATTCAAATTATTTTCAAAGATTTCAAGTTTTGAGTAAATACTAACCAATTTTATGTTTCTGCGCTCAAGAATTATCCTACAATGGGTATTGTGTGTCCGGAATCTGTGATCTATTGTAGATGGTGCCTTTTGACCCTTATAACTTTTACCTAACTTTGATTTATTTTAACAGAATTATGTGCAATTTGTATTTTAACATCGGAGTTCCAACGGCTCCGTTACTCTATTAGAATTTATAAATCTTTCGATTTATTACATTTTATGCAATATATTCTAGCTATTTAACCATAACTCTCAACTTTATACGTCTTGACCTTACACTTGCTTATATCATTTTATCATCGTTCACTCATAATGAAATATTTTAATAACCTTTCATTGGCTTTTTGGAATATTGACGGCGCTTTTAAACTCATTGGCGGTCGGCGATTTTGCAAGCTGGAGGATATAGATATCTCTACATCTCTGTCCAGAATGGACATAATTTGCCTTACAGAAACTCATTGCAGTAAGAACGATTCACTGTCACTTGCTGGATATTACTCTTTCCTACCTAATATCAGACCCAGATCACGCAATGCAAGGAAAAACTATGGTGGAATGGCAATTTGTATCAAAGCTAGCCTTCGTGCAGGAATTAAGCAGTTGCCGTTTACGTCTTCTGAAATAACGTGGCTGAAATTATGCAAAACTTCTTCCACCTAACGGAGGATGTCTATATCGCAGTGGTGTACATCCGCCCTGCGTCGTCTGATGATCCTCTGACAGGTGATGATATTGTTGATTGCTTAGAAAATGATTTGGCCAAATATTCCAAATTAGGCAAGTGTTTAGTCTGTGGTGACTTTAAGGCACGCACAGCCACAGAAACTGATTACTGTGCCGATACACATCTTCCCATTGCAAGCGAGCCTTTAAGCAACTTGCTAACTTTAAGCGATGTCCCATTATCTAGAAATAATCTCGATCCTGCCCCTATGGATAACCATGGGAGGAAACTCCTCCAGCTTTGTAAAACCGCCGGCATGCGAATTCTTAATGGTAGGACTATAGGCGATTATCTCGGTCAGTGTACTTGTTATGGGCATAGGGGCATTCCCAGTGCAATTGATTACACGATGACATCGTCGTCGTTTATGATAAACATAACATATATACACGTACACCCACCCAGTCTATATTCAATTCATTGCATGCTTTCATGCTGTATTTCAACTGGTCATTTCGAGCCAACGAGCGAAACCTCCCTCACTACATTTATCCCTGCATTCAAGTGGTCACCTGGTGATGAGCTCAAGTTCGCAGCTGCTTTAGCGCCCCCCTGCCATTCAGTTCCACATCACACAGCTTGCTTCTCTGGACTTGAGGCAAGCATCATCTAGTGATATAACTATCAGCACCCTTGCAGAGTTATGCGTTAAACTTGCAGGCGTCAGGCGTAAGAAGTTGGGCAGGTCTAAAGCGAATTACAATACTAAGAGGGCCGGTAAATGGTTTGATCGTGACTGTTCTTTGCTGAAAAGGAAACTTAAAGATTTAAACGCTAAGCTCCATAAAAATCCTTTCTGTCAGCTATCTAAATACAAGAAACTAATTAATCGCAAGAAAATTCAATTTGAACAAGGCATTCTTAATCAGCTTGAGCAGCTGCATGATAAAAATCCACAGTCTTTCTGGAAACTTTTTAATAACTTGAAAGATCAGGAACATAGCGCAGATTACCCTGTCCAGCTGTCAGAATGGGTTAAGCATTTTGAGCAACTCACTAATAATAACTCAGCTCTGGATAAGGAGTTATCTGGGTCAATACAGTATATTCAATACATGCTTGTCGCCATACTTTACAGGGACAATGCACACATAAGTTAATGCATATTGTCAAATGTAGTTATTGCATATTGTATATTGTCTATTTCTTTCATCATAATGTTTTAATAATAATACATGGTTCGAAAATTAGCTATTTCCAGATGGCAGGGAATTGGCCTGGCTAATGTGTATTGCCGAAAATTGACATGTCGCCAATGGCAATACCAAACTTGTATAGTGTAGTGTGTGTATTCTGCGATAATATTTTATGATGTTTTTCTATTACAGCGTTATTCTGTCTTAGATACTGCACACCTAATCAATATTTACCACAATATGTAATTACGCATATCTGTAATTAAGATTTAAAAAATGTCGCCATAATGTCGTCCTTATGGCGAGCGGCTACACAGATAGATACTGTGCCTTTAAATTAGACAAGGGCGATAACTGCGTATTCCCGCTCTAATCTGTCGTTGTTTCTGAGAAAATCAGTACATTTAATAATCTCATCAAAACTCAACGTGATTCGTGATCTCCAGGTAGGTTTCACTTATTGAAAGTCGTCGCGTAAATCAGTCATTTTATCGACTTGCAATGTGCAGATAGAGGGTGCATGTTATAATTTACAAAAGATAATAAACATCGGCCATTTATTCGCCATAATGTCATCTTTCTTTATTATTAAGACATGGAATTTATTAATGATTTTTTCGCCTCATTTATAAACAATATACTACATGCATCATTTTTATGTAAAATCTTATAGACAGGAAGTGTATACTTTATAAGTCTATATAGACGTTTAGTTTTTACTCGCCATAATGACTGTTCCTATAGCCAGAATGACATGTATTTTCGCGATAATGACTGTTTTACTTGGGATTAATAGTTGGGTGATACAAATTGATGTTGATTAATTATAATGTAAATATAGATTACCTAACGCGTTATTAAATGTAGTTACCTATAGACAGCAAGTGTTGGTTATAGCAGCCTAAATACATCTTTATTTTTCTCGCCATAATGACTGTTCCTATAGCCAGAATGACGTGTATTTTCGCGATAATGACTGTTTTACTTGGGATTAATAGTTGGGTGATACAAATTGATGTTGATTAATTATAATGTAAATATAGATTACCTAACGCGTTATTAAATGTAGTTACCTATACACAGTAAGTGTGTGTTGTGGCAGACTAAATAGATATTCATTTTCTTCGCCATAATGACTGTTCATATAGTCATAATGACAGGTTTTTTCCATTATGACACATTGTCAAGGCATAAAACAGTTGGGAGCTACTAATTTAGATTGATACTTTAAATATAAATAATGCACCTATAGCAACCATTTATTATATGAAAAACATGTACACGAGAAGTCTGTATTTTTGGCAGCCTGCGTGAACTGTTATTTGAATTCGCCATGATGACGAAAAATATCGCAAAAATGACGAAATTCATTTTGTGACAACATATAATATAAATATGCATATCATTTGAAGTATGTTATTGCACAAGTAAGCCATGTAAATATATATATATTTTGCAACATTTATATATAATTTGAATTTGTTTAAATTTATACCATACGAAGTTAATTAAAGATTATGTCGCCAAATTGACTCGCCATAATGACCGATCAAACATTAAAGGTGTTTTGTCACATAAATTGGTAGCTATCATGCATGCCTTTAAACTAAAATGTTGTGACGTACAAAATTCTAAAATTCAGTCCAAATTATTTTTTCTGAAGCTTTACATTAGGATTGTAATGTAGATAATGCTATTTTCACTTCCAAATGTGCAATTTTGGTGGTTTTTCGTGTTTCCATGATTAAAAATTAAAATCTGGTTGGCATAAACGCTTTATAAGAAATGTGTTTGTTAATTTATCGCTGTAAATTATTGTAAAAGTTCATAAAGTCAAATCCTTTTTTTAAGTGACATAACACCTTTAACCTGCACCAGTGTCCATGCGGTTGTGCAGCATTTCATTATCATTTAAAGTACAATATACGCTATTATTGATACTAATATCACGTTATTTCCTTTCCCAGGTTCAATTTGGTAAAGATCAAACTCAAGAAACAATCCTCAAAGAAGGACCAAACGTATCGGGACAAATTAAAACTAGATCCGATTCGGTATGCGAAGTACTTACAGAAAGCTCGGGAATACTATCGCAAGAAGAAAGAAGATGGTACCATTAAAGGCATAGATCAGTGTGATGCAAGAGAAAAAAGAAAGCGCAGGCGTACGTGGACGGTTAACCAACGAAATTCTCGGGGAAAAAAGAAAGCGCAACTCATGACACCTCCGCCATCACCATCCCCTAATGCCAGTCCACAGGCAGACACAAGTGACGGTCGACGAGAAAGAGGTCGAAAACAGGCTCGACGAAATCGCGATAAGGCCCGCCATACTATTTCAAAGTTATATGCTCTACTGGCAAAAAAAGGCCGAAAGATAAAATGCTTAGAGAAACGACTAGAGAGACTAAGGAAGATCAGCGGTAACAAAAAGGCAGCCGGCAAAAATATTCTCATCAAATATAAATTGAAGAGAAGTCAACGAAAAGGAAAACGAGAGTTACTAACATCCACTGTCCGCACGTTTTACTTACGAGAGGATGTGTCAAGAACAATGCCTGGCAAAAAACAGTGTGTCACGCGTGACGGAGTGAAAAAGCAAGTACACGTTATTGCTCAATCTCTGAAGACACTTCACGAGAAATTTCGGTCTGAATACCCAGATACCCCTATATCATACGTTCAGTTTAGCCTAATGCGCCCGTTTTGGGTGAAACTACCAACGCTGGGTGCACGGGATACGTGCGCATGCAAACGGCATGAAAACTTACAGTATAAGTCGAATGTTCTACACCGACTACATGTGCTGAGTACGTCAGATTTAAATGAACTGGCGAGTAAGTTATGCTGTAGCAAAGATAACAAACTATGTGCATATCGAAAATGTGATGTGTGTTCAAAGAAGCGATTATCAGAACCAAATGACTATGAAAGAGTGAAAAATGACAGTTGCTCGTGGTACGTTTGGAAGACAATAGACACTAGTTATAACAAGAAAGGAGAGTCGTTCACCACTAAACGCGTTACGAGAATAAAGGAGACAGGCACAATTGAAGAACTTTTTAATTCCTTTCAGGACGAACTTGCATCATCCATTGTTCATTTTTACAACATCTATCATCAATCGAAAACACTTCAAGACCTAAAAAAGAACCTACAACCCAATCAAGTAATACTTCATTGCGACTTTTCCGAAAATTATCAAACTAAAGGTCCCGGTATTACAATAATCCAACAGGCCCACTTTGGTTCCAGTCACCAGCAGATTTCGTTGCATACCGGAATCGTGTACACGGTGGACGGATTCTGGACCTTTTGTACCATGTCGGACTGTTTGCAACACGATGCGCCAGCAATATGGGTTCACCTAGATCCAATATTACAGGAGATTGGGAATGATGATCGTATTGACACCATACATTTTATTAGTGATGGACCTTGCACCCAGTATAGGTGCAAGACAAATTTTTTTTAGCAACCACACTAACATATGAATATGGGTTCATTGGCATGACCTGGAACTTTATGGAGAGTGGCCACGGGAAAGGTCCGGCTGATGGGGTGGGCGGGACCATAAAAAGAATGGCAGATTCCTTGGTGTCAGAAAATGTCACGATTACTAATGGGACTCAGATGTATACTGAACTTGTAAAGCATGACACCACGGGTAAAATTAAGAAATATCTGGTACATGGAGAGGATGTAAGTAGGTTAGAGGCTGCAATAATCGACAAAAAACTGATACGACCGTTTCCGGGAACTATGCGGGTTCACCAGTTAGCTTCTACATCACAAACAAAAGGTGCAGGTTATTTCAGGGACGTTTCATGTTTCTGTTCGCCTAACTCAATATGTAATTGTTACGAGAACAAATTCTTTGAACTAACGCAACAAGGAACTTGCATAAGATCAATGCTTAAGCATGTAGCTGTTTCTAATGAGACAACTGTAGATGATATAGGTACCATTCCCTCAACTTCAGATAGTAGAACTCTGCCTACCAATCATGTAGATCGTGAAAGTGTGATTGACAATATATTACCTAATGAAAGTTTACTTACCAATCCAGTAGCCGGTACAACTGTACTTGCCAATCCAGTAGCCGGTACAACTGTACTTACCAATCCAGTAGCCGGTACAACTGTACTTGCCAATCCAGTAGCCGGTACAACTGTACTTACCAATCATGTAGAGGGTGAAATACTTGCCAATCGTGTAGAGGGTGAAATACTTGCCAATCCTGTAGAGGGTGAAATACTTGACAATCCTGTAGAGGGTGAAATACTTGCCAATCCTGTAGAGGGTGAAATACTTGACAATCCTGTAGAGGGTGAAATACTTGACAATCCTGTAGAGGGTGAAATACTTGCCAATCCTGTAGAGGGTGAAATACTTGCCAATCCTGTAGAGGGTGAAATACTTGCTAATCCTGTAGAGGGTGAAATACTTGCCAATCCTGTAGAGGGTGAAATACTTGACAATCCTGTAGAGGGTGAAATACTTGCCAATCCTGTAGAGGGTGAAATACTTGCCAATCCTGTAGAGGGTGAAATACTTGACAATCCTGTAGAGGGTGAAATACTTGCCAACCCTGTAGAGGGTGAAATACTTGCCAATCCTGTAGAGGGTGAAATACTTGCCAATCCAGTAATGCGTGAAATACTTAACAATCCAGTAATGCGTGAAATACTTAACAATGTTACAGTAGAGTGTACAATACTTACGAATGCTGTAGATGGTGAAATACTTACCAATTCTGTAGACTCTGTGCAATGTACATGTATGGGTACTAATGAGTCGACTGTGTACATTGCAGCTGTGGGTAGCAATGAGTCACCTGTAGGCGTTACAGCTCTGGGTAGCAACGAGTTGTCTGTGAAGGTAACAGCTCTGTGTAGCAATGAGTCGCCTGTAGACGTTACAGCTGTGGGTAGCAACGAGTCACATGTTGACATTACAGCTGTGGGTAGAAATGAGTCACCTGTGAAGGTTACAACTGTGTGTAGAAATGAGTTGCCTGTAGACGTTACAGCTGTGGGTAGAAATGAGTTGCCTGTAGACGTTACAGATCTGGGTAGCAACGAGTCACATGTGAAGGTTACAGCTGTGGGTAGCAACGATTCATCTGTAGACATTACCGCTGTGGGTAGAAATGAGTCGTCTGTGGATGTTACAGCTGTGGGTAGCAAACCTTTAGATGGTAGAAGTGAGGCTGGCAATGAGTCTCCTCTAAGTGTAAAGAGTAACGACATAGGGAAATGGTGCTTGGTGGAGTACTACGGTACAGCGTACCCCGGTATAATAAATGATGTCGACGAATGTGAGCTAGAAATAGAGGTTAATACCATGTGTCCAACAAGGGGTAAGCAATACTATTGGCCGACAAGACAAGATATGATCTGGTACAAGTATTGCGATTTTCGGGGTTGCATAAAGGAGCCTCTTCCTGGAAATGGTAAATTTCTAAAGTTACGTGACTAAATTACTTCATTAAAGCTGCACATTCACAGCAAATTGCTTGAAAATAAAATGAGTTAAATCGTCTAATTTTAGAGGCTTAATTTATGAGTATGGAGACGAATTAAATCTTAGCATATCATGATTTCATGACGTGCTAATTAATATAATTTTTTAAATTGTCAAATTGAATTAGAGGCACGTGCCTCTAATTCAATTTGACAATTAAAAAATTATATTAATTAGTACGTCATGAAATCAACATATGTTAAGATTTATTCCGATTTAGTAAGCATAGACCCATAAATTAAGCCTCCAAAAGTATACAAATTAAATTATTTTATTTGCAGTCATTTTGCTGTGAATATGCACCTTTAAAAAGATTTAATATGTTTAAAGTTGCAACATTTAATTTTACCCCGTATCTGTTATGCGGGACTGTTCATCATTCGTGTTCCTCTTTGTTGATTAAATATTAATACAGTAGACGTGTAATTATTGACACGAATATGTCATTTAATTAAAGGCTTACTCTAGACAAAAATACGGTTTTGTGTTGAGGGGAAACATATCACGATCAAGTGAAAGAATCGCAAACTTGAGACAAATCGGACCATAAAACACGGGAGATTATATATGGCTGTCTGGAAGGGTCAAAGTATGTCCCAGAGAGCGTCCAAGCGCTTGTTTTACACAATTTAAACAATAGACGCTCCCTTTCTCTTCCTAGACAGCAATATCGCTCGTGTTTATGCTGCAATTTGTCTTAAATTTGGGATTGTTCCACATATTATATGATAAATAACATATCTTTCCTCTTGACAGCAAACCGTATTGGCCCAGAACAGTACTTTGGGGGTAAACTTAGGTGCTATTCTGTAATTATTAGTAGAAATTTTGATATGATTTTGTGAGATTCACGTAACATTATGATATTGTATTTGTTATCTTGTCTTCATATTATTCGCACCCACTCGGTACGTTCAACAAGTCACTATCGCGATTACCTGGTCACCATCGCGATTCGTCATTTTAACGTTACCCATATTGTTTTATATAAACCACACACTTGTATGTGACGTGGCATATTCTTCTTTTCAAATCTAACTTGCTATGTAGATTTACTAGAATAATTACAAAAATATGTTCAAAATTAACACAAATATTATGCGTGTGTTTAAATTTGTATTTGATTTGTGCACATGTATCGCGATAATGACTCGTATATATATATATATATATATATATATATATATATATATATATATATATATATATATATATATATATATTCAACAGTAACATTAATGTTCACGAGAAATATTTTCCGTTAATATACATTTCTACACACTTATCAACAAACCAAATGTTTTTTAACCTAATTTAGGGACGTAATTTATAAATAAACGGCGAGAAAACGACCATCGCGAAAGTGACACATATTCAACAGTGTACTCCTTAATAAGTCGCATGACTATAAGTAAAACAGTGTTCTTTTCGTGACCACACCTAGGAATGAGTAGTTGTGTTACCGTAGATCATTTTAATCCAATTTTTTGTTTAAAAAATTGAGTGTGTTTGTTGTCATTTTTATTTATTTTGAAAAAATCCTTTATTTAAAATGACACATCTAACAATATGGATAGCTACGTAGCACAAAACAAAAATAAAATTTTTAATGAATTAAATAAAACTATAAGTGTCCAAGAAGTTAGGTTGGCAATCTCTAAACTGAAAAAAATGGCAAATCTTCCGGACCTGACTTTATTTTAAATGAGATGCTTAAAGTGGGTCAGCATCAGCTGGCTCCAATCATTAGCACAATTTTCTTGTTATTGGCACATTCCCTAAACAATGGCGGTGTAACTTTTTAACACCACTGCATGAAAAAGGGGATACACAATCTGTTAGCAATTACCGAGGTATTGCTATTAGCAGTAATTTCTGTAAATTGTTTTGTAGCATCCTTCATTCTAGACTTTATGCGTTTGCTGCCGAGCACAAGCTTTTGCCATGTTCTCAAATTAAGCGTAATAGTCGTACGGGCGATCATATATTTACCCTGAAAACTTTGATAAAAAAATATGCGAAACGATCCAAGATGTATTTGTATTGTTGTTTCGTAGATTTTAAATCAGCATTTGACACAGTATCAAGGAATGCCCAGCTGTATAAACTACTTCTATCCGATATAGGTGGTAACTTTCTTACTATACTTCAAAGTATGTACTCGACAGTTTCCTACGCGGTGAAATTAAAAAGTTATCGTAGCAATCCTTTTTGTCAAGTGTTGGTCTTAAACAAGGCTGCGTACTCAGTCCATTATTATTTAATCTGTGTATCCGTGACCTGCCAAGCATATTCAGCGAGCAACCTGACCCCGTTGCCTTAGATAATACACCCATTAAATGTCTTCTTTATGCAGACGATCTGGTGCTACTCTGCAAATCGCAAACTGGCCTCCAAGCGTCACTTAATAATCTAAGTGATTACTGTGGAAAATGGGGTCTAGAGGTTAACCTTCTGAAAACCAAGATCATAATTTTCAATAAGGGCGGGAGATTATTGAGTAATCATTTATTTACTTATATGGGGAACGTTATTGAAATTGTACAGTCCTAGTGTTACCTAGGTATTTTATTTGTCCCATCTGATAACTTTAAGCCAGCATGCGAACGCCTTTGCGACCAAGCTACCAAGGCTATTTTCAAATTGAAGCAAGCCAATGTTAGGTCTAACATTACTACGGCGCTTATTCTTTTTAACAGACTAATCTCTCCGATTCTCATGTATGGGAGTGAGGATTAGGCGCCTTACTTTCTAAAAGAACTGAGCAACCACGGCTTCAAAATTGTATGTGATAACCTACCCGCGGAGAGTGTCATGGTTAAATTTTGCAAATATCTGTTGGGAACACACAGAAAGGCAACCAATGATGCTATCCCTGGGGAACTGGGTCATCACACAATTCTTATTTCTGCCTTAAAATTGTCCATTAAATACTGGTTCAGGCTGCGTGCACTAGACGACACTTCCATAGTTCGTAAAACATACCTTGAATCCAATTCTAATCTTATATCTAAATCTAATTGGTCATACTTTATCAAGGAACTACTTGGTCATTTCGGCTTGGACCATTGTTGGAGCAGCGAAACAGTTATGTACCCAAATTCTATAGCAAAAAAGTTGACATGTTCAATGCAATCCAAATATATTGAGTGCTGGAGACGTAATCTTCAAATTCCGGACTCTAAGTTACGCTCCTATGCATTATTCAAGTCTGAATTTAAACTCGAAAACTACTTGATTAGTTGCCGGAATTTCCTAGAACGTAAGCAATTTACTAAATTACGGGTCAGTGCACACAGCCTTGAAATCGAAGTAGGCAGACATAATAAGGTACCACTTGAATGCAGACTATGCAAAATGTGTAACACTGGGCACATTGAGGATGAGAAGCATTTTCCCATCAACTGCCTGGCGTACAGCACGGAACGACGAATTCTCCTCAAAACAATTAACTCATACAGTAACATATCAACTATGAACGACGAGGAGAAATTCGTCTTTCTAATGTCATGTAACGCCGGAGATACTGAGGTATCAAAAACCGTAATTCCATTTGTACAGTCGTGCCTGATAAAACGTCAGACGCAGCTTAATGGAATTGCTAATGATGATATGCCTCTGTGACCATAGCAATCATAACAACTTACTGATCTACTACGCAACCTAGCTGCGGCCGTCCTAAACTTAGGGTTTTTGCTTCGTTTTTTTAACTGCTTATGTATATATTGTGTGTTTGTACATTTTATTTTATATATCTCTTACGTATATATTTCATTGTTTTATTGTCTGTGTGCGAATACCATATTGTGTGGTTTTTTTATCGTAATAAAATTGAAATTGAAATTGAATTGGGCTCAAGATGGATCATTCATTGCCAGACCTTAGCCGCGTACTCGCAGAGGCCAATCAGACAATCACAGGCACACCCACCGGACAAGTTACTCGTCAAGACACGCGCGAACTGTCACCTCCAACGGGAGTAGCACTCTTACCTACAACAGACGTGTGTGCAGTATACACATCCACTCCGCCACCGGGAACTAACACTGGTGGAGGCCGTACAAATCCAACAACATATCTTGAGCAACCCCGCAATAGCCCACCGGACCTGTACAATAAAACATCTGACAATACCGGTCGTTCGGTCAGGTTGGACGCATTCGAAATGATGGTTCAACAACTTTATACCCAAATAGAACATATTGCTGAACAAACCGGTAAAATTGATGATATCAAAATCTCGGTAAATGAAATTAATGGCAAACTCTCCCGTCTGGAAAAATGATATTAGCCGTCTAAAGCATCACGTGGGTGAGTTGGATTCCAGATCGACACATATGGAACAAAGCGTACAATTCATGTCCAACGCCTATGATGATGTTATAAAAGAGAATAAGTGTATTAAAAATGACATAGCTGAAATGAAAAAGATGTTAACTACCACAGAAGTGGCAAACCGAAAAGCTATCGAATCGCTCAACGCCGAAACAAGTAAATCTGTAGCAGAAGTCCAATACCAGTGCCAGCACATCAAAGAAACCCAGTTAGACATAAAAAGCCGTAGCGTGCGGAACAACTTGATATTTAGCTGCATAAGTGAACTTTCTACCGATGAGAATCCTGAAGAGCAGGTCCATGAATTCATTAAGGGCACCATGAAGATCGATAAAGAGGTGGAAATAGAGCGAGCTCATAGATTAGGCCCACGAAACACGCCACGGAATGCAAATGAAATACCCAAACCCAGGGCAATCGTGGCGAGATTCCTGAAACATAAAGACCGCGAGATGGTACTGCAAGCGGTACCCAAAACGCTGCGTGGACTACGTTATGGAGTTAATTCGCAATACCCTAGATAAATATCCGATAGAAGAAAGCTCCTGATGCCGGAATTTCGGTCCGCAAAATCACGTGTTCTAAAAGCTAGCCTCGTCGCTGATAGACTTTATGTTGAAGGCCAACGGATCTACCCGCGAGAGTCGTATGTACCAGGACAGTCCTTACAACATCCGAGTGATAGTGTTAGTGATATGCTTAGAATTAACCCAGCGTATGTTCAGCAGCAGACATGGAACACACCGATATACAGTCGCGGCCATATCAGCAACCCCTACCAAAACAATCAAATGATAGGTACCATACCAGGTCTGTCAAGACATATGAACAGTTATATGAACAGTGACGTAGCAGGAAGAGCCTATAACCACACACAGAGATAACAATAGCGCTAAAGACTGTAGGAATTTAAAAATGATAGGTAATGTTGTTAATGATGATGATGATGATGATGATGATGATGATGAAGAAAATGATGATGATGATGATGATGATGATGATGATGATGATGTAAAAAATGTAAATAGTAATATTGATGCCCATGAAGGTGACGATAACGATGGCAATGATGATGATGATGATGATGATGATGATGATGATGTAAAAAATGTAAATAGTAATATTGATGCCCAAGAAGGTGACGATAACGATGGCAATGATGATGATGATGATGATGATGATGATGATGATGATGATGATGATGATGTAAAGAATGTAAATAGTAATATTGATGCCCAGGAAGTTGACGATAACGATGGCAATGATGATGATGATGATGATGATGATGATGATGATGATGATGATGATGATGTAAAAAATGTAAATAGTAATATTGATGCCTAAGAAGGTGACGATAACGATGGCATTGATGATGATGATGATGATGATGATGATGATGATGATGATGATGATGTAAAAAATGTAAATAGTAATATTGATGCCCAGGAAGGTGACGATAACGATGGCAATGATGATGATGATGATGATGATGATGATGATGATGATGATGAAGATGATGGCGATGATGGTGATGTAAAAAATGCAAACCATGCTAAAAACGTGTATAATGAAATCAACTCTTATATATTAAATAAATTAATGCCTATGCCAATCTTAAACGATCTAAAAATGTGAGTGCTCTCTATAGCAACAACAACAACAACAACAACAACAACAACAACAACAACAACAACAACAACGTCAGGGAGAGCAGTAATGAGAATTACGACGACGCTGATGACAACGCCGACAGCAACAACAACATCAGCAACAACAACAACGACGACAGCCAGGGTTGGGTTTTGGACAGTCCAAAATTAACTTTGAGCAGACATTGTCCAAAACCGGTCTAAAACGGTTTAAACCAGTCCAAAACTGTCCAAAATTGTCCAAAACTGTCCAAAACTATGTTGGACATATCACCATACTCTTATGCATCATAATCCTATTAAAAAATAACAAGAAATCAGAGCTTGCATCAAGGTTACAAGCATAAAACAACCTCGCGACTTCTATATCTATTGCTGACTTTATCGCTGAGGTGGTAGTGATACAATGTCGGCTCAGATCGGGTTGAATTGAGAATTGAACTGGACAGGTTGGTGAGGGTGGTGCTGATTGTGATAGCAATTCTTCTCTTAGTCGCTTTGTGCATGGTGCAGCTGATGGTTGGTCCAGCTGAAACAAAGAAAAGGGATATTACATGTGCTATATAAGCCAAATGTAGATATACACCCTACCTGGTCCAAGCCATGTGGGGACAAGATATGATAATCTTTTTAAAAGTTTACATTGAAATGACTGGCATTGCAATAAAATCAGTCATTCCTATGTTGAATTTTCAAAAGTAATTAATTTTATGTCATAATTCAATACATTTAAAATTTGGAATGGATAGAGTTAAAGATAGACCACCCTTCTGTCAAATAAATGCATGTTTTTATTTATTTTCAAAACTTTGGGACTTGCTGAATATTAGTTTGACTGTTTGCATCAGTCTATCTGAAGGGTGTTAGTGTGCTATGCCAAATTGTTTTCATAATATTACTGTAGTAAAGGTATTCAGGCAAGAGTATTTCCGAAAACCCTGGGTTGCAGAAAGTATAGGGTTAAGCAGATCATTGTGTGTTATTTCTAATCTTAAGCCAGCGCCCTCACAGGCCAATTATCACACCTATACCATTGAATTGTAAAGAGGCTCAGCATGTGATTGTGGTTATCAGAGATTATCAGACCTGGCTCTATTACTAGCATGGCAAAGAGAATAATTAACTAAAGGTGAGACATCCTGTTGATAACCCCTATGCGGCCAAGACAATTACAGTGAATAGTAACCTTACCTACATTGTACCTTATGACTTTTAAACACAACTTAGCACACATTTTTGAACATTTTTCACTGAAATGACTGGCTTAGTAAAAGCGGCAGTCATTTCACGAGTAAATTTGTTTTCCAGTCAAATTAGTTTCAAAATATTCTGCAGTTTTCCCGCATAGTGTCCTTGAAAATGATAGCTGAGGAATTCATCGGTGAAAGGGTTAAGGCATGTATTAGATATATTGGACTCCTAGCACTCCAATGTCAACAAAAAACATTTTTCAAATAAAATTAAAAGATAAACTGTTTTTTTATTTTCAACAAATTTGTCATCGCCCAACAAAATTGTTGAAAAATGAAAAACCAGTTTCCTTGGTATAGTCACAATAAAATATAGAATTTTTAATTATTGACATTAGAGGGCAAGGGGTTAAGCATTAATTTAATTTACCTTCAAAATCTTGATCTCTTCGCTGATATGTGTGTCTGCACTGTCTGTATCAGCCTGTTCAACAGGACTTTCAGTAGACTTCTCATGCTTCTCATAGTGTATTTTCATCCTTGCTACCATGTTGACAACTGTGTACTCACACTCTCTACACTTAGCCATTTGTTTGCCATTAATCTTAACTTCCAAAAAGTGCTTCCAAATTGGATCCTTAGGCCTACCACCTTTGAAATACATATTAATTATTTCAAATACCATCAACACATAAATATTCAGGACAACAAAAGAATTCAAAGAT
Organism: Chaetoderma sp. LZ-2023a; assembly: GCA_034401795.1. Lineage (NCBI taxonomy): Eukaryota > Metazoa > Mollusca > Caudofoveata > Chaetodermatida > Chaetodermatidae > Chaetoderma > Chaetoderma sp. LZ-2023a. Next base: position 45,334,871 of record CM067360.1, on the reverse strand, counting down.
TAATGTAGCACAAGGATATCTTTTTACTAATTGTCTCATTGATATATAGCATTAACTGAGGAGAGATGAAAACATGAAGAATCTAATTTATATTCTATCAGCTTAATGCCTTAATCCCAAATTTGCATAAGATCTTATGTAAACAAAGCTAATGTGTGTACTGAGTAGTGCATTCTAAAATAGCCTTAGAGAGCAAGGGTCATCAGTTAATTGTTGAAACAACATCTTAGCAGACTATATTTTCACTATGAGTTTAAGATTCTTCCATAGGCCATGAACATTTTGCAAGAAATAGATTTAGACACAGAGACAGTTCTCAATAATATAAACATCTAGCTGTACATAGGTAGTCTAATATGTTTACATTATTGATTAAATAGGGTTTCTGTGGGTTTAACACAACTGGTCGAAATATACAGAGTTAAAACATTTAAGACAAACAAAAGTTGAAAAAAATTAACCCATGGATTATAGAAAGAAGCAAATAAGACTCCTAATTTATTGAAATCATATGTGTCCTTTTAGATTATTATTATTATTATTATTATATAGCAATAAAGTATCCAAAAATACATGTAGATAACCATCCATCAATATGTACATGTACCTGTATGTGTCTAAATGCTATATAGTTGTTTTAAGAAAATAACATTTCAGAAAAATATTTTTTATACCAATATTTGAGGTTTTGGACAGTTTTGGACAATTTAAGGTGTCCAAAACCTATTTTGGGCGGACGGTTTAAACCATGGTTTAAACCGCGGTTTAAACCACTAGTGTCCAAAACTTGCCAACCCTGACGACAGCAGCAACACCAACAAGAACACCACCATCACCACTACCACCACCACCACCACCACCACCACCAGCAAAAACAACAACAACAGCAACAAACGATCTAAAAATGGGAATGCTCTCTATTATAATAATTATACTAATAATAATAATAATAATAATAATAATAATAATAACAACAACAACAACAACAACAACAACAACAACAACAACAACAACGTCAGGGAGAGCAGCAATGAGAACTACGACGCCGCCGATGACGACGCCGATAGCACAAACAACGACGACAGTAGCAACACCAACCACAACATGGCCACCACCACCGCCGCCACAACCACCACCACGACCACAACCACCACCACCACCAACAACAACAACAACAACAACAACAACAACAACAACAACAACAACAACAACAATAATAGTAACAACAACAACGATACCAATAACACCAACACAACCGCCACCGCGGCAACCGACATTTCTAAGTGGTTCACTAACACCTAATCGATTAATGTGGTTCCCTAATGCATACTAACATATTACAGACATATATTTGTTAGTCTGTTCGAGTTGACCGGGGACAGCCAACTGACTATAAAGATTTATATAATCAAAGTACTAGGCTTGCACTTACAAATGACAAAGGAATTAAATCCACTCACTTAAGTGATCTTGCCAAATATAATGCGCTAGCCAACGAACTATAGAAATAGCATACTGGCGCGGGGAGAAAGGTATTGTATTGACCACAGTAAGAGGAGCCCTATTAAATGGCTGAAACCGCCAGCTAAGAGCAATGCCTTTAGAAAATGGAGACACAAAATGCGCTCCAACCAAGACAAGAATTTGCAAATTAAACATAAAGTTTGAAAGGAAATACTAATACGAAATATATGTATAAAATTTATCTACAAAATCGCGCTAGAAACTGGCAAATTCGGGAAGCAATTGCAGAGCTAAATAAACGCGTGCGTTCACTTCGACTGCTACTACTACTACTACTACTACTACTGCTGCTGCTGCTGCTGCTGCTGCTGCTACTACTACTACTACTACTGCTGCTGCTACTACTACTACTACTACTACTACTACTACTACTACTACTACTACTACTACTACTGCTTCTACTACTACTACTACTACTACTACTACTACTACTACTACTACTACTACTACTACTACTACTACTACTACTACTACTACTACTACTACTACTACTACTACTACTACTACTACTGCTACTACTACTACTACTACTACTACTACTACCGAAAGCACAAACAGTTGTTATATAAATAGATAAATACCAAAATTTGTAATTATGAATTGATATATAATGTCTGATCGCCATAACATTTATAATTTCTGTAAATTCATATTCGCCATATGCCATTATGTGGACTGGGTGTAAATAAAAAATCTGAAATCTGAATCCTTGCTACGAACAAGTTGAAGACTGGATCATCGCAATCGGTGTTGAAAGGCCGCTTCAACTATTTTCTCGTTCAAGCCAGCCATCGATTCGCTGAGCTCTGACCATACCTAAAGGTGCATACTAAATTAACTGAATAATTCAAAGGCATACATGATACACGAATAGTTAGGGCGAAACGGTTGTGTTTAATTTTGGCGGGAATGCTCGCCCGGCTCCACTTGAACGTAATCGTTCCACGGGTCCTAGAGGACGATCTTTGTAACCACCCCACTCCGGTAGCACGTAGTCTTCATCCCGCATCCACGAGTTCGGCTAACCAGCAGCATCGTCGGGTCAGCTACGAGTCCGACACGGAAGATGTTGAGGTGGGATGGCACAGAGCCGCCGGAGCTACAGGAAGAACGAACGAACGAATGGACACATGGGTGGATGGACAAATGGACAGAAGGATGGAGTGATGGACAGACGAATGGGTGGATGGATGGAGAGATGGACAGATAGATGGATGAATGAACAAGGGGTGAACAAATGAACTAACGAACGAATGGACAAACAAACGAACGGACAAGCAAACGAACGATCGAATGAACAAACGAACGAACTAACAAATGAACGAATGAATGAATGAATGAACCAACGAACGAATGAACGCACGAACGGACGAACGAATGAAGGAACGAACGAACGAGCGAATGAACGAACAAACGAACGATCGATCGGGTGGCCGAATGAACTAATGAACGAACGAAGGAATGAACTGTACGAGCGAATGCAAATGAACGAACGAACGAACGAATAAACGAACGAACGAATGAACAGGCGAACGAACGAACGAATGAAAATGAACGAACAAATGAAGAATGAATGAAAGAACGAAAGAACTACCATGCATGCTTCCGCGCGCGTGCGTGAGTGCGTGCGTGTGTGCGTGTGCGCATACTTGTGAGGGGTGTTTGGATGTGCGTTTAGATAGTATAAAGCATTAGTTGTCGGAAAGCAGGCATGGATGAACGCACTTGAATCATGGCATCCCATAGACGTCCATTAGTCCGGTGCATGGACGCGATGAGGAGCATACAATCCACTTGATGAATCCAGTTTCTTAGTCAGTCATATGACGTAATAATCAACTACATCACATGTAGACTGAGATCATACGTAAATGCGTCCTGAATGACGCGATTTAGTCCATCATAAATGCGTAATAGTCCGTCAAGTTTTACGAATTGTATGTCTTTCCTATTTAATATTTTGAAACTAACTCGACTGAGTGCTGCCGGTGCCTATTAAAAAGTAATAAAACAGCGCATAGTCCGCCATCAATTAAGCCGTCACGACGAACTTATCTACGCCATTCATTCGTGATTGCATTCACGTAGTTAATTATGACGTCATATGATTGATAGATAAACTGGAACGGTCCATTGTATTGCTTGACTGAAGCTACAATTTAATATATGTTGTGTTCAATATTTTGAAACTAACGTGTGTTGTTGTTATCGTCGTCGTCGTCGACCACGTTGTTATTGTTGTTGTCGTTGTCTTTGACCTCATCGTTACCCTTTTCGTTGTTTTAGCGGTAACTTGCTCGACACCTAGAGCGCCACGTTTCGGTTTTGTGGACGACAAAAACAGGACATTGTTTAAGTATGGAGAGACTGTGAGGTATTCCTGCAAAGATGGGTACGATTTGGGAGGACAGACTATGATGTCGTGTGGGCAATCAGGTTGGCGTGGCAGGACCCCACATTGCCTAAGTAAGTAATGGTGGAATTATAGGGTACACGGTGCTGGCTGGTTGAGCAGTTTATTGTTTATTAGAGCAACTAAGCAGACCGCTTGTATAGTGTAGGACCTTGTGTCATAAAATAGCTTTCGTGCGAAATGTTTGTTAAAAGCAAAATTTCACTTGATTCGGTATTAGTGACTTACAACGATCTTAACAAAATTATGATGGCAATTTTTTCCGAGGTCGCTAAAGTTATGAAATTCAGCATTAGAAACTCTTGAAAAAACAGTCTTTATAAACTCAGTCATTCCTAGGAATTTTAAAGAGATTTTGTCCTTCGTATGCATAATTGATTTACTAAATATTTTACGTAGCAAAGAATGCCGCATGCGTAAGTTTATCTAGCTAGCGCTGGCTATACAAGGGGCAGGTGCACGTGCAATTTAATCATTATTCGACGCAGGACCGTATTAAAGGTCTTGGGGCCCTGGTTAGTGTGTTGGGGGGTATGTGGTTCGGTGGGAAATTTTGAGACCTGGATGATCTCAGATAGTTTCTCCTGTGTTTATGTAGGTAAATATATACATTTGCTAGGCCGGGAAATTATTCTACTTTTGTTTATTTCTCCCAAAAATTGTACATGGGACTAGGAGGCAACCATATATACATTTACTAGAAGGAAACGGGTTTCCTCTACATGAGAATCCCCAGTACAGGAAATATCTAAAACAACTGATTTTAGATAATATTCAAGACATTCACTTCAGTAAACCTTCAGATTAAGCAAAGCTTGAACAGGTTCTTTCGACAAAGTGTAAAGACACTATAATAGCAAGTGTCCTTGTGGCCGGAGATTTGAAAGATGATTTACAAGTTCTGTTGAAAGCAGCTACACTCCTTAGAGAGCTATCGCGACTTCTTCCCCATGGAAGTGTTCATGGAACATTTACATAGTATGACCCACCAGCATTGCTCAACACCTTTTGTACGCATGTAATTCAAGACACTGGTCGAGTTATACCTACATGGAGGGAAGAGATTGTAAATCAAAGTGCATCCTCGCTGGCACAACGCTTTGTAGCGGCATACGAATCCGATCGGCAAGTGTCATATAACACAAAGAAAGAGAATAATGCTTTTAGACAGCCCTTTGAAACTCCCATCAGCGTCGGCTTAGCTCTAGATGTGCACAAAAACAAAAGATCCAAATCACTTGTGGAAAACCCAGTAAATTAGGTATTGCCATTCCTTATAAAAAGGTTATAGAAATAGACACTGACATTGCAAATGCTGTCCGAAAGCATATGGACTCCTTGGGTGGAAGCTATCTATCTCCATGGTTGGTTCAAGATATGTTTGTTTGGTTTGCATTAGACAACACACATTTTCTAGAAGCAAGCCGCTGTGGTATGAACATTCTCCATGGCACGGCAATGGCTATATTCCAGTCTGTATCTATTGACAGAGCCCCTATGTAGCTACCAATTGAAATTGACCGTTCCTAAATTATCCAAGCGTTAGATGATGTCATGGCTGTGAGATGTTAAAATGTAATGTTCCAGAGAACAAGAAGAGAAAGAGTGTATGTAATCTGAGTACACTTCACCACGTAACAGCCATGAACATGAAGACAGATCTGGCATGGTTAAATCGCAGTACCCTTCGCCCTGTAACAGACTTGAACATGAAGACAAATATGGCATGGGTAATTCACCTTTCCAGGGTATCCATCCATCATCAGACGTTGTATGACGTCATAATCAGCTCATCGCGTGCACTATGACGTCATAATCATTACGTCACAAAGGGGTCCATATAGACCGTCAACAAATCTCAAATGGCCCGACACGTTGTATGAATTGTATGTCTATGTAATTCTTTGCAATTTAATAAACATACTGTTGAATATTTTGAAATTAATTTGACTGGGCGCCCAGTCAAATTAATTTCAAAATATTCAACAGCTTACCTGTGTAGTTTTTTGGAAATTAATAGTCAGGGTGTTCAGAGATCGATCGATCCCAAAACGAGTGAGGCGTGGGTGGAGCTTGGCTAGAGATGGGCGGGGCATAGCGAAAACCGGAAAGGTCCATTGACTGAGTAAGCCTCGAAAATGGCATAACAATAAACGATAAAACCAAGGTTGTGGGTACATGGGCCGCATTTAATTCTCTCCTCTAATAACACTTTGACCAATGTTGACCTACTAGTGCCTTTGATCAGATCCCCTCCTACTGACTATGGCACACTTTACACAGGCCTCGTGAGAGCACGTGATGTTAGATTCGTGTAACGGGAGCTAGCGGACATGGTCACTGTAATGACTCTTGATCCTCAGGTACGATATGGAAATGAAGCCGTGCGGTGATAGAAAAGATATCATGAAGCAGTTTTTCGCCCAGGTGAACTTCATGTTGTGTTTTGGGCACTGGCTACATTGGGAAAAAATGTGGAGGGGAGTGAAATTGACCAAGCGAGGGTAACGGCTGGACTCTATTCACTTACAACTGTAACGCACATTCTTAATGGGAAACACATTGAAGTTTTCGGATCTTCGTATTTCTAACTACCTTATTCCTACTAATTCTCGGAGAAGATTTATGACGGTAGATTGCTGCGACAATCTATCTTCTCCAAGTGCTATTAAGATGATTGCTAGCTCGCCTCTTCTGATGTTGGTGAAGATATGTATATAGCAATCTGGGCCTATCTGACTTATCAGCAAGATGCGCAGGTACGGCACGGTGTTGCTCCGTGCTTCTGGAGTATTCTTCAAAACACAACTTAACTATCTATTTGTATAAATATTGGATTATTTATTCGCTACACTAATACTGATATAACAAGTAACGACTTTTACTGTCGTAACGAACTATGATAACTTTTAAACAATGTGAGTATGATACGCTTCAATTTAAACTAACTTATCTTCTACTACAAGTCTATCCTACTCTAACACTAACTCGACTGATTACTCCCAACGGTTGCTGGTATGCTATCAGACTAGCTACTACAATTCACAGTTACTCCAATATATTCACTGTAAATTTCGATAACGAAGCGACGACTGCTCCGGAACCACGGATGATAAAGATTACCCTTCAAAAGACAAAGTGCCTCTAATATACAACTTCCAGTTTCCTAACACTATTCCTTTGGTTTCTCTGCCACAGAGTTTGATTCGATGCTCCTTGATTATGACGTCATCTCGACTAATCAAACTCTGGGCATCTCTTCTATGGAGATACCATCGAACAGGGTCAAAGCGGTGTTGGCTGGTTCTGATTTGATGCGATCTGTCAGCTAACCAACAACATTATGGTATCTGTTGTTGTAGCATGCCTTTCTATGATTGCCATATAGTTGATATACAAATTTCGATTGTGTTATGAATTCCTACAGGACGCTACAATGCCCCTGTCCTGTCCCTTGCCTATCTTGGATAAGCCTATGGGAAGGGAACGTTAATAAGCACATGAGCTGTATGATCTCATTGCCAGCTGGTGTTGTTGTACTTGCTTAAGGGAGTCGGAATGCCGACCGTCAACAACTAATGTCAGTCTGTCACCTATATTCCTATCGATTCCCATCGATTCTTTTCACTCGATTATTTACTAAACTACTGGCCGAAACGACTGCTGAACATTATAAAAGTGCGTGCCGATCCCACAGCAACAACTTTTCCTCTTCAACTATTGACAGATACCACCAACTCAGAACCGTCGGTCCTATTTCATTCCTAGCTAATACTCAACTCTAGTTTCGTCTAGTTTCGATGGGGTTTCGCATCGTTTTCCACGAAACTGTTTAACTGTTTATCAGCAGCACTGGCCGATGCCAACCAGTGCAGCGTCCTACTACTAATCTAACTTGCTACTACTTTCACTCAGTTCATTAGCTCACCTGGTATTTTCAAATATAAATTTCGCTGATTTCACTGAGGTCTGACTCGTAAATATAAGACATCTAGCGGGGTCATGACTTCCCACAAAACAATCCGATATCTACAACATGTATCGAGCATTCGAAGAACACACTGCTACGTTAATTGTTCTACGCAGCCTTTACTTTCAGCATTTCTTAGCAAGAGAAACTGAAGATCGGTTATTCCTGAATGAATCATCTAATCATCTGGCAAAAGGCATATCAAAGAGATGCCAGCAATACTACAGGCGAAGTTCAGTGTCTAGGAAATGTTGTTACAGACACGATCACTATGCTCAAATCTAGATATGTTGTCAATAAACTTGAACAATTTACAGGTAATGCAAATACGATCTAGCGCTTCATTCTCAACTACACGAACCAGTTTAGGAAAATGAATTTGGTAAAGTGTGGATGCAAACGAGGAGGCATAGGAAAATGTAGCTATTGGAATAACAATATTTCGTGCACAGAAGTATGTGGCTGTTTGAGTTATAGCTGCAGCAATGAATCTAATACGTGTGAACAATTACACACATCTGTAGTTACAGACCTTGAGGATGCTGATTGAGATATCAACTCAATGGCCTGTAACTCTTTAATGCTGTAATATATCCAATTCAACATCACCATGTTGGCATCTACTGTGAATGCCAACACTTTCCTAAATTTTAAAATTAATCCGGTGTCTAATAGCAAAATGCGTTGGCAAACGTGTATTTGCCCATCGATTTTAATACGTTAACATTTTTTCAAGGGCGATAACTCTAGTTAGTGAAGGGGGCATCAGCTTAATTTTTGCAAGTGTTATATATATATGTTGGCCGCCCGTTTTTCATCGATCTGTATGTGTCGCTGTCAACAATATTGCCTAGTTCCTACATTTGTGGATGGGTTGCAAGATAATTTGGCAGATATGTTCCAGTTGACAACTGGAACAGATCTGCCAAATTATCTTGCAACCCATCCACAAATGTAGGAACTAGGCAATATTGTTGACAGTGACACATACAGATGGATGAAAAACGGGCGGATTGCGATGGTAAAAGGTCATCCAGGGGTGCAAAAAATTACCATCATATTTTTTTACCGCTCACAATCTTGAGATACAAAATCAAGTGGAAGTTCACTTTTAACAAAAAAGTCGCACGAAATTACAAGAGGAGCTACACTAGTAGTGCAGATATACTGATGTATAGGATAACACTTTATGGACAATCTCGAAAGAGGTCCTATTTAATATCACTGTTATCAGCCGAGTTGAAAATTAGTGATAATTGATAATTGACCTTTCCAGATTTAGCTCTGCCACGCCCTTCGATAGCTAAGCTCCACCAACACTTCGCTCGTGTTGGGATCGATCCATCCCTGAACTCCCTGACTATCAATTTCCAGAAAACTATACAGGTTAGCTGTTGAATATTTTGAAACTAATTTAACTAGGTGCTGTTGTCGCCTATGGAATCATATTAGTTTCAAAATATTTAACAGCATGTGCACTACATCGTAAAGCGATACAATTCGTACATCGTGTCGGACTATTAAGCGTTTACGACAGACTAAATCGAGTCATTCATGCCGTAATTGATTATGACGTCATTCTACACGCCACATAGCTGAGTATGACATCATATGACAGATGGATAAACGGGGAAGGGCCATTAATGGTGGTTTCTTCGGCATCGTTGGTTCATACAGGAACTCCGGTGGCTGGATCATATGCTGTTATACATTTGATGTATTTCAGGCTGGGGGGTTGGGGTGAGGGTAGGTGGGTGTGGATGGGGTTGGGTTGAGGTGAGTGTGGGCACATATATTTTGCTCATGGATGTGTGGTCAAGCCAAGTCTCTCTTTCCTCATTCTGGTACGTTGGACAGTCTTTTAGAATGTGTTCAACTGTCATAATATGTGATGTCTCAGTGACAGTCTCACATGGGCACATTTTTTCACAAGTTTTCAATATGGAACTCGGTAGGCCTACATAAGTATTGTGGATTTGGATGAGTTGGGCTGATCACCCAGCTTAGGGCGTGTCCAACTCTCCATTATGACCTGCCCATATTGTTTGCATGGTGTACGTAGGCCTACATCTCAAAGTGACTAATCACTTTATCATATCGGATGATATTTGCATCCGTAACACAGAGTCTACAATCTAGTTATTAATGTATTTAATAATCGGCAAATGACGCGTTGCCCCTCGAAATGCTGTTCTCGAAATGGTGATAGCTGTTATGTAAACATGCTCTATCATGTTGGTGCATGCATGTTGCATACATATTTTTCAATACTATATAATAGGTCAATGTAACTGCAGTAGTATACTGAGATCCCATAAGAAGTCACTATGTATATCCAGGGTCAATAGCTTTTGGATGCTGACATAATGGACATTTCCTATTTATCAATCAATCATATGACGTCATAATCAACTACGTTACGTGTATGATGACGTCATATTCAATGACGCCATGAGATGAGATGGGCGGGGCATAGCTGAAAGTGGTTATAGTCGTGTAATCCACCTGACTTAGGGAACCACGTTGTGAATCGTCGGATCGCATGACCTTTCTATCCCTACCAAGCTCAATATGAATCGATGGTACTGAATGCGGTATTGAGTAAGCTTGCGCGATTATTATGTTGAGTGATTGCGCTCGATTATTAAACAATAATCGTGATTAGTCGATTAATCAGCTTGGATACAAATTACAAAGACATAACAACAAAAGAATATCAATGAAGAAAACTGCAATAGTGTTTAGAAAAGTCCATTTGCAGGGCAAGAGCAGAGTATTTTTGTAAATGTATCACTGAAATGCCTGGCTCAAGAATGGAGCCAGGCATATCAGTAATACATTTTCAAAAATACGCTTCACTTGCCCTGCACATGGACATACATCCACTAAAGCAAAATGTCATTTTCCATGACCGATCGCATTAAAAAGTAATTGAAAGTTAGGTTTTGATATATTTTATGCAATAGAAAATATTCACGATTATTCGATTATTTAATTTTTAATCATATAAATTCACGATTTAAAACATAATCGTGATTTTCGATTTAATCACGTAATCCCGCAAGCCTAATGTTGAGACCACCTGAGTGGCTCTGTTAGAAATAAAAGCATACTTTATAATGTAAATTTAAACGAATCCGCATCGATGCCATATGCAATTCTATTGCTGACGATGTTTATGATGGTTTAATTCACCTTTCCAGAGTATCCATCCATCATCTGACCTCGTATGACGTCATAATCAGCTCAGCGCGTGTATGATGACGTCACCACCATTACGTCACAAAGGGTTCCAAATAGACAGTCATCAAATCTCAAATAGTCCGACACGTTGTATGAAGTGTATGTCTTTGTAATTCTTTGCTATTTAATAAACATGCTGCTGAATATTTTGAAAATAATTTGACTGGGCGCTGTTGCTGTCTTAGGCAGCAACAGCACCCAGTTAAATTAGTTTCAAAATATTCAACAGCTTAGGCCTAAAACCAGTGTATTTTTGGGGAAATTGACAGTCATGGTGTTCAGAGATCGATCGACCCCAACACGAGCGAGGTGTGGGTGGAGCTTAGCTAGAGATGGGCGGGGCATAATTAAAACCGGAAAGGTCCATTGATTGCCACCTAAACGTATTACCGTTTCGTTACTAGCTGTCGCAGAATCAGATTATTTAATTTGAAATATACTAGCTTTCCAAATTTTGGAAAGTCCATTTTGGACATTATGAGAATTAACCAAGGCACAGTTACTAGCCAGCACATGCGAATTTAGTAATAACCGGTGCCTATTAACTGGGATAATGGCATGGTGGCGGTATGGTATATGATCTTGAGAATAGGAGAATTTCATTACGGAATTGAATGCATTTAAACGATACAAGAGGTAAAGGTAAAATATTCAACAGCTTACCTGTATAGTTTTCTGTAAATTGATTATCAGGGAGTTTAGATCCAACACAGGCGAATTCTGGGTAGAGCTTAGCTAGCTATGGGCGGGACATAGATAAAACGGGAAAGTTCCATTGTTGATATATAAACTGTTGCCTAGCTCAAGAGCGCGTGAAATAACATACCCATCTCTTGTCGTATGGCGCTTGCTTGAGTTATAAGAATGTTTCACGTTGTCGTTGCTGTTAATTTGAACGTTTTTAATAGGGAACTTAGACTAATAAAACTTGTATATAAAAAGAGTATTATTTAATTGGCAATTCTGCTTTGAAATTCTTGCAGTATAAGTTTAAAAAAAAGTATTTGATCAGGAGCCTATACGTGGGTAATTTATATTTACGAGCATTGTCGTGAAAAGTGGAGCAACGCCTCTCTTATTTAGCAGAAATTAAATATTCAGATAGGATGGTATAGATAGGCCCGGACCAGACGACGAAGATGATCTAGCCGACTAACCCATCGTTCACCACTAGAGGCAAGTTTCCCCCACACTTCGCCCTTTTTGAGATCGATCGATCCCTGAATTCCCTGAGTATCAATTTCTAGAAAACTATACGGGTACGCTGTTGAATATTTTGAAACTAATTTGACTGGGTGCTATGGCAGCAACAGCGTACATGCAAATTAGTTAAAAAAAAATTGTAAAGACACACAATCCGTACAACAACACATATGGTCCGTCATCAGTGTTCATGACGAACCTATCTACGCCATTCATGGCGTAATTGATTATGACGGCATCATACGCGTCTCGCAGTTGAGTCAATCGATTGATGGATAAACTGGAAAGGTACATATATGGCTTTGGTGAATTTACAATTTAATAAGCATTCTGTTGCATATTTTCAAACTAATTTGACTAGGAGCTTTTGCTGCCATACGCAGCAGCACCCCCCCCCCCACCGCCAGTCTAATTAGTTTCGAGCTATTCAACAGCTCAACCATATAGTTACTTTGAACTGGACCTTTCCAGTTTATCCATCCATCCTATGACGTCAGTATCAACTATGTGACGTCTATGATGACGTCATAATTATTACGTCATGAATGACACGATTTAGCCCGTTTTAAACGCTAATAGTCCAACACGTTGTAGAAATTGTATGGCGTTACTATTTGATAAACATGCTGCTAAATATTTTGAAATTAATTTGACTGGGCGTTGTTGCTGCCTATGGCGGCAACAACACCCAGTCAGATTAGATTAAAAATAATCAACAGCTTTCCTGTATAGTTTTCTGGAAATTGATAGTCAGGGAGTTGAGAGATCGATCGATTCCAACACGAGCGAGGCGTGGGTGGAGTTTAGATTGAGATGGGCGGGGCTTAGCTAAAATTGGAAGGGTCAATTTAGATTTTGATAATTCGGCGTTCAAAGTGTTCAACTCAGTTAATACATGCGTAGAAAGTTGGCGGAGCTTAGTTAGAGAACTAGGTTTGGCATAGCTAGCAATGGTTTATGCTATGTGTTGCCTTTAGGTCGATATCCTTTATTTTATGGAATCTATACTATTTTAGTTGTTAGGTGTGTTAATCCTGGAAGACCAAAGCACGGGATTAGAAGAGGTAGATCGTTTCTTCCTGGTGATACGGTAGAGTTTAAATGCACAGATGGTTACACGTTACTCGGCTCTGCAGAACGTACATGCCTTGCATCCAGATCCTGGAATGGCACACTCGCCATCTGTGACGCAGGGAGTAAGTATCAATACTGAAATGGCACACTCGCTATCTGTGACGCAGGGAGTAAGTAGTAATACTGGAATGGCACGCTCACTATCTGTGATAAAGGGAGTAAGTATCAATAGTGGAATGGTACACTCACTTTCTGTGATGCAGGGAGTAAGTATTAATACTGGAATGACGCACTCGCTTTCTGTGATACAAGGAGTAAGTATCAATATTATCTAAACATATTTTTATTGGTCAAGAGACAATACGGATGGAGTCACAAGTTGTCTCCAACTTAGTTACGACTCGCTCCGAATACTATACAATAGATTATAATAATGACGAATATGTGCAGTTTATAAGAACTTATGCCATAATGAATATAAGATTTAAATGAAAATTAATAAAATAATTAAGATAAGATTTGGAATTGTGTTCATATATGTGTGTATATGCATGTACTTTTAAAGCGTCTTTGTGTTTTACATGATTTTAGTAGTTAAGTAGTATGTAGCATTGTTGTGATCTGTGGGTAAATATGTATGTAGATGTGCGCCTGTTTGCGTGTTTCAAACAATAAAGTACTTGTGATAATATCTACTAAGTATTCGCGTGTGGTATGTATTTGTACGTGCCTGCATTCGTTCGTGTGTGCAAGGGTGCGTGCATGCGTCTGTGAGTATATTTACGCAATTTAAGCAGTTTCATGGGTGCTTTCCTGTTGATCTGTTCCAGTGTGAGTGTGTGTATGCGTGCTCACGTCAACCTTCTCTTAAAGGTGCATATTCATACCAAAATTCCCCAAGACAAGACTAGAGAAATTTAGCGCTTCTAGAGGCCTAAGTCGTGCGCTCAGGTATCAATACTGGAATGACACACTCACTATCTGCGATGCAGGGAGTAAATATCAATACTGGAATGGCACATGCACTATCTGTAATGCGGGGAGTAAGTATCAACACTGGAATGGCACACTCACTATCCGTGATGCTGGGAGTAAGTATCAGTATTGGAATGGCACACATACCAACTATTATCAACTATTGGCTATCTGTGATTATTGCTAACTATTTATTCTCTTCCTGCAGATACCTACTGTTCGGATCCTGGCATTCCGATAGGTGGAAAACGTATTGGGGATAAATTTGACTTCAATAACACAGTCCAGTTCAAATGTCGTCCTGGCTATTATATACGTGGTCCAAGTGAGAGAGTGTGCCTCATAAACAGGGAATGGTCAGGCAGAGAAACGCTTTGTAAATGTGAGAACTGTTTGTGTGTGAAATATATTGTGTCCGCATGCATGCATGTGATAGGATTTATCTGCGCAGTAGATTTGCCATTATGTTACATGAACAAGTTTGATAGAATCGCGTTAGCTGCGGGTTCCAGATTCTTTTCGGATTTTCTATACTTTTTTTTAGGATTTTGCGGATTTCTTTCTGATAACGCCAAGGTTATGAAAATTCAGTGTATGGTCACACCCTTGGTATGGATGCGAGTATGGTTACTGTATTCTGCGGCTATTGTAGTAGAAACATCCTCCAGCTGCAATCAGTCCTTCTTCACTTTTTCCCACTGTGTCTTGTCCTCAGCCGAAATCCTTAGCCTCCTCAGGTCCAATCCTGATCCGAGTGTACAGAGTCCTACTTTATTGAGGTCACCTCGCAACACGCTTACGAGATTTATGCAATGACGTCCTCTCCTGACTTTATATTTGTTGGCTCCCAATAGGGAGAATTCCAAGGCTGTCTGTGCTGGTGTGTCCTCTGAGCTCTGGCATCCTTACCCTATGGCCAATTATAGCCTAGACCATATTTGTGGGCCGACTTTTAAAGACACCGGCGATGCATTACACATCTTGTACAGTGCATCATTGGCAATTATGCTGCCTAGCCATCGATGCACAGTGATGGTGCGCTTTCCAGTGATGGTGCGGAGGCGTTCAGGTGGAAGGCATCAAGTTTGCCTAGAGTTGCCTTAGGAGCTGCCATGCTGTTACAGCTATACAACATCAAGGATATTCAGGTTGCATTGTCTAAAGTTAATGTTGTCTTTTTGTCAAGGGCATCAGTGTACTATGAATCTATAGCTTCCAGATGCACTGCAAAGCTATATTCCCCATGACACAGCATGCAGCAATGTCAGCAGTACTGCAGAGAAGTAAGCCATGGATTGTACTTTTCCTCCATGGTACGTTACCACGAATTGGTTTAGTTTCATGCTTTGTTGATGGGTATATGCGGTTCAAGGCAGTAGCAAGGTAACAGGTGAAATGTACAGGGCACAGACCATCTCCATGTAGGAGTTGGTTAATCTGTCAAACTCTGCACTCTTTACTAACCTGACTCATACTCACAGCTTGGTATCTGCAAGTAGTAATCTCACTCGGTGCATCTTCAATGCAACTGGTCTGGCATAGTACATATAGGATCTTTGGACATTTAATTGTGTCGAAAGCTCGTCATATGTCAATGTGGGAACCCCAGTATTTTGACATGCCTGCTGACACATGCACGCGTTGAGCCCATACACTGTCTGCACAACTGCGTCCACGTTTAAAGCCACTTTGGCATTATCCTGTGAAGTTATCGATCTTGTCGTCAACGTGGCATAGAATACTATTATATCAGATTTTGTGTGTGCAGTTGAGAAGCACAATGGGCCAGAACTGTGCTGGGGTCCGGTGACTTCCTGTGCTTTGCTATCAAGATACGGGCAGACAGCATCGATGTGAAGGTGGTTCACAAGAGCGGGATGGATTAGGTGCATGATCCGTTTGCGCATATGAATAGATCATTACTTATGCCATCAGGTCCTGATGCACGTCCATTGTCAGGGATTTGAATGTCTTCTCAACTTCAACGTTTTAGTGTGTGTTAGTAATGACCTGGGGTCATATGAGAACGGGTGCAATAGTTCATCATCGTGATCAGTGAACTGTACCTTGAGCCATTCTCGGCTTTTCCCTGCTCAGTCCTGATGAGGTGCCTTTCATAGTTGTGTACGCTGAGTGGTGGTGTGTACTCAGTAACTCTCAGGGCTCGGGTTACCCAGACCATTTTGTGATAGTCATCCATGGCTGTGATTTCATCTGCTAGTGATTCTGTACTTGGTGAATTGCAAGATCTTGTAAGCATTCGCTTTTGCGGTGCAGCATGCTATTGTGTTCCTTGCGTAGTTTGGTGCAATTTTCACGTTGGCCACTTTTATTGATACGCAGCCATAACGCCTTCTGCTCTGCTGATAGTTGCCCTACTACAGGGCCATCAGTTTACCTAGTGCGTTTTTTTCTAGACCTCCTAATGGTGCTGGGAGCTGATGATTTCCTACATTTGCTTGTTTTGCTTAGGGCTTCGTTTGGATCAGGGCTGACGCCGATGTTAGCTATTTGCTCCTTGGGGTAAAAAAATCAGTGTCACTGATGCGCGGGTGTAGATTGTATGAATAAGCCGATCTTGAATTCTTACCCGCCTTGCTGAGTTTACCAAGCTTGAAGTTGAAATCTCCACACACGAACAGTTGCCATCTGGATGGGATTGTAATGTCAGAGCTTAATTCTGCATAAAATGAATCTAATAATGATGGATTCATTTTGGCTTTTTTAGTAGTTGGGCCGTATACGTTGACTATGCAACATTTAGTGGTGGTGCACTTTCGCGTTGCTATAGCCAGGTCGATGAATGGAACCAGCTCACTGGCATTTTCAAAACCAATGACATGGCCCACGACCCTTGGTCTGATTGCGAAGGCGAAATCCGGTATGGGGTCTATTTTTGCTCAATGTGTAGGCCCCTACGAACTTGTGGCCGGTCTGAAGTTGCCGCTTTGGGTAGCTACTTTATTTAACTCTATTTTTTATTATATACAGCCCGGAATACTCTTTTGTGACTGACTGACTGACTGACTGACTGACTGACTGACTAACTAACTGACTAAGGGCCATGATTTATTGTGCTTGTAACCCACTGGTACATGTCTAAGGCAGCAGCATATCCCAGTCAACTTAGTTTCAACATATTCAATAGCTTACCTACTTAAGTCGGCCAAAACTACGAGTCAAGAATTTGCTAAAATAGGCCTACAATAGCAGATAAGTACATTATGTTGCAAAAGGCGGTATGCCTACTGGAATAGAGGGATCAGATATGTCACTCAATTAACATCATCATCATCATCAAATACGCAACTGTTAGCTTACGTCACAATCAAAATTACGTAGCTCCATCACGGAAATCGAAAAATCCTTCAAGAAATTGTATAACGTGTATGTCTTTTCAGTGGTGAATTTACAATTTATTAAACATTCTTTTGAATATTTGGGAGCTATTGCTGGCATATGCAGCAGTAGGTTCATAGTCAAATTAGTTTAAAAACAATAAATAGCTTACCTGTATAATTATATTGGAATTGAGATTGTAGGAATTTAGTGCTGAAATTGGATACATCGGTTCAAATACGCGCATAAAGTGGACGGAGCTTACCTAGAAATAGGCGGGGCATAGCCAAATATTGATATATGGTAACTACTTTAATTATTCTTATTCAGCATGCGATTTGTAACCAATATATATAATGGGTCAATTTCAGGAAAACGTGGCAAAAAGGTATCAAATTTCAAACCGATTTGATATATATTTCTATGAATTTTTATTCGTTTGACCTGGCTGGATAGGATGATTTTAAAACTTTCCATGCTTAATTTTAATCTATTTCCTGAATATTATGTGCTGACTACCCCTATTCCTATCGATTTGGTCAATACCATCACACGATATGAGGGGTGATTATATAAAGCCTAACATGCAGATCTGCTGCATGCGATGCAAAATTATCTAGAATATCTATAAGGGCAATTAATGAATAACATATCCACTCGTTAGCTGTAAAAGTAAATTGTATGAATCCAAATGAAAAATTCAATGTGGTGGTTTTGACGTATGTGACGCTCTTGACAAAATGTTATGGTCTTTACCTGAAATAACATAAAAATACAAATTTCCCTAATGTTGTGAAAATGACGGTTTATTGAAAAGACAAAATACTTCAGCGGGACACATAAATTCATATAGGCATCTCTGATGTAAAGAGATGTGCAAATTACATGACTTAAAAATAAGGAACGTGATGGTCTTGACTATGATGGTCTTGACAGTATGATGTGTTTATCGATGCTGTCATTTTACTTTTCTTAGTGGATGCTTATCAAAAAGGCTCGCATTCTAAATATTAAAATTTATTATAGAAATGGATAAATGCATTTAGGAAAACTTGGGCAAGCGTTCGCTCTTGACATCTAAATAATATACTCTTCAAAGTAACATTATTCAGATATCAAATTTAGCGTATATAATTACACCGTTGTGTTTTGTCCATTGTTGCAAGCTAGTGTTACAGGAGAGCTATGACAGGGGCGATAACTCTAATGGGTTGCTTGTCACATATATTAAAGAATGGCTATATTCATGGGCCGGGGCGGTCTTGACAAAATGTTTCCGTCATGAGAGTTTGAAAATGTGTCTGTCTACTGCAAATTATACAATGGAAAGAAATCTTACAGCCTCTAGTCTGGTTGCCAGACTAAGAACCCATACATACTGGACTCCCAATGGTTTTTCGTGTTTTTTGAACCACGATTGCCTACTGATTAAGAATCTGGATGGTGCCCGGCGGTACCCTTGAGGAATTAAAAAAAATGGAAGATGGCTGTCAAAATACATCATCAGCTCTATCGTGCTTTCCTTAACAGATAGAATAATGATGTTGGTGTCTAACTGTACGTTTTCAGGGCCACAGAGTCGAATTATGCACGATAAACCTAGTTTGGGTGGTTACATATACCAATGGACATTAACTTGTAATGTATAAATGACCAAGATGGCTGGCAACGTACATGATTAGCTATATTTCACATTCTAGAACAGATACAATGATGATTTCTGCGCCTAAATGTAGGTTTTCATGGGCACAGAATCGATTATGTCCATTAAACTTTGTCTGAGTGGTACCAGGCACCAAGGAAGAAAACGCACCTGGTGGTCAAGGATGGTTTGGCTTTTTAGAAAAATTTCAATGGGTACTAAAATACAAGATTTAACAATATTTTACTCCGCTAAGTTGTGCCCTTTATTTGTCTGCGTTTGATAATCTTTGACTTTCTTGGTAAGTTGATCATAACTAATGCCTATACGCTGTACTTTGTTTGCAGTGACAGTTAACTTGATGTGGTGGAAATGTGGTCTTGTAACCCTACAGGCTTGCCTTCCAGCTTGAGATGTCTATGTATTACATTTGATGCTGTAGGCATACTAGCGATCGAATACCAGATACATATTCGCCTGGCGAAGTTTCTTCAGAATATAGCTCATGAAACCATCCACATATGTTTAAACTAATCCTTGCGTAAGTCAGCGTATAAGCCAAAGTATGGCACACCCATCACTTATGATAACATCAGGTTGTTGTATCATTCGTGCAGATTGTACAACCTCGAGCTTCTTCAACGTGGATTTTGTCTTTGTTACTCGCATGCCACCGCTATCGTCAATTAAAGAAGTAGGGATAGGCACAGCCTTGTGGTGAAATGTGTTCTCAATATCCAAACCACGTGAGTGCATCAGACTCATCAGCCGGGATTATTCTGGTTAAATGTCATAAACATGATCCGATCCTACATTCACATGTTTTGGTATTGTCCATTGTAACAACCTTCTTACTCAATGTGCCATGAAAACGTCCTGCCATGTAGCTTGATACTCATTCATTTGTCTTTGGCCTATGGCTAATACATTGTCAACGTTAACTGTATCATGAGACATCCTACCTGTCACTATGTTTATTATACCATCAGGGTGCTCAGACGTGTTCAGGGCATCAATACTTAGTTGAAGCTTTGTGCGGATCGTGTCTCTATTTTTGTGTCTGCATAAATCCTACATGTTTTTCTTCTTTGTGTTCTGTGATCTCTTCTTTTTCTGATGCATCTCTGATATCTAAAATGTATTTGGTGAAACAGTTGAAAACATGTACGTGCAGACTAAGTTCACACCGTTTAACTGCACTTTGATTTAGTGTTATTTCTACAATTCCTCCCGGACCACGTCCATACCACATGAACGTTGTATCGATAAACGTATCAGACCACATGACATGTTTCATATTCCACGCTTATGCCGCATCACATTCATGCTCACCTTTGAGAAATAATTCGATCGACGGGGGATAATAGAGTCCATAGCTGGCATAATTTACATGTCCTCTAGCAAAGAAGTACGATGTCATATGCTTTACTGCTCCAAGGTGCAAGGGGCAATCACATTATCTTACCGTTCTGACATACCAAATGATGACAAGAATAGGAGCAATCAGGCCTTCTACCCAAATCTTAGTGGCTCTACTTTGGTCAGCTTTCTTCTGAAGCAAATCCATTATATCTTGTCCTGTTTCAGTGCCTATTACCACTTTATACAGGAGCTCTTCCATCACATTCCGCAGAACCCTTATATTCTTCTCTGTGAGAATCCAGTCAACACCAGCAAATGCCGGTGTCATAGCTTCTTCTAGACCACTTGTTTGCCATCAACACTCATATACAGCCCACGAAGCCCATACACGTATGCATACCCCCAAGTCGTTGAATGAAATTAGTGAGCATTTTTTGATAAACGCAAACTATATTTACCAGCATGCGGTATAACTGCTCCATCAGTAAGCCATTTGCTTCCACAATTGTAGTCATCATTGTTGTTTGATCAGAGGGTGTCATATCAATCAGTTCCTTGGTGGCTGGCCTCAATGCATGGCTTTGTTCGTGCTATATCATGGTGTTAAATCCTCCACATTCTGCGAATAATGGGGCTTCAACAATGCTCTTTCGAATGATGAAGTCTAAATCACTGCATACCTTCGAAAAAATGTTTTGTTGTGCCAGTACCTACAGCGATAAGACTGACACTTTGGACTCAGTCTCGCATTTCTGGTTTCTTAGGATTGGTATGACATTTGACTGGTACATCATCAACGGGTACAGCTTTAATTTCTGCCTTCTTCAATCGAGAGATGGGCCTTACACATTAGCACTTCATAGTATGAACATCAAATACCAAAGTCATAGAACTGCTCAATACGGTTTTATTCTCTTAAGAAGTACACCAAGTGTTATTTGAGATATTTGAAGGTTTGTTGCTCTGCTGACGATAACAGAAGTTATAATATTGCCTATCAAAATTGCAGGCAATGTTGAATCTAATTCTTGATGCCATGGTTAAACTTACACATTCCAATGCAATGGATTTATTTATCCTGGGTTGAAAAACCTGCTTGTCAGCTAAAAGTTCTTTAGACTCTTTGACCATTATTTTCGCGACTTTTGAAACAGATTTCGACATGGCATCATCTTCCTCCTTCGCCATTCTAACTACATCTCATGCTCTGTTTCGGAACAAAAGTTTATTTGCTACTTCAGTGGCGTACAACACCAAAATCCCTTTGCTAAAATGCTTACAAGTTTTAAACGACACAGGTTATCACCTCCATTGGCACGCTAGAGATTATCACCTTCTACTGGTGTTCAAATGTATGATCTAATAGTCTATGGTAAACAAAACAAAATTTATTGCAGAGCCACATTGCTCAGTTTCATTCTTACTATGTGTTGCTTTTCTGTTGATGTTGGAGGCATAAATCTGTATCACAATGCAGCATGCAAATCAGTGTTCGCACGCTGTATTGTAAGCTGAATGTCACAGGACCATCTGTCTCTCCTCTTAGAACAAACATCTGGAATTACTGCTTTAAATGTTTTCTACCACGCCCCTGTGTGTTGTTCTACAAAGTTTAGATTTACGCCACCGCTTTGGATTTCTAGGGGCTGGCTCTATCTCACGTGACTCTCCACAATATAAGCAATGTTCCAAGAAACTGAAAGGTACTACATCAGACCCCCCGCCGTTTCGAAGGTGATGGTGCACTTAAGAAACTTTCTAAGCATTTACCTTGTCGTTTCAAGTGTTTCTGTATATGTGAAGACGAAGTGTATGTTGAGACAGAAGTTTGATGATACTTAATAGTTAGATTGCAATTTTCATTTAATGATTCATGAAGTTGAATGTATTTTTGAACACACCCTTGTATGCTGGACTGGATGATCGATTTTATTCGAAATGGACCAGCTGAACGAAGCAGGTTGTCAGAAATACCACACTTGAAAACGCATTCGCCGTCAGCCATGCGTTGCTGTGTTTTGAAGTCATCTCAAATGGAAAATAATGACAATGTTAAATCTTTGCTTGGGTGAACTAATTCTTAGGTCAAGCATAAATAAATGATCTAGAAATATTCTGGTTGCTAGACCACGAATCCATAAAAATTGCACTCCCAATGGTTTTCCCTGTTGCTTAATCCGTGAAACTCTACTGATTAATAATCTGAATGATGCCTAAATTGAATTAATTCCCCTGTCAAGGTAAACATTAATGCTTTAGAGATAAGGACACATATTTATAAAAAAGATGCCATTGATATCACTGACTTGCCTTGACAATTAAGCCAGTCTTATTAGTGAAAAGCTTTTAAAATTAATTTTCATCTTATAATTATTAAATTATCGATAAATTGATAATTCTCTCCCAAATTCCCAATGTATGTTGTGGGCACCTAAATAGCTTTTAATGCGCATAAGCTGACCCAGATCCCCCATAAAACATGCATTTAGGCAACACAATCATTATTCTCTCTGCTCTAGGAAGTGAAATATAGCTGATCCTGTATCTTGGTACTCATCTTGACAATTTCTAAAATTAAGAGTTAGCTCCCTTGGTGTATGTGACTAACCAAACTAGTTTTATTGTACATAATGTGACTCGGTGACCCTGAAAACCCACAGTTAGATACCAAAATTATTATTTTAGCTGTTCAGGAAAGCAAGATTATAGCTGCTCATTTTGGAAACCATCTTGGATTTTTCAGATTCCGCAAGGGTGCCATGCAGATTCTAAATTAGTAGGGTCTCAATATTTAAAAA
The DNA here is from genome assembly GCA_034401795.1 of Chaetoderma sp. LZ-2023a. Lineage (NCBI taxonomy): Eukaryota > Metazoa > Mollusca > Caudofoveata > Chaetodermatida > Chaetodermatidae > Chaetoderma > Chaetoderma sp. LZ-2023a. The sequence goes on along the minus strand of CM067360.1, from coordinate 45,311,328 downwards.
ACACAAAAAACAATTGGGAGTCCAAAAAACTTGGGTCAGATGATAAATCCAGTTTTGGCAACCAACTACTCTGTTTGGTCATTCCCACATACATATCACTGATTATTCTGGCATGCTTGTTTACGAGAAATGCTGATTTTATAAGTGATGCCATCTATACATGTTTATGTTTAAGTTTCTAACATGGCATTTTTTCAGGGGGTAACGTGATTCTTACATTTTAATTAAGCACACACATTGCTTTTTATATATGTATCTAATCCCAATTATAGTTGCTACTACTGAAAATAGAATAATATAATCAAATTCGTAGGTACAACATAAATAGTTGCTGACCAAGACTTCTGACACCATTTGGTATGTTTTCCTGCAATTGTCCCATAAATAATTTATGTGCGTGCGTGCGTGCGTGCGTACGTGCGTGCGTGCGTGCGTGCGTGCGTGCGTGAGTGAGTGAGTGAGTGAGTGAGTGAGTGAGTGAGTGAGTGAGTGCGTGCATGTGAGTGTGTTCGCGTGTTTGTGTTCGCGTGTGCCTGTATATATGCGTGTGTGTGTGTGTGTGTGTGCGTGCGTGCGTGCGTGCGTGCGTGCGTGCGTGCGTGCGTGTGCGTGCGTATGTGTGTTGTGTGTGTGTGTGTGTGTTGTGTGTGTGTGTGTGTGTGCGTGCACGCGTGCGTACAATTTTCAAAAGTAGTTTTCTCTTGACCTGCAAATGAACATTCAATAAGAAGATATTTTAATATTTCTGACCAAAGTTAGCCATTAAATGGTTAATTTTTATGTTCAGCTTCCAGGAGCTTCGATGACCCGGGTGAAGCGACGACGAGATTTAAGTCAAAGCTAAATGCTCTACTTGAGAACACAAACCTATGTAACCAAGACGAAGAGGGCAATTTTACAGAAGGGAACAACTATACCGATGCGACCAATTATACTGACGTGGTCAACTATCCAGAATATTGTGTCCCCAGTAAGGGCCGAATTCTGGATACTTCTCACCCAGGCGGCCTAGATCTGTATTTGTTATTCGATGTGTCAGGCAGTATACAAGAAGCTGGCTTCAAGAAAGGAGTTAAGTTTGCTGAAAGTCTCGTTGATAAGGTAATTATTTTGTATCAATTTTAAACCCATTTATGTAGAAATTTGGTCAGGAAATAAACGCAAATGTGTTTATTTGCACGTGTAGCACAGATCAGCCTGCTAGGTACGAACCATCGCAGCACATCTGGGTATGGAACGGCCGGACCGCATACGTTCAAAGCCATGTACGAGAGGTTCATAAAACGACTAAGTCCATGAGATTGCCTAGCGTGCATGCGTGGGCGTCAGAGATTGCTTGCCAATGCGCGTTAGCGTTGGAGAGAAATAACATCTTATCTTGTACTGAGATGGTACCCGTAATTACTTTAAATTACTCCTCGTCGTTCTTTGTCTGGATCATGACCGGACTGAAGCGAGGATTCCAGATCTTTTTACTACTATAATATCGGTCCAGAAATGTCCGAGTTATAGCTAATTGTACCAGCAAATTCAAAATCTTGAACCCCATAGGCTTAGCGCATGCATACTCTCAGTGCATGGGTACGATAGCGCGTCACATGATCCGCTTCACTGCCTCTGAAGCACGCTCGCTGATTGGTTGTGGCGTTCCAGCTTTGACGTCACGAGCAGTATAAAAGGCACTGGACAATTAGGTGCAGGAGCAGTCAGGGAGAGACTGGTGGTGGTGAGGTACCTGGTCTGGGACACAAGCACGTAGTACTGCAATCTGCATGGCAGATACCTAATGTCTGCTGTGGATCCTATTGGTTTTGAGACTCGTCATCTTTGGTGTACTAGCCACCATATCCGCAACTACAAGTTTTTGTAAGCTCCCGGGATAGATATCACCCGGGGGCAATACAAAAAATAAAGTAAGGTAGCCCAAGCCACAAGTACCGAAAAGGGACCTTTCGTGTGGATGGGCATGTTGGCCCCGATGTAAGCTCGTCCAGTATGTGTGGCGTGTGATGTGCTCGATGGTAACTCGCCAGAACTGCCATACCACGCCGACCATTGGTGAATCAAATCCGCACATGTTGTGTTAGAATTTAAAATGTTTTGACCACAGTTAGGGGACATTGCCCGATGCATCGTGTGAGCTATTCGATGCATCTCGCCTTGTAATCCGCCAGAATGCATCTGCATTATTAACTTTTCATCTGTAGCCCTTCAAGAACTACAGGGCAGCTTTCAACTTCCCCACCAGTACGGAGCTTTCAACATACTGCTTAATTATTAACTTTGTATGTACAGATCGCCTGCAGTTTTTCCTAGCAGCTGACTTCCGCATCATGCCATCTTGTGTTGCAAATATGTTACACTTCAACTATTGTGACTTTAGAACTTTTTCCATACCATGACTAATAGGTACTCTGTCATATTATTGTATTTATGTATTTCTTTTGTGTAACAGGAACTGATGACTAACAGGGACCTGCCGGTCGATTAAGACCACCTTTTTATAGTTTATTATTATAATGTGCATATTATTCTTATTTTCCTGCCCATAAGCACCGTCAAGGTCGTGCGACCTTCTATTTTTACTGTTTTGTGATAAGCTATGGCAGTCGCCATCCTAGTTATTTGTTATGCTTATTTTGTATAAAAACATTGGAACCGAAGTTCACATGCGGTCGACTAAACCTGGACTATTTTAGCGCGATAGGATAGTTTTATAGTGGTAGCGACGATTACTCTGTAGGAGTCATTTTGTATTAGTCTCTTTTCCGCGTGTAGCGGATATGTATGCTAGGTTGAAAAAATTGGCCACATACCTTAAGGCCTCCATTAAAAGAGTAATTATCTCTATCTACGCTCCTCCAGCCTCCGGGCTTATTAACTGTTTGGATCTCCCTCCGTCACGTTATTTGGAGCTGACTTTGGAACTAATGGGTTTCAGAGCGGTTAAAAATAAAGTAGTGACGATTTCTGCATACACCTCACCTGTATCTTCGGATACTAGTTAGTTAGAAACTCCCGCCAAAGTAGGAAGCACTGCGAAAATATCATAGGTACTGGCCTGCAGTGCATCTCTGGGTAAAACTCCATAACCCTAACGACAGGTAAATGTTAGTCACAGGGATTCTCCTATGATTCGGCCACGACACACTGGTGACGGACAGGACTCAGCTCTCCATCTAACTCTAAAAGTGACTGGGTGTAGTCTTAGAACCCACCACGCCCTCACGGGTAGGTCGCTAAAGTTGGATAGCTGCCTCTTTGTCTCCAGCCTAAACTTATATGTGCATTTCAATGCTTATGTACTGTGACTTGTCCTTGTGCTGTTATAAGTAATCGTGATGCGACAGTGACAGGATCATTATATGATTCCAGAGCTTTCACCTCGTGGTATTTCTGCATGCTGTCTAACTGAGGGGGATGTTCTCTAATGTGACCATACGGTCGCTGAACATTCTCGTCCGTCGGACTTATGTGTTAAAGATAGGGTATCTTCTAATATGTCCATTGACCTTCTCTGGTGAAGGAGAGCTCATTTCCAGCAAAAACGAAAACTGGTAAATCTGATGTCCAAGTGGTACCCTTCCAGTTTGGCATGTGTGGGCCAGATAATCAACCCATTCAGGACCCATATGGTAACATCCTGACCAAAGCTCCAGGTACAGTTACAGTTTAAAGATCAATCCTCATTCATTCCCTATGGGTCATATGCCATGCATTGGGGTCAAAGGGCAAAGGTCAAGTTAACCTTTTAGGGTGGCAAACATCTTCAGGATCACACGGGTATTATCATACCCAGGTATGGTAGGGATCCGATCAAAACTCTAGGAGTAGTAGCGCTTTAAAGGTCCATATTGAAAGTCCCCATACATTTCCTATGGAACTTTTTTGCCCACTCAAAGGTGGGTAGCTGAAAACCTATTGGGTAGATTCGAATTCTTTTGAAAAGCACACTATTCCAGACTAGGTATCAGAAATTGAATACGTTTGGAGTTGATCGGATGAAAACTGTAGGAGGAGATGCGGTCAGAAATTTTTTAACGAATTTTAAGAAAGAAAGATAGAAAGAAGAAGGAAGAAAGATCCTGAGTGATTTTAATAATCTGCGAATAATCATGAAGTTTAAAATGTTGAGCAATAGAGGAATCCAGCTGATTGATCAATCATATGATGTCAATCAACAACGCCACATGTAGGCTGCCGTCATAATCAATTGTCATTTTAGTCAGTGCGCCACGGGTGTCGGTCAGGATCACCTGGGGTGACGAATTCTCATAGTGATATTGACAAGGTCTATACCTCTAGTGATAGAAAATGTGTGATAGTATTGCGGAATTGATAGCTTTTTCTGCCAGATCACCATGTTTTATGAGTATGTTCTAATTTAACATCCACCAAATAGCCAGTTCTGGTGATGTGGTCATGGACCACAGCTTCTCGTAAAATCGTTATTACTACAGACTGGAAGATAAAACTTGGTCGGCAGATAAGTCTAGGTTAGTAACCTATAGCCAGGTAAAAGCAAGTGAAACATTTGACCTAAGGCCAAGAAACATGAATTATTTGTTTTACATGAAAGATTTTACTTATTCTAGGGTAATAAATGATAGTGATCTAACAGAAAAAACTACAGATTCTGCAATGCTATCACTAGGAGCATTGGTTACCCCTGGTGAGCCTGACTGACCACCCTGGCTCACAGACTGTCAACTTGTCAAACAGTAAATCAATCATCTTTTATTATATTTTTTCTGATTGATGGCATCAAACCTTAAATGACCAAATGGAGGGGTGAAGCCGCACGAAGGCGGGTGTATAATTCATGCAGATTCAACGGATGCAACCACTGAGCACCTGATAACACCACAGAAACATGATTCCTGGCAAAGTCTTTTGATGGCAGCTGGAATGAGAAACTATTGCTCCGATACTAGATATAGCTGACCAAGTTGCAGAGGGAAGAATTCCTGATATGATGTACCACAGATGTCGTGGTCTCTTCACTTAAGAGGGGCGTAGAGACATTGAAGCGGGGGCAGATAATACCCTCAGTGACACTGGCCCTGCTTCAAAGCGAACTCACAGGAGATCATTATCTGATTCAAGGGTTTATGATCCAGAGTGCATCTTTTGTGAAAGGATTAAATACCAGAAGGGCTCAACAACATGTGATAGCTTCATAAAAGTCTTACAACTTAGAGTTGACCGACGTCTGTGACAATGTGTGTCTGTGACAATGTGCTGTCGAAAACTCAGATAAAAAACTTTTTGCTGTCACAAGTCAGGACATTGTGACCGCCGAAGCCCATTATCACGCTTCTTGCTACAAATTTTACACAAAGAAGACTGTTCCAGGAGGAGAGGCGGAAGGCACGATCGTCAACGAAAGTGGTGACGATGTGCTGCGTGAGAGAGAGGTATACCTCTTTATGTACATCAGAACTAATGCTGTTCCAAACAAACTTATTGTATCAATTGTCTTACTAGCAGCAGAGGTTGAGGCAATATTACTGTCAAAAGGACTAGAATCAAATGTAAAATGAGCTAAAAGAGCCTCAAGAGAAGGCTCGAATCCGAATTTGGTGATTCGCTTCATTTCATACCTGGTGAAGGGGGTGGGGGATGTGGGGTGGTGCATGATAATTCCGGACAGTGTAGATCTTGACAATGTAGTGTTGGAGAATCAAAAGTTGCAGAAGGATCTCGAGCTATTGAAAGGTAAATCTTCTGACATGAACAAAATGATTAATGCTCAAATGACCAATCTACAAGAAAAACATCCTGATGTCTATATAGCTTTTGAGGATGGACGCCTATCTGTACAGATGTCAAGTAGCAATCATTTTGGGCGCATACCTATGGATCAAGATGTGGAAATCACAGTGAACAAAGCTACCCAGACACCAGGAGAGGCAACCAAATCCATTCTGCAATCTGGTGCAGTTAAGCGTTACTATGTGACAGCAGACCATCGTAGTGCATGCCTTGCTGAACTGCTAGATATGGCACAAGGAAATAGGGGAGGCCATAGCCACGCAGATCTGTATACACCAAGGAAGCAAAAGAATAAAGAGCATGTTGAATCTGTAGAGAGTCTTGTAGAATGTTTGGTAAATCCATTTGCTGCAAATAAGATCTCATCAGTATCCCTACTGCTAAGTCTCCTCGCCATGACACCACCAATGATTTAATGAAGGTACATGATATTGGAGAACGTTGCTATGAAATATTCAAAGAAGAACGACTTGCGCAAAATCCACCAAGGAAGAAGTTTCACGATACAATGAAATTGAACAAACTGAAAACATTCTCTGATATGTGCTAGAAGAAGATTCTGAAAAGTAGTGGTAGAACAATAATACTAAAGGCGGAGAGATCATTGTTTGGTCGTATCATTGTAACTTCACAAGTACACAATCTGGAAATGAAAGAGGTCCTTTCTCATCCACTGTGGTCACTAGCTTGGTCATTGGCAAAATCAACAAAGCTTCTCTGGCTACCAGCCTTCAGAAAAAAGTCAAGCTTGCCGATCACCTGCCAGCAAACTCTTCGACTGTGGATGATGGCATGAATCTGGTCCAGCGAACGAAAGGTGACCAGAACACATTCTGTCAAATTGCAAGTAGCATTCTGAAAATGAGATGGAAATAAGAGCATAAGAATTGATGTTGTGTTTGACACATACAAAGACATGTCCCTCAAGAATTCTGAACGTTTGGTTAGAGGAGAGGAAGGCAATAATCAGCTTCACAGCTAGTAAGAAACTGGGGGAACTTTCTCCGTCAGACCAACAACAAAACAAGCCTGCTCGAATTCATTGTCAATAAATGGAAGAAGACAGAGTACACGGACGTGTTACGGGGAAAGATGCTCTATGCTATGGTCAATGGCAAGTACGTCAAGATGACTGCAGAATGTGGTGAAGACGTAGCTCATCTACAATGTTCTCAAGAGGAAGCCGATGGATGCATATTGCTACACGCAGCCCATTCTGCAAACATTGTAATTTGTTCAGAAAACACTGATGTCTTTATCGTGAGCTTGGCATGTCATCATCGCATCAACGCACGGTTGTTTCAGAAATGTGGCACAAAGGCTCGGATATGAGTTCTTGATGTTACAGAAATTGGTGCCTCAGTCAGCAAAGATGTATTTTCTGCACTAATTTGTATGCATGCCTACACTGGGTGTGACAGTGTCAGTGCTTTTGCAGGCACGGGAAAAGCATACGCTCTGGAACTTCTGACGAGCAGCCTTGAGATACAAAAGATGTTCCTCGAGCTTGAGCAGGAGTGGGAGTTTTCAGATGATCTCTAAGTCAAACTAGAAGCCTTCACGTGTCTCCTATATGCATCAAAGGCATTTGCAGTGAGTGTCAATGACCTGAGATATCACCTGTTCTGTGTAAAGAAAGGTAACATTGAGCCAACAACTGCCACCATGCTTACTGCAACATATGACTATTTGGAGGCGGTGTCTCGAACAGGATCCTAAGGTACCAAGCTCTGATAGCCGCGGATGGAAGCTGAAAAGTATGGAGACCACACAGCAACTGGCAGTTGTTTGGGTGCAGGGTCAGCCAGCACCAGAGGCTGTACTGAATCCCCTGGCCTGCAACTGTATTCAAAAGTGCGAGCAACCAGAATGCTGCTGATTAGTAAATGGCTTACAATGCACTGACATGTGCCGCCTAAAAGACTGCAACAATCAAGTGTCATCCGACTTGCCTAATAGTACTAATATACAGGATGATCTGGATGATGTAGATGAGCATGGCGATGACTAGTGGAACTCTGTTCTTGTAAACCAGCGGCGCAGTCACCTCTGCAAGGAAAGCCTTCCTACCACTATAACGTCAATTATCTACAACCCTCTTGAACGACACATGGGGGTCTGTGTAATAGATAAATTTTGCTAGCTAGCCTTTCTTGTGTCTTTTTCTTAAATGTCTGAACACCATCTATATGCCATTGACTTGGCCGTATACCACTAATGTGGTGTGAGTTAGGGATTATCCAAATATCAGTATTGTTTACTCGCACGTTACTTTACTACATTCATTCACCCAATGTGAATATGCAATATGAATATACATGTACCGTTAAGTAGGCAAATGGCTTCATATATTGCACTGTATAGTTCACAGCTATTTCATTATGTACTTCTCAATGGAGACTGTGTAGTTTATCACATACAGCTACCAATGTTTCAAGAATATTCCAGTTCAAAGTCAAAGATACTGGATTTCTTTGTTTTTCTGAAATAAATTCAATTTGTTTTGTGGTGACGCAGGTGTTGGACGGTTTTTGTTAAGTCAATTTCAACATTTTCCCTAAGGTATGTTTTAAGAAAGAATGAGTACTCAATAACGATTGACTGTTATCATGAAATTCGGAGTAGTCAGTACACCTCACCACTTAATGTTAACTCGCTAACATTACAGAAGGTGGCCCTCTAAAAACACAACATCAACGTTGTTCTAAGAAACCACAGATAGTAAGGGCTTTTCGCAAGTCAATATGGTTACGAAATGATACAGCTTCTCATAGTAAATTAGTAACGATGATGTGATAGCTACTATATTTTATTAGTAAGGATGTACACCTTAAAGAAAACACAATTATTCCATCTGAATGGCTAAAATCTATATAACAGGGGAAAAATAAGCAATAAAATTGATTTAACCCTAACCATATATAAGGAAACTATTTCATGTAAAGCAAATAATTCATGTTTCTTAGTCTTAGGTCACATATTTTTACTTTCTTTTACGTGGACACGAAGTTCTAACCGAGACATATCTGCTGACCAAGTTTTATCTTCCAGTCTGAAGTAATAATGATTTTACGAGAAACCGGCTATTTGGTGGAGGTTAAATTTGGGCATAATCATAACAGATGGTGATCTGACACAACAAGCTACCGAGTCTGCAATGCTATCACACATTTTCTATCACTAGAGGTAAAAAATCACTATCACCCCAGATGAGCGTAATAGGCAAAATTTGGGTCCTGGCCTAATGACTATTTGTGATGTAATTAAGTCACTCATAACCGCTTAATAGTCCATCAAGTTGTACCAAATTGCATGTCTTTACTACTTAATGAACATGTTATTTAATATTTTGAAATTAATTTGACTGGACGTGGGCGAGGCAACAACAGACCCAGTCAAATTAGTTTCATATTGTTCAACAGATTAATTGAGTGCAGAGATCGATCGATTCCAAAATGGGCAAAGCGTTGGTGGAGATTAGCTAGAGATGGGTGGGCCTAGCTAATACCGATTCATCCGTTGACGTATCTGCTGAGGTGTTAATATCAGGGATGTGGCGTCTAGCACGAATGGACCATTCCACTTTATCCATAGGTCATATAATGACGTCACAATCAGCTACATGACGTATAGAATGACATCATAATGAACGCCATCATTATGACGTCATGAATGACGTAGATAAGTACGTCAAGAACGCATATTTGAAGACGGGCTATGCGTTGTTGTACGAATTGTATGTCTTTACTATTTAATAAATATGCTGTTGAATATTTTGCAACTATTTTGACTGGGCGCTGTTGCTGTCATAGGCCGCAACATCAACAAGTCACATTAGTTGAACAATATTCAACAGCTTACCTGTAGTTTTCAGGAAATTGATAGTTAGGGCATTCTGGGATCAATCAATCCCAATAGGTAGGCGGTGCATAGCTAAAACAGAAAAGGTCCATTCTAAATGTATTTTTGTTTTACAAGCACAATGCCTCTGTTAATGTGCACACTTTGTAAGTATGGGATTGTCTTGTGGGAGTCATGACCCCGCCGGATGTCTTATATTTCCGAAGAAGTCCCGAAGAAATTATACTTTGAAAACACCAGGTGAGCTAATGGACCGGTTGACATTTTATACTTTATATTTAACTTAGTAATTACATCAGCAGTGCGGATGATGTTAAATATCCAGTAAATGGATGATGTGTGAATTTAGCACACTGAAACTTGTTGGATATAGTTTTATAATCATAACTGAAATAGTCGAATTGATTAGAATAGATCCCACGGTTCTGAGTTGATGTGCATTTGGAAATAGTTTAGATGAAAGTTGTGGCTGTGCAGTCGGCACACACTTTTATAAAATTCAGCAGTCGTTTGGATCAATAGTTTAGAAAATAATCGAAGCATAATAATCAGTGGAATCGAATGTGACAAATGGACGTAGTTGATGACGTAGGCAATCTAGATTCTCACATGAGAATGAAACAACATCAGCTGGCAATGAGAACATAGAGCTCAGGTGCCTATTCACCCGAGCATCCTACAGGCTTATCATTCAGTAGGCAATGGACAGGACATGGACATTGTAGCGTCCTGTAGGAATTAATAACATGATCGAAATTTGTATATCAACTATATATCACTCATACAATGGTATGCAACAACAACACATTCTGTAATGTTGTTAGTTAGCTGACAGATCGCATCAAATCAGAACCGGTTACCACCACTTAATAGCACATAGTTTGATTGGTCAGAATGACGTCACGATCAATGAGCGTCGATCAAACTCTGTAGCAAAGAATTATATAGAATAGGTTTTGTAGTTAACATCGAAATGAAAGGGATCGTTGATTGGTTAGAACGACCAACATTTGTTAGATAGGAACTTCTAGGAAGGGATAAGCAGAAGTTGATTGATGGACTGATTGTCCGGGCCAATCAAGCTGTGCCTATAGCATACCTAGAAGAATCATTAAAACGGATTCAGCAAGAATCTCATTATCTAGATATGTATAGAACCTCAGAATCAGAGATTCTGAGGACTATAAGAGATACACTTTCAGTTATAGGAATTTAATCAATCCACCATCTCGATTCACTGAACATATCGTTGATGTTCAGTTTTTGTAAGGAGCTATAGAATAGCAGTAGGAACTTACTTGTTTTGTACCAGTAGGTACTAGTCTGTTGTTTGAGCGATATTGCTTCAATCTAAATTACCATGTAAAATTCTGTACAGTTAGCTTTAATAAACACATCATCTTACGTTTATGTGAGACAATAGTTTGGTTTACTCTATCCAGTAGCAAGTAGCATTAGGAATCTGAACACTGAGTCGGAAGCAACATCCGATCCTTGCCTGATCTTCTTAGTCAGAATAGGCCCAGCAGTCTTATAATAAATATCGCCATTATCATCTTCTCGACGAGGCGAGCCAGACTGTCCTGAATCCCTCTCCGCCATCGGCTAGCCGATTGTCGCAGCAACCGTTACATCATAAGCTTGCCGATAGCGAAGCGGGACCACCGAAGTAATCTTGAGTCAGAACACCGAGATCCAAAATCTTCAACTTGATCAAATAGATTACATTTTCAGAATAACAATGCATAATTGTCCGGATATTATATTCATTTTAGTTTGAAAACACATGAATGTTTGTTGGTCTACAATACAGTTGTTTATTTTACATCTGATTTTGTCACACTTAGAAACTAACTCGATCGTCTCGCCTAACCTATAGGCCTATGCACAAATGATATGTAGTGCATGTGCACGCGTGCGTATGTGCGTGCATAGATGGGTGTGTTGAGCGTGCGTGTGTGTGTGCTAGACTAGGTGCAGGTGGATGTGGCTTTAGGGGCGTGCGGCTCGGTGACAGGGTGACTGGGTAGCATTTGATGTGTGTCTGAATGGGCAATATAAAGTAATGGAGCGGGTTTTGACGAACTTTCTTAATATAAAGTATGTGTTGGAATGATATGGATATCTCTTGCAAATAGATTCCCTTGTTGCATGCGCAGACGGTCGTTAGATCCGGATTTCTCGGGTCTTACCGTATTTTATGCAGTAGGAGAACAGTTTTGTAGACAGCCATTAGGTGTGTAGCTTTTGAACACTCTTTTGGTAGCTAGTCTTGGGGCCTTTCCAGGCACAAGCTATATGGCTGCAGGTTTTGTTTTCTCGTGCGTTTGCCTCTGAATCCCTACAAAGACAAAGCAACTGTTTTGCTTTACTTAGTCAGCCACCGTAGTTTAATATTTTCAGTTGGAAATACAGTTACAAATGTAACTACATTAACCTTCATAGGTGTGCTAGCCACACAGGAAAAACTGATGACTGTTTCCGAAAACCTGTGTCCGTAGCTTTCAATGGCATATCACACCTTAGGTATAATGACGGACTCCATCCTGATGGCAGGACTCCATCCTGAAAAATATAAGCAAACTATTTTCTGCACAGAAATTATTTCAAACTGCATGATACATCACCAATACAAATCTTTGTCCTTAAAATTCTCAAAACATATCATATACAATAAAATATTACACATAAAGCTTGTTGACACTCCGGCGACTGACCGTTGAATGGCCAAACCCATTAGTTTGACCAAAACGGCCGTGTATACACAGTAGCCAACGGTAACGAACACCGGTGTCTACAGGGGACATTCACTCAGACCCCAAGCCAAAACGTAGAGACTGTAATTTTTTACTATACTGTCGAAACGTCAATAATTATATTTCACACATATTTGATTTGTTTGTGGTTGATTAGGACAGATTCAAACTCTGGTCCGCTATGTGGTTTTACATTCTCAATCTCATTGATGGTATCTGCTTTAATTTTTAATGACTAAGATTATCAACTTCAATACATCGTCAACAAATCTTCAATATTTTGTGTCCAATAACAAACGCAGTCTGGTTTTTGGTTTTGGAGTTGGTACAAATATAAGAGCGCGATCAAGGAGTGATTTGTCAGATGGTGAGAGATTATAATCGCCTGATAAATTGACATCGTTTGTTACTAGTCCGATGTTGGGGAGCTATTGCCAGTCATTATAAACCAAGTGTCGTCAGCAAATGGTTGTAAATATAATCTGCTGTTGCCTTAGTCAAATGGAATTTATTCTTCTCAATATTTCAAATTGGCAAACTTTGCTAATGTGACAATTGTACTGTGCTGATTCATCGATGCGCTTGAGGCAATACTTTAGAGTATCTGACAAGCTATCAGAATATCCATCCTATGCTTGCGCGATTTCCCAAAAGTATAAACCAGGGTAACATGACTTTTCTAGAAAAAGTTTAAATAAATGATACAAAAATAGCACGGAACTATAACACATTTTCATGCGACGAATTCTTACCATCCTACGTCTATGCTTAATGTGTACCTTATATCCATCATCGCGGCAGTGAAATTATTAATTGGGACCGCCTAAATACTGCGTATAGTTTAATGAACATTATTTATTTCATCAAAATTTGAGATAAAATGTCGCTGAGAAAAAAATTTAAGTTACATGATGTATCAGCTTCCGCTTAAAGCCTCCATTTGTAGGACGTGTTTAGATCATTATCGGAGTAACGCGAAGGCGCTAATATTAGTACCCAGGGAGATACTACGCATTTCACATACATAGGACAGTAGCTTTGAGTAGGTACGAGTGTAACGGCGTAAACTCGTCCTATAGTGCAGTTTATAGATGCTTTCAGAATGTACCATTTACATTTAAGAGTAATCAACAGAACGCACAGTTCAAAATCAAACAATCTGGAATGCTGTTGCTTTATTTTCTTTAATTTGCCATGACAACCGAATCAAAAATGAAAATTTTTTACACCGCCTGAAATTGCTAACTCTAGAATTAAAAAAGAATTATGTTCCCTGATTACCTAACACTCTGCAACTAACTATATACTTGGCATTTCACAACAGACTCAGGGTCTGCAGCGAAAGAAAAAAAATTATATGGCGGTTCGTTTTCTCAATGACAAAGGTGTTAGCTCGCTATTGTTAGCTTGTTTATTGTAGATCTTTGTGTTGTGATTAGTAATTATTCGACGCGTGCATGGCACGGCGGGATATAAACACAACGAACAGAGGCGTGAATCGATTATAATTGTCCTCATGTACTGATAAAATACGACGGAAAAGTACACACTTCAGATTTTTGAAAAAACATGAAATTTTTGACGATTTTCCGATTTTCCTCAATTACATCGTAAAAATCGCGATTTAAAAAATAAATCGAGATTCACGATTAAATCGAAAAATCGCGCAAGCCTAATCCATCCATCCATCCATCCATCCATCTAAAATTCACGGGATTCATCTTTCCGTTGGCAAACGCACATTTACCATTGTCAGACCAGCATCCCCATGCTCTGCTTTTTTGTTCTTTATGTATCATACAGGTGAAGGTATCGAATACGATTGGTGGGATACGTGTAGGTGTAAGCAGTTTTGGCGGTAGTTTGACCATTGATTTAACCATATACAAAGGAACTGATCCAGATAAAGTTAAGAAAGCTCTTCGAGGAATGAAACTTCGAGGTTTGTATCTGTTGTGTGTCGTAATATTGCTTTATAGCACGCATAGTGTGTATTACGTGCATGACTGCTGCAAGCCACCAAACAATAATTTCAATGTGCAATAACTCTGGACCTGCTGAATATTTTGAAATTTTATTGAAAGTTAACAATTAGCAGGCAATTTTACTATTACTATTACTACTACTACTACTACTACTACTACTACTACTACTACTACTACTACTACTACTACTACTACTACCACTACTACTACTACTACTACTACTACTACTACTACTACTACTACTACTACTACTACAACTACTACTACCACTACTAGTGGTGGTGGTGGTGGCGGCGGCGGCGGTGGCGGTGCTGCTGCTGCTGCTGCTGCTACTGCTACTACTACTACTACTACTACTACTACTACTACTACTACTACTACTACTACTCAAATGGTTAAAATGCGATAATCGTCATGGATTTGTGGGCCCTTTATTTGTCGGTGATACAGGGCACTACAAGATGTGTAATACATCGCCGCTGTCTGTAAAAGTGTCGCAGCAAAGATGGTCCATGTTTGACCATGTGCGAAGGATGCCAGAAGAGACACCAGCATACTCGGAGCCAGCAAATACAAAGCCAGGAGAGGACGTCATTGCATACATCTATGCGTGTTACGAGGTGACCTCAAGAAAGCAGGACTCAGTACACTGGACCCTAGGAAGCGAAGGATTTTGGCTGAGGACAAGACACAGAGGGCAAAAGCGAAGAAGGGCTGATTGCAGCTGTATGCTGTTTCTACTACTACAGCCGCAAAAAACATTAATCATATATACAGGGTTCTAGCCCCATTATCCCTTGCCCGGCCGTACTCATTTGCGTACATTACCAGTGTAGCGTGCTCTCATATGTGTGCATCATCAGTGAGTTGTAGACTGTGGATTGTCAGTGAAATGTCTGATGTCTCACATATATGTGTGTACGTTATCAGAGTAGTACGTCATTCATCTATGCGCATCATCAGAGTAATACGTCACAAATCTGCATGTATTGTCAGATCACTACATCGCACATATTGAAGATTTCGAGGTGGGCGTGGCCTTCAAGACTGACCGGAACTTACTAAGACTTAACCGATTATCGATCCAACTCCAACTCACTACCGGAAACTTATAAGGTGTTGCTGCGACAATGTCGCCGGCGATGAGCGGAAGCGAAGCAGATGCAGCCGCTCGCCTCGTTTGAAGAATGGTAGGATGAACGATATTTGTTCTGACTGCTCGGCCTGATCTGACTCGTCAAGATTCCTAGTAAGGACTGGGTGTTTCTCCCAGCTCCATGTTAGATTCCAAAGTATCAACAAAATACGGTCTTACATATACGTAAGATGAAAGATGTATTACAATATAATGCAACATTTGGCTTCAAGCAAAATCGCTCACAAATCATACTAAGTACAATAAACTTGTACTCGGACTAACAATCCTAACTATCATATCCCCTAACCTACCTCAAGCTTCATTAGGCATAGTAGCCATAGCTTGGAGCTATAACGCGACCAAACAAACCAGATCGAGTGAATCTGACGGATTGAATCAGAAGATTAACTTGTTCCGAGAGAAGTACCTTCTTATATAGCCCAAACTCGGACCTCCCAATAGTCTATCCATTTCTCAGAAATGTACAACTTCTCTCAGAATCTATCCTTACAACTCTTCCAGGTACCCGATAAGCACACCTTGATTGGCCGAACAATGGAGTCACCAATTAATTTCTGCTTATCTCTTCCTAGACGTTATGACCTGTTAACTGATTGGTCCTTTCAACCAATCAGCGATTCCTCCCTCACTTGCTCTGGCACACAACTCTATTCTTTATAATTCTTTATCGCAAAGTCTGGCTGGTCTTGATTGGTTATGACGTCATTTCGACCAACCATACTCTGCCCAATTCCTCCACGAAGAGTGTGCCTCATATAATCAAAGCAGTGGGGACCGGTTCTGATTTGATGCGATCTGTCAGCTAACTAACAACATTACGGTATGCTGTGTTGTTGCATGCCATAAAATGAGTCGCATATAGTTTATCAATAAATTTCGATTCTGTTATGAACTCCTACAGGATGCTCTAATGTCCATGCCCTGTCCATTGTGTACTAATTGAGAAGTCTTGAGAATCCTAGGGTGCTATGCACACGTGCTGGATGATTCATTTACCAGATGGTGTCGTTCTAGCCCAGGATCAAATACTAGTCTGCTTACGCCATCAACTGTGTCAGCTAGTCACGTTCAATTTATTCTCATAATTCATGATCCCAACATTAGCCACTAAACATCACTTATTTTCAAAACTACATCCATCAACAACTGCTGAATATAATTAAAAGTGAATGCCGGCTAAGTAGCAACAAACCTTAACTAAATCATTCTCAAATACATATCAACTCAGAGCCATGGAATCATTTCCAATTAAATACTAAAAATAGGAGTATTTCCACCATCATCAAATTAATCTCATCTGCTGGTTATATAACAGCATCATATTCATTTAACATTAGTACACATCTATTACGTATAAAGAGATGACCTAGCTGGCTAGACTTTCCACCGTCCCAATGATAGACATCTATTTATAAATAACAGATGGTCGATTCAACCAGTACATGGATGATGTTTATTCATCATAGCTTTCCAGTTTCGAATTGTATGTACATACATATCATTGATGCAATGCTACGGCATCCATCTTTGACTCAACTAGACATTTAGCTCACCTGGTATTTTCAAAATTTAATTTCTTTTGGGTCTTACGTGAATTATAAGACATCCCGCGGAGTTATGACTTCCCACAAGGCAATCCCATATTTACAATATGTGTGTATTATCAGAGCACCACGGCACACATCTGTGTGTATTATCAGAGCACTACATCACACATATGTGTGCATTATCAAAAAACTACGTCACGAATATGTGTGTATTATCAGATAGTACGTCACACATCTGCGTACATTATCAGAGCACTACGTCACACATATGTGTGTATTATCAGGGCACTACGTCACACATATGTGTGTGTTATCACAGCACTACGTCACACATCTGTGTTTATTATCACAGCACAACGCCACACATATGTGTGCATTATCAGAGCACTACGTCACACATCTGTGTGCATTATCGGAGCACAACGTCACACATCTGTAGGTATTATCAGATAGTATGTCACACATCTGTGTGCATTATCACAGCACAACGCCACACATCTGTGTGTATTATCAGAGCACTATGTCACACATATGTGTGTATTATAAGAGCAATACCTCACACATATCTGTGTATTATTAGAGCACTATGTCACACATCTGTGTGTATTATCAGAGCACTACGTGACACATCTGTGTGTGTTATCACAGCACTACGTCACACAGCTCTGTGTATTATCAGAGCACAACGTAACACATCTATCAGATGTCTAGAACTGCAGATCACATATTCTCGTTAAAAACGATCATAGATAAATATGTGAAAGCGGTAACTAAAAGAAACATCTTTTGCTGCTTTGTAAAATTTGAATCAGCTTTTGACACTATCTCTAGAAAGAAGCTATTGTATAAGTTGCTACGTGCAGGTGTCGACAATAATTTCCTAAATGTTATTGAGAGTGTGTACTCTAATGTGCAATATGCAGTCAAAGTTAACAATGGATATAGTAATGGCTTCTCTTTTGTTGGTGTTAAACAATATACTGTACTCTGCCTACTTCTATTCAACCTTTTTCTTCACGACTTGCCTGATATTCTTGACAGTACCTGTGATCCTATCCATCTAACTAAAGACTCACTAAATTGCCTAATGTTTGCAGATGATTTAGCAATATTGTCAGAAACTCTGGATAGCCTACAAAATGCCTTAAACAAATTGAGCGTCTACTGTGACAGGTGGAATCTAACTGTCAATCTAAACAAGACTAAGATAATCCTCTTCACTAAAAGTGGCCATCACATCAAGAAATACATGCATTCCATTACCTACAAAGGTTCACTTATTGAGGTTGTAAAAGCCTATTGCTATCTTGGTATTTTACTTACTCCTTCTGGTAACTTCAGGGATGCCTGTGAAAGATTGGCTGAACAGGATAAGAAAGCAGTGTTCAAACTTAAATCTGCCAATGTAAGAAACAATGTCTTAATGGCGTCTAAACTATTCCATTCTCTTATTCTACCAGTGTTGTCATATTGTGCAGAAGTTTGGGCCCCTTTCTATACAAAAAGTATCAATGAACACAACTTTATGAAGTTAGGAGATAATGTATCTGTTGAGAAAGTCCTTATCAATTTTTGTAAATATATGCTAGGAGTTAACAGGAAAACTACGAATGCCGCTGTGAGGGGTGAACTTGGGCAAGCTGCCCTAATAATATCTCTCTAGTCCCAAGCAGCGAAGCTCTGGATGGGGTTATGTGACATTGACTCTGAGACAATAGTTCATCATGCCTATATGCACTCTTCTGTCTCGTTAGGTGAAAAATATTGGTCAACACATGTTATAAAAGTCTCATTGGCCAGTTCCCCAATTGACTCAGCAGCCCTGATATCAGTTTGCATATGGGTAGGTGCAGGAGCACCAGACACAATACGGAACAGCTTATCATTATAATCGAGACTGAAAGGATTCATGAAGCTTTCTACGGACTCCATTACATTTACAGTGGCTGCCTCACTTTTGCGTACCTGTGAAGGACGGGCATCCCAATGTCTATTGTTCCCATCTGTCTCGTCTGTCATATCTGCAATTTGGAGCATTGTTTCCACATATCTTGCTCGTTCATGTACCGTCTTTCCCCAACGTCGATGTGCATTATAGTTATTCAAGATAACAGATACGGCAGCCACTCTTCCTCCTGCTCATTCATGCGATTTTGCGCGCTTAATAAATGTCTCCTCTATTGTTTTGTACACTGACCACACATTTTCATGCGGATCTTACAAAACTTACAGCACCTAGCTTAATCAGCTCCGTTGCTCCCGGGTGTGAGTCTTCTTTGCTTGCCAAGAAAAAAGAAAAGTAGGTAAGATACCTTGCATAATTCTGCCCATCATAACTAAAGAACAGGTCAGCCATTCGATTGAGACATGTTCCGTACAGATAGTAATTGTTTGTCTTAACTGCATTTAGGAGAGACCACAGCAACCGACCATGGTCCATGTAAGATAACCAAAACTGGGTAGTCTTACATAATTTCCCATTGCTCTACTCGCAGTCGCAGGTCTGAGTAGTCATTTAGATATGAATGAAATGCTGTATCATTCGACAATAGTTCGAAATTCTCATTGGTTCTTACTTCCAATAATGTGGTTACTTTTGCCAATGAATTTGGTGGCAAATTCTCTAATAATCGGACCCTTTCGTAGAATGGTATTTGCAGGGTAGCAACCGTTCAAGACCTTCTGCCATTGCTTTGTGGCAGTAGATGGCCCGACTATAACTCGTACCAGACAGCATACCTTTAATAGATCCAGAAGACATCAGGCCAGATTCTAGTAGAATCTCAGTGATCCTAGATCCACTCATCTTCTTTCCTATATGATTTTCATATAGGCGCATGCCAAATGAAAAGCACCAATCATAACTATGTGATCCTTGTAGTAGTCTGGGCCTTTCCATATGATAGGCTAAGCTTTCATACACACGTCTAGATCAAAGTTCCTTATGGCATTTTTCTGCCCAACATATTCCGATGCCTTTTTGGACATTGTTAGAGACTCTTTTACAATGGCATATTCTGTTATTGATCAAATGGTTTCTAATTACATCTTACTTCATTGATTTTTTACTCCTGATGCCGTATTTGTTGCTTGATTAGCATATAAAATCCATCTATATGTAAAGCAATTACTTTTCACAATTTTGATTCGATGATATGCTCATTTCATATTTAGTTTACAATGATTACATTTTTCATCGATTCTCAAAAACTGCTATTCTGTCAGTTGTCATAGTAACAATATTCTATTAAATGAGTAAACTTTTACTCATTAGTTTGTCAAATGGTGCCTTTTGATCAATCTTAAGCTGTTAAAACTAGAATGTTCCTTTACTGGTGCTTGGTCAGTGATAGCAACATACAGTTGCTAGATTTTAAGCTGTGGCGAAGATTTGTGACCTTTTGACCTCGGCCGACCTTAGTATGAAACTGATTTAGATGGAAACCATATGCAATCATGGACGATACTATAAGCAACATTTTGAGTGGTCAATCACTAATCTACAATGATTCCATCAAAAAATATCTCAGTTTTTAATACCCTACCCCTTAATACGGTCTGCTACACTGTGGGTATTAACTCTAATATAACCCATCAAAAACCATATTGAGTCCCAGTTTATCACATGTTAACAAACATAATCTTAAAGAGGACATCGAAAGCTTTTAGAAAAATATAGTTTCGTCAATTAGAGGGGGGGGGGGGTGTATCCAGCTGGGCCCCTCCAGCCCACGGACTAATCTAGCTTAACACGTTTCAGGTTTACAATAGGAAATACACTATTGGAATCGAACTACTGTATGCTTACTACACGCTATCCAGGTAGATCAGCTCACCTCGGAGGCCAACAATGCAATGACTAGCGTTTGCGTTACGGGAATGGCTTTATACCGAGCATTGGGCAGAAGAGAAAACAATAGAATCCCAAATAATGGCGGCTACAAAAATCAAAGTAAAATGGCAGCTCAGAAGATGATCGTCACTGAAATTTTCAAATATTTTCGTGTTGTTATTGCTTCAGGATAACTTTAAATAAACGTACCCTTTCTGAATGGATAATATTGAACTATAGTTGATAGCCACGTGCCATGTGCTATTTTTGTAAATAAAATGCCTGCATGGGAGTCAAATTGTGATTTCCTCTAAAAGATGGTATGAATTAATCAATGAAATAGTTACGTTTCACGCTCTTGCTATTTCCATTAGATCTTCGTTCAAAAGCTAGACTGACTTTTGAGAAATGTATGCATTTTAATGTGTTTTGTTTTAGGCGGTTCCACGGCCACAGGACCAGCACTACATAATATACTAACGGTTCAAATACCGACGGCCCGGGAAAGTATGAGGAGGCCAGATTGTAAGCATGCGCTAATCCTTATTACAGACGGTAAGACAGGTTAAAATTATCTTTACCCTTGCCTCATAAAGGGAAGAGGGTATTGCGTTCGGATACGGCAGCCTATGGCAGCAACAGTTCCACGGTCAAATTAGTTTTTTCTTAGCTCATCTGGCCAGAATGGCCAAGTGAGCTTATGGCATGACGACCGTCCGGAGTCCATCTGTCCGGCGTCCATCCGTCCGTCCACTTTTGCTTAAAAAACGCTACTCCTCATTAACCGCATGTCGGATTTCTACCTAATTTGGCTCGAAGGACCCTATGGGGTAGGCTTCAGAACTTATGTACAGAATTTTGATTGGTCAATTTTTCGGCGGCCATCTTGAAATTTCCTAAAAATGACGGGAAATCGTTTAAAACGCTACTCCTCATTAACTGTTTGGGAAATTTCTACCAGACTTAGCTCGGAGGATAGTACACTGGTATGGTTCAGACCTTGTATACAGAATGTTAATTGGTCAATTTTTCCGGCGGCTATCTTGGATTTTGTGAAAGTTTCTGGAAATCGCTTAAAAGCCTACTCTTCATAGCGTAGTATGCTTCAGAACGCGGCCATTTTGAAATTTTCGAAAAAAGGCGGTAAATCGTTTAAAACGCTACTCCTCATTAACTACTTGGGCAATTTCAACCAGATGTAGCTGGGAGGATAGTACGCTGGTCTGGTTCAAAATTTATATATAGAATTTTGATTGGTCAATTTTTCCGGTGGGAATCTTGTATTTTCTGAAAGTTACTGGATATCACTTAAAAGCCTTCTCCTCGATAACCACTTGGCCGATTTCAATCAAACTCGGATGGAAGAATCCTAGCATATTATGCTTCCGAACATATATACAGAATTATTTTTTAAATGACGGGAAATCGTTTAAAACGCTACTCCTCATTAACTGCTTGAACAATTTAAACCAGACTTGGCTGTAAGGATATTATTGTAGTAGGTTTCAGAACTTATATACGGAATTTTGATTGGTGCATTTTTCAGGAAAATATCTGTAAATCAGTTAAAAGGCTACTCCTCAGTAACCGCTTGAACGAGTTCAAGCAAAATCAGCTGGAAGGACCCTAAGGTGGTATGCTTCAGAGCTTGTATGCAGAATTTTGATTGACCAATTTGTTTGGTGGCCATCTTGAATTTTACGAAAAATGGCTGAAAATCATTTAAAACGCTACTCCTCATTAACTGCTTGGGTGATTTCAACCAGACTGGCTGGAACGACCCTAGGGCGGTAGGCTTCAGAACTTGTATACAGAATTTTGATTGCCCAATTTTTCCGGTGGCCATCTTGGATTTTCTGAACATTTAAATGGCTACTTCTGAATAACCGCTTGGCCGATTTCAACCAAACACAGCTGGAAGAACCCTAGGCCGGTACGCTTTAGAACATGTATACATAATTTTGGTGGCTTGATTTTGATGGTGGCCATTTTGGATTTTCCGAAAAATGGGAATTTGTATAAAATTCTACTCCTCATTAATCGCTTGGTTAAATTTCAATCAAATTTGGCTGGAAGGATCCTATTGTCGTAGCCTTTAGAAATACTATTCGGAATTTTGATAAGTCGTGTTTTGGCAGCCATCTCTGATTTTCTGAAAGTTTTCCGGAACCAGATAAAAACCATACTCCTTCAATCAATAGCCCGATTTCAACAGAACTGGAACGATTCTATGATGGTAGGCTTCAACATATTAAACGAGAATCTTGATTGGCCAATATTTTAACCACGATGTCTATTTAAATGCACATGGTTTAAATGGCAATGGCCCAGGCGAGCGCCACAGGCCCTTGGACCACTTGCTTAAATTCAACAGAATGTTTAAAAAACTGTAAATGCACAAAGGACGTATAATTCAGACGCTCGGTGTTACTGTCATGAGGGACCCACATCGTTTGATTGTGGCGTCAGCTGGCACGTGACGTATTTTGATCATGACGTTAGATATGTGATTAACAGGTCAGTTTTCAAAATGTTAGCCGTGGCATTTAATACCTCATGCCGAATCTGCGCTAGGCCTAAAGTATAGCTCAGAAATACCGTAACACATAATGATGCATATTTTTAACATAATTGACTTGGAAGACATTGCTGCCTAAGGCAATAATGTCTTCCAGTCCATATCACATTCAAAATATTCAACAGAACATTTCTTACACCATGCTCAAAATTGTACTAACTAATATTAACATTAACTAACAGGCTGGGAGGCCACTGACATTTAATTACACATTTGAGTAAAAAATGATGACAGATATTTAGTTAGGTACCAGTGCAGGAGTAAAAATAACCATTCTTAGGTTTCAGTATTGGTGCTTAAGGAAGGGGAGTGGTACTAGAACCCACCACACACCTCCAAACCAGTTTTAATCTAAATTTGATGTACCAGCTTTTATTTCATTTCTGAATAGAATATGGCTACACACGTTACAAAAATATATATAATAAGAATGAAAAGGCTGGTTCAAATGTTAGTTAAGAACGGTGTTAATTATGTTAATTAGCACTTTTAATTAGACATTTGAGCAAAATTTTGAAATTAAGGTTTACAATTAAGCCTAAGATACCAAGAACCAAAATCCATTACTTAAGAACAAATTGATGATTTACTCTATGCTTAAGAACATGTCAAATGTCATCAAACATTTGGCTGATAAATTGGCAAATTTAATTAGACTTTTGAATACAAGTTTGAAATTAAATTTGAAATGTAGCCTACGTTGCCCAAAACCAAAATTCAATACGTAAGAACAAATTGTTCGATTCATTATATGCCTAAGATCCGGTCAAATGTCACCATGTACATGCCCGAATCCGATTAATTAACTCTTTTAATTTAGACCTTTGAGTAAAAGCTGGGAATTAATTTTAAAACATAACCTAAGTGGCCAAAAATCAACATCCATTGCTTAAGAACAATTTTTATGGTTCATTCCATGATTTAGAACATGTCAAACGTCACCAGACATGTGACTGTTTAATTTACTTTAAATGTAATCATTTCACAATTCCCTAGTAATAATCACAAATTATACACATATCGAGATGACAAGGAAATGTATCTTTGTACTTCATGTGGCAACATGTACAGTACCCGCATTGTCATTAGGCCTACTCAAAATCGTCGGCTTCAGAATCACAATCTTCACTCTCTGATAAACAACGTCCGATATCAAATAGTGTTGTTCCGATTAATCGATTTGATCGATGATTGAATGGTTTGGATGTTCAGATCGATCATGATTTCAGAAATCGATTTTGGTTATTCATAAATTGACGTTATTAATATATTTTCAGTGGTCAAGCTAGAAAACGAATACTTTTTGGAAAAGAATTTAAATTTAATTGTTAGAACTATATAGTATTACTCCTTAGTCTAAAACATTAATTCTTTCAGCACTGAAATAGTATGTTAATTTCAAAGCAACCATACCAATAATATGTTGAATATTTTGAAACTAATTTGACTGAAAGCTGCTGCTGCCTAAGGCAGCAACAGCTTCCAGTCAAATTAGTTTCGAAATATTCAACATATTATTTCTTAAATTATTAAGAATCTGTCATACCTGCAACTTTGTTTGAAAGGGGGAATTATCCTTGAATATGCTATAATTACTGCATTCAAAATGGGTAAAAAATGAGAACCAGTTATGATCAATCATTAATTAATCATCGGTTAGTATATAAAAACAATCATCGATCACAAAAATAGAACCAATTCCCAACACTAATATAAAAATACACAAATATCAAAATGACAATAAAACGTATCTATGTACTCATGCGACAATTGTTACAATATTTTTTATTGTGGTAAGACCTACTCTGAATCATAGTCTTCAGAATCACAATCTTCCACTATCAAATAAATGCCTGATATCACCATCATTGCCGTCCTTGTTTAGTACAGCTCATTATCACCTTCAGTAAGAGCTTCTGGAACCTGTGGTCCCAATAACATTACTACGTCATACACACCGCCAGCATCGTCCCATCCATCTCCAATCAATCAATACATCAATCAATCAATCAATTTATTGCGATAAAATACCAAACAATATGGTGTACGCATACAGCACAATAAAACAAACACTTAAAAATTACACAATGGCAATGCATAAAATAAACATTAAAAGAATTAAACTAAAATTATAATTAATATTAAGATTACGTTATATATACATTTATTTATATTATCTACAAACATATATGAAATGGAAATTTACAACAATATAAGAGACGTTTTTGGTTGTCTGAGTGCATTCAACTGGATGGCATAAATCAACCATAGCCGTTAACCCAACAAGTTGAACACAAGGTGACGTGACCAGCTAGTCTGAACATCATGTGTAGAACTGTAGAGTAAAGTCGGCTATAGTCAGCGGTATCAGTGCACCAGTTGGATACATTCACAGTCATAGAGGCATAAGTAGAATGTAAGTTAAATAGTAGGCTACTCTATCAAATTATATGGCTGATGGAATACCGTTTTGAGAAACACTTCTCGACAAAATTTAATATGTAATTGGAGATGTCTACGTCATCATCGTTATAAGAAATAAAACTTTTCGTCATCATTCAGAGACGAGAAGTTAGTGAATGTATCTAGACTATTAAATAAGACCTGCCTGTCAATATCATAGGACTGGCAGTAGAGAAGAAAATGTTTTTCTATCTTCAATACTGCCAGTTTTGCAAATTTCACAGATCCTCTGCTCTATTGGTTTTATTGGTCTATGGTTCCTGCCCAATGCAAGTTGAAGGATATATGTGCACTAATTCTAAGCTTGGTGAATTCTTTGCGTTGTACAAAGTTGTGGGTACTAATCAAGTAATTTTCAAGTTCAAAATCTGATTTGAATAGCCCATATGAACGCAATTTTGAATTACAATTGTGAAGATTGGCTAACCAGTGATTTACATATCTAAACTGCATTGGATACATCAATATTTTTGCGTCGGAATTAGGGAAACAGGACCCCTGATTATTCCGAATATGGGTCGAGCCAAAGTTAGCGCATAGCTCTTTAATATAAAAGGACCAGTTTAAAATGGTTGAAGCGCCAGAAAAAGATTACTAGTATGCCTGTTGCACTATGGATGTTATATCTAGTGCACACAGCCTGAACCAGTATTTAATAGCATGCGTCAAACAAAGTGTCAGGAGAGCGTGCTGGCCTAATTCGCCACGAAAAGCATCGTTTGTAGCTTTTCTTTTAGTGCCAAGGATGTATTTATCAAATTTAATAGAAATACGCTCCGCTGGTATGGTGTCACAAGTAAGTTTAACGCCATGTCGATTGAGTCCATTAAGGTAGTAAGGGCTCCATATTTCACAGCAGTACATTAAAATAGGCCAGGTTAACCGTTGGTAGAGAATGAGAGCTGTGGAAATGTTATTCCTGACATTGATTTGTTTAAGTTTAAAGATGGCGTTGGTTGCTTGATCGCAAAGACGCTCACATGCTGTTTTAAAATTACCAGATGCAGTGAACGTGATACTATTGTATCTCCTCTGTCCGTGGATTTGATTTACCCAGTCTGTGCCCTCATGCTGGCCATAACAAACATGTTGTTAATGCATGATGTATGATTGCTGTATTCTGCGGCTGTAGTAGTAGAACACTCCTGCAGCTGCAATCAGTCATTCCTGGCCTTTGCCCACTGTGTCTTGTATGAATAATTACTGTATTCTGCGGCTGTAGTAGTAGAAACATCATACAGCTGCAATCAGTCCTTCTTCACTTTTGTCCACTGTGTCTTGTCCACAGCCGAAATCCTTAGCTTCCTCAGGCCCATTCTTGACTTGAGTGTACCGAATCCTGCTTTCTTGAGGTCACCTCGTAGCACGCTTAGCAAATTTATGCAATGACGTCCTCTCCTGATTTTGTATTTGCTGGCTCCGAGTAGGGCGAATTCCTAGGCTCTCTGTGCTGGTGTCTTTTCTGGCATACTTAGCACATGGCCAAATGTGGAGCATCTTTGCTGGGCGACTTTTACAGACATACGTATTACACATCTTGTATAGTGCATCGTTGGAGATTATGCTGTCTGGCCATCGGTGTCCAGTTCTTTTCCTCGTCTATGAAGTCCACATCGTCGGCATATTCCATCTCATGTGGGATGCCCAGTATTGACACTGGGGGTTTAGTCTTGTGGAACTTTCCCGCACAGATTTCAATGTGGCAGCAAGGTAGCAGGTGAAAAGCACCGGAGATAGACCATCTCCCAGTGGGAAGCCGATTGATGTCTCAAACTCTACAGACTTCACTGACTTGACTCGTGCTCTCAGCTTGGTGTCTGCAAGCAATAGTCTCACTAGTCGTAGCTCATCTTCATTACAACTGGCCTGGCATAGTACATCTAGGATCTTTGAGTCTCATTGTTTGGACATGACTACCGACGCAAGCATGCGTTGAACCCATACAATGTCTGTGCAGCTGCGTCCACGTTTGAAGCCACTTTGACATGATCTGATGAAGTCATTGATCTTGTCTCGGATGCAGCATAGAGTAACATTAGATAGGATTTTCCGTATGCTGTTGAGGAGCACAATGGGCTGCAGATTGGCTGGGGGAGGTGGCTTCTTGGGCTTGGGTAATTTTGTTGATATGCTCTAAAATACTGTACTCGATCGCGTGTTTGTTCAACTTGTGATGAACTCCTGGCATCACACATACACCATGTGAACATCCCATTATTATTCTGTGTCGCTCCATAAACATTGTCAGTGAGCTCTACTCTTGAAAATGCCTTCGGTGCTGCTGTATCATTTTCTAAGTGTGCCGTGCACTTCATCTTTCCGTGGTTCACAAAAGCATACGTGTATAATCGCATCTTGTGAATGCATGGGAAGCTCGTTGTGGTGTTCTAGACTACCGCTTTTGAAAAGACCTGATTTATATCGTAAACATCCGCACTACATCAGTCAGTCACGTATGCGTAGTCAGTAAGTGAGGAAATTGGGCGTATATATATATATATATATATATATATATATATATATATATATATATATATATATATATATATATATATATATATATATATATATATTGACTCCGTGTCAATTATTGTATTAAGTAGCATAATCATTAATCAGTAGAAATTAGAAATAGATCATCATCAATATAATCATCAGTTAAAGAGAGTGTGTAGTAAGCAAAAACCAAATACGACAATGATGATGAGGATTAAAAGTTGGAATTTGTGTTGAAAACTTAGGAAAAAAATAGCATTAACATTCTCATTGAAATCAACTTTCACGACGGGGTGAGTGTAGCCCGGGCATTCTAGAAGCACTGGATACTCAACAACGCCATCTGGAATGGAAATCTCAGTACTTTAATTAAACTCTGGTGCACGTATGGATACAGATACAGATCGCAGACATAAATGTCAGATCATTTTAGTCATTGGATTTACTATTATATCTGTATGTTGTACAGTCTCGTCCGTACGTCAGCACACTGTTTCTGTATTTTAACCAGATTTACTGTGAGTACGTTGAGGAATTACACTTATTATAAGTAAAATTACTATTTCATTGACATAAACACTTTTTGTACCGCGTATCATATCTGTAAAATCACCATGTCTGCTGTTATAAATTTGCCAACATTCCCAGCATTTTATCCTGGCAATGACCAATCGAGTCTCATTCAAAGGTGGTCCAAATGGATTGCCAGATTTGAAAAGTTCTTGTAGGTGGCCAACATAACATATTCTACCGAGAAACGTGGTCTCTTACTACACCAGGCGGGTGAACGCGTACATGAGAGTGTTTCGTCTTCCATGACAGAATACAAAGATAATATTAGACCAGTTTCATACTAGACTACACACTCTTCCATTACATAGTGATTTTCATGACAAAAACACATAAAACAGAAATCATATTATTCAGAATTGCTCATCATCACGATTACGTATGCGAATTCCTGCCTGGGGATAGCATGCTTTTAACAATTCTAGATATCGGCAGATGAATGGAAATGGCAAACAGGGACGCTATTCAGATTGAAAATGCGCCAAATCGTGAGAAAACATGTCAGGTGAGAAAGGAAAACTATCATCCGGTTTGTGACACAAACCAGAATCATCAGGAAAACAACAACGTTAATTATGTTCGTGGACAGCAAACACAACGTAAACCAACACGTAGAAGCAACTATATCGGGACAGTACAGTGTTCGAACTGTGGCGGTCAATATCCTCACACAAATCATTTAGCTTTCTTCTGTTGTAAATCTGCCAAATCCGCAAGGTACAACAATCAAATGACAGAACGGCATCGAACGCCAGAGCATATAATCATTACAACAGATTTCTGAACAAACCTCATGAACAAGTGCGAAATGTAGGCCTGCAAAATCCAGACACTTATGTTCTATCCGACAACGGTGATGATCTGTGATGATGACTATTCATATTGTTATAATACTGTGAACAATAATCAGTGTAATAAACCTCAAGCAATTATGCTTGTTAATGGAATTGAAACTGAATTTCTCATAGATACAGGATCTAGCATTGATACCATAACAGAACGCGTTCATAATAAATTATTCAAAGACATGATCCGTTGCAAGCGAGCAATAACATTGTGTATCCTTATGCTATGAAAATTGATCTTCCTATCATTGGATCATTTACTGCTGGAATCATGTCACACCATTCTAAAGCCAATAACACAATTCATGTAGTAGAGGGTGATCACGAGTCGCTCCATAGCTATGCAACTTCCATAGATCTTCAGCTTGTAAAGATCACAAACACTATTAGCGAACAGCACCCTGCCCAACATGGTCGAACAAATCACAGGCAAATACGCAGATAGATTCAGGGACTTGGAAAGTTTACTGATTTCAAAGTAAAGCTACATATAGACGAAAATGGCCTACCAGTAGCCCAACCACATCGGCGACAACACTTCTACATGCAAGTCAAGAACCTTAACCGTTTACAACAACTTGACATAATTGAATCCGCAAAAGGACCGATAAATTGGGCAAGTCTGATTGTCACGCCACCAAAACCTAAGGATCTGGAAGCGATCAGGATTTGGGTTGATATGCGAATTCCTAACCAATCTATCGTTCGTCAACGTCACCCTACACCGACTGTCCATGACATAATCTATCGATTGAATGACTCCAATGTCTTCAGCAAGCTAGATCTCAACAACGGCTATCATCAGTTGGCGCTCGATGAAAATAGTCGCTATATTACCACATTCGCGACCTACAAAGTATAAACAATTAAATTGCCAACAGACAATACATCAAGTAATCGAAGGAGTATCCAGTGCAGATCATATTTCTTATGACATCATCATATATGGCAAAGATCAAACATCACACGATCATGCACTGAAGTTTGTGTTCCAATGTCTTCGTGAAGAAGATCATACTCTTAACCCCTGAAAATGTGAGTTTAACAAATCAGAAATATAATTTTTCGGATATATATTCAGCAAGAACGGTATCTCCCCAGATCTGAAGAAGATCAAAGCAATCAATGAGGCCTCACCAGCGACAAATGAGAGTAATACACATAGCTTTCTGGGCATGGTAAACTGTAGTATATGTATGTAAGACAGTACTAGACTGAGAGTAAGATAGAGAGAGAAAGTGTAAGATGGCGGAGAGAATGAGTAAGAGTAATGTTCATAAATCCAGTCGAATGGGTGGCTTGAATATTCTTGCAGGATAGCGGTTCCGCACAGAACTTGTGTGTTTGACCGCAGCTCGATTCATTACTGAACACAACGACATCTGGAGGTATATACTAAGTTCAGCACCAACATCCTGAACTTCGTCGCTCCAACTACTATAGTCTAGTACCCAGAGGGGATGGGGTGGGGTGGTGTGGGTGTTCTCATGCACCCTGTGGTGTTGTTTATGAAATCCATTTTTAGATATCTAAATATGTCTAGCAAACAAAGAATGCTGTTAGCAGCGTCAACTAATGTCCCACGGAGGTGGGCGTCATTTGGCTACCATCCTGGATTACGTCATGCGTGATGGTAAAAGTCTGTAATTTCCGTAACTTTTGAACCAGATCTTATACAAAGGCAAATGACCCCACTTTTCCAGACAAGTCGACCATGAGATATGGATTGGAAGAGGTATTTTTTGTGATTCTGACAATTTTAATGTATCAAATCGAGGAAAAGTTGGAAAAAATCAGAAAAATCACTAAATCTGGTGAGAAAGAGTAGGTGCATGTGGCACCCCATCTGATAACTAGACTAATACACCTTGCCAACTTGCGTCTGTTCACTGAAAATATGGAAACTGGTCAGCAACTTTGTTTGTAGACTGTCTCTCCTCCTGCGGGCCTCTGCATTCTACTTAAATACATTTTACATTATCTAACAATTACGCTAGCCGATTGCCAGTTCATTGATTCTTCAATATTCCTCTATTTTGCTGGTACATGTAACATATCCTATGTGATTAAAGTAGATGGCGACAGTGATAAGGCATTTATCCAATCCTATAGCAAAAAACTGATGGTGGATACTAAGTCACTCAATCATGGCTAAGGCTAACAAAAGAGAAAAAGTGATTCATCTGCGTTGGAATCCCTCCTCAAACATGTGTCTTACACGTGATTGGCATTGACCATGACCATTTCACATCTTTTAAGAACATCATAGGAGAACCAACTGAAAAGCTAGCACAGCTCCATACAACCCGTCACAAGCGACTTGCTGAGCCAGCTGGTTCCATACATCATATGGATGCAGTATGTGATCTTATCCCAGAAACTCTTAAAGGTGTGGATCTGGATACCTATGGATAACATAGACAATGCTACCAGTGATTTCACACGAACCAGAGTCGATTAAAGAGTTCTGAAATATCAACTAATGCATCAACTTCAGAGAGATATCATTTACTTAATAAATTGTCATCTTATGGGGGTGGGGGGATATGCATTTGCTACACATCATTATTCTGTGAGAAACGTGAAATAAGGGCATATGGGAAAACCGAGAAGCCTATAAGACTTACTTCATGGAAGCACAAGGATATAAAGGAGGCTGCATGACATTAGATCGATCCTCAGGCCCTTGCACCAGGGAAGCCATGCCCTCATCACCAGGTGCAGGGTAAGGATCTTCATGCTGTTGAGGCTCGGTGTCACTGCTACTGCCTTGACAAGTTCCGAAATGAGTATAACAGTCATCAGGGCAAATGAGCCAGGAGAGAATCGGACACTAGACTCAGGGCAGGCTAGTCAGGCTACTGCTCATGAGGAAGCATTCGACCTGGTGGTTGAGATTCTCAACAGTCATGGCATTGAGCAGAATGATGTAATGGATCTGACATCACTGCCGATCATCTATATTGATACGCTTGGGGAAAACGTCTATGCAAATCCAGAATATCAGAGTGAACAGCTGCCGCACCGGCTGGAGAATCAAGAAATCAGTGAGAATATCAGTTTCATTAAGGGCATCCCTAGTGACAAGTCATCCACCATTTGTACCACAGCAAGCAGGTCGCCATCATCCTGAACAGGTTAAGACACTCCGATTGCTATAGCTTCAACTTGGAGCTGGGGACAGCTATGACCAGGGCCATTGATGAGGCGTCTACATACCTAACACCTCAGATCATTACTGGCGATGGTAGCGTCCTCTTTCACTGTGAGTGGGACAACCTCAACGAGATTCTCACCAATGTCCATGGATCAACTGTTGTCAACTTTTCCGGAGGCAGTGATTCAAGAGGCCAAACCTGGCTTTCAGAAAATTCAGACATGAACCTTGCCCCAATATGAGAGATCAAATGATAGGAGTCTCAAGGTTGATTCACCCGAAGCCCTCCCTGGAATCAACATTTACATTATAGTTGGACACAAGTACCCACAGAGTGTATCCTTCATACCTCCAATAGAGAATTACATATAATACGATGTCAGCATGCAGGGGTACTCTGCATGGTTCATCTGCATGATGCTGGGAAGTGATGGTAAGCAACCCGTGCCTACTCTTGGCGGATTCGTCTCTGCTACTGGAAGTACTCCAATGAGAAAGTCAGCAATTGATTACTTCACACCCACCAACCAGCCCATCACAGAGTACTCTACTGTACACGAGCTGTTGAGGCGGTCTAAGGATGTCACAGCTGAAGTCACTGGTGAGGAAGGCGGGCAACCGTACGTGATAAAAACAGTTGATAAGGAATGAACGAGCATGCAACAGCAATAAAATCCTTCTTGAGTAGGTCCATTGCCCCAGGGTGAGACAGCTCCAGGTTAGTGATGAACACCTATAGTCAGACCAAGTAGCTGGAGATGGGGAGAAATACCAGTGCATTTTCATCAATCGTCTTATTTGAAAAACAAGGAAATAAATGCAAGATAGTAACCTATAACAGATTATAATGTAATTGACACGCTACGTCACCTTATCTTCAAAATTGTGGTACTTTTCTATAAGATCCAGAATTGAGGGATCCTTCCGGACATGGTCATGGTTCTCACGGCTGCATGCCTTGACCAGGTTGAGTTATGGTGCCTCTCCACTGCTGCACACACTGTTTTCAAGCAGAAGAGGCCTAGCTGGGCCTCTAGAAGAATCTCCGAATAACCAGAACCACGACACTTGTGTAAGGCTGTTCGATTATGGAAATAAATAATCGATTATGATGCCTGGAAAACAATCGATTTGATCGGATAATCGATTATTTAATCTTGAAACTTTGTAAGTATCAACAACGTAGGGAGTGATGGAGGGAAGGAGGGAGGGATGGAGGTGGGGGGGGGGGGGGCAGTGAGAGAGAGAGAGCATAGCTTTCTGAAAATTAATAATAATAATAATAATAATAATAATAATAATAATAATAATAATAATAATAATGATAATAATAATAATAATAATAATAATTAAATATATAAATAAATAAATAGATAAATAAATAAATAAATAAATAAATACATAAATAAATAAATAAATAAAAAAATAAATAAATAAATAACGATGCCTGATTTACTAAAGAAATACCAGAATATGCAATTTCGTAAATTAGTGAGGTTTAGATTATTTCAACTAAGTGGGCCTATAAGACTGCAAACCCCTCAATGGGACATGCTATATCAACCAGTCCCCTGGTTGGCTGAACACAAAGAACAGCCCCGCCCAGTATAATGAAGTAAATTTGGAATCCATTGTTCACTCGTTCCCATTGGAGAATGGTTTTAAGAAACCTGCACGTACGCCCAGATTTTCAAGCCAGTAAAAAGGCGCCAATTTAATTTTACTGAATGAATGAATGAATTTATTAACACCCAGACCTCTTTGCAAGGTAATATGGGGACATTTCTATATCTCAGTAATCTGTGAACAGTAAGTGTATATTATACAATTATTTACACGAGTCTTATATAATAAAGTATGCACGTTAAACATTACAAAAACTTTAATTATATTAATTATATTATTCCTTATTTTCCAGCATTGGAAAAGGTGAATATTTTGAAAATCATTTGGTTGCGGGTGAAGCAAAAGCTTTAAGTCAAATTATTTACAAAACAATCAGCAGAAGTTATGACCATATTTTTATTATTATATAGATTACGCCCATAGTGCCTATCTATGACGTTCCCCTATTTCGCAGCATTAGAAAAGGAGTCGAATATTTTGAAAATCATTTGACTGCAAGTTGTTTCTGCCTTAGGCAGCAACAGTGTTAAGTCAAATTAGTTCCAAAACCAATTGTCAGAATTTATGAAAATTCGCATCTAAATCTTGTGAATTTAATATGCAAAACATTTATCTTTTTTCCCACAAAATGGCCACCAACGCTTCAGCCTATAGCCTTCAGAGGCGACTGGTGTCCCATAAACAGTAGCAATCACATGTTTTCATTCACCAGCGTATAAAGCAATTATTTATATAAACATTCGCATGACTGGATTATGACTCGGGAGGTGCAGGACTAAACGTCAGCTATAGATGTTTATACAACTACCGTGTTAGAACAATCAAACCATCAATGCAGTAGCTGTATTACAATACTAAGCACTAAATTATGCCTGATTAAAATTAAAAATCGATTTTTGCCCGATTAAATCAATTTTTTCGATTTTTCGATTATTGTATTTTACCCTCGATTATATAATCGCCAGGAAAAATAATCGACTATCGATGAAAAATCGATTAATCGAACAGGTTTACATTTGAGTGCTGTAATCATGCCCATATAGTTCATGGCTGTGTGTAATCAACCAGGAAGAGCGATATGCTTGTTCTCCTTGCCAAGGTACCGCCATATGAGCGGGAGTGCTTTCACACAGACTCCGAGATCAATTGTATTTATCACATAATGTTGTCCGCCTTCCCCACCAGCGACATCAGCTGTAGGTACCTCTGACTGCCTCAGCAGCTCGTATACAGCAGAGTACTCCGCGATGGGCTCATTACTGGTTGTGAAGTAATCAATTATTGACTTTGTCATTGGTGTGGCTCAGGTAGCAGAGACGAATCCGCCAAGATCAGACACTGGTTGCTTGACATCACTTCTCAGCATCCTGCAGATGGGCCAGGCATAGTACTCCTGCATGCTGAAATCGCATACTATGTAATTCTGTATGGGAGGTGTGATGAATGCACCCTAGATGTTGACTTCAGGGGGGATTTCGGGTGCATCTACCTTGACACTCCTATCCTTTGATCTCTCATATTGAAGCAATGTTGATGGCCGAGTTTTCTAAAAGCCAGGTGTTGTCTCCGGCATAGTTGACACTATCTGATCCATGGGCATCGGTGAGAATCTGGCTGAGTTTGTCCCACTCACAGTGAAAGCGGACGTTATCCACGCCAGTAATGATCTCAGGTGTTAGGTATATAGACACCTCATCAATGGCCCTGGTCATAGCTGTCCCAGCTCCAAGTTGAAGCTATAGCAATCGGAGTGTCTTAATCTGTTCAGGATGATGGCGATCTGCTTTCTGTGGTACAAATGGTGGATGGTGTTGCAAAGCAGAATATATTTAGGAAGCTTACACTGTCCCATCTCTAGCAGCACAACACAAGTCTTGACTGATTGAGGGAACAAGTCATTGAATCTTCGAATTCTCACTCTTCTCCCCAACCTCAGTTGTACCAGTCACGACTAGATTAAGGAACCCCAACAACTCTCCAGACAGCCGCTTGTGACACTGGACTTCCATATCATCAGCTGTTTGAGGCCAGGGCAGGTCTTTTGACTCCCTATATGCTTCATGCATCATTCCATGGAGAAGATGAGTAACATCGGCAAACTTGTCTATATGCCTGTATGCAAGTGCCACGGCATCAGCAACTCTGATGCGGTTATTATAAATGAGATTAAATGAGACACGTGACTTGTCACTGGGACTGCCCTTAATGAAACTGATATTCTCACTGATTTCATTTGCCCTGATCTGACTTTAACACCCCTTTCCGCACTTGTGCATCCTCAACCTGCGCCTGTCGATGAAGACAAGTCTTCCCTAGTGCAAGAGCTTGAGGCTCAATCTGTTGTCATGCAAATTCATTGTGCTTCCATGAACCAAATCGTGTAAGCCTATCTGTTTTGCCTTATGCCCTCATTTCACGTTTCTCACAGAATATGAACTAGTGTGGGAATAATGGTGACGTGTACATGCATGCACAGAAGATGGTACATTACGAAGGGAATGATATCTCTCTGAAGTTGATGCATTAGTTGATGTTTTAGAACTCTTCAATTGACTCACCTTCGTGTGAAATCGCTGGTAGAATTGTCTATGGTATCCATAGGAATCCAGATCCACATCATCAAGAGTTTCTGGGATACGATCACATACTGCATCCATACACCATGTGCCTCAGCAAGTCGCTGTTGACGGATTGTCTGAAGCTCTGCCAGCTTTTCAGTTGGTTCTCATATGATGTTCTTAAATGAATTGAAATGACTATGGTCAATGCCAAAAACGTGTAAGACACATGTTTGAGGAGAGGGCTTTCGGGATTCCAACACAGATGAATCACTTTTTTCTTTTTGTTAGACTTAGGCATGACTGGGTGATTTATTATCCACCACCTGTTATTTGATATAACTAACTAAACTAGGATTGGATAAATTAAACCGTCACCATTTACGTTTACTCATATCTAGGATATGTTACCCGCAAAAGAGAGGGATATTGAAGAATTAATGAGCTGGCAATCTTTTGGGGTAGAGTAATTGGTAGATAATGTAAAATGTAGTTAAATAGAATGTAGAGGTCCTGAGGAGCAGAGAAAGTATAAGAACAAAGCGGGTGGCCAGTTTCCATATTGTCAGTGACCAGACGCAAGGCAGCAAGGTGTATTACTCTAGTCATCAGATGGGGTCCCCACGCACCTACATTTTGTCAGCTGATTTAGAGATTTTTTCCAACTTTTCTTCGATTTGAGGCATGAAAATGGTTAGAATCAGAAAAATAACTCTTCCAATCGATTCCTCATGGTAGAATTGTCTGGAAAAGTGTGGTTATTTGCCTTTGTATAAGGCCTGTTTCAAATGTTATGAAAATTACAGATTTTTACTGTCATGGGTGCGTACTCCAATATGGCCGCCAAATAAACTCCGTGGCACATTAGATGATGCTGGTAACACCATTTTCCGTTTACTAGAATATTTAGGAATCTAAAGAATGGGTTTCATAAACAACACCAGAGGTGCATGAGAACCCCCTCTGGGTACTCGACTACTAGGAATTCCACTTTAGAATAGGAAGGGCAGTGAATAGTTGAAAAGTCACGTTCATTTCAGCTTTACTACCAGACGAAGTGTCATTAACTAATTTTATCGATATGGCACTTCCAACAACATATCTGGGTCAACTCGAACCTCATAGTTACATGCACCTAAGCAACGTTTGATTGTTATGCAGATACACTTGATCTTACCTCGATATTCGTGTACATGGACACATTGACCAATGTCAAAACTGCACGTTTTCACATACGTTTGTGGATGGCATTTGCAAATGATTTGTTGTCAACACGTCTGATATCAGGCTTCAAAATGTCTAGCTTACGTCACAGTGGACGACCGTGGAATAATACAGGCGGACTTTCACCCATGGTTTTATGCAATGTGTTCCGATAAGTCAGTAGGAATCTCGCCAATCCTTTCTCTATTTCCACTTCTTCCCTTCCCATGGAACGCAGAACACATTTCAAAGTTTGAACAAATCATTCCGCTAGTCCATGGCCCATTTGTTGTTGGGTGAAATGGGATTGGACGAATAAGCATTATTCCATTTTGCTGCATGAATATCTGAAATTCCTCCGAGGTGAATTATGACCCATTGTCCGAAACCAATAGCTCAACCAGTCCATTATGGGAGAATATTTCACGCACGACATTTATAGTGTGCTGTGCTGTAATTGTTTTCATAATGACAGCCTCTGGCCATTTAGAGTGTGCATCAACTACCACTAAGAACATATGACCCTGAAATGGCCCTGCAAAATCTACATGGATTCTTCTCCATGGTGCATTTGGTCACTCCCACGGATATAGCAGCGTCTGCTGAGGCATATTTTGATGTGGCTGACAGCTCGTACATAATTGTGCAAAGTGTTCTATCTCCTGATCCATTTGTGGCAACTATAGGCAACTTCTGGCACGAGCCTTCATCTTAACAATGACAACCCATATATCAATACTACGTTGGCCCAATGTATGTTGTAATAATGACAGAACATTGGCTGTCTACATTGGCCCAGGATCATTCTACTCATTGGTCTAACATTGGTCCAACATGTTGGGCCAACACATTCATCCAATGTTGTTGGCCCAATACATCCACCCAACGTTGGCCCAACATACGTCACATAAACTTGCGTCAATATTGACTGTCTATGTTGGCCCAACATTATTCTGCTCATTGGGTATACATTTTAAGGAATATTAAAGAAATTTTATTAAATTTTTTTAATATGTGAAATATATTTAGCACATTGACAGAGCGAGCGACACATTTAAAGAAATGTTCCAAACCTGTAGGCCAGAGACCATGTCGAACCAAAGCTTTGCTTTGCAAAGTATTACATAGTAATACTATTTATGTCAAATGGCATTATTCATAGGAGATTGCCAAATTCTCATGGCGGCTGTCACTAGACATATTGAAATTATATTACAAGATAGCAGTATTTAGAGGGAAGATAATATTTAGCCCACATAATTGTTTTCAGATGAAGGACAGCTTACGAAAAAATAAGCTCCATCGCGTTATTCCTACATAAACTTAACTTAATCTACTAAATAAATGGGCTATCGAGTTGCTCAGTTACTTCCCTTGAAAAATGAATTTTGTTAAAATGCTATCGGCCAAGTTAATTAGCAAATAGGCCTACATAGACATACTGATCTAAAATAACAAACAGTAGGCCAGTAGCCTAAGCATCGCTCTAATGTGCATGCATATTATTATATACATTGGCTTTAAGGTGTTTGGACAACGTTGGCCCAACACTAAGCCAACAGTTGTTTTGCCACAGTTATGCCAACGTTTGTCCAACGCATGTGTATATCATTATTAAATACATTGGCTATAAGTTGTTGGTCCAACGTTGGCCCAACAATCATAACTCAGCTGTAATTTTGCCACTGTGCCAACATTGGCGCACTACATGTATGCAACATGTATAATATGCATTGGCTATATGTGGTTAGGCCGACGTTGGCACAACTACTGTAACCCAGCTGCAACTTTGCCACTGTTATACTGGCCCAAAACTGTGTTGTCGACGGAAACAGTGCCAACCAATTGCCAATATTTGGCCCTATGCCTATTAATTAATTAACATTACAGAACAAGTTCGAGTTTCAGGATTTTGCGTCAGTTTTTGATGGAGTTATGTTCCCTTTCCACTTATTTAATACAAACATATCAGCTTTCAAGATCTTTTTATTCTCCTTCACAATGTAGAACTGAAACATGGTATAGTGCTTTGCCATGAGAAGTCGCAGATCAAGTTCGAGTTGCTGCTGCTTCGGTCAATTTTTACTGGAGTTTTTGACTGTCAGTCTCTAAAGATTTATATCACCAGCTATGGCACAATTATGTATTGCAAAGCAATACTTACAGAATGCTTGTTGTAGCTGCCAGAGGTACGCGCTGTTCCATATAGCACTGTAAAGGAGGGTCCTAGGGTGGCTACTCAGATGGTTTAATATAAACTATAGTTGCCTTAGGCCGGCCAAATAATTTTTGATTGTGAGAGAAAAGTGCCTCATGTGGGTCTCCATCACCGGAAAATGCCAACAATGCCGAAGCAGAGGGGGAGACATGGTAAAAAAGGGTCGGTCTGCTATTCAAACAATGCTAAAAGTGAGAAAATGAATCAACCTAAAGTAATTATTTGTTATTGGGATACACACTGATTTACGTGAAGATGGGGTGGATGATTTCCGAAGAATTCAGCACCGTCACCTTATATGAGTTAAAGATACTGTTTTAGTAGTTGGCGCTTTATTTCTGCGGGCCTTCTTAAATGGATTTAAACTATTATTTAGTTATTGTGTCCAGATATGTAATGTTAGGCCGCAAGTGGCTTAGAGCTTACTTAGCTTTAACAAGAAAGGCTTCCTGGCAAGGATGCTCGACGCCCATTTCTGGTACCGCCATGGAGTATCTCCCCTCAGACCGACAGCATGCAAACATGTCGTTTAGTGGTAGTTTCAAAACCAAAAAGTGATCTCTACACATACCGCAGCACGACCACAAATAACAAGACAAGGACAAGTCACATTACACACGCGTTTAGAAAGCACATATCTATTTGCGGTGGTGATAAAGAAACATATATCCAACTATGGTGACCTTCCTGTGAAGGCGTGTAGGGCTCGAAGGCCGCACCCAGTCACCGTTAAGTTAGATGGTGATCTGTGTCCTTATCCGTCACCTAGCATTTCGAGACCGGACCATGTGAGATCCACTCCATGGACCTAGCGTTTACCTGCTTTAGGATTACGGAAAGTTGCCCAAAAAAATTTACTGCTGGGTCAGGCTACAATAATTATATTTTCGCAATGATTCCTACTTTAGCAAAAAGGCTTAGCTAACCAGTATCCGCAGATACATGGGGGAGTGCGTGACCACTTTGATTCTGACCGCCAAGAAACCCCAGTAGTTTCTTTAATCAGCCCTAACCAAAGTGGCATAGGGAATCCAGACAATTAATAGGCTATGTGGCCGGAGGAGCATAGGAAGAGACAGCTACCCATATATTGAATTTAGGAGGCCCTATTGTAAGTGGTCAATCATGAAAGCTGCTGGTATGCGTAGTGTAACAGAGCCGCTGCACTCGGAAAAGAGGCTTTACACAAACACATCTTCTTTAGTGAGTAGTTGTCCCCAGCTACTTTTAACCTATCCTATTGAGCTATCATAGTTAGGTCTAGTGGTCGCATGTCTTGTTCACTAGTGAAACCATGAACAGCGACCATAATGAAAAATTGTTGCTGTAGGGGAGAAACAAGGTGGTGCATTTGTTGTTAGTGTATAGTGTAACCTAAGCAAAATGTGGTCTAAGCATGTTTGTAGATATATAAATAACTAACTAATCAAAAAGTAATAACTTGAATTGCAGCTGCCATATTACAAGACTATAAGCACAGAAAAATATAGAGGTCACATCCGATATTGCAGTCCCTATTAGTCAGCAGCACTTTAGAAATGAAATAAGTATATACAGCAACATGATAATAAAGGTCCTATCTGACCTTACGGTGCCTATTAGTTATCAGCACATTATAAGTGAAAATGATACATAAATGAATATAACAGTAAAGGACTCAAATGACCTTGCGGTACCTATTAATCGTTGGTACGTAAGTAATAATAGTTAAATACATATTGCAGAGCACCTATTAGTCATCGGTGCAAATGTTCTTAAATGTCACATGTTGTTGAGGCATCACGTAAGTGTGGCGTGAGCTGGCATGATTCTGTAGTTGCAGCTTGGGGGATAAACGCCGATGAACTATCTGATGCAGCTCACACTCTGGAATGGGGAAGAATGAACTCACTTCTGATGGCTAGTAGACGGCCACGCACTGCTTATTAAGTTCAGGTAAATGGGGAGGTGAACATATCCGTACTGGTGTGGATTGAAGATGCCTTTCTTAATATAAAGGCTAAGATGAGTGTTTTAATGATACAGGATACATATCTTGTGGCACAAGATGATACGCACTGCTTAGCTCGTGCGGTGCGTACATCAATGTCCTCATCCGGACTGTGGTCTAAAACGTTAAATTAGACCACTAGACTCGTGCATAGTTGTTCCATCATTATTTCAACGTGGCACGACAGATCTGGCGAGATATCATGGAACAGCATGCGTCTTACATACTGGTACTTCATGGCCAAAGGGCCGCACTGCAAAGAGGGTCCCTCTGAAGTTGTTGGTAGTTGGAAACCTTTCTTTTCATTTAGTTTATTGTCCCCCGGTGAT
Organism: Chaetoderma sp. LZ-2023a; assembly: GCA_034401795.1. Classification (NCBI taxonomy): domain Eukaryota; kingdom Metazoa; phylum Mollusca; class Caudofoveata; order Chaetodermatida; family Chaetodermatidae; genus Chaetoderma; species Chaetoderma sp. LZ-2023a. Next base: position 45,268,380 of record CM067360.1, on the reverse strand, counting down.
ATCATTTGGGAGCGTCCAAAAACTTAACTTGCGGTATGGAGCTTGTTCCCCAGAGACACGAACTCAAAACCGAATTGCACTGTTTTGGGTTAGCAAGGCCAGACCACCGATGCTATACAGTAAGCGGTATTACACGTCTTGTTTCTGGCAGACCCACGCCCCAACTGTCTGTCGATTGGAATTTGGGAGCTCCTTTTATAGTAAATGGTGACCTCACGCCAGCGCGACTCGACCAATCAGCGTGTGCATCATATATAAGGTACGGGTGTTGACCACGTGATTAGCTGGCCTTCACCCTAGCAAGCACGTGCGCTTATGGCTATGGCTATTTTAGTAGGGAGCTGAGAAGAGTGCCTGAATATTCTCTGATATCTCAGCCAGTTCTGAACCGATTTTAAATTTGTAAAAGGTATTAGATTCCTCGTTCAATTCTGTTTCTTACTAAGAAAAGCGAGGAGGGCGTGTATTTAAAGAATTACAGTTACAGGCAAAGTAAATTTATAAACTGCCATTCTCCACATGCTAACACGCGTATGTGCAACGGGCCATCTCACGGACACTGTTGTTCTACGCCTATCTTATGTGGCTATTTACGCTTATTTATGCTATCCCGAGCTCGGAACGTCCCAGATCCGGCCATTCCGTACCTGGATAAACTGGGATGGTTCGTACCAGACCAGTCGATCCGCGCTACACCATTTACAGTTATATTGGTACTAAACTTCTGAGGTGCGAGCTAGATCACGCTAAGGGGCAGACGAAGATGATGACCATATAACGAGATTGCTGCAGTAACTGACTCAAATGAAACGGCTCGCCTCTCCCCCGCTGTCGAAAACCTATCAAATTCAGACAGATGCGCTAAGACAATGAAACATAAGCAAGCAAGAACAACCAAAAACAACACTTTTATACTCAGGCGCCTCTTAAAGGACAATTCACCTTTCCAGAGTACCCACCCATCATATGACGTCATAATGATCTGAGCGATGTGTACAATGACATCTTAATGAATGACGTCATGAATGACGTCGATAAGTACGTCACGAACGCATATTTGAAGACGGTATATGCGTTGTTGTACAAATTGTTTGCTTTTACTATTTAATAAATATTCTGTTTAATATTTTGAACTAATTTGACTGGGGGCTGTTGCTGCCATACAGCACCCAGTCACATTAGTTACACAATATTCAACAGCTTCCCTGTATAGTTTTCAGGAAATTGATAGCTAGGGGATTTGGGGATCGATCAATCCAAACACGGCGAGGTGTGGGTGGAGCTTAGCTAGTGATGGGCGGGGCATAGCTAAAAGTGGAAAGGTCCATTCCGGGATTGGTAAAAGTGTAGTTTATTTGAAAGACTGTTCTATGACTAACATATTGGATCATAAATTAAAACAATAAACAAATAATCTCCCTGGTGGCGCCATTTTCTTGCAATGAGAGCGAGATTTCACGAGATCCTGACGTCATCCCCGCACCAATTCTATCTTTGCCATGCACGAAGGCTGTACAGTACAATTGTATATGCATGGAATATGTATATGCATCGAGGCCTAACATGTGCTAATTTGTATTCGTTAGGACATTGTCCAGTTAAGCTAATAAGTTGTTCAAGTAATTCTAGTACACGAAGTCGGTGGGGAATCGTTAAGCCGTAGACCGCTGAAGCATAGATTCCATTTTCTTTATCCTATCAGAATGTATTCATTTTGGTAACAATGCTGCTGTAAGTCATTGCTGTGCACGACAGCAACACGTTTCAGCAACCCTTTTTTCAAAATTTACCTCGGCATTATCTCTATAAATAAGCTATAACGCATTTTACACCATGTACGTGCGTGTTGTCAAATTACTCAGCCGACTCGAGATACCGTTATAGCGTGTGTCGCGGCAGGGTAAATATATATTCCAAGAAAACATATGATATGATAATATTGCCGGAACCACAGAACCGATTGTAAGAATTCTGATACCTACCTGTAGCTGCAAATTCGAAGATTTATCCAATGCTAGGGATGTTAGAATCGGCCTAGTGGTTCCAAAGATACACTCTGCGGGAAAATCTAAGCCAACAAAGTGTCAAACAAAAATTTCAGGAGGCGCTCTACCCACCATCCCATATCAGAATGCGTATTACAGCTACAATGACAGAATTTGCTGTGCCGAAGCTTTTTACAATGTTATCACATAACGGGAAAAATTCCATCAAAATATCTTAATTGTTGAAATTACTACAGCTTGCTGGGCAATATTGATCGGCGAAGAAAATTCCCAGATTTTATGTCAAAATGTTAATTCATTTTGTAATATCTTTGGCAATATTCACGTGAACAAAATTATAATTGGTCAGACAAGTATCCATTTCTTTGTTAATGTTAATACACAAAGATAGAGTCTGCGAGACAAAAACCATCTCATGCTGAATTTTACCAAAAAAAAGGATAACATATTCTAGGATCATATTTTAGATGAATACGGTTTTTTATATTCCAGTCTTTTGAACCTCTTGTCCGATATTAACATCCGTTATATCATATTAATCCCGATGTCGGCACCTATTTAGAGATCCCAGCATCATTGGAATCGCTTCAGCAGTTCGTTTGCTATTATCATTTACATATAGTAGTAGATAAATTAAGGCTGCTAGAACAGAAGGCTGTCAGAACAGAGGATCGCCGATCGGCGGCTACAGGAGGGAGGTGGGCTGTTAGAACAGAGGCGTGATAACGTTGCAGCAGCTCGTCTGAGCACCAATTTAGAGACACATTCTTAGTGGTATACCGATCACCTGTGATCAACCACACATTACATACAGAACAGAGGCGTGATAACGTTGCAGAAAACAAAAAAAACCCGTAATAAACTAAAAAAAAACTAAAAAAACTTTTTAAAAACACCCCGCATTATCGCCAGCCAGGCGGCCGGCCGGCCTCTGCCTCTCTTCTCTCTTTTCCTGCGGGTTTTTTATGTGGTTCTCGTTGCTCCTATTTCTGTCATTGTACCCATGCACTAGTGCGTACCTTATTTTTTGTTCGAAACTGGGTACCATCTAGCTGAGGTCTTTTGAGAGATTTGAACCATAGTCTATTTCGGTACCATTATGAATTGAGCAAACGGGGAACCGATAACTAGCTCACAAATAATGACATTTAACTTTTATGAATTGTTGTGCAATAATAGTAAACAGATCAATCGGACTGATAATACACTGATAACTACTTTTTGAATTTATTGACAACAGTCTGTAGCAGATATAATATATAATTTATGCATGTGTGCTAACTGGTGTTATTGATGGCAATTTGTAGGCATATATTCCCTCTGCTCTGTGAAACCGGTGCAAATTTGTGAAATATTATTCCCAATCACATAAAACTACACGCACTCCACTTCTTACCGAATTAATACTATCCTCATAAAACGCCTACAAGCAACAATACTGTTACAAACGTTGTAGACCTAGACAAGGATATTACAGCAGTGTGCAGATTTCCTCCTAGCAGGATATTAATTTCATATCATAGATAACGCATAGCAGGTTAATAGCTAAATCTAGGTTATTTTTGTTAATGTATGTATGGTCGAGATAGCTAATACATTATTCGTTTATATGTCGAATTACATTTTTAAAATCGCCGGTTCAAATCTCGCTATATATTTAATAGGCCATATTGTAAACTGTAAAAAGTATTGCCAGATAGTCGAGCACGCTGGACAACTTGTTTTGCGAACAGTCTGTCAGTGGTATGTCTGTCTGTCCGCCCCCCCCCCAGGCCGGCCCCACATCCAGGCAGCCCCCCACCCACCAGCATGTGATACCAAAATAAATTCCCCACATTAGAGAAACGCCACTGAATAGGTAAAATAAACATCTATTATGGACATTGATGAAGTACTTCAAAATTTGGCAAGATTGTTACAGCAGGGGCTTAATAGCCATACCACTTATGCCGATAACCTAGCAGCTCTCCTTCCCGAGAAGCCAACCCCAGCCCCACGCAGGAAGCTACCAACCACTCCCGATTAGCCAACCCCAGCCCCACACAGGAAGCTACCAACCACTCCCGAGAAGCCAACCCCAGCTCTCCTTTCCGAGAAACCCCCACACCCAGAGCTAGAAACCCTTCCCAAGTTCACAGATGAGGAGATCGACAAATTTCTTGATGTTATAATCCAGGAAATGAGGGACATACCCCAGGATTTGCGAAAGTCCCACATGCAATCCAGAACTATCTGCAGGGATGGGAACTTCCTGGACATGGAGAAAAAGATCCAACAGATTTCCTGGATAAAAAACCTGGACAAGATCGAGAGGAAGTTGGTGAAAGAGGTTCTCGACCTGAAGGGGTTGAAGTTCTGCCTTGCTGTCAAGGTCAACCTCCACAAGGAGAAGAATGACGGGACAGGGGTCACAACAGATCCCATGTTCTGGTCTAAGCAGCCTGCCATCCTGAAGGCAAGCGATATTAGCGAGGCTGTGAAGGAGGCCAAAGCCAAGGTGCTGCAAGGCTTTGAGAATTCTCTACACCCGTGAGGGGTCTGGCGGGGCAGTCGACCAGGTTAATGCATTGAGCATCGCCAGATATCAGTGGTGGGTCCTGCATCGATCTCTCCGCTTCGATTGAGTGAAACATGCCGTGGTTAATGTCCAGAACAAAGATGATGACCAATGTCTTCGTTGGTCTCTCTTGGCTGCTGCTTATCCTGCAGCCAGTGATCCCCAGCAGACATCGAAGTATTTAGGGCACTGGGACACCCTTGACTTCAGTGGTGTAGACTCTCCAACCCCTCTCCACCAGCTTAAGCGTGTTGAGCGGCAGAATGGCCTGGCCATTATTGTATTCGCACATGACAAGGGTGTCTACCCACTGCAGCCGATTGAGGCTGATCCTGTCATTCCAAGGACAAATCTGCTGCTTATCGAGAGGGGCGGCAAGCAACACTATACCTGGATTAAGGACTTGAATCGTCTCATTTATGATCAGAGTCGGTATAAAGGGATAAAACACGTCTGTGAGTGGTGTCTCCACAGTTATTCTCATGAAAACCTTCTCATCAAGCACAAACCGGAGTGCTGTGGCATCAGTGGCGGACCAATGTGCATAAGCATTCTTATAGAGGACAAGAAGATGCTACAGTTCACTAACCACCACAAGAAACTCAAGGTGCCTTCATCATCTATGCCAACTTTGAAGCCCTAACAACCAAGATTGAGGGGCCAGAGGCGAACCCGGCTCAGAGCAGCACACACAAAACACAACACCATGATATATGTGGGTTCTCATACATTGTGGTCTGCTGTGATGGTGTCAGTGAACCACCAGTGCTATATCGAGGAGAAAATGCAGCTAACCACTTCCTGTATCGGTTGGCACAGGAAGAGAAGACAATGGCTGTGCTAGCCCACCCTAGGCCGATGGAGATGATTAGAGAGGACTGGCGAGCTCATAAAACCGTGGTCAGTTGCCATGTGTGCAACATACCATTAGATGGGGAAAGTGTCAGAGATCACTGCCACATCGCTGGTCTCTACCGGGGAGCAGCACACAATGTGTGTAATCTAAAGCTGCGCCTCAACCCTAGGATCACCACCATCCCGGTCATGTTCCACAATCTGCATGCTATGATTCTCACATCATCATGCAGGCCATCTCCCAACCAAAGGGACGGATCAACTGCATCCCCAACAATGTGGAGAAGTACATCTTCAGCCTCCGTTGGCTGCGGTTCATCGACTCGGCCCAGTTCCTCCCAGCATCACTTGACAAGCTGATAGCTAGTTCCACAACGTTCCCACTTACACAACAGTATGAACCTAACACTGCCAAGCATGAACTCCTGCTCCGCAAGGGTGTATACCCCTATGAGCACATAGATGGGTGGCACCGTTTCAATGAGACCTCTCTCCCACCTCAAGCTGCTTTCTACAGTAATCTCTCTGGCGAGGGAATAATTGACAGCGACTACAACCACGCACAGTCTGTCTGGGCCCAGTTCAGCTGCCAGACCATGGGAGACTATCATGACCTCTATCTGTGGTCTGACACTCTGCTCCTTGCAGATGTCTTTGAGAACTTCCACATCACATGCCTCCAACAGTATCATCTGGACACTATTACACAAGCCAGGGGTTGAGCTGGGATGCACTTTTAAGGAAGACAGTTGTGGAGCTGGAGCTCCTCACTGACTACGGCATGCATCTCTTCATAGAGAAAGGACTCAGGGGTGGTGTATCAATGGTCAGCATGCTATGTTAAGGCAGCCGACAAGCCACATCATGTATCTGGATGCTAACACTCTCTATGGCTGGGCAATGAGCCAATACCTACCGACTAGCGGATTTGAGTGGGTGGAGGACATTGATGTCAAAGAGATTACACAACATGCCGATGATGATGAAAAGGGTTACATCATAGAGGTTGACCTTGAGTACCCACAAGAGTGGCATGACATGCACAATGCCTACCCGCAGGCGCCTGAGTGGATGAAGGTGAAGAAAGAGTGGCTCTCAGCGTATAAGTGTGCATTGGGCGAGTCGATAGCGGAGACAGCAGCAGAAAGACTGGTACATAATCTGAGAGACAAAGAACAGTACGTGCTCCACTACCGCACCATGAAGCTCTACCTCAGCCTGGATATGAGGTTGAAGAAGGTGCACATGGTTCTATGCTTCAATCAGTCACTGTGGATGGAGCTTTACATCCGACTCAACACTGATCTCTGTAAGAAGGCCAACAACGACTTTGAGAAGGATCTCTACAAGCTGAATAACGCTGTCTTCGGTAAGACCATAGAGAACTTGCGCAAGGAGGAGGAGGACAAGCTGTGCCACCTAATAGCCAAGCCCAACTTCTCCCAGGCGAAGGTGTTCGACGATGATCCAGCTACTCTCCACATGTACAAGACGAACCTGCTGCTGAACCGCCCTATCTATGTGGGAATGTCCAACCTGGACCCCACGAAGCACCTCATGTATGACTTCTACTACACCGAGCTGAAACGACTATATGGTGACCACTGTGAGCTCCTGTACACAGACACCGATAACCTCCTGCTGGAGGTTCAGACAGAGAACATCTACACCGACATGACTGTGAGGAGTGGCCTCTATGACACAAGCGACTACCCAGTAACACACCCACTACACAGTACTGCCAACAAGAAGGTCCTGGGCAAGATGAAGGATGAGTGTGTTGGGGTGCCAATCCAGGAGTTTGTAGGCCTACGCACGAGGATGTACTCCATCAAGAGGTCGGATGAGCAGGAAGTCAAGAAGGCAAAGGGTGTACGCATGGCTGTGGTTATACAGATTCCCCATGAGCAGTACAAGGAATGCCTCTTCGAACGAAACGTCTTTCACCATGCTATGAACATGCTGCGAAGTGAAGGTCACCACGTCTATGGGGGCCACCATACCAAAACAAGCCTCAGCCCCTCAGACACAAAGCGATGGATCGCTCCCGATGGTATTCACACCCTGGCTTAGGGTCACAAGGATGCCAACACTCCAATGGATGCTTTCATCGAAGAGCTCCTGGTATGAGCATCATGTGACATGTTCAACTGACAGTCAGTGGAGGATGTCTACTTTCCGGGGTGGAGGTAGCTGGGTGCCTGTAGGGATACGCTGGAGCTCCTCTCATGCAAACGTCCCCCTAGGACTGCTCTCAGACTGTGCCAGGTGGTACAGCGTAGGCTGTCCAGCCGTCTCCACATCCCTGTCATCCTTGTGTACATCTATCGACCAGTTGCGGTCAGTCCCTAGCCTATGCCCACCCTCTAACTCGCCAGGCCCATACAAATACCGAACCAGGGAATCGGATGGAAGTCTATCCTCCGAGGAAAGCTCTTGAACAGAGGATCGAGGTTGGGCCACAGAGGAACACCGAATGGCCCTGACTGGCTTCTGTCCTACCAGCCAAGTAACGTCAGCATTGGATCTCTGCACCACAACGGACAACCATCTCATCCCTACCCTGGAACGATCGCCCGCTGGGACAGCCATCTCCTGAGCATAGTGATGTGGGAACAGCCTCTCTGCCAATGTCCAGTTCCACCACTCGACGATAGCCTGGGCACGGTGATGTCCCACCTCGCCTCGCCTAATCACCACACCATGTTTTCGGGTGAGGGCCACAGTTTTACCTCTAAACTCCTTACCCTCATCCACTTGCAGCAACTCTGGCCACTGGAGGGATTTTGCAGGTCCTCATAGATACTCTGGAACCTGGCCACCGCCTGACTTGCGGACTTATCCGTGAGATGCACTGCCGCCTTGTATCTACTGTCGACATCGACGATGGTGAGGCCGTACTTGTAGGTCTTGCATGTTCCTCTGGAACGGACCCGATCATGTGGAAGGAACAGTACATCAGCCTGATGGGCTCTGTTCGGGACAGGTTCATCGAAGTGTGCATACCGAATGTGCCGTGGACGAGGTCAGTAGATCTGCCACATCACCTGTCTGGTAAGCCACTGGCTAACCATCTCCAAGGTAAATCTATGATGCTTGCAACATGCAGCCTCGAGCAGCTGGTGAGGCTCGCGATAATAGCTGCCGGGCCAGTATTAGAGATCTTCAAGGGAGGCTGTCAGGACCTCGGATTTCATCGCTCATGTCGACTCCTGTCCTTTTCTGTACAGCTTGGGCAAACTCTAGACTAATGAACAGATGACCGTTGTTCATCCGTCCATCGATGAACACCTCTTCGAATACCCGTGCACACTGCTGTCTAATCTCTGCAGCGCTGGCGCCATCACTGAAAGGAAGCTTATCGGCAAAGGCTTGCCAGTTAAGGGACTTGACGAGGTTATGCAGAGAAGCCATCTTATATAGCATGTCTTAAATGTTCAGCAACCCAGATGACTGCGAGTGCTATTGCAACATACGTGAGCCATGGATGAAGCCTTGACGTGTCAATCACCATCGGGTGCTCCAGCCTAAAATTAAAATAGGCAAGTTTATAAGCATCCAATCTGTAAAACCGCCTCACTCTAATTAAAAGGTAAGGCTCCGTGGGAATAAGTAGTACCCTGTTGTTATGTTGATCGGAAAACTTTAAATGCGCTAAAATAAGACTAAGGTAGCCTTTCCTCTTATAATTAAAAGTACTCCCTTTACATGGGAAGACTTAATCCAGTGATGATCAGAATGGAAAAAGGAGAAACCTTCCATATAGGGCTGTCCGAATCACCTGTCAAAACTTCCAGGTGTAGTCATCCGCCAACCATGACATCACCAAATAGTATAAAAGGACGAAGCGCGCTGTGAAACTTCGTCTTCCCATCAAAACTCGATACCAGGGAAGAACAAATAGCATTAGGCTTCTTTCATGTCGAAAACTAAATTCTGCTGTTCTTATTATTAGTTCATTATTACAATACTTGGCCTGGAAAGTTAAAAATGGAGAGATAGGGCTTAGGTTTTAAATAAGGTTCCCGCAGCTAACTACCATGCGGGAACGAGATGTCACTCCTCGAAGATTTAGCATTGTCGGATTCGTCTGAAGAAGAATCGGTACCAGTTTCAAAAAGATTTCCGTGCAGCTCATTATTAGCTAACGGAGAACCCTGTACCAGAACTTTTACGAGAAAGTCCGACCGCACACATAATGTTAACAAGGTTCATCTCCTCCAGACAGCCTTCTGCGTGACGTGTCAGTATCTCTATACCACTACCCGCTACGGAGTGACCCATGCGCTCCGTCATCATCACCGTGTGTTAGAAGTGAAGTTAGGAGAGGGTGGTGTAGTTTGGATCGACCGGACAAGTACCAGCCATACCAGCCAAGCTGGGTACGCGCCGCCAATCCTGGATTCGTTCCATGAACAGGCCCCCTTGGGTAGAGCCATAAGCGTATATGAGCCTATGAGAGAGATCGCATTATAAAAATGACTAAGTTCGTTAAAGCGCATGGTGCGCATGCGCACGCTTAAATGCTATTTTTGACAGAGCTCATAGTTTACGACCAAGATAGGATGACGCTTTTAGTGTACTGAGGCGGTACAATGTACTCCTTTTAAATTACCTGTTCCCACCGAATCTGGCATTAATCAACACCAGAATTCGACGGGCGTTCCAAATCTGTAAACCATTTCAAAATCGGTTAAGAAATGGCTGAGTTATCTATGGAAAACCCCTTTTGATTATCTTCAAAATATTGCCATGACGTCATAACCATGTGTACGCAGAACTTCTAGAATGTTCTAGAACATTCGACTGCGTTATTATTAGCTACGCGCTGAGTGGCTGTTGCTCAACCGATGATTGGTTGAAGCTGCGCCTGTGACGTCATGAGTGGTATAAAAGGAGACGAGATCCATAGCTCGAGAGCATCCTCGGCCAGGGCCGAATCGGTTGGACCTATGTCAGCTATGATCAGCATGACAGGCATTATGCAGATCACTTCGCTTTCTGTCGGTTTCTCTCCCATAGCCAGCAGTAATCCAACCCACCGCACTAAAGCAATTTTGTAACTCCCGTTGCCCGCGGGAGCATTTTTGAAACTTTTTAGATATTGTTCACGAATATATCAAGAACTAATTCGGAACACGAACTTGCGGTGAGGCCTTTCCCGGCCTGAAAATGTGATTTAGATGTAGAGGCAGTGATGTTCTTTGGTGGATGACTCGCCAGATCTACTGGCCACGCCAAAAAGTGGTTATTTAACCGTCCCCACACTGATGTCGTGCAGGTTTATCTAAACTTTTCGACCGCAGCAAGTAAACTTTGCCCGGTATGTGTTCAGAGCTGGTTGACATACCCCGCACCGATAAGCTTAGTTATGTATCTTCATCCACATTTAACAACCCCCGCTTATGATCGGGTTGTTGTCAACTTCCATCCATACCATCGGTGTACGGGAACTTTCGGCACAGCAGTAATGTTATTGTATCTCTTACTGACTACTCATTAGACATTCTATATTGTGATTACAGTCCTGAGTTCGATCCGCTCCCGTCATGATCTGCTTGTGGGAATCCTGTTTGCAGAAACCAGCCTGTGGGAACTTTCCAGCTTCCAGGGAATATATCAACTCATGTCAACCTAACAGTGACGTATCAATTTCAGTAACACGATAGCCCAGGTTTAAGAATGGCTACCGATTATTCGAGTAACTATACTTGACATTTTAATTATTCCGTTAATTGTATTTTTGATAATTATGTCGTATCTGTATAAACAGTCCCGATGACTAAAAGGCACCGTAACTGTCTTAGGACCGCTAGTTATAATGTCTGTATCTGTTCATAGTTATTCTTATTTTCTGTAAGGGGTTTTGCTAACCACACCATAGTAGGTTCCTTAACCTGTACTATAGATATATTATTCTGATCATTTCACACTGTATTGATGGTTCTGGTTGGTTTATATATGGCCAGTGGCTATCAGTTCATATGTTTTGTTTATTTGTAGAAAATATAGGACTGCAGCGCACGTAGGCAACACAGTACAGCAACATTTATATATGCACTGAGGTCGCTGTCCGTGCTATAACTCTGTTTAGCCCGGCATGCTACCGACTAAAAACCTTTTCTATTCAGCTCGATAGGATAGGTTCAAATGATTAGAGACAATTTCTTTGTTAGGAAACACTTAGTGTACACATCTTTTCTGGTAGTTGCGATAATTTAGCCCCACACTCCGGCAAGGTTGTGTAAGATTGGCCAAAATACCTAAAGGGCCTCATATTTCTAAGTTATTATCTCTTTCATGTTCCACTAAGCCTTATGGCTTCTTAATTGTTTGGATGCCCCTATCCGCACCATGGACTGATCCGACCCTGGGAAACTATTGGGGTTTCCGAGCGGTGATGGCCAGGGTGTGGTGTCACACACATTTCCCATACTCAGTAGTTAGCACCTTTGCCAATGTAGGAAAGCACTGCGAAAACATGTCTTAATTATTATTTTCTTTAATCTGCTGAACAATCCTCCCGCACCGCAGTGCATAGCTGGGCAACTTGTGTTTAAACCTAACGACAGGTTAAAAAGTTAGTTCCATAGGACCTGGTGACGGGCGAGATGCGCATCACCACCGAATTCCGTAAAAATGTCTGGGCATGATATTCAAATCTGCCACGCCCTCACGGGAAGGACATTTACGGTGGGTATTCGTCTCTCTTACCCCACCATAACAATAGATCAGTTGCCTAGTGCCCGCGTGAGGCACATGATTTTCCGTCACTACAAAGATAATTTTCTTTCCTTTCTGCTTAGAGGTATAATAGCTTATATTAAGTTAATTAGTTAAGTCTCGTGTATGGAAGCCTCCCTTGCGGGGATACCTCTGCTGACCTATGAGTCTGTGTGGTACCTCTGGGTGCCCCGCGCTTAAAAGTTCATCAGGCTGTCTCTATGTCGTGTATTTTCGTATGCTCATTATTTTTATCTAGCATATTTGATGGTCTGTTTAGGTAAAACTATTGTATAGACTTATTTTAATTAGGTCACCAAATCAAATCTTGTCCATAGATCACGAAATTGCTATGGACAGGCATACTGGTGGTACACACTCTTTGGATGAGACTGTTGTGTTTAATGTTCGCGACGATGGTCACACTGCCCCACCTGAACGATTGAGTTCCACCGGCCTTTGTTACCCATAGGGCAGTATCGTACAGGATCCGTCACCCCGAGACTGGAAGCTAACCAGCATCATCATTCGTCATGCAGTTGCGGCGCGGCGAGTCGACATCAGACACCGGAACAGCCCGACATTACCCCACGAGCTACACCTATTATGTGTGGTGCTGGCAATCAATACCTGTGGGTGGTGTATATCCCTGTGGATGCCTGTCTCTAAATGGGCGTTCAGACCATATTATGTGTGGCGATCAGTACCTGTGGGTGGTGTATATCCTCTGTCTGGGCGTTCAGGCCTATCTTGTGTGGTGTTGGCGATCAGTACCTGTGGGTGGTGTATATCCCTGTGGATGCCTGTCTCTAAATGGGCGTTCAGCTTCTAGTAGTAGTAGTGTCGGGATGATCCTACCTCGCTGGCAGCCGTTCGGCGATCCGTGGTGGCCACCGCAACCTATGCCCCATGGATTGAGAGGGCGGTGGGGGTGGGGTCATCTGTCTAAATGGACATCCAGTTGAGGGAGGTGGGGGCTCATTTATCTAAATGGAAATCCAGTTGAGGGAGGTGGTATCATTTTGACCGTGACACTACTACTCCCTGAGGTTGTGTGTGGGAGAATGTATTTCCAGGCATCTGGGTGGTCTTGCCTGATGCTGGTTATGTGCATATTCTGCACCCTCGCTCCGGCCTCTGAGTCTGGATTGAATGAAAACGGTGCTGTCTTCCGACGGCAGATTATCGATGGTGTCTGATAGGGGAAGCCTGAGTAGTCTCGTCTCGGCTCACCATACATATTGCCCAGACCATTGATGTCACCACCATGCCACCGATAGTCTGAGTGGGCGTTAAACTCTCGCTGGAGTCTACTGGCTGCTGAGAGGCTGTAGCTAGTGGTACCCGTGGGCTGTGGGTTGAACTCATTCGTATCAGGCAGGCTTGCGCCCAGCTCATGGAGGATTCGTCTCACTGTGTAGTACACATGGAATCTGAGACAGCTGGCAATGAGCACAGTTTTGGGGAGTGGAGCAAACCCGAGCGGATGCTACATCCTACTGTGGCACACCACATGGCAGAGTTCAGCTGTAGGTTCCAGAACGAGAGATTCGGGCTTGCCATCCAGGTATGAGCTTTCTTCGCATCCTTGATGGTGAATGCAAGGTTGGTCAGTGGTCGTGGATTGATGGAGAAACCGATGCGGGGCTGCCCATCGACTGTGATCGAATAGGTGCTAGGTCCGGTATGCCATCCAGGAGACCACGTAGTCCAGCTCTCGAGCAGGTCCAGCATGTACCCAGGAGGGGCGATTGGCTCCTGTCGATTATCGTGAGGTTCATCGGGAATGCCATCTGTAGTAGCCATCTTAAAGCCGCTGTTCCAGCCGTGGACCCAACATACTATTTGGCACCATAGAGATCTTCGATGCGGCCCCCACTGCAGCATCTCGTTTTTTAACGCCTCCATGTCTACCCACCGCTGAACCCTTTGAGATACTGCTGGCGCACTTTGGGTTTCTCTGTGCGGTACAGGTTTTAGAGCTTCAACATATGGTGGTACTCTTCATACCTGACCTGCCCATCCTCGAGAGCTTTGCTGACCGAGTCGTCGATAGCCCGTAGGCTGCTCTGTGGCAGTGTTACATACTTAGCATGATTCTCCATCTTCCTGGTGATCTGACGCTGTCCAACCGCCAAGTCGGTGGCCAGGTCAATAGTGGCAAATGACACACGACCCAGCAGGATAGCGACGATAGCACCGACCCCTGTAGTGAGGGTGACAACGGCGGCCATACCAGCACTGGCTCCAATCACACCCACAGCTGTGGTTGTGCGTGCTAGACTGTTGTAGGCTGTTATATATCGCCTACATGTTCGGTGGTACTGTTCTGTCTCGTAGACGAGATTCTGTCTGGTGGTGTCAATCTGCTGGAGTCGCCAGCCGTGGACTGTACCACCCTCCTCAGCTGCCAGGGCGGGATATAGTTCATGCTTCTTTCGCCACGTTGATTTAGCCATGGTATACCTAGTTCTTAAACTCGTGCCATCACCTGTAGGATTTGCTGATAAGTCATTGTGGGATTCATCTTGGAGAGCCTGGCGAACCGAACAAGCTTGTTGGTGTGGAGACATACCTCCCTTAAACACCCCTCATCCAGCATAATGTCAGGAGCCAGTTGCTTTCACAGCCGTGACATCTGGAACTTCACCGTGTCACTCTGATAGTACACTCGCCGTTGATGAAATTTCTTGGATTTATACTCCTGCACCATCTCCTCTTCCCACTGCAAGACTTCTACAGACTCATCACACTCGTCAGCCAAGTAATCATACAAGTTTGGCCCTATGACGCCCTCCTCATGCCGGATGAGGCTCTCCCATTCTTGGACAGAGTTGTTGTCGCTTTGTCTCCTTGCCTCTTGGACGTTCTGGTCATACTAGCTCACCCACTGCAGTCGCTCGCCTTCTTGTTGACATCGCATTTCCTGTACCACTATATCTACCATCTTGGAGAAGGTGTGTGGCTGCTCTTCTACCTCCTTTTTCAACATCTCGGAGAATGCCTGATAGGTCTGATATTATATCATGATGATAGGTCAATAAGTAGTAGCAGCATAAACTCTAATTGGGCATCTAACAGACCATCCATGCTGGCATATAGACTAAAGTTGGAGCTGTCAAACAGGTGATTTACGTGGGTGAACATGTTGGGGCTGATCGCTTTCTACAGTTTGCTGGTGGCTCCTGGCAGATATTCTATCAGGTCTAACCCTACTTCAGTCAGTGAGCTGTGGCAGGTACTTCCCGGTGTCATATGTAACACATTGGCGTGCACGCACGTGGTGGAATGCTGAAATACTTTGAAGCGAACCCATTCTATGTGATACTGAACCGTGATACTGAATATTGAAGACTGTCTATTAACTAAACATGGTCTGTTTAAACCAAATATATATATATATATATATATATATATATATATATATATATATATATATATATATATATATATATATATATATATATATATATATATATATATATATATATATATATACACACACACACACACACACACACACACACACACACACACACACACACACACACACACACACACACACACACACACACACACACACACACACACACACACACACACACACACACACACACACACACACACACACAATGGAGCCCATATTGGCTAACTCAATCAGTCTAGCTGATCTCTTGGACGTGTACAACGTTGATGCCGCCAAAGTTAAGGAAAGCAATGGCAAGTCGTCTGTCTTCAAATATGGAGCAGACTCCAAGACATTCTCCCCCATCCCGTCGGTGGAGATGGTGTAGAGCTGCTCACTGACCTAAAGGATGTCTCGATGGAACGTCTGGGTCGAGAGAGGGATGCGGACAAAATAGTGTTCTGCTATGACTTCCCGAAGAAGAAGTTTGTCCTCCAACCCCTGATAGAGCAGTCACTGGACAAGGTTGAGGATGTTAACACTTTGGACGCTGATCTCAGCGTTCGTGTATTAGAGCCGACTGTGAAGCATGCCCCACGGATGTCACATGATGGTGTGGTATTGACCCTGGTGAAACAGCTGCAGGTAGTCTTAAAAAAGAACGCAGTGTGGTACCGCGCCGGACCTGGTGGTAATTGGCGAGCGTGGGCGCCACTATATAGATCTCCAGCGGTTATTGACCTGGAGGTCACGCCCCTGTCTACGGTTGTGAACAAAGATGGCATGGTTCGGAAGCTTTGTAATGCGGGGGTGGCCGTGAGGGGGTGGGGGCGTCATCTTTCCTGACCTATACAGGAGATGGTACAACTCTAGTTGCAGTGAGTCATAGGATTTGGGTCACTGGAGGAAAGTTCTTGCTGCGTCGCCCCTTTGATGGACCAGAGGAAGCTATCAATATTCAATCCCTTCCGTGACCATCTGCGGAAAAATATCTATGACAGATTTCACCCACGTGAAGAATTTGAGTCTGTCTGCCACTTCTATGGTGTAGAAAGGTCTGGACGTGGCTGCTGGCAGCCGATGCCGCACCAGATCCTCTGTGTCACTTGTGAACATGCCAGAGTCTGCCATGGTGCAGCTGGTAGGCACTTTAGCGTTCTGCCAAGTGAGGGTTGCCAAGGCAGCTCGAGGGGCCTGTGGCTAATCCCCTCATGCCGATGTGACACTGGCCATGATTACGTGTTTGTCGGAGCAGCCCTGTCGAGATGTTTTTGTTCTAGCTCGATATCATCACTGTAGACCGACCGCCCAGGTCATGTAAATACTTCCATAATTCAGTTAATGTCATTTCTGTCAGTCGATAGCTTCTTAACTCCTGTATTGTAGGTGGATTTCGGGCGAGTAACTTGTCTACTACTATTGGGATTATTAGGTCAGGAGTAGCTCTCCAGGACTCAAGCGATCTATTTGCATAGTCGCCCAGGTCATGTAATGATCTTGCCAACTTTTCCCGCCATGCCGCACAGCCTACACCATGCAAGTAACTCCATAGTTCTTCGGGGTAACCCATGGTACACAACGTTGCTCAGATTTGTCTCTGGAAGATTAGACCCTGTAATGAGTGGTTGTTCACAGGTGATCGGTATACCATGTAGAATGTGTGTCTCTAAATGGGCATTCGGACCATGTAATGTGTGGTTGATCACAGGTGATCGGTATTACACTAGGATGTGTCTCTGAATGGGTACTCGGACGAGCTGCTGCAACGTTATCACGTATCTGTTCTGACAGCCCCCCCCCCTCCTGTAGCCGCCGATCGGCGAGCCTCTGTTCTGACAGTCTTTTGTCCTAGTAGCCTTAATTTATCTCCTACTCGTATACTTCCTTAAAATATATACCCGCATCTATTGGCCCCGCTCCTCCAGTCATAGCAATAGCGGTGGTGCGGGTCTCCAATTGTAAAGTTTACCGACTTTCTCTAGCAAGAGTTGGCTAAGCTATTTCTATCTGGTTATTATTCTGGCGCAATTTCATTAAACATGTGATATTCTTTCAAATAAAGTACACTTTTTATCATCCCAGAATTGTCCTTTAACTTTAGGAATGGCATAATCAAGAATGAAGATCGAATCAGCATGCCTGGAATGAACCAGAAATCCGGTCATATGACCTAAGTCTGGCGTGTCAACGACATTTTCCCAAACCATTTTCCAAGTGTGATGACCGACAAACTGCAATCCGGAATAACTTTTAACTACTATATAGATCGGAAAAAGTTTCTCAGATCCAGAATTTTGAATAAATTCTCCATCGTAAAGGTCTAAGCTTACCACCACCACCCCAAACGCCATTTTAAGGACACACTATATAATTAATTTATACCCTATTTGGTGCAGCTTAAGTACAGCTTCAGCTGCGAAAAGTAGCACACCCCGTACGTGCAAAGATGGTGGAAAATATGCGGGAACATCTGTCCAGCCATCAGGCGGAGGAAAAGAGTACGCACAAACTCACTCCCGAGCCCGAACAAGTCTCTGCCTGAAAACATCTCCGTGGAAGACTGACCGACTCCTAATTTCATTACATTAGCAATAGAATGAACGACGAAAGCTGTTCTTAAGCAATAGATCTTGTTCCTTAGTAACTTAGGCCACCTTTAAAACTTAATTTCAACATTGTACTCAAAAGTCTAATTAAAAGTTCTACTTTATCAGGCATGTGTCTGATTACATTGTCCTGGTCTTGAGCATAGAATGAATCATAAAATTCCTTCCTACTTAATGGATTTAGGTTCGTCGTATCGTAGACTACTTTTTAAACTTAATTTCAAACGTTACTTAAACGTCTAATTAAAAGAGCTAATTAATCTGCCATGTACTCGGTGACATTTGACCTTTTCTTAAGCATAGAATGAACCATAAAATTTGCTCATATGTAATGGATTTTCGTTCTTTGTATCTTAGGCTACCTTTTAAACTTAATTTCAAACTCGTACTCAAAAGTCTCATTAAAATGCAAAATAACATATTTAACACCGTTCTTAACTAACCTGTGAATCAGCCTTTATTTTTACAAAGTGTGTAACCACATTCTTTTCATAAGAGAAATTAAGCTTGTATGCATCACATTTGGAGTAAAACAGGTTTCTGGGGATTTTATACTGGCGCCTCCTATCTCAAGCACCGAAACTGAATAATGTCCATTTTTACACCTGCACTCATACCTAACTAAAACTCGATCATCAAAACATTTGTACTTAAGCTTTTAACACTCACAACATCCAAAAAACGGCTTCTGCATTGGTCATGAGAAATGTACATTTGCAGACGAAGTGAAGGGTATTTTTGAAAATTTACCACTGGAATGACTGGCTGGATGACCAAGCCAGTCATTCCGGTGATACATTTTCAAAGATAGTCTTCTCTTCGTCTGAAAACGGACATTTTCTAGAAACAAATCAATTTTCTTGACCAAATTCAAGGGTTAAAGGCTTAATATTCAAATTAAATGCCAATGGGATCCTTGACTGTTTCTATCTTTGCTCTGGAAACATGATAACTTATTTATGATTTGTACTGTATTTTCGCTTATATAACATCACATTAGATCGTTTAACACTTACTGCTCTGTTGTCAGTATTCTATCTTTTACTGTGTCAATACTAAAGACACTGGTGTGTATATTTTTCACAGCAAAATCTTCCAGCACATTTGTTGAAATATGAGCACCAATTCATCTTTTAATTTAATTGGAAATTTTTTATTTTGACAACAGATTGCTAAGGGTTGAGGAGACAGATCCCTGATAAAATAAGTTACTGGGTCGGTACTGGGAGAAATATCAGCCCGAATTTTGTTTAATATTTTGAAACTAATTTGAATTATTTTCTTTCACTTTCTGTTTTAGGTAATTCTAACACTGGAGGCGATCCTGTTAAGTATGCTAATCAGCTGAAGGAGGTGCATAAAATGGACATTTATGTAATAGGAATAGGCAAAGACTATAACAAGGCACAGCTTGCTAAGCTGGCTAGTAAAGAAAGTCAGGTATTTTGAAAGTAGGCCTATATATACTTATATCATTTTCAAAATTGTAAAACTAATGTTGGTTTTTTCGTTTGGAACACTTTAACTTATTTATTAACTAAAATTGTAATCAGCATAATCACCATGCCTATGATGTCTAACGGTGAAAATCATTAAATCTCTTCAACCATATGGGTTAGAATTTGCCAGCTTATTACTTTTCCATATCTCGAATGTAACAAAGGCATTAATTTCTCGCTATGCCCCGCCTCTTTCTAGATAAACAGGTAAGTTGCTGAATATTTTGAAACTAATTTGATTGAATGCTATTGCTACCTATGTTTATTAAACAGTAAAAAGGAGATATATAATACAATTCGTACACTTGGAAGGGTTTTTAATGTTGATGACAGAGCTATATACGTCACCCTGTATTGTGACGTCACCATACATGTGAATATTTGAATATCACATCATATATATAATCTCTATAATATATGATATAATAATAAATTAATATATAAATCTCAATTTCTAGAAAACTACACAATTTTGAATGTTGAATATTTTGAAACTAATTTGACTTGGCGCTGATAGGCAGCAACATCGCCCAGTCAAATTAGTTAAAAATATTCCGCGAAATGTTTATTAAATAGTAAAAATATACAAGTCGTACAACTTGACATACTTTTAAGCATTTATGATGTACTAAGATTCATTACGTAATTGATTATGACGTGATGTAGTTGATTATGACATCATATGATTGACTGAGGAACTGGATTCATCAAATCGCTATGTGACGATAGATGGGACCGATTTGTCTCTCATATATATATATATATATATATATATATATATATATATATATATATATATATATATATATATATATATATATATATATATATATATATATATATATATATATATATATATATATATGTATATATATATATATATATAAATATATATATATATATATATATATATATATATATATATATATATATATATATATATATATATATATATATATATATATATATATATATATATATATATATATATATATATATATATATATATATATATATATCGTCACGAAGCGATTTGATGAATCCAGTTTCTCACATAATCGACTACATCACGTCATAATCAATTACGTCATTAATTTTAGTATATCATAAATGCTTAAAGGTATGTCAAGTTGTACGAATTGCATATCTTGACTATTTCATAAACATTCTGTGGAATAGTTTGTAACTAATTTGACTGGGCGTTGTTACTGCCTATCAGTGCCAAGTCAAATTAGTTACAAAATATTCAACATCAAAATTGTGTAGTTTTCTGGAAATTGAGATTCAGAGAGTGCAGGGAGCGATTGCTCAAATTACACACAAAGCAGAGGCTGGAGCTTAGCTAGAGATGGGTCGGGTATGGCTAAAACTGGATTCCACCATTCGCAGAACAGCATTGGATGTAGCATGTAAATTAGGATTGCCATCATGTTACTATGTAGCTTCTTTCTCAATTTGTAGGTATGGAACCTTGAAACTGCGTCGGCGTTCGACAAGATCATGTCGGGAATTACCGATGAAAAAATTGGTAATAATAATAATAATAATAATAATAATAATAATGATGATGATGATGATGATGATGATGATGATGATGATAATAATAACAATAATAATAATAGATATCACTCCATTTGTCAATCAGATCATCCATCCATCTATAGGAATGGATAATCAGTAACCCTCAATCAATTTAACTATCCATCCGCAAATGAGACCAGCACCGCCAACTATGGCACCAACAATTCCCAGTCAAATTAGTTCCAAAATATTCCAAATATTCAACAGAATGTTATTGAAAGGTGCATTTTCACTTCAAGAGATATACTTACCTCCCCAACACTATGATATTTCCTAAATATCGACCTAGACTCAATAACCCCAGATTTAAAAAAAGGTGCCCCTACTGGGCAGGGAGTCAGCTGTCAGTCTGCCGGATGCCGGCCCCAACCTCGCGCAAACGCAGACTGACACTGCCTCATTCTTAACTATTGGCCTGAAACACATGCTTGTTTACTAACAGTTCTTGCTTGTTTTTGCTCAATTATCTCTTTTGAATGGTTTTGGAGCGTGTTTGATATGTTTGACGTCTGTGAAACGCCTGAGGCTTCGCCAGGACCAAGTTACCAAGTGATCTCTATTACACTTTCTATTTATTCTATCTTAATTACGGGGTGTTATCTATTTCCGTGACGTGGTATAGACGTGATAGGCGCCCAGAAAACGGGTTTATTATTATCTGGCGCCATGAAATACTAATCTCTCTTTATGTTTGTGTCCACAGGTTACTGTCAGGAGGTTTGTACACATCTAAGAGGGTTTGTCTCCACTTTTTCTCCAAAATCTTTTTAGAAAAAATGTCTGCCCAGAATCATATAGGATGTCTTAAGAAAGGGATTGCCGTTCTTCCCTCTGGTCTCACCCCATCCTTTATATGGTGGAGAGGCGTGGTTCTTCTCGTAGAGTTATCAAGAGCGCTGGGCATGGTTGTATGCCTTTGCTAAAGACGCAGGTACTCTAGTTATGCTATAGGGCACTCTAATATATTTGAAAATATTTATGATTTGCTGCCAATATTTTTGTCATGTTGTTTATTTGTATCATGTCTATGTTCATTTACTGTTGATCATGCTCTTGTATTTTGAATACAATTCGGCTTTACACCTGGATGATGTTTCTAGTCCGTCTTTTTCTATTTATGGAAATTTCTTGACGTCATAATCAGCCATGCTATTATTAATAACCACCTTGAGTGCAGGCTGTTCATCTTTCTTACAACCATCCCTTTAATGGCCTGTTGTTATTACTCCTCTTTAAATGGGTTGTTTTATTTAGTTATTTAACTATAAACTCATTATCTTCGTCTTATTCCCGTTTTCAGAAGCCTTCTTGTGTGGTCTAACCGCTCTATTAAGTTGAAGTTTGCGGCCCATCTGTTTGTGAAATGTTCATCTTGTGGTCCATTATTTAAATGTGACGTATGTAAACAGTGGGGGGTGGGGGTGGGGTGGAGGCGACTTATTCTCTGAATTCTTGTCATTACAGGCTAAAGAAAAGGCGGAAGAGGAGAAACGTGTGAAAAAGAGTGTAAGTGGTAAGGGTAAGAGAAAGGCCTCCGTTTCCTCGGAAATTGAGACTTTCAGGTTGGAAATGATGGGGGAGATGAAAAAGACAATAAAAGATCTGCTTCTAGAGTTGTTTCGCAGCATGCTCCATGGGCTAAGTGCTTTATTGCCTTCTTCATCTGCGCCGCGCAGGAAATCCCCGCCGCTGATTCTGATGTCCGTGATGGTCCATGGTCCGAAAATGTACGAGAATCAGTGGTGGCTTCAGTAGATCTCAGAAGGCCTGCCGCATTGGTGATGGATCCAGGAGCAGCCCTAAATGATCTCGGCTGGAGGCTTGCCTCATTGATAGATCTTGGTGCAGGGGTGACGGACTGTGATCCCGGAGAGCTTAGGCGAACCTTTCCATGGGACTACTTCCGCAGGGGGTAGGCTTCATGGCTCAAAGGGTGGCCCGGGCTGGAGCAGAGGGCCGCCCGTACCGCATACCTCGGCTTGCCGAGGGTATGATGGTGGCTGGTCCGTGCCATGTTGTGGTAAATTACACCGACACGCTTCCATGGCGCTGGCTCCTGGGTTAGCCACGGCGCAAAACATGGCTGCTCTCTTGTGCCTGCATGCTTTCACCGGCTTGCCAGGTGTATCCACGGCTCCAGCCACGTTTACACCTGTGAGGGCTGTAGAGAATGACGAAGGCCCGTGTGTAGTCGAGCACTAACATGTGGCCACGGATGAGGAGGAGGAGGAGGAGGAGGAGGAGGAGGAGGACTGGTCTGACGCGTGCCAGTGGCTGGTAAGGGTCAGGCCAGAGCGCAATGTGGATCAGCCAGTTAGCCAGCGGGATCAGCGCCTGTGGTTGTCTGGAAAGCCGACAGTTACCGCGATGCCATCACTGCCATTAGCAGAGCATATCATGGATATGTTCACGGCGGCAGAGACATCTATTAAACCGAATGGACGGCTTGCGAAGGCCCCCTCCCCGCCCCGCAATGTGGCTAAACGATGTCGTATCGTTGCTGGTCAATACCAGAAGTAAGGTGTAATTCCAAAGCCGAGTGCGGACGATCGCACAGCTCTTGGCGAAGACACGCCAGCAGGCTCCCTTTCTGACATGGGAGCGCTGTGCTTGAGCGTGCTGCACTCGGCAAACACCGCATTGCGTGATGCGGAGAAGAGCTCTAGTGCGTCCATACCAGCACACTCGTATGTCTCCGAGCTGTTACAGGCTGTAGTAACGGCATCTTCGCACTAAGCAAGCCCCCATCTCAGTTCAGTAAGCCATCCAGGATGATATTATCCTGCCTCTGGACTGCATGGCATGGGCAGTGACTAGGAGTGTCCGGGCGAGGCACACTTTTGCCTTGTTTAATAGTCCGCTGCAGACGCCTATATCCGACCCTGGTCTTTTTGGGGTGAGGGATATAGACACCTCCAGGAGACAGTCACCCTAGTCAATAATCAGAGGGCACTACGCAAGTAATTTGATGTGCTTCGAAGGGAGCGCATTTGTGCAGTGCCCCCACCCACCCCAGCGTGCCATCTACAGTAGACCCATGGTGGAGCTGCCTCTCATGGGCAGCCAGTCAGACAGTCACCCGCACATGGAGGTGCGCGTGGCACGGGCTGTGGCGTGCGAGGATCTTGTCGTGGTAATCATGCATGATGGGCCATGGGCTGGTTACCACAGGGAGTATTCTAGTGCTTCTAGAACCAGAGCCAGTCCCACTCTTGCACTGCTTATGTCCATCTCCCATCCTAGGTGGACCCGTGGGAGGTCGACTGACCCTCCACAGGCAAGAGTGGGAGTGATTAACCCAGGACCACTTGCAGTGGCTTTCAGCCGAGTACAAGCCTCTGGTCCCAATCTGGACTCAAATTCCAACAGATCCAGATCAATGGTTGTATCATATGATCGGCGCATATATCATATGCTGGGCCTTCAATAGGTCATTTAAGGTCAATTGCTTGTTTTAATAAATAATGAAACTAAGAAGTCGATTGAAGGATTAATGAAAGTAGAGAATATACAGAGCAGACAAATTACACATAGTACAAGTGCTTGTTGATCGTTTTCTATAGTAGTTAGCTTAATGAAACGAGAGGGTCCTAAAAGTGTACTAAATCATACGGTGATCGCACTACCATCTCAGAAATGCGAGAAGTTGTTCCAAACTAATGAGAAATCTGTCAGATTTGATACCAGAATAGAACCGAAAACTGATGGATGGATACTTTGAGACACAGAAGTCCATTACTGACTTTGATGCAATCAGATTTGCAATTACAAGGTTCCATGCATACTATTCGGTTAAGCAGTTCCAAATGATTTTCAGGCTGAGACATCATGATAAACAGGAATATATTATAACCTAAGCTGAATCTAATTATGACGTAGGCAAAATTCATTGAACATGTGTTCGGGATACATTAATGGTCACGTGAAGGTCCAAAGCTCTTTATACGGGTGAAAGCTTGCACTCTAGGCATTCCGTTTTTGATCATGCTAGGAATCAATGATTATTCTCGTCTTGAGTTTTTTACTTAGAAATTATAAGATTCACAAATGTTTATTTAAAAGAGTTATAAGTCTTTCATGATGTCTGATACTGGCTTGAAAATAGTGCTGAACTTTAAAGATTATATTGATAGGAATTAAGTGAAAATACTATGAGACATTTGCCTAAGAAAGTTATTAATTAAAAGAAAGTAAACCTTAAATATTAGACAATTGTTATTTGGTTAATGAAAATAATTCATTTTAAATTGAAACTGTGAAATAAAGATCTTGTTTTAATGATTAATAAAAATAGATAAGTAACCCTACAATGTCTTAAGGTTGTGATTTAGCTTTAATTTGTTCAGAGAGTAAGAATCCCTGAATATGTGTATACTTATGGAGAAGGGAAACTTCAACGGACATCACCCTGTTTTGAGAGAAATATCACCCAGATTGAGGGTGGATCCAATCCCCCAGATCCATACTGACCAGTGATAGTTGTGTATAGAGGAAGAAACAAACTCCCCCATACAGAAAGGAGCAATTCAACCAGCACACATTTTTCCGGGCTTCTATTCAACCGTGTTTTAATAACAAAGAGCACTGGAGGGTGGAAACCAATTCTCAACCTCAAGCCATTAAACAAGTTCATAGATACACCAATTTTCAAAATGAAAACGATCAAAACGGTGTTGGCAAGGTTGGAGAAAGGAGTGTGGACAGCATCAATAGATCAGAAGGATGCTTGTTTCCACATTCCAAATGCGAGGAGTTGTTGTCTGTACATGAGATTCGCATTCCAAGGCTGACAGTGGGAATCTAAGGTTTTACCTTTTGGAATTTCAATGGTTCCTCGATTTTTCACCAGGGTGGCTCTTGTAATAACAGCATGCCTCCGCAAGAGAAGCATAACAGTCCACACTTACATAGGGAAGACCTTAAATCACGTGCGACACGTGCGTTATGAATATTCATGGCTTCGTAAGCGCTTTAGCGATTGGTCAGTCAGATTCAACATTACAATGATTCCAGTTTATCATCTGACAAACGGACTCGATGTGTGGACATCGCAAAACATTTATTTTCTAAGTTCTAACATTGTTATGCATTGAGTAAAACTGTTGGTAAAATAGTTAACAGTTTTCTAACAAAATAATGTATTGATTACTCCTTTGCATAATCTCATTCTATATATGGCACAATGCATATAACACTGACCTTTTAGCCGTGGTACAAGTGCTATCACAGGACAGGCGTTGGATGAGGAGCCAAGTATTACCATCTAGAAACATGCACGTGGCTTGCGACGTCATGAATATTCATAGCGTTCCAGGTTGCATGTGATCTAAGGTTTTCTTTGTATCATTAATATGGCAGTGTTTGAATGAGCTGTTATGGGCTTTCAATCTGCAACAAAAAAATACTACTCACGCGATCATGTCATATACCACAACCATCAATCACGCAATCACGTCCCTCCGTGATTCTCGTTAGAAACTGAAACAAAATAACTTTCTGTGGCGAAATTTAGGCTTCTATTAAGGAATTAAAAAATATGCAAACGGTTCATAGTTTCGCACATCCGGGCATCTTGAGATCGGCCGCCATTAAAGTCAGGGCAAACTTACTACATGCTAAAGAGGACTGCCCAAAGCAATGCATTGTTTACATTTTCCATGAAGCTAATGCCATTAAATCCTGTATCTGAGTATCTGTAATAAACCAGCCCGGTATCAGAAAACATCAAATCATGAGTGAATTTTGCAAGATAGTAAAGAAAATGTAATTAAGGTTTTGCGGTCCATTGCTCGTAATCTTAAATTAACCCCTCCATAAATGGCGTCGCTCCCAGGGTATTATGGGAAAGTTGATTGTGATGACGCCATCGCGATTCTATGAATATGATGATGTGACTTTTCCACTGAAAGAAATTCGAGTTTAAATCGGCAATATTACAGAGATATAACCAATATCTTTAAGGAAAAGACAAATAAAATCATTTCACGACATAAAGAGTGAAGGAATTAAATAAAAATCCCCAGTTTATTAATGACAGTACAAAGTTTCAAGAAATTCAATACATCAGAATGGAACTTCCGGGACCATACTGCGTCTCTAGCAACAAGAGCAACCGTGGGTAGCGCATGTCGAGCAGTAGAAGACAGACTCACACGAATTCACATGAATCCTCTTCTGACAGAAGGCATCAAATCGCCTCTGGCGTCAGTTCTGGGCTGCATATATTGGATGGCTGATTCAGTTGTAGGTTGTCATCACATTCATGATTTGTTAGTAATTCTTTAAAGAAAGTGGGATGAGAGATTGGATCAGATTCAAAGTTGAATAGCAGTAGGTGTTTACTCCATAGTTTGTCTAATCTGGATTTAAAAGAGGTAATAGAAGGTGCATTGATAAATGTGTTCAGGTAGTTTGTTCCATTGGTCTGTGCAGCGCAATGGAAATGAAAACCTTCTGATATTTAACCTAGCTCTCATTTTCTGAATTTTTAGGCTATGACCTCTTGTAATACTGTTATTGTCAAAAAGATTGATAAGATTTGATGGAGGTTGATCATATTTGTTGTGAAGTATTTTATATATCTCAATCATATCATACCACCTCGCAGTCTTCTGAATGTGAGAGTTGGTAAGTTGAGTTCTTTTAGTCTTTCGCTGTATAGTAGGTTACGCATACCTGGGATAAGTTTTGTGGCAAGCCTTTGAACATTTTCAATAGCATTTACATGGGTTTTTTTAGAAAAGGCGCCCAGACTACATTTGCATGTTCGATATGAGGCCTAACAAGGGATTTAAAGAGGTGCTTAAAGTTGTCTTTATCTATGTAGTTAAACGTGCATCTAATTAGTCCCATGATTTGATTGGCTTTGTTTATTTTTTCACTTATGGTTTGGTTAAGACTCTAGAATATGGTGGTTGGTTAGAGTCCATTGTGTAGACATGGGGAACTGTGGTTCTTGAGGAAATTCTCATACTTTTACATTTGTCTGGATGGAGGTTTAGGAGTGAGTTTTCTGTCCACAGGCACATAGAGTCTATATCTTGCTGCAGCGTATCACAATCTGGATGATTAAGAATTGATTTGAATAGTTTTGTATCATCAGAAAACAAGACTATTTCTGACCCACACTTGATTGCATCAGGCAAATCATTTATATTCAATATAAAGAGAAGTGGGCCAGGGACTGAGGCTTTTGGTATGCCGCTGGTCACATTTAGTAATTTGGAGTATGTGTCATTAATGACGACCTGTTGCTTCCTCCCGATTAGAAATGATTGGATCCACTCTAAAAGTTTTCCGGCAATGCCATATGCAGTTAGTTTTTTTAAGTAGACGGTTGTGGGGGACTTTATCAAATACTTTCATAAAGTCAAAGTAGATGACATCGACAACCCATCCATTATCCAATGCCTCCAACCATTTTTGTAGTACTGTCAATAGCTGAAGCACAGTATACCGGCCACTTATAAAGCCAAATTGGTTATCTGACAGCATACAGTTGTTGGTTAGGTGTTTCATAGTGTAGTCTTTAACAACTGATTCCATTACTTTACACACCACTGAGGTGAAACTGATAGGGTGGTAGTTATCAGGCATTCGTTTATCACCTTTTTGAAGATAGCAGAGATATTAGCATTAGCCCAACTGTCTGGTATTTTGCCTAAATCTAATGATGCATTAAATAGAGTGGATAATGGGTTACTAAGAACGTTACGTAACTCATATAATAATCTGGGGTTGATTTTGTCAGGTCCTGGAGATTTAAAGGTTTTAATTTTGGACAGTTTATTGTTTACAATGTCAGGTGTGATGCATACAGAGGTTATTTGATTCTGATAATTCCTACTAGGGATTGATGGAGCTTCACCATCCGGTTCTATTGTATACACAGATTGGAAATATTCTGCTAAAACTTCTACTTTCTCATTGTCATCATTTGTGAATTTTATCTCTTCAGCGTTGCCAGGTACTTGTAAATCTGGAATTCCAGACCTCGCTTTTGTCTTGGATTGGACATAATTCCAAAATTTGTTAGGGTTATTCTTGGCACTTTTGGAAATATTGTTTTCGTATCGTGTCAGTGCCTTTCTGGTAGCCTGTCGGACCTGGTTTCTTGTCCGGCAGTAATCTTCATATGTGGTCTGACTATTGTTTTCTAAGTATTTTTTCCAGAGTCGTTTCTTTTTATTTATCTTAGATCTTGTAGTCCTATCGAGGCGTAATTTGTGTTTCTTATTTTGTATTTTTCTCACTGGGGTGTATATCGGCTCAGCTGCCAGACATTTTCTACAGATTATATCATACATATGGTCAATGTCAATTCAACCTTCTAATTGTTTCGTCCAGTTTATGTTCATCGATGCTGCCATAGTTTCGTAGTTACCTCTGGCATAGCAGAATCTAGTTGTTGGTTTGTCATTGGTGTCTCCATGTAGGTGGATGGTTGTTTCAATTACAGAATGGTCGCTTTTGCCAAGAGGCGCAGCATGGTGGATATCATCTACTTGGTCGGGATAATTGGTGAACAATAGGTCTCGAATTGAGGGTTTGTTGGATCCACGCACTCGGGTTGGCTTGTTTATTATTTGTTCCATGAAGCAGTCACATACTACGACAATAAAATCATGTGTAAATTCAGGGTTAAAACTGGTGTTATGACTAGTGAATGTATATGATGACCACTTGATGTGTGGAATATTGAGGTCACCTATTAAAACTATATGCATATTAGTGGGACACACTTCTTGAAATAGGTTAGAGAGATCTATGTTGTTTTGACTGCTAGAATTTGGGCTCCTATATACCACCACCAATCTCAATGTTTCGAGCGCAGATCGTAGGTCACATATGATACATTCTTCAAACGTTTGGGTGGTGGTTACCAGTGTGTATGATAGGAATTTTTATATATATAAAAGGATGCCTCTGCCTTTAGTAGTAGTGATATTTGTTGCTTCAGTAATATAGCGATCCATAATGTAGTCTGATAAATTGGGTTGATTTTTGTAATTTTTAGGTTTAACCTCAGTGATGGCTATAACATGCAGGGATTTATCCTGAGTTAGATGCGCGAGTTCAGTTTTCTTTTCTGGTGTGAACACATCAGCATTTGTATAGAAGACTAAAATATTGTTTTCAGGTCCGGTTTCAGTGTGAACTAACTTGTCAGGCATCTGTTCGTTTAGTTTATTAGTATTATGTCCTAAGAAGGGTGAGAAAGTATTTACATTTTACCTGCACAAACAGAGACATCTTTCGAAACCGTACAGTGCTTATCGTTTGCTAGTCTTTTGCCTTTATTTGAGTTTGTTGTTTTAATATTTGATGAGGGAATCAGATTGGAACATATATTGGCCATCATCACTGTGAGTATATTCATCTAGTAGTACAGAAAATGCATTTTCAGTTGGTATGGCTGAATTTGAGTCTAGTTTAATTAGGCATGGGGAACTATTTACATTAATGTATTGATGCAGTGGATTGGTATCTAGTTCTGCTAGGCTAGAAAAACTATTTACATTTATATATTTACAAACAGACTTGTCTGGGAAAAGTGTACAATAATTATCTTTTGTTAATTGTGCTATGATGTACTCATCCTGTGTATCCTCCCATTATAAAAATGAGGATCAGAGGGCTGGAAGTAGGCTGGATAAGTATGTGGATGGGTAGGTTCGTGTCTGTATTTTGAAGGATTTAGTGAGAAGCTTAGATAGGTCATTATATTCTCAGATAAGAGTCTGGTGCCAATTACATTTGGATGAATATGGTCCCAGAACAAGTCCCTGAAAACTTCACCACTTTGGTCGTTGAAGAGCTGAGGGTGGTCCACAAATGTTACGTTTAGAGTTTCAGAAAGGGTATGGAGCAGACAGTTGAATTGCAGTGAGAGGTTGTGGTGATACTCGTTCTGTGGCCGAGGCAAGAGAGATGAGACAAAGATTTGTATGTGTGGTGAAATAGCTCAGATGTGTTGGATCAGGGTTGAATAATCTTCTATGATGTTTTCCGGGTTTCTGTTTGATATGTCATTGCTTCCGACACGGGTGACACTGGCATCATGACTGTTAGTAGAAAGTTGATTCTCTAACTGGATATTTACATCAAGTACTCGTGCCCCTCGCAGTGTCCTTATATTCACATTGAGGTCACTTGTGGACATATATCTACCACTCAGTTTCCTGAGAGTAGAGCTGCCTACAACCAGAACCCATTTTCTGGAGTCTTCTGTCTGTTCATGTGTATCTAGCTGATTGCGATATGCCATGTTTGTGGTGGTTAGTCTGCCATTATGTGTAACGTTGGTCTGATGTTTTTAAAAGTTTGCCATGGTATTACTCCGGGAATTGTAGCTAGTGGCAGATGCATATGACAGTAACTGTGATGAGGCTTTGGGTTGGGTATATCCTGAAGTTTGGTTGCGGAGAGCTGTATTTTGCAGTGATGTTGTAGTACTGCTACCTCTACCTAATACTGATATTGACCTACTATCAGTTGGTGTGGCAGTGACACTCTTGTTCGCATTGTTAGTTGTAGCTCTGGCTGGTCGCTGGTTTGTTTTAGTATGCCAGCTGACCTGATTGTTGCATATTGCTTCACGATAGGATGTAGTTGTCTGTGTGTAATCAGGTTGTAGATTTGACTGGTATAGGTAGCTTAATTTCTTTTGCATTGTTTCGAAATGAAGCTGCATGCGCTTCATCTGTGTTGTTAGGTATTGCAACATAGATGAGTGAGATGTGGGTGCTGATATGTGAGGTGGATTGGCTGGTGTGCTCAGCAAGGGAGCAGGTGGTGTGTTTGTCGGGTTGGCTGAGGTTACCTTGAGTAGATTGTCATGCACTTTGTTATGTAAAGCCGAGGTAGATGTGTGGGCAATGTGTAAATCATTGTGTTCTGCTATGGTTCTGGGTACTGTATCACTGGCAGATATCGTGTTTGGAGTCGCCGTAGCAGTAGAGGAGGCTAGGATTGTATCACATTCAGATTCATTGTTAGGTTGCTTAGGGTCAACAGCAGTAGCAGCAGCTACGGTTGTGTCATTTTGATTTATAATGTTGATAGCTTGATTAGCATCTACCCATTCTAGATATTCTTCTATGTGTTTCCAAGCACAGCAGGTGTATCTACGGCGTAGACTGGTTAGGCCTGAAAGCTTGTATAGTGGGAGTTTAGTACAAGCATAATGCTGCCAGTTTTTGCAGGTGTGGCACATTAGCATGTACTTGTTATTTGGATTCTCACATGTACATAGAATGTGACCACTGAAAAAATCGCAATCTTGATTATCATCTGCTAGGTCTAGGTTAGGTATGTCTACTATAGTGATGTCATTAAGTGCAGCTTTTTCCGTGTTGTCTTGAGTGAATGCGCCTGTTTGGGAAATAGTGACGGATAGGTTGGCTCTTTTTGGAGTGCTAACTGGTGGAAGTCTTGGCTGTTCATTACTTGTGGCTACAGTGGCAAATGTGGCTGGTGTGTGCCTACTTGATGGGTGGCGTTTTTCACCACACTCATGACAAAGCATGTATTCACTTGGACTGTTTGATACATCTTTTTAAGGCATTCATCACAGTAGCCAATGGCCATCTTTTACAAATTTAATTTAACATTTTATCTGTGTATACTTCTTTATATAAATACCATACACGGTATAGTAGTTGGAATGTCGCGTTGTTTTGGAAAATTAGCTTGTCTGTTTGGATTGTGTGTATTTGGTTTGTTTATTTAAGTGCAGGACACCACAAAAAGGATAGAGCCCTATTTGTTAGTAGAGATTTCGTAGTATTATGCCTTTGCCCTGCGGCGACTCAGGGAAAGTGGAGACATAGGGGGCCGGGAAGAAAGACAGCACATTTATACAGGTTGTTAGAATAGATATAGACGGATGTACAAGTGCAACAAAATACACAAAACTCAACTAATAAATAAGCAAACAAAGCAAAATGAGGATTAGAACTCAAAGCCCTATCCTCTTTGTCTGCTTCATCAATGACCTACCAGAGTGTATCACATCTATGGCACAAATGTTTGCGGATGACACCAAGGTTTATACTGAGATCTGTTCAGAGTCAAACCGTCACGAGCTTCAATCAGATCTTGACAATCTTTCAACATGGTCAGACACATGGCAGCTCGGCTTTAATGCAAGCAAGTGTAAAGTCATCCACACGGGGTACAACAACCCTGGCTATGAATACGATGGTAGAGTCGCTCTAGAGTGTGTTAAGATAGAAAAAGACCTGCGTGTAAATGTTGATAACGAGCTAAAATTCTCCAATCACATTGAGACCCAAGTGAACAAAGCCAACAAGATCCTTGGGCTGATAAGACGTTCCTACGAATACCTGGATCAAGACTCACTGAAACATCTGTACATTGCCCTGGTGAGGCCGCACTTGGAATACTGTAACCCGGCCCGGTCACCTAGATATGTCAAGGACGTTCAGCTTCTGGAGGGGATTCAAGGGAGGGCAACTAAGCTAATTCCGGCATTATCCTCGCTCGAGTATGAAAATAGATTGTCCGCTCTTGGTCTCCCAAGTTTATGCTTCCGTAAAGATAGAGGGGACATGATTGAGGTCTACAAGTTTATGCATGGTATATACGACGCCAGGAACGACTTACTGATTACAGATCCTCCCTCAAGAACTCGAAATTAAAGAAGACCTACAGCAGAACGTCACTCATACAGAACTTCTTTGCATCACGGGTTGTAGACAACTGGAATGCATTGCCTGTGCATGTCATATCAGCACCATCCGTGAACAGTTTTAAGTCAAGATTGGACATGCAATGGGCCCAATATATGCATGATATCTAGAAATGTCGCGGTTAGTAAGGGTTGGAGTGGAATCACACCACCCTTGTATGTAGATTATTTAGTGTAAATTGTATTAATAGGACAAGGTTTGTTAAGGTTTGGTGTGAATTCACACCAGCCTACACGTAAGTTACCTAAGAATAATTTGATAATTTATCCGCATCTGTAAAATATACATAATTGGATTTGTCATGGAGAATGACGTGAAATCACACCTTCCATAGATACTGTATATCTTATAAGGATTTGGGAAAGGTGTGAAATTACACCTCCCAAAAAACACTGCATATGTTTTATAAGACTTAGGAACGGTGTGTAGTTCGGATCGACCGGTCGGATACCGGCCATACCAGCTAAGCTGTGTATGCGCCGCCCGTCATGGATTTGTTTCCTGAACACGTCCCCCCCAGGGTAGAGACATAAGCGTATATAGGCCTATGGGAGAGAGAGCGTTGCGAAAACTACTAAGTTCGTTAAAACGCATGATGCACATGCGCCCGTCTAGATGCTATTTTTGATAGAGCATGTAGTTTACGACCAAGATAGGATGGCGATTTTAGTGTACCGAGATGGTACCCTGTAATCCTTTTTGATTACCTATTCCCGATAAATCTGGCATTAATCAAGACCAGAATTTGACGGGCTTTTTAAATCTGTAAACCATTTCAAAATCGGTTGAGAAATGGCTGAGTTATCCACGGAAAACCCTTCTTGATTATCTTCAAAATGTTGCCGTGACGTCATAACCACGTGGAAGCAAAACTTCTAGAATGTTCTAGAACATTCGGCTGCACTATTATTAGCTACACGCTTATTGGCTGTTGCTCGAACGATGATTGGTTGGAGCCTACGCCTGTGACATCACGACGAGCATAAAAGGAGACGCGATCCAGTGATTGAGAGCATCCTCGGCCAGGGGCCTAACAGGTTGGATCTGTACCAGCTACTATCAGCGCAACAGCCAATACGTGTATTACTTCGCTATGTGTCGGGGTTTTCTCCCATAGCTAGCAGTAGTCAACCCATGGCACTAAAACAATTTTGTAACTCCCTACTTATGGGAGTAATTTGGAACTTTCTGATTACTGTTCACGAATATCAATATCCACTTCGAAACACAAAAGGCCTTTACGGCCTGAATATGTGATTCTACAGATGTAGAGGCAGGATGTTCTTTGATGGATGACTCACCAGATCTGCCGGCCACGTCTAAAAGTGGTATTTCAACCATCACCGCACTAATATCGTGTAGGTCCTTCTAACTTTCGACCGCAGCAAGTACACACTGCCAGGTGCATCTTCAGAGCTGGATGACGTACCCAGCACCATGAAGCTTTGTTTTGTATCTTCGTTTGCCTCTGACAACCCCCGCTTATGACCGGGTTGTTTACACCTCCCATCCATGCCATCGGTGTATGGGAACTTTCTTCACCACAGTAGTACTTTCGTATCTTTTGTTGACTACTCGTTAGACATCCTATTAGGCTTACAGCACTGAGCAATGTACTCCCACCATGGGTGTTCTTGCGGAAATCTTGTTTGCGGAAAACAGCTTGGGGGAACCAACCTGCGGGAACTTTCTAGCTTCCGGAGAATGCATCATCTCACGGCAAACTATGGAATGACATATCAATTTCAGTAACACGATAGCTAACTTAAGAATGACTACCGAGTATTCAAGTAACTATACTTCACAGTATAATTATTTCTCTACATGTATTTTGTTAATCATATTGTATCCGTAAGAACGGTCCCGTTGACTAAAAGGAACTGTAACGATCTTAGGACCGCTAGTTATAATTTCTGTATCTGTTTATAGTTATTCTCATTTTCCTCCATGTGTTTCTAACCACACTATAGTAGGTTCGTTAACCTGTACTGATATGTATACCTTGATCATTTGATACTGTATTGATTGTTCTGTTTAGATTATGTATATATATGGCCAGTGGCCATCCGTTCATATGTTTTGCTTATTCATAGAAAATATAGGACTGCAGTGAACGTAGGAAACACTAGACAGCAACACTCATATATGCAGCACTTTCTCCCACCACCAACAATTGTTCACTGAGGTCGCTGTCTGTGCTATAACTCCGAGATTTTGTCTCCCTTCATGTTCCACTCAGCCTTGTGGCCTCTTAATTGTGTGGATGGCCCTGTCCGCACCATGGGCTGATCCGACTCTGGGGAAACTATTACATACATTTCCCTTGTATCTTTGGATACTTAGTAGTTATCACTTAGCCAATGTGGGAAAGCACTGCGAAAATATATATTAATTATTATTTTCATCACTGAACAAACCTCCCGCACCGCAGTGCAAAACTGGGCAACTTGCATATAAACCTAATGACAGGTTAAACGATTAGTCCCATAGGACTGGTGACGGGCGAGATACGTACCCCCACCGAATTCCATAAGAATGTCTGGGCATGATATTTAGATCTGCCATGCCCTTGCGGAAAGGACATTTACGGTGGGTATTCGTCTCTCTTACCCCCCCCCCCCCCCCATAACGATAGAACAATGGTCTAATAATGCTTTCGTGAAAAGTAACCCATGTCTTGTAACGTTTTATGTGGTTATGGGGCGGGATGTCTGGATTCTTCTCCAGTTCGGAGATCTTGCTACGCAACATGTATGAGTGCTGTCTTCAGTATTGATGTCTTAGGTCTTCTGTTCTCAGTGACAGCCGTGTCTAATAGCTAGGTAGATACCCGCCAGTTGCGGCCAAAAATAATTCTTGTTTTGAAAACAACTAAAAGGGAATTAAGCAAAGCAGAAGGCCCGCATAAATAAAGCGGAAACTACTAATTCAGCATACCAAGAATCACATAAGACGGTGACGAGGGAATCCATTAGGAATCGCCCGTCCCATCTTCACGTAAAACAGTATGCACCCCTATAGTCATAATCTCACTAGGTATGGTCTTTTCTTTCTAAAAGCATTTTTGGTTGAAATATTGGAGCGGGCCCATTTTTGCCTACTATTCTTCTCCCACTTTAAGCAGTGGCAACACCTTCCCGAGACGGAGGCCCGCGGGAGGCACTTGCCTCTCACAAGGAATCAGCGATGATGGCCCATGCCAGGATAATACTCCTCACCAAAACTAGCACCAGGAGTAGTGCCTGCGTGAGGCACATAACTTTCCATCCGAGATAACCTTCTTCCTTTCAGAGGTATAATAACTTATATTAAGTTAATTAGTTAAGTCTCGTGTACGGGAGCCTCCCTTGCAGTGATACCTCTGCGGACCTACGAGTCTGTGTGGTACCTCCATGAGCCCCATGTTTAAAAGTTCATCTACCTGTCTCTATGTCTCGTATTTTCGTATGCTCTTGCTGTAGTATTATCTAGCATATTTATAATTGTGTAGGTGAACTCATTGTATAGACTTATATTTTTAGGCCACCAAATCAAATCTTGTAAGTCCATAGATCCGAAATTGCTATGGACAGGCATACTGGTGACACAAATTCTTGGGATGAGACTGTTGTGTTTAATGTTCGCGACCATGGTCGCACGGCCTCACCGGAATGATTGAGTTCCACCGGCCTTAGGAGCCAGTTTTTGTTTCCCGCAGGGCAGTCTCGTACAAGGTCCGTCACCCCGAGACCGGATGCTAACCAGCATCATCACTTGTCATGCACTTGCGGCGTGGCGAGTCGACATGATACACCAGAACGGCACGTCAGTACCCAGCAATCTACAAGTGGCGCCCGATGTGGGGCTCGAAGAACATCATTAACAACCACAGCGAACTCACGCCCACACCATATAGTGAGCTCAGTTCAATACCATCTCCATTTAGCGACGACTCCCTCGATCAGGAGGTCGTGTCATATGATGGATTTTCAGCACACATGCTCACCGACTATGCCAGAAATTCAGCGGAATCAGCAACCCCGCACTATAACCTGTTTTCGCCTGTTAGAGATGGCACCTTTCGAGATGCCTCAGAACCATATCAGACGTCCGCGACAGGCCAGCACCAACAGGGCCGAATCGTGGACGACCCCGACAAAGACCCGATTATGGGCATATCAACAGCCCTTCAGACTACTATCGTTCACCCATGTCATCTACGGAAACTGTATGGCCTGGTGATAATCCACAATACAGACAACCTCTCGCACTGCCCCCTTCTAGTGCAATGCTATGCTCAAGGACCACACCGCAGCTTTATCGGGAGGAATCGGCACCACCATTTCTCTGGTATATCAGTCACACAACAAATCACGACCATCAGCCGACCGCACCACTTCCATATGAGGAACGTCAGTCCTCACCTCGGGAGGAATGAACGCGCAATCTTCACAACAATCTGCCTCCCGTTCATAGACCCATGCCAGTCTATGGCTCTACACATGGTGTGGACTCATTAAATTGGAGTACGCGTGTCCTGGCTCCTCGTCATCGCCATCGATGGGAAACACCAACATCACCGCCACCTGCACCACGACCAATCTCAACATATTCATCAACTTCCCAGATACCCGCACCACCCAGATTTCAGCTGCTGCATTCTTCCCGCGGTCTTGGCCGAGTCATCCTCCCTCCCGAATTTAGTGGGGAGAATGACTGGACCAATTATAAAATTCAGTTCGAAATCATAAGTCGGACCAACTGCTGGAACGATCAGCAAATGGGTGAATATCTCGCCACAAAGCTTTCCGGAAAAGCCCTCCAAGTTCTTACGGATCTGGGAACTGATTACACACCCCACATACACACAGTTGGAATGAGCACTGATGGAGCGATTTGG
The DNA here is from genome assembly GCA_034401795.1 of Chaetoderma sp. LZ-2023a. Taxonomy (NCBI): domain Eukaryota; kingdom Metazoa; phylum Mollusca; class Caudofoveata; order Chaetodermatida; family Chaetodermatidae; genus Chaetoderma; species Chaetoderma sp. LZ-2023a. The sequence continues at coordinate 45,229,555 of CM067360.1, read as the reverse complement.
CGACACAGCCCTCGGAGAAACCAGTCGTCTTCAACTTAAAAATCTCTGACGACGCGTGAGAGAAACTCTTCCCGAGTTAGCTAGCTGAATCAGGAGGCTAGTCACCCGCGCATATCTGCGCACCAATACGGAGGGCGTGATCCATTTACATCTCGATACTTTCATCGATGCATTAAGAGGGGAACCCGCCCTGAAAGAAAAACTGTTTCTCTGTGACCACAGGAATTTGGCCCAATTAACGGCAACCGCGGTTTGCATAGAGAAGTTTCTGGAGCAGGGGCAGAGTAACTGACGCCAACTCCATTCTATCAACGAGATAGAGGGTGCAACTATCGCCCCTCCCGCTAGTGCTCCCCCCAGTTCATAAACACCGGCCACACAAACATCACCCTCACCAGATGTGCAGAATTCCAGTCAAAATCAAGCACCTGGAGGAAGGGGGCATGCCCATAGAGGAAATTACAACGGGGCCCCTGGACGCGGGAACCAGTGAAACAACAACAACAACGGCAACATGAGAGAACGTACAGATGAGATTAACAAGCAAATCTCTGCACTCACCAATTTTGTTAGAACACTTAGCACCACCCTCGCCACCACACAGTTTAGGACAGCAAACACCACCAGCACCGCACCGGCACCGAACACCTGTTTTAGATGCGGTCAGCCAGGCCATTGGAGGGAACGGTGTCCTAACTGACCTCCCTCTACAACGCCTGCCTCCGACCGTAGCACACCACAGCCTGAGAAACAGTCAAACTCCTAAGGGCACCGAATCACATCGAGCCACTTCGGTGCCCGTATTCGCCTCCTGGCTCAACTGCGGCTTTCATGCATCAACGTTCAGTGGCCAACCATCATCCACCGAAAACAGCTTTTACACAGACACCAAAATGCACGGCTTCACATATGTCAGTGCCTACGTTGCCTCCCCCATCCGCAGCAATGACATCACCCTCTTTCTCCGCACACAACAAACCTTCTTTCCTATGTAAAACGGCAGTAGTAGGATGTAGCACCTCCGCTGAAACAACGTTTTTACAAGCACCACGTCCCGCCACCAAGACACTATATTCTAGGTGTCCTCTGGTGGTATGCAGAACACCACCCCATCCAGCATCATCTCCCGCATCCACAGACAGTAGCGACTCAGAGAGACGATTCACTCCGCCTCATGGATTCGCAAGCGCCGACATAGATTGAGAAACGCACGTCCTTAGCGACATCACTGTGCTTCACCAAAACATCTTATGAAGCATTGCAGGAAATGGCTTGCACAGGTTGAGCTCATCCGTCATCCCGTATGCGCCACTGTCTACACCAATACAGCCTACACAGAGACAGCAACAACACCACCACCATTGCTACCCCCAGCTCCGCCTTCACCACAGACTTCACACAAGCGGCGATGACGAACTGGCCGTTTCCTAACTCAGTCATCTACAACATTACAAGAAGCAATACGAAACAGTCGGAATACATACAGAGTGATGCTGCTCCAATGCCATTATCCCGGACAGCATCATTGGAAACCCTTCCGCAGGTACATCGCAAAGTAATATACAAATGTGCCTGTCTGTTTAGTGGCGTTTCCACCAGTGCCACCGTCGACACCGGTGCTCCTATCACAGTATTTAACCAGCGCTTATATGAGAGCATCCCACCTCATAAGAAGCCTCCCCTTAAGCCTACACACATTTACCTACAGACGGCTACGGGAGCGGATGTGCCCGTAGCCGGTATAGTCAATTTAGTTATCCAAATAGAGGAGATGCAATTCATTCAGCGAGTTGTCATCGCCTCTATTCATAACGATGCCCTACTTGGCTCTGATTTCCTCAGTGCAAGCGAAGCCATCATACACTGCAGACAACAGGAACTCGACATACACGGCCAACGAATACCTCTCGGACCAGCATCGTCATTGTATGGTAATATTATCAAGTACTGCCACACTTGAGCCGGGACAGGAACAGATCTTATGGGCCACCGCACCACAGTTAGGAAGCAACACACACATCGCCATGCTGGAACCCGATCCCGATTATATGATCACCTCACAATGCGCAAGTCCCAGCATAATAGTAGACACTACTAATAAGGAAAATATACCTTTTAGAGTGTTCAATGGTACCGCAGAACCCATCACTCTGGAACCCGGAGTACGCTGCGGCCATTTAGTGGACATAATCTCATTGGAATCACCTGCACTTGTTGACACACCACTGCAAATGACTGATGATTTACCCGAACATTTACATGATTTGTATCTACATGCCACCGTTGGATTACTGCAATCACAGAAACGAGAAATTCGGAAACTACTACATAAATATCGCGATAGTTTTCCTCCGGAGACATGGATCTTGGAGAGACCCATCTCGTACGACACTCCATCGATACAGGCTGACATGGAAAAGACCGCATTCGTTTGTAGCGATGACCTTTTCCAATTCCACAAGATGCCCTATAGTTTGTGCAACGCTCCCGGAACTTTTGAACGACTCATTGAGCAGGTATTAACCACCCTGCAATTGAAAATCTGTCTCTGTTACATCGATGACGTAATAGTCTTCGGACCCACATTTGAGCAAACTTTAATACATTTGGACACCGTGCTTTCCCGCTTCCGCACGGCCAATTTGAAACTCAAACCAAAGAAATGTCATCTCTTTAGACAGAGCGTTGAGTTCCTGGGACACGTCATATCCGGTGATGGAGTGGCTACTCAGCCATCAAAATCTAAGGCAGTAGCAAAGTGGCCTCGCCCATCTTCAGTTACAGAGACACAGAGTTTTCTTGGCCTATGCCAGTACTATCGCCGTTACATCCGACATTTCAGCGAGATTGCTTCACACCCCCTGCAAGATCACCGAGAAAGATCGACCATTTGAGTAGACGAGTGAGTGTGAATGTCAATTAATATATAACATTCATAATAACGCCGGGCATCTGGCCGTAGAAAGGACTGTTGCCCGTATAAAATTGAGATTCCCTTGGATCAGGATTCGCTATAGTTTCAAGGCATGGGTTGCCAAATCTATCCCATGCCATAAACGCGCTGTTGGCCAACACCATATCGCACCATCTCAAATTAAGATTGTTGGTGCACCGTGGGAGCAAGGGGCTATCAACGTGCTCGGACCCTTGAATACGACGGATGATGGAAATAAATACATCCTCGTATTACAAGATTATTTTACGAAGTGGGTAGAAGCATTTGCTCTGCCGGACCAAGAGGCATCCACCATAGCGGAGGTCTTGGCAAGCAATGTGTTCTGCCACTTTGGTGTGCCTTATGAGTTGCACTCTGATCAAGGAAGTAATTTTGAGAGCCGGCTCATATCAGAGCTCTGCAAATTATTCCATATCGTCAAGACAAGGACAACTCCATACAACTCCCGGAGTGACAGGATGGTAAAGAGGTTCAACAGAACTCTCACGGAGATGCTTACCAAGGAAACACACCTTGATTGTAGAGATTGGGACCTATGGCTCCCGTATGTACTCATGGCTTACCACACTTCAGTACATTCCAGCACAGGCTACACCCCTGCTCGGTTAATGTTAGGTCATGAATTAGCCTTACCCCTGGATCTGGCCATGCCACGAATACCAGGAGAGAAAAATTCACCATCTCTCTATGTCGAACTCTTGCGGCAAAGGATAGAACAAGACCATGAGTTAGTGAGAGAAACCTTATCCTCTGCACACCTGCGGCAAAAGACATGGCACAACCGGAGAGTGCATGGAGATCCGTATGAAGCAGGAAGAATGGTTTGGGTACACGATTCACGACGGTCTGCACACGTGCCAAGTAAACTGAGTTACCAGTGGAAAGGCCCCTATGTGGTAGTAGGTAAGACGTCGGACGTGACCTACCATATCCGTGCTTCGGATGGCCTGACCTCAGTCATCAACTTCGATTGACTTAAACCTTGTGTCAGTGACGACACAGTACCAGAGCTCGGACTGGACGTTTCTCGTGACACCGGTACCCAGACAAATATTTCTACGGAAATTAGTATTCCCACGGTTAGCGCAGAGCACCGCGGGGCTAGTTCATCCCCCGTTCTACCAAGCCAGAACATGGGTGAACAAGCAGCTAACGCTGACGACGATGACGAGATACGTACTCGCCCTCTCCCTCCTCAGCACGGGTCTACTAGATCTGGGAAGTCGTCTCTGAAGAATTTTGTGTTTGTTTTATCCAAGGGACGGATGGGAAAGTTGTTCCACCGATCTCTTCCCATTCTCACACACTCCATGCTATGCACCCCCCATCATAGAGTTACCACAAGCGGAAGCTGAGACTGACCCAAGCCATGCTTCCTGTGGGGTGGAACATGTGGTGAAGAGCATGGAAGTGAAGAGGCTGGATGAAGCCTTGGCGTGTCTAGAACCGCAGAACCGTACAATGAGGTGTACCCGACCAAGCCCCCAAACAAGCAAATCAATCCTCCCCGCCCCCAGTGAAACCCATATCCATTACCACACCCCACCCCAAATCCAATTGGCGTCCCTCATCTATACACCAAGTTCGGACATCTCCGGCCCAGTCCATTTCACACTCCACTCATCGTCTGTTGCCCGTCAATCTTCAGATATGAGAGAGACTGCTGCAACAGTGTAGGTTGCATCCCGCACCGCACCAACCAACATAACACCCCGCGGTGGGCAGGGAAGCATCCTGTTCAGCAGACTCTCATCTCGAATTTTTCCGGTCTCTAAAAACTACGACAAGACACCAACCGTCATGTAATGGGAGATGATCACATCCCCCTGTCCAAAGGCCACCACATCCAATTGGCCTACCATACTCCCCTGTGAGCAGTCAGAACATCACACAACAGACAGAACGTCAACACCTACAGAACACACTTGCCTTCAAGACTGGATACGTCAATTCATCATTGCGCGTACATCACGTACCTGCTCGGTTATACTCAGCATAACAGAGACATTCAACATCGGCAACAACACCATTCAGCAGCACCTACCGGTATTAATTAATTCCCGGTAGAGACATAAATATTCCAGCAACAAATTCCTCCCGCACAAATTAATGATAATATCTCCTGCAGACTACACCTCCCATAAATAGCAACAGATTTGGCGTTCACCAGCGTGGAAAATTTGAATGCGCCCTCTTCGCTTATAACATTGGCATCATACAGCAGCCCGGACATCCCGACAACAGCATAATCATCAACAGACAACAGCCAACAAAACTCCCGCACACACCCTCTTATCCAGTCATGGGAGAACTGATCATATGGATATCAGGAGTGCACTACAGCCATCTACAGTATGCGTCACATTTGTCCAACGCTCCTCCACTTTCTCTTTTCCCGATGTCGTACGGAAACAGCTAAATCTACAGACTTCATCTACACAGAAATACAGTCGATATTATTCAGAGAGCAAGATGCCCGCATTGTCGTCAGTCACGAGTAGGATTTTGCCACCGAAAAGTTGAATTCGACAATGGATTGATCAAAGTTACGACAACATCCAACAGGTCATCTGCGCTCTAAAGTAACTCTGTCCCGCCCTCGGGCTCTGCCACTACAGAGTGAAATACCCTCAGGGTTCGATAAAGTTGACATTCACGCCGCCTCTCCCTCCCCACGCCCGCACCTGACGGCCATAAACACGTCACCTTCACCACAGCATAAGTATCATCCACAGATAACCAGCCACGCATATCAGATTCAATTCACCAACACGTCAGAAACACAAACGCTCGGGTTGACTGTATTCACAATCTCCGAACGATGGCATTGTAAATTGTAGTAACTGTGGCACACACTTTGCGAGTTGTACTGTAATTTAACCATTATTAAATGGTATTAATGTGTTTGGTCTAGGCCGGAACGGAGCTAGTTCTACCCATTGAGGAGCATGCTTGGCCAGCCCTCCCGCTCGGAAAACACAGCTATCTTGACGGGATCAGTAACGTGCATCTACCGCCTGAATAGATCTGTTTAAACCACACATCAAATTACTTACAACTTTACTGTTAAATTGTTGATTAAGAACACAACTGCTCTACCATGCTACAAATCATTAGCGCACGGGCCGGTAAAGCGGCATAAACATTCTGACAGTAAAAATACAGAGAGAATTTCAAAAATTCTCTTCGTTGCGTTCCAGTCTATAAATCAACACGGGCTGTGAACTACCTATTACAGACACATACTAAGACGCATGTTAATGAACTCGCGCAATTACGGGATATTATAAAGATCTTGATGTAACATATATATTTCTATCTCTCGCTTCTACAGCAGACTATACCTCAGCAACAGCATTTTGGCCATCGCCATAAACAGCATATATGTTTCCGATCAACCACGTGCTTTTTAGAGCCACGTGACATTTATTACTATTTCCAGTAAGTTGGATCAAATGCTTTAAACAAAAGAGCCGCCTAAAGACACGACTACCACAGCGTGATGGAGGAGTGGCGAGGGTGAGTCCAGGAGATTACCACTGACGTCACCTGGCTCCCACACACCCCATCGAGCGCTCCAGCCTAAAATTGGAATAGGCAAGTTTATAAGCATCCAATCTGGAGAACCGCCTCACGTTAATTAAAAGATGAGACACTGCCAAGAAAAAGTAGTACCACGTTTCTATCTTGATCGAAGGCTGTTAAATGCACTAAATTAAGACAAGTTTAACGAGCCATTCTTCCTATAATTAAAAGTACTCCCTTTGTACGGGAAGAATTACTCCCTAGACGTCTAGGCCAGAAAAAGAGGAAACTTTCACATAAGAATAACCGAATCACCTGTTATAACCTTTAGGTGTGGTCATCTGCCGCCTGTGACATCACCAAATAGTATAAAAGGAGGAAGCGCGCTCTGAAACCTTGTCTTCCCATCAAAACTTGACACCAGGGAAGAACAGATAGCATTAGGCTTCTTTCGTGTATCAAAGCAAATTCCGCTGTTTTCTTATTATTATTTCATTATTATACTTGGCCTGGAAAGTTAGAAACAATGAAGAGATAGGGCATTAGGTTTTGAATAAGGTTCCCACAGCCAACTACCATGCGGGAACGAGATGTCACTCCTTGAAGATTTAGTGTTATCGGATTCGTCTGAAGAAGAATTGGTACCAGTTCCAAAACGGTTCCCGTGTAACTCGTTATTAGCTAGCGGAGAGCCATGTACCAGAACTTTTACTAGAAAATCCGACCGCACACTTCATGTTAATAAGGATCATCTCTTCCAGTCAGCCTTTTGTGTGACGTGCCAGTATCTCTACACCGCTACTCGCTATGGGGTGACCTACGTGTACCGTTATCATCACCGCGTGTTAGAAGTAACATTAGTTCCTGGAGAAGAGAATGAGCATCGTGCCATTTTAGCCACCCGTTTCGAATTTCGGTTCCCAGTCAAAGTTCTTCCGACCGAGAAAATGGGCTGCACGAAGAACACTACTCATCGATATCACGTTAGTCATCGTCTTCCCGCAGCTACCGTAAGCAACGTACCAGCATCCAGATGTGAAATCCTGCCCGCAGCCGCGTCTGGAAGCATTATGCTGGTACCAGTCACTTCATCCACACCAGTCCTGAAGCGGAGTAAGAAGCAAAAGTCTCCCGCAAAATCCAGTTCGCCAGCACCGGCATCAGTTATGAGCCATCCGGCTACGATCACTACACCTGCCACCATAGTGTCTAAGACAGCGTTAGCCAGTCAGCCGATTTCGGTAGTGATTACGACACCTGCGGAAATAGACATTCCAAGTTACCCGCAGTCACAATCTCCACCAGAACTTATCATAGACGAGGGACCAGGTCCGTCGCAGGCTGCAGCGATTAGTGCAACTCCGACCCATGTTATTCAGCATCCGCCTCCTCGCCTTTCTGACCCAGCACCCAGCACTCAGAAAGAGAACCACGCCGGAACGTCCATACGCGGGAAAGAGACGGATCGCCCACACATAGGACATTCAGCCTGTGCCTAACATCACCACCAGTCGTCTATTAAAATATGTTAAGTTTTGGAAGATATCATCTCCTGCCATATCCGCTCCCGCACCATGGCTTCTGCCTACGGTACAGCTCACCGCTATCACCACGACAGCTACAGCCGCCGCCACGACAACTACCACCACTACAGCATCACGGACATTAGCAACCACTAGTACTGCCACTGCCTTACGGATGGATATATTAGAACCGGCAGTAACTGTGAGAGACATTATGGACGCGCATATTTGCGCCACCATCACTTCAAATGTTTCCGACAGTGCCAATCATAGTGAAAGCATCTCAGCAATGACAGTGCATCCACCGCGACCCACCACCATCAGTCGCGGGACCCAGACTCAATGGGGAAATTTCACTGCAGAGGTGTGATCATTTGTGATACAGCAGAAATATCAATAGGCGATTCATGGAAATGTATTAATTATTACTTTATGTTTTAAATACTTTTCTTCTTATTATATATGTTAGATCAATTGAATCCCGTCCCTAGGATGACCATGGTTATCGGACACGAAATGAGCACTGCGGACTCCGATGTTGTAAGAACGTCATGTGCGACGTAAAGAATACAACATCCCGCAGTGCAATAATGTCACAATCCCGTCATGCAGTCTCAGCTACGCTGAGGCTGCCTGATAAACCAACTTTTAAGATATTATTATTATATATCTTATTTTTTTCTTATTATTTTTCTTCCTGTCTTAGACGTCAGGACGGATATAGGGCCAGCGAGAGCTGCCCGTTGCGGACCCGCAATACCGGGCGCAAATATATATTTTTTATAAATAATAAGAGATACGTGTTGCGTACCCGTTTATTTAACAGGGGTGCACAAGTAATTCGGAGTGATTTAATAAATACCTCGTATATATACCTTGTCTTTTTTTCTTATTATATTCTTATATATTTAAACTTAAATTGTAGTACGTTGGAGCTTGGGTGTTCTCTGCGGAGATAATGATTATCCGCACTCAGAGAGAACACCCATGCGAGCTATTGTTTAGAATCATCTACTAAATAAAGTTACAGCACGCACCGTTATATTAATAAAACAAAACAAAAGAAGAAAAGGCCTGGGAAAAATAATCCCAGGTCAAAATTGAATGGTATGGCTCCCCCCTCCTCTTGGCACCTATATGTGCTCTGTCTCTTGAATATGCATCTATTGCGTCATGTGCTCTGTCTCTTGAATATGCATCTATTGCGTCACTACCCCTCTCCGGCCACGTGCCTACCCGGGAAGTCAATAATTCCCACCCAGCGTACGACCATGCGTCGATCCTCCATGCGCGATCGTTTGCCACGGATGTCAAACTAGGAGGGGGTGGTGTAGTTCGGATCGACCGGTCGGATACTGGCTGTACCAGCTAAGCTGGGTATGCGCCGCCCGTCCTGGATTCGTTTCCTGAACACGCCCCCCCCCACCCCCGGGTAGAGCCATAAGCATATATAGGCCTATGGGAGAGAGAGCGTTGCGAAAACGACTAAGTTAGTTATAGTCTGGGAGCCAATTTTCAAAAGGGGTCTAGAAGAATGGTTTCGTAGCACACCCAGTATTCAGAAGGTTTGTCTCTATATTATGCTAGACCGATGTCTTGGGTATATTCTGAGCCGTGTTGTACAAGAAAATTGTGGTATCACTAACCCGTGAGAAGCCCATTTACAATAGGTGTTGTATGTAGCCCTCAAACAATTTTCACACGCATGTTATATCAATACAATCTTAACCAAAATGGAAAGGAGTGATCGTATATCGCAGATTTATACATAATCAACCTCGTTTAAGACACCCGTATGTTGCTTTGTACATATTGGGGCACTTAGGTCTTCTTGTGACTAGCAATACCTTAGCTACAACAATGCCCATGTTTTCTACATTTTTCATAATTAAACTTTTAACTGACATGCAGTGCATGTCTACACAAGTTGGCAGGACATATTTATCACGTGAGCAAATGAGAGAATGTTACTCATCCGTGTCAGAGTCATCTTCGACAATTGTATGCTGAACATTGTCACACATTTCACCTCCCATACAAAGGCATGCTTCAGTGCAGAGTAGATTGTTAGCCTTGCATTGACAGAGATCTGTTCTTTTGCAGGCAGACTTTTGACATCTACATGATGTGAGTTCAATTAATCCAAATGGAGCAGGATCCTTTGACATTAGAACAGGCTTGAGTAGACCATCCACTATACTCCAGCCATGTCCATTTGGAGATGGAAGATTCTGAGCAGCTTGCAATGAACGTCTCCAAACAAGAGCTTGAAAATTGGCCCTTTCGGTGTGATGCTTTAGACTATTCGATGTAGGTGGAAGATTTTCATTTCTTTGTCTCTTTTGACAAAAGAGCCAATAACGGGTTTCATCAGCTGTCTTTCCCACATCCCTGGTGGTATACAACTCACAGACAAATTTCTCACATAGAATTGCAGTATTCGGTGATAAGTCAACATGTTCGCCGAGTTGGGCTAAGCTAACCTGATGACATTCAGATGACTTTAAGAGATTGAATGCTTTTCTCTTAGCGACTCCAAATAATGCACTAGTGCTATCACAACCTGTAAGAGAATGAAACCCAGGCAAAGACAGACAGATAGCTGGGCCCAGTACTTGAGCAACTGTATGTATTGGTATGTATCGCAATTTGTCCTTTGTGCCCGTACGGAACCATAGTTCAGAACAGTGAAGCGAACGATACGTATATATACTAAGTACTGCCACGTCTGTATCAGGAGACTGTATAACAACACGCATGTGGTCTTTTGAAGCGTGTAGCGCGTGCAACATCATACGTGTATCTGCTTCCTCGTGATCTGATCGAAGTTCTTCCAGATAGGACGAATTGTTCGCTGAAATAACAACAACATCCATTCCATCGTTAAAGCCACCAGGAAGAATGATGCAATTGTCGGCACATATCATATTTGGACCAGTATGACGCCACCTCTTGCTGAGAAATGCAACCAGGTTACTTTTGTTGCTTGGATTGCTGATGTACTTGGCCCATTGCGTTGGAACGGGAGTATTTTCTCCAGCAATCTTTACTTCCAATGCTGTTGATGACCCACGTTTTAGCCGCTCTTCCGCTTTGAGAGATTCCAGTCTATCATATCTGTCAAAAACTATATCTACTCTGCTGCAGTCTTCTTTATTCAGTGGAACTGTAAAAGATGTGCCAGTATTTATCAGCCAATTCTCCAAATGTAGACGTACCTCCAGTTTTAACCATTTGCACAATTGCCATGCCATCTACTACATAGGCTGTTTCACCTGTCTTGTCAACAGGTGGAAGCCGTCCATCAACATTTACTTCCCTTTCTAGTTCACTTAACAAAACACTTTTCACATTCTTTCTTAGTGTCCCATCCGTATGTGACAATGATAGTGGAACAGCAGACAGTTCATACGTCATCACTAGTTTTAAATCAACATCTCTGTACCTTTGGCAATCATTAATCGACCAAATAGTTCGCGGTCAGATCTCACATTGTGAATTTTTTCATCATTTGTTTTGAGTTTTTTCTTCTGTGCTAGGCTGGCAAATGTTTTAAGTTTTAAGTGTGGCAACGTGTCCCAAAAGCTTCTCGTGTTAGTGTCCAGCCGCTCCTGAACAAAATTTTCCATAATCTCCTTACCAATGTCACAGGCGGAAACAAGTCTCTTGGCGATTTCACTAGGCAATACCACGCCAGTTGCAATGTTTACAAGCGGAAGACACTCGCTGTCGTGGTTTTCCGCAATATTAAAGGGATTGGTCATTATATCTGATGAGAACATCGAAAGTATCTTCTGCACATCGGTTTCATCCCTGTTCATTCGATTAGTCCCCATTTCCTTATGTACTCCAAACATGTGACTATCTTGTAACCCACACATTTGCTTTGTGACCGTTGTTATGGCTGCCCTCTCGTGGCTAGTTAAAAACCACCTCTCCAGAGCTCCTGGCTTTTGTGTTATTCCAATAATACCACCTCGCTTTTTGGAATCCAAATTAATCGATTGCTCTAAGGCCATATCTGTCCACACTTGATTGAATGGATGGTCTGTGCGACTTACGGAATGATTTCCATTCAAGAATTGTTCATGTACATGGGGATGTGTACTTGGAAGCATCTGCATGTCCGCAAGATATATTGGCAGCCATCTTGCATAATTGGTTCTGTCCATGCTTCCATGCTGTAGAAATATGGCGCCATAGCAGCAGTAGCAGATAGGTGTGCCTGCCAATCTCCAGTTCTCTCAGCTCTTATGAATCCAAGCAGCAGCTCTACCATATGAATATATGAGTTCCAAAATGCGAACAGGTGTGATTTCGAGCTTGACTCAACTTTAAACGATTTGAACAGCTGTTGCAATTTATTCACGTACATACACACCTCTTTGAAATTTTCTTGCAGTGCGTCTAAGTCGTCAATGCTGCTTCGGCACATCTTAATTTTCTCATCCAGACTCTCCAATTCTGTTGGAGTAATGTGGTCTTCATGTTGTCCATTTTGTTGAACCCATTTGTAAAAAGACTGCCATTGTAATTGCAGCAGCGCTTCCATAACCAATTTGTGAGCCCTCACTCCTCGATTATATGACTTCCCTTTAAGTAGAGCAGCAGCCGTGCTGCTACCATATGTGTTGGCCTCTATGATTAGATCTTCTAAGCCAGAGTCATCAAACATCTTTCCAATAACAGCTAAGTAGTTTACAGCTGGATATACAGATTCTATGATGGAGTTAGTAAACATACATAAAATATAACCTTCACATTTCACCCTCGCCTTTGGTATATGCATGCAAAATGTATGTTGGATATATGTTAGGTCGATATCCGTCTAAATATCATATATGGTGAATCTAATACGATATTACTTTGAGTTATGACACGATCATGCTTATATCGTTGTGCACTGTGGATACAGCCAAAACCTAGACCCCCTATGCAAAGAAATCAGGATAACTAATTAGTGCTACCACAATTTGTTTGTACAACAGGGCTTAAAATGTGTGGGACATGTCCCCCAAGCCACAGCAAGTGTCAGACCTTCCGAATACTGGGTGTGCTACGTCACGATTCTGACCTAGCTTTAGCTCCTGGAGTATTAAAACGCATGATGCGCATGTGCGCGTCTAGATGCTATTTTGGATAGAGCACGTAGTTTACGACCAAGATAGGATGGTCCTTTTAGTGAACCGAGATGGTACCCTCTAATCCTTTTTGATTACGTATTCCCGTTAAATCTGGCATTAATCAAGATCAGGATTCGACGGGCTTTTTAAATCTGTAAACCATTTCAAAATCGGTTGAGAAATGGCTGAGTTATCCACGGAAAACCCTTCTTGATTATCTTCAAAATATTGCCGTGACGTCATAACCACGTGGACGCAAAACTTCTAGAATGTTCTAGAACATTCGGCTGCGTTATTATTAGCTACACGCTGATAGCCTGTTGCTCGAATGATGATTGTTTGGAGCCTGCGCCTGTGACGTCACGAGGGGTATAAAAGGAGACGCGATCCAGAGATCGAGAGCATCCTCGGCCAGGGGGCGAACAGGTTGGATCTGTACCAGCTACTATCAGCGCAACAGACAATACATGTATTACTTCGCTATGTGTCAGGTTTTTCTCCCGTGGCTAGCAATAGCCAACCCACGGCACTAAAACAATTTTGTAACTCCCTACTTATGGGAGTAATTTGGAACTTTCTGATTAGTGTTCACGAATATCAATATCTACTTCGGAACACAAATTTGTGGTGAGCCCTTTACGGCCTGAATATGTGATTCTACAGATGTAGAGGCAGGATGCTCTTTGATGGATGACTCGCCGGATCTGCTGGCCACGCCTAAAAGTGGTATTTCAACCGTCACCGCACTAATATCGTGTAGGTTGTTCTAACATTCGACCACAGCAAGTACACACTGCCCGGTGCATCTTCAGAGATGGCTGACGTACCCAGTACCGTGAAGCTTTGTTTTGTATCTTCGTTTGCCTCTGACAACCCCCGCTTATGATCGAGTTGTTTACACCTCCCATCTGTGCCATCGGTGTATGGGAACTTTCTTTACCACAGTAGTACTATCGTATCTTTTGCTGACTGCCCGTTAGACATCCTATTGGGCTTACAGCGCTGAGCGATATACTCCTGCCATGAGTGTTCTTGCGGAAATCTTGTTTGTGGAAAACAGCTTACGGGAACCAACCTGCGGGAACATTCTAGCTCCCGGAGAATGCATCATCTCACATCAAACTTCGGAATGATGTATGAATTTCAGAAACACACTAGCCCACCTTAAGAATGACTACCAAGTATTCAAGTAACTATACTTCACAGTTCGATTATTTCTCTATATGTATTTCGTTAATTATATTGTATCCGTAAGAATGGTTCCAATGACTAAAAGGAACCGTAACGATCTTAGGACCGCTAGTTATAATTTCTGTATCTGTTTATAGTTATTCTCATTTTCCTCCATGTGTTGCTAACCGCACTATAGTAGGTTCGTTAACCTGTACTGATATGTATACCTTGATCATTTGATACCGTATTGATTGTTCTGGTTAGATTATGTATATATATGGCCAGTGGCCATCCTTTCATATGTTTTGCTTATTCATAGAAAATATGGGACTGCAGTGCACGTAGGAAACACTATCTAGCAACACTTAGATGTGCAGCACTTTCTCCGGCCACCAACAATTTTTCACTGAGGTCGCTGTCCGTGCTATAACGCTGTTTAACCCGGCATGCTACCGACTAAACCTTTTCTATTCAGCTCAATAGGATAGGTTCAAAAGGATTAGAGACACTATCTTCATTAGGTACTCTGTAATGTACTCTTCTCTTCCAGTAGTGCGATAATCTAGCCCCGCACATCGGTAGGACTCATAACTCCAAGATTTTGTCTCTCTTCATGTTCCACTCAGCTTTGTGGCCTCTTAATTGTATGGATGTCCCTATCCGCACCATGGGCCGACCCGACTCTGGGAAACTATGGGGGTTTCGGAGCGGTGATGGCCATGGTGTGGTGTCACATACATTTCCCTTCTATCTTTGGATACTTAGTAGTTAGCACTTAGCCAATGTAGGAAAGCACTGCGAAAACATATATTAATTATTATTTTTATCACTGAACAAACCTCCCGCACCGCAGTGCAAAACTGGGCAACTTGCATATAAACCTAATGACAGGTTAAACGATTAGTTCCATAGGACCGGTGACGGGCGAAATACGTACCCCCACCGAATTCCATAAGAATGTCCGGGCATGATATTTAAATCTGACACGCCCTTGTGGAAAGGACATTTACGGTGGGTATTAGCCTCTCTTACCCCCACCATAACGATAGAACAGTGGCCTATTAATGCTTTCGTGAAAAGTAAGCCATGTCTTGTAACATTATATGTGGTTACGGGGCATGATGTCCGGATTCTTATCCAGCTCGGAGATCTTGCTACGTAACATGTATGAGCGCTGTTTTCAGTATTGATGTCTTAGGGCATCTGTTCTCAGTGACAGCCATGTCTAATAACTAGGTAGATACCCGCCAGTTTCGGCCAACAATAATTCTTGTTTTGAAAACAACCAAAAGTGAATTAAGCAATGCAGAAGGCCCGCATAAATAAAGCGGCAACTACTAATTCAGCATACCAAGAATCACATAAGACGTTGATGAGGGAATCCATTGGGAATCACCTGTCCCGTCTTCACGTAAAACAGTATGCACCCCTATAGTCATAATCTCACTAGGTAAGGTCTTTTCTTTCTAAAAGCATTTTTGGTTGAAATATTAGAGTGGGCCCATTTTTGCCTACTATTCTTCTCCCGCTTTAAGCAGTGGTGACACCTTCCCGAGATGGAGGCCCGCGCGAGGCACTTGCCTCTCACAAGGATTCAGTGACGACGGCCCACGCCAGGATAATACTCCTCACCCAAACTAGCACTAGGAGTAGTGCTCGCGATAACATTCCATCTGAGATAACCTTCTTCCTTTCAGCATAGAGGTATAATAACTTATATTAAGTTAATTAGTTAAGTCTCGTGTACGGGAGCCTCCCTTCCGGGGATATCTCTGCGGACCTACGAGTCTGTGTGGTACCTCCGTGAGCCCCATGTTTAAAAGTTCATCTACCTGTCTCTATGTCTCGTATTTTCGTATGCTCTTACTGTAGTATTATCTAGCATATTTATAATTGTTTAGGTAAACTCATTGTATAGACCTATATTTTAGGTCACCAAATCAAATCTTGTAAGTCCATAGATCCGAAATTGCTATGGACAGGTATACTGGTGACACAAATTCTTGGGATGAGACCATTGTGTTTAATGTTCGCGACCATGGTCGCACGGCCTCACCGGAATGATTGAGTTCCACCGGCCTTAGGAGCCAGTTTTTGTTTCCCGCAGGGCAGTCTCGTACAAGGTCCGTCACCCCGAGACCGGATGCTAACCAGCTTCATCACTCGTCGTGCACTTACGGCATGGTGAGTCAACATGATACACTGGAACATCCCGACACTACCCGGCGAGCTACAGGTGTGAAAGTACACCTTCCATATATATGTAGGTATACGCATATATATGGAAGGTGTACTTTCACACCTGTAGCTCGCCGGGTAGTGTCGGGCCGTTCTAGTATATATATATATATATATATATATATATGGGTGTATGTGTATAGATATAATAGATTGAGGATAAAAGTGAAATTACACCTTTAATATAATTGCATATGTAGGAGTATCTTTATAGATACAACCGTTTGAGGAAAGGTATGAAATTACACCTTCCATATGTACTATATAAAGTGTATGATTTGGAAAGGTGTGAAATCGCATCTTCCATAATTCATGGTAGAATGTGTATGACAATGGAAATGTGTGAAAGTACACCTCCATAAATACACGTGTGTGTATATAGATTTAACAATTCAGGAAAGGAGTAAAACTACACCTTCGATCTTTAAGTACATGATTGGAGAAAGGTGTAAAATCACTCTTCCATGCATATACATTTATGTAATTATATATATATATATATATATATATATATATATATATATATATATATATATATATATATATATATATATATATATATATATATATATATATATATATATATATATATATATATATATATATATATATATATACATATAAACAGTTCTGGGAAAATTGTGAGATTACACTTTCCTTCTTGAAAAAGGAAATTATTAGTATATGTTTTTCCACATCACATTGACCAGCTTGACTTCTGGGTCTTTTGGCAGAACATGATGTCCTACAGGTTTGCAGGACTTTGGGCATGTGGGTTGTTTTTGAAGATAGTTTGACCGAAAGTCAAATTGTTTCCTAAGTGCCCTGCATGCCTCAAGATCACCGAAAGTTATGTAACAAGCACATACTACAGTCTGGCTGCATGTGAAGGCATAACAGCTTCCTGATATATTCCGGAACTAAGTTAGGTATAGTTGTGTACAAAGTATAAATCTATAAGCATATAACATATAACAATAGTATTGTCAAGTTGTAGGTTAGTTGAAAGTACACTGCCTGCAAAAACTTGAAAGCTAGGAACGGCTGACAGGCCAACGGCCTATTACCGATACAGCCGAAATTGATATGCTATAGTGATATGATACATATTTACCATTTGCCTCCCGTCCAGAAAAGGATATTATCTGGGTTACGAAAAGTGGTGCCTCAGCAAAGGAGAGGTAAGATTTTATCTGTAATAACCTATCCGAGTGGATTAAATGATATGGCAAAGTACATATCCATGTATTGTATGGAACATGCGACCTAACTCACGAATCTGGGAAGTATAAATCACTGAATGACAACATTAAAGCCTCGCTCAATAAACTGATAAGCAGTCTAACACAAGTCCAGGTCATGAGAGAGAGAGAGAGAGAGAGTGAGAGAGAGAGAGAGAGAGCGTCGAGGGGACACCCTGACTCAAAGTCATTTACGAGACAAGACAAAGGCCTAGAAGAGGGTATTAATAGTGCAAATGCAGAAATATATCGATTAAATGAGGAAGGATACTTTTATTGCTTTTTATGCTATTACGGCTAATCAGCACAGTACAGTTCACAGAACTTTATGAAAAGAACATATTAAAAAACTGCAAACAAACAAACAATATAGCAAAATACAGACTTAATCTCAAACAATTCATAGACCCTATAAGATCATATACCATGTCTCAATACTGTGAAAATAAAGACATAACTACAACAAGGACGTGAACTCATTCTCGCCATCACTCAATTCTGACGTTCTTCGTGGCAGAAGCCAGAAGAGCAAAAAGCGTAGAAAATCTGTAAACTTCAACCTGTATAAAGATGGTGTCCATCCAGGCCCGTTACTACCTCGAGTTTGGGTTAGGAAACTAGGAGATAGATTTGCCGAAGACTGCTACTAAGTGTTCATTGATTGCTTGCGAAAAAACTTTTGGACCTGCTCAACTGTACTGGAGCCCAAGCATATGTAAGTACTACAAAGATAGACTAGTATAAATGTGAATAGGACAGAACTACTGACGTGTACTGTACCAATTTAATAGAACAATTTGGTAGATTGTTACCTCCCTGCATACAGATATTATCTGATTGGGTCGGGACTACCCAGCCAAGTTAGGATTGTTGATCTGAATTACTGTCAGTATTAATTGTCGATTTGGTCGGGACCACCCTGCCAATCTAACATATTGTGCACATATTTTTATATTGTGATTTCACCAGGGTTACACAGCCAGCGAATTTATATTGTCTGATTTGGTCGGGACCAGCCTGCTAGTAGGACACTTGATAACACAAGGTTGGTCGGGACTACCCTGCCAGTATAGTAGAAATTGTCAATGTGGTCTGGACCACTCTGCAAATGTGACATGATGTGTATATTGCAATACAGTGCAAATATAGGAGAATAACTTGGTAGGCTGTTGCCTCCCATTACACACATATTGTCTGATTTGGTCGGGACTACTCTGCCAAGTTTAATAGGACTGATGATTTGAGTAACTAACATTAGTATTAATTGTCGATTTGGTCGCGACCGCTCTGCTAATCTGACATATTGTGCATATATTGTAATATTATGATTCCATCAGAATTACACAGCCATCGAATTTATATTGTCTGATTTGGCCAGGACCACTCTGCTAATCTGACATATTGTACATATATTGTAATATTGTGATTTCACCTGGATTACACAGCCATCAAATTTATATTGTCTGATTTGGCCGGGACCACCCTGCTAATCCGACATATTGTGCATATACTGTACTATTGTGATTTCACCAGGATTACATAGCCATCGAACTTGTATTGTCTGATTTTGTCGGGACGACCCTGCTAATCTTATATATTGTGCACATATTTTAATAGTGTGAATTCACTGGGATTACTCAACCAGTAAATTTATTTTGTGTCAGATTTGGCTAGGGCCACCCTGCTAGTCAAACACCTGATAATACAAGCTTGGTCGGGACTACCCTGCCATTCTAGTAGAAACTTGCCAGAATTACGTTCGCAGTAAAAGAATTACCATATTTGATCGGGACAACCTTGCCAATTTGAGACTGAAATTTAGAAAAAAAAATGTAATAGTAATTTCTGTTGACTTGGTCGGGACCACCCTGCAAGTGTTCGTAACTTCTTGCCTTGCCTGCGACTTGTGTGTATAAATATTAATCTTAAATATTGCTTGATTCGATCAGGTGATCCCGTCAGAGTTTGTAACTCTTTCCCAAAGTAAATACTGCAAGGAGTAGAATGGCAGGAGATAAAGGATCACCAAAAGTGAGGAAAGCATCTGCCAGAAATAAAGATGAAGAGGAAAAAGACAAAGCCGGATGGACATGCACAATGAGTATGGTAACGTACACTGAGGCGAAATAGAAGCTGCTAGAGTGTGAGTACTGTTACGAGCACTTCTGCAAAAAATGCCTAAATTTGACTAATGCAGAGTACAAATTGCTAACCAAGAGATCCGATTTACATGGGTACTGACCCCATGTGAGGCGAAAGCTGTAAGAAACTTGAAAATGGAAAGAGGCATTGAGGAACGATGTACAGCCTTTCTAAGCAAATTGGAGCAACGAGTGAAGAAGCTAGAGATAGATGTGGCAAAGAAAACAGATGTGGAACAAGTCAAGACACTAATTCAAGAAGACAGGCAGGAAAGAGACAAAGGTGGCTCTTGCAATGATGCAGTGGAAATGAAAGAGGTGTAGGAACAGATTGCTGACGTCCGGGAAAGCGAGGAGCGTAAATGTGATGTAATCATCTACAGGAGTGAAGAATCGAACAAGGAGAAGGCAGAAGAGCGTAAGGAAGAGGATACACAGTATATGAAAGACATATGCGATGTACTAGATACACCAAAATGACAGAATAAAACGTGTTATCCGACTATGGAAGAGGGATGCTAAGAATGTGGCTTCGAAACCAACGATAATAAGAGTAACATTTGCAGATGACGGTACAAAAGGCATATTTATGAGCAATATTAGGAAGTTACCCACTGTTGATGGGAGATTCAAGAAGATAAGCATAGCGCATGATATGACAATAAAAGAAAGAAAGCTCAACAAGCAGAAATTTGAAGAAATGAAGAAACTCAATGATGAAAATGAACCGACTACAAATATATAGTTCGCGGGCCACCCTGGGAAAGGAAGGTGGTGAAAGTAAGAAAATGTGTCAAAAGAGATCACTAATAGCGCCATGCAGTGTAAATAAACCTGTAAATACGTTCAAAAGCACTAATGTAAATATGTATAGAGACAAAGAGGCAAAAAAGTTGTATACAGATACTAACATGGAGGACGGTATACAGTGCATGTATACAAATGCAGACAGCTTGCCAACCAAACTTGAGGAATTAAAAAGAAGAGTAATGGATGAGGAGAATCTAGTTAGCATTATAGGAATAACAGAAGTATTTCCCAAAAACTTCAGGTTTGCACCAACACGAGCTGAACTGCAGATTAAGGACTTTGAGCTGTTTGAAAATGAGTCGGAAACAAGCAACAGAAGAGGTGTAGCACTGTACATAAATGAAGAACTAAAATGAGTCGAATGTAAACTGAAAAGTAGTTTCGAAGAGAGTGTGTTGGTGAAGGTAAAGATTAGTGGACACGAAACCCTAATGATTGGATGTATCTACAAAAGTCCAAGCAGTAGCAAAAGAAAATCTTAGGGAGCTGCCAGGTCTTATCAGAGAGGTATGTAGTATGAGAAATGAGTTTACACACCTATTGATCAGGGGAGACGTCAATTTCGCTAAAGTAAACTGGAATACATGGATATCTGAAAATGATACGGATGCAGAGGCATTTGTAGAATGTATAAGAGACTGCTACTTGCACCAGACTGTAACAGAACCTACCCGCACAAGGATAAACACCATTCCTAGTACCATTGACCTACTTCTCTCCAACGAAGAACTAATAACTGACATAACACAGCAAAGCCCTATAGGATTAAGTGATCACTGTGTATTGAAATTTACTTTCCATACTAATATAGACAGCAACCACAACAGAGAGACGAGGTGGAAATATTTCAAAGGAAATTACGAAGCAATGAAAGTAGAAATGGATAGAAACTTGGAGGGAGAACTAGAAGAACTGGATACATGTACTGTCTTGGACCATTTTATGAATATTTATAACATGGCCCAAGACAACTGTATACCAAAAACAAGAACAAACGGCAAGGAAAAAACCAGGAAAGTTCATGATGTTCAACTAGACGAGAAAATTACAGCAAAAATAAGGAAGACGCATAGGAGCTGGTAGAGGTTTATTGAAACAAGAGAGAAAAGTAAGTACAAGGAGTATGCCAAACTCCGAAATCAAGGAAAAGGAGATAGCGAAGTCTGTGAAGTCAGACCCCCCAAGAAATTCTGGAGATATGTTAACTCCAAAAGATTAGTGAAAACAGGAATAGCAGAATTAAAGACAACCGTAGAGGAAGGGGGGGGGATGTAGCTAGTGAAGACAAAGATAAAGCTGATGTCCTTGCAGCTTTCTTCACCAGCGTCTTCACGAAGGAGCCGCCTGGAGACATACCCACATTGGGAGTGTTCAACGAAGAAGTTTTAAAACTGCTCAAAAGCGATAGTTAAGAACAAAGCTCCAGGACCTGACTGGATCCATCCAAATGTGGTAAAAGAACTTAGTGATGTGCTGTATAAACCACTGCCAATGATATTCAACAAGTCTCTGGAAGAGGGTGTGGTGCCTGAAGCCTGGAGAACTGTAAATGTTACAGCACTTTTTAAGAAAGGAAGCAAATCAGACCCAGGGAACTATAGACCTGTTAGCCTAACAAGTGTCATATGTAAATTAATGGAGAAAGTGGTGAGGGCTGAGATTCTAACCCATATGGAAAGAAATTAACTATTCAGTAGCGCACAATTCAGATTCCTGTCTGGAAGGTCAACACGCCTTCAACTGCTGAAAGTGATGGACGAATTAACATAAATACTGGACAAAGGGGGTACGCTAGACACTGTGTACATGGATTTTATGAAATCCTTTGATGCCGTTTCCCATCGACGCCCACTCGCCAAACTATACAGCTATGGGATAAGCAGTCGGGTGGTAAAATGGATTAAAAGATTTTTAACTGACAGAACACAAAAGCTGGTTGTTAACGTAATAAGCTCGCGTGACAGAAGTGTGACAAGTGGGATCCCACAAGGCAGCGTCCTAGGACCGATACTATTTGTCATTTACATAAATGACTTGCCCGACTGTGTCAATGCAACAACGTTTCTCTTTGCAGATGACACACAGATGTACAAAGAGACAAAGACATTTGAAGAGAAGGAAAAGCTACAAGAAGATCTGGATTCCCTAAAAAGATGGACTGACACATGGTTACTGCGATTTCACCCAACAAATGCAAAGTTATGATGATACAGAGTGGAACAAAGAAAGAGGAAAACACATATGATGATGACTTGGTGACCCTGGAAAATGTCGCACAAGAAAATGATATAGGCGTCACAGTGGATAATAACTTGTCATTTAAGCAACACATACAGTCACAGGTAAATAAGGAACACTCACTAATGGTACTGAACAGGAGATCAGTCAGCTTCCTAGATGAAGGCATGTTCATCAGCCTTTTCAAAGCACTGGTTAGACCACACCTGGAATATGCTGCTTGTCTGTGGGTGCCGCACACCACAAATGACATGGCGACGGTGGAAAATGTGCAGAGAAGAGCAACACAATTGATTCACAACCTGAAGGATCTAGAGTAAGCTGATAGATTAAGAAAGCTAGGACTTCCTTCACTGAAATATAGAAGACTAAGAGGAGGTATGATAGAGGTATTTAAAATACTGAATGGGATATACAATCCAAAAAATACCAAAAATATTCTGGAAATATCTAAAAGCAAGACAACAAGAGGACACAACTTAAGGCTAGAGAAAAAGAGGTGTCGGTTGGATTTACGGAAATACTCATTCACAAATAGAGCAGTGGATGTCTGGAACAGCCTACCAAGCGCTCTAGTAAATACTACATCAGTACTTAAGTTCGAGGTAGGGCTGGATAAATTTTGGAAGAACCAGGAGATGAAATTTGACTTTATCGCTGAATATAAAATGCCTGGAAGTCACGTGCAAGAGTGTTATGTTTCATCCACAAATGAAGAGCCGGACATAGAGGCTGAATACGCCTGAGTCCACAGTGCTATCCTATGAAATCATATGAATATATTGTACTTTAATTAAATTATACAAAAGCAGAATTCGGTGTGATTTGAACCTTCTCCCGTTGTAATGTCCTTCACGCAGACATGTGAGGATCCATGAATTCTAAGTATGTGGCCCAGTTATATTATGGATCCTTGACTGGATATGCACGTTCCATTGTCCAGCCGATACATGAAATTTAAGGTGCGAAAACCATATTTCATGCCTTATTAGTACCAGATTGTGCAATTCATCCATTTTATGTATTTTTAACAAAGGGGTTATTATAATTATTATTATTATTACATCAACAAATACATCAACATACAATGATGAACCTACAGTTCAGAAATAAACAAAATATGTTTCCAAAACATCAGTAAGCCTACTTATGGCTGCTTTGGACATTGCTGCCTAACTTCCAATCATGTTATGGTCAGACTATTCCACTGACAATTTCTTACACGTTGAAGATTTTCGATATCCTTTCTTCACTAAATTGCTTATACGCTCGCGACTACAACTTCGAGAAGACTTATGATGTTGATGATTGCTGCGACAACCAATCTTCTCGCCGCTGCAGTCGTATAGTTACCGCTCGCCTCTTCAAAGATGGTACGAAGATATTTTTGGTAACTGGGCCTGATCTGACTTCCTGAAGATTCTGAGTAAGGTACGGTGTTTCTCCGTACTGTTTAGGAGCTTCTAAATAACAACCGAACTAGTGCCTTGTATTTTACAAGGGGATAATTTTATTCTATAGCTAACTGTACAATAACTTTTAATTATTAATGGTGACTTTTACTGTCACAGAAAATAGCCTATACTTTATATTAACAATACTGCTTATCATAATACGGTCCTAACCTAACTATTCACTTCTGACTTTGTCTAACTTACGGCTACTGATTACTCTCGACACTAAGGTCGATATGATATCTAGCTAGCCTAACGTAACAACTACTCGATTTACTACTGACAAAGTAACGTCTGCTTTGGAATCACTGATGGTGAAGATTAAAGATTCAGTAGACAAAGTGCCTACTATATACTATACACATTCTCCTAACTTCTATACATATTACGATATATAGATCTATACATATCGTAATACATAGTTTCTGTTCCTTTCATCCTTCTAGGTAGTTATAACCACAGTTTGATTGGCCCGCATCCTTCTTGCCTCCAATCAACATCTGCTTATCCCTTCCTAGAAGATTGTCCCTATTCTCTTCGGCCGTCCTGACCAATCACTGCTTGCCTATCTCTCGATTTTACTTTGAAACCTTGTTCCTTTTGTTTCTCTGCCACAGAGTTTGACTAGATGCTCATTGATTATGACGTCATCTCGGCCAATCAAACTCTGGGTTTCTCTTCTAGGGAGTCATCACTAAACACAATACATCTACACCCTAACTCGGGCAAAGTGGTTCTAGCTGGTTCTGATTTGATGCGATCTGTCAGCTAACTAACAACATTACAGAATGTGTTGTTGTAGCATGCCTTTCTTTGATTGACATATAGTTGATATACAAATTTCGATTGTGTTATTAATTCCTACAGGACGCTACAATGCCTCTGTCCTGTCCCTTGCCTATCATGGATAAGCCTGTAGGAAACGAACGTTAATAAGCACATGAGCTGTATGATCTCATTGCCAGCTGGTGTTGTTGTACTTGCTTAAAGGAGTCGGAATGCCGACCGTCAACAACTAACTGTCCGTCTGTTTCCTATAATTTCTCTCGATTCCCATCGATTCGTATTTATTCTTATCACTCGAATATTTATTAAACTAACGACCGAAATGACTGCTGAACATTATAAAAGTGTGTGCCGATCCCACAGCAACAACTTTTATCTTCAACTATTGACAGATATCACCAACCCAGAACCGTTGGTCTTATTTCAATCTATTCCAATTTCTAACTTATTGTGATAAATATACTACTACAGTTTCGATCCAGTTTCTATCCTATTTCCACGAAACTGTACCACTAGCACTGGTCAAAGTCAACCAGTGCATCTTCCTACTATGTATCTGAGTGCTACTAATATTATTCACTCAGTTCCCTAGCTCATCTGGTATTTTCAAATATGAATTTCACTGAGGTCTTACTCGCAAATATAAGACGTCTACCGGGGTCATGACTTCCCATAAGACAATCCGATATCTACACATGCCCCTCAACCGAAGTTAATTAACCATCTCTTAAGGCCTTAAGACATCGATAATTAACTCGTTGTGCACTATCAACAACCAAACCACACTATACCAGGGCTACCCAGAACTGACATCCATAAGCTAACGTGATCCTACGTTAACACGCTGCAATAACAGAAACTTATTATGACGATAAAACATAGTTAAAAACTCAATACAATGCTAAAACACAAAAATAACTAACTACAAATCCTAATCCTACAGTCAAATCATTACAGGTCATATACATGGTCATAGCGACATCAACAATACATGCAATAAACAATCAATACGTGGCACAATAATAAAGTTTGTGCACCTTTACGAAATATCCTCGGAATCCATACCATTGATCAGGAATGAGGAAAACATATGCAAACATGGCACTATTATTTAGTTCGTGCTACAATTTATGTCTTCATACTGTACACTGATATTAGGGTCCCTGGTTAGCTCCACGTCTACCCAGTCATCAGCCGTCGGGTCGATCACAGTCCTGTCAGTAGCGTTAGGCGACGACCCGGCTGACAAACGCAGCGGCTCCGGTAGGGCTGCAGGTCTCCAGAACTGCAGGTCCTGAATAATCCGTGGCGCACTTATATGGACCGCACGTGGTCGGTGGGCCGCATGTGGCTTACACTTAATCCATGACCACATGCGTGAAATAATTCCACACTTAAACAACACAATAAAAATCACTATAATCACTACGAAGGAGCCTGTCGAGTATGATATAAATGACGGTACTCCCATGCCATCGACCATCGCTGGGTCGATCGCAGATAATGGTGCTAGCGGCACGTACTTAGTCTTATGCAAATGGTTCCAATCTTGGACCTTCAATTGGCTGACAATTCTGGATGCATTTAGAACTCCGGCCACATCCAAATGGGGCATTTCAAGGGCCAAACTCACTCGAGTGGATGTCCGACTATAAGACAGTACTGGCTCGAATTGCCACCCTTTACCACTATATCCACACTCACCCGACATCAACGCATACACCCCATTCTCCACATTGCACCGGTCAGTCAGTTGCCCATCACAGTGGATCTCCATAGTCTCACCGAAGGTTTGCAAAACCACACCTATTTTCTTATTGGCAAATAACTTACTAGTGGTGTCATTGGACTCGGACAGTTGAATATTGCAATTGCTATCCGTGGAGTTAGTCAGTATACTGACAATACATGGCACATGGGTCTTATCGACCGTCAGCTGACCATGACACACTCGCAGCCCCGTACCTCAGCATTCGGACGGGGTAAAATACCACCCAGTTTTGGTATCAAGACCAATGCTGGTTCTAGCCACTAATACATGCATATAGTACCCCCTCGTAGCCATAGGTTCAGGCCACGACTGCAACCCGTATTCAATGTACTTTCCGCCATCTATCAAAGGTAGTGTAGCTACGTAATGTAGCCTCTCATCGTCTTTCCATAAGGGATACACGACCACGTTCCTGTAGTACCATTGGTATGGTTTTATCAGCCGATTTCCTACACGGACATGTTGGGCTACTTCGGCTAAATCCGAAGGGCTAAACAATTCTTCAGTTAGTCTACCCAATTCTAAGGAGGCAGTTTGCCTATGAAATCGGGCAGCAGCCCTCTGATAACTGTATACTACACTTTCGGCCGAGTCAATTATATGACCCAGACGCACTAACGCGTATAAATCGGCCAGTCGATTTGCATGAATTTTAAATACTTCGCTTAGGTTTTTAGCGAAGCTGGATATACTGTCCGTGAATTCGTTGATCCTATCCACATTGTAATTGATCCCCTCGAAAGCTAATTTCACATGAGATGCCAGCTGGTTAGAGAAGTGAACCAACCGATTCATTTTCCCCATAGCCTTTTTGACAATATCTTTAATCATCCCAATATCGCCCGACGTGGCAGTGCCGAATAAGGAAGAGGCTATGTCCCCAATGAGATTAAATAGTCCACGCTTCCTACGATTAACAACCCGCTTCATCATTGTCTCTTGAGTATGGACAGCAACTTTTCTTATACCATTTATGTGATGCTGGAGACCGAAAATGTCATTGGGGCTCAATGATGTCTCTTTACCAACGTCCGCCACCAGGACACGAAACTGCGCCACACGGTTAAGAAAATCGGCCGGCAGATATGGATGGTCTATTGATACCACTACCGTCCACTCAGCACGAATTACTGCTACATTCTCAGGCCTAGTAATCATTACTCCATTTGGCAACTTAACTATGCTTGCCTTCCTACAAATTCCATTCGTATTCGCTAAAATCACCAAAGCCGCTACTACACATAATTGTAACACGTACATGATGCTATATACTATGCGATTTAACAATATAATGTTGTCAGTACTGCGATCAGGCAGAGATTAAAATTTTCTCTGGCTGCGTCGCCTTATAACTGCATCGATACGGCCGATGAAGTCATCGTATCGAGCACGGCCAAACGCGCCAATCCTGAGTCTTTTTGGCTCTGAGTAGACATCAGTAGCGAGACCGCGCTTGCGCAGAAAGTAGGGATGCGAGGGAAGCATTTCCATTGGCTCATGGACCGTTTCGGGTACACCCTCCGAAGTGTCCATCACCATAGTACGAGGAGTTATGATGGTTTCACTCGCTGACTCATGGTTTCGAAACTGACTCGTACTAGGTTGATCTATATCTATATCAACCACCTTACCCCCTTTTCGCACCCTTGGTTCTTCATCAAAAGCTGGTCGTTTCCTACGAGCTCGCTTACTCGATGTTGCACCGGAGTCGTTTACCGGCAAAGGTCCGGACTCGGGTATCATCACTCTCGGGTGGTGGCTGGCTTTCGTACCTTTGGCAGGGTTACGAATAGGGCGTGCTCTTACCTTGTCCCAACACATTTCCGAGTCGACTACACGCAACTTAGAGATGTTGAGTACGCGTACCTTCCCAGATCTTTGATGTCGGACATGAGCTACGGGCCCATTGATCTTAAAGATCTCGTACTCGGGGTCACTGCGAGAGGTCAACTTCATCCTCTCCTCAGCCTTCACGACAACTGAGTCGCCAACCTTGTACTCCCCAGCGTTCGCACGCTTATTAATTTGTTCCCGGTGAATCTCTCTAGATTTATCCGTTTCTCCCCGAGCTCGCAGCAAGGCATTATTGAGACACGTAAGTCTCTCACCAAGATCCTGCGAAGCATCGATTGGAATAGCAAACGGAATTCTAGCTCGTCGACCATACGTCAAATAAAATGGCGTATATCCGGTCGTGGAATGACGAGTACTGCGGTACG
The DNA here is from genome assembly GCA_034401795.1 of Chaetoderma sp. LZ-2023a. Lineage (NCBI taxonomy): Eukaryota > Metazoa > Mollusca > Caudofoveata > Chaetodermatida > Chaetodermatidae > Chaetoderma > Chaetoderma sp. LZ-2023a. The sequence continues at coordinate 45,200,357 of CM067360.1, read as the reverse complement.
CTGTCAAAGCCGCACCCAACTCATCTTCCCAATTACGAGACTCGTTATTCACCCCTTTCTGAATCAATTCCTTAAGAGTTCGATTGAACCTCTCCGTACGTCCATTCGTTTGCGGATGGTATGGACTCGATCGTCTATGATCGATACCGTGTTCACGAAATTGTTCTTCCAGAGAATTGGAACAAAACTCTTTGCCCTGATCGGATATCAAGATCTCAGGAATACCATGACGAGCGACGTACTCATTGAAGAACTTATCTTCCACATTCTGAGCCGTCTTTGCTGGAATTGGATATGCTTCAGCCCAGGCAGAGCAGTGATCAATTACCGTCATTATATACACGTTACCCTTACTCGACTCTAATAGCGGACCAATCAAATCCATACCAATTATCTGACTCGGATAATTGGCCATGGGCATCTCGCTATACTTCGGTCGAGTAGTGACAGGTCGGTTGACCTGGCACGTCGTACACGTCTCCAGCATACGCACCACGTCTTTTCTTAAAGACGTCCACACAAAAGAATCCCGTACCATACCGATGGTCTTCTGCAGACCTTGGTGACCGGCTCGTTCATGAGCCATCCGGAGCACTTTCTCATGGAACAAGGTAGGTAACATGATTCTGGGGTACTCAGTGTCCAACGCTGATGGTGTCACTAACGAATACAAAATACCGTTTTTGACCATATACTCCTCCGGTGTGTTCTTGAACAACTCCGGGTATTCCTTGGTCTGTTCGGTATGCAATTCGTCGCATTGTAGGTCATAAACCTCTAGAGGGACATGCGGTAATGCACCTTCGTCTACCTCGGGTATGACATAATCGCCCGTGTCTAACATGGCGATCTCCACTGGACGACGTAATCTAGACAACATGTCCGCTCGAATGTTCTTCGAGCCTTGGATGTACTCGATCTTACATCCGTACTCCGCAATCAGCACTGCCCAGCGCTGCACCTTCGTGTTTTTCACTTCTCCCACAAACAAACTCTTTAGGGGTTTGTGGTCCGTGTACACGGTGAACTGCGCGCCAAATAGATATGGTCGGAGCTTCTTCAATGCATAGATCACAGCGTAAGCCTCCTTCTCTATTACGGGCCAATTAAGCTGACTATCTTTAAGTGTAGAACTTACATACTGGATTACCCGCTCTATACCTTTCGTATCTTCCTGCACCAATATTGCACCGATCGCATAGCTAGTTGCATCAGTATATAATTTATACGGGGCGTTTAAATTCGGATATGTGAGAACCGTCTCACTACACAGCAAGTTCTGCAATTTCTTGAACGCTTGCTGTTCCTCCACACCCCATTCAAAACGTTTGTATTTCTTTGTTAACTCTATTAAAGGCGTCGCAATTTCGGCATAGCCTCGCACACAGGATCGGTAGTAACCTGTAGCTCCGAGAAAACTTCTCACTTCACCCACATCTCGGGTGGAGACATTTCTCTAATGACCTTGACCTTCTGTGCCTGAGGAGCTACTCCTTGTGCGGAAATACGATAACCTAACAAATCTACTGACGGACTAGCGAAATCGCATTTCTTCTTCTTAACCTGTAGATTATATTCCCGGATCTTACGCATGACCTTACGTAAGTGCTGTGCATGTTCAGCTGGATTTCGAGAATATATGACTACGTCATCTACAAAAAGATGCAGATATTTTCCCACGAATTCTCGGAAAATATCATTCATTGCCCTTTGAAATACGGCACCTGAGTTGCAAAAACCGAACGGCATACGAATCCATTCAAACAAACCCTCACTGCAGACGAACGCTGTCTTCTCTATGTCTCGGGGGTCCATTGGTATCTGCCAATAGCCCGACTTCAAGTCCATAGTAGAAAAGAGCGTTGCGCCGCGCATAGAATCAAAAATATCTGATATGTTTGGTAATGGATAGCTATCCTTGCGACATACGGAATTCAACTTTCTATAGTCAATACAAAACCTAGTGTCACCGTCCTTCTTAGGGACTAGAGTAATGGGTGACGCCCAGGGTGATGACGATGGTCTTATGACGCCCGCTGCCAGCATCTCAGCCACTTGGTTCTTGACTACATACTGCTTGGCAAGCGGCAGACGGTAGGCCTTCTGCCTTATAGGAAACGCATCTCCTGTCGGTACCGTACACTTCACTTTGGGGACCAATTCTAAAGTATTTGGACGAGCCGTATCAAAGTTATCCGCAAAGTCCTCAATAACTCTGTCGATATCTTTATATCCGGTCGTTTCTTTACAACTAGAATATATATATCTCGTCTGTTCCCTATAGGGATACCTAAAGGGATATACCTGACCAAACCATACTACTTCTTTGGTCCGATAGTCAATCTTTGCATTTCCCAAGTGCAAAGCATCCGCCCCAATCAAACATTCATGCCGCATATTCGCTACTACCATGCCAGGAATAGGCCGAGCATTCTTAAATTTGATTTGTGTCTCCCCCAACAGCTCTATTGGGGAACCATTTACTGCTAAGAGCGTCCTAGCTCTTTTTAATGGCCTAGCATCTAAGCTGCTACGCCATACATCCTTTCTAATCAAGGACGTGCTAGCACCAGTATCTACTAAGGCATGCAAGCACTTACCCTGATCTTTTGGACCGTGGTTGTCCCAGTGTAAACGGATCAGAAACCGCTCGGTCGGTACGCTTACCAACGGTCTCCTCCGTCGCCATTTAATGAAGGGCTCCTTCGTCCGCTGACCACTTCAGCGTAGGAATTTCTTCGTCCTGCTCCCTCATATCGTCCGTATGCATCGGTTCCTTCCCCGGTCAGAACGAATCCGTCCTGATCCTCGTACTCCTCGTTACTACGAATTCTGTTCACGTTGTCTTTCCGCATGTTACGGGAACAGTTATGTGCGGTGATTCTCGGCTCATTGTTCATCAGTCTATCACTTGGGTAGATCGCGTCGACATCCATATCACTCTCGAAACGTGGTTTCTTGGCCACGTTCCTCTGCGGTTTAGGTTGCGGTACTCTCAGTGGACAGTTATTTATGATATGTCCGTCCTTAAAACAATGATAGCAACGTACTGTTGGAACCTGCTCGGTCTGTCTATCCCTATACCCTGCAAAGCTCTGTTGATAATTATAGCAATCACGCACCATGTGCCCCTGCTTGCCGCAGGTGAAACATACCATAGGTGGTCTCTGGCCCCTTGGTTGAGCTACACGGGTGGTTCGTCTAGGCACGTCACTTCTTGGAGGCTGCCTGGGCTGTTTACAATCCGCCTTGTAATGGCCTTTCTGCCCACAATTGTAACACACGATGTCTCGTCGGGGGAAATCGGCCGGTGGTTTGCTGCGCGGTTTCGCCGGCTGGCGTTTTGGCATGGCCGGCTTCTTAGGTGGCCTTGGCTCTCTGGGTGCCTGTTGAGGTTTGGCATTGGCTTGCAACGCCTCCACTGTACTGCACAATCGTTCAATTAATCTCGTTTGCTGGGCGATCTGCCGCTTCATACTGGTTATTATGGCCCACACATCTTTCCCCTCCTCCATGTCCAGCACTCCCACTTCCATGTCGGTTTCTCTACGGTCATCTATCCACATGGCCTTTAGCAAATCATTGCAATTTGCTTCTTCCTCCGCGATCTCGATCGCTCGCTGAAGAGTGGTGGATTTCTTCCTCACTATTCTTCTTCCCAGTCCAACATCATTAAGGGCCTTGATGTATACCCCTAATATCGTCCTCTGATTGTCGGCATTGGATACAGGATATGCCCGGCTGGCCAACTCCCGGTATCGTCTGTTGAAGCCGATAATAGTTTCGTTTCTTCTTTGGCGCACCCCTTCTAGGTCATATTTTATCCTCTCGCCCTCGTTGGCGGAGATAAAGTTCTCGGTGATGTATGTTCTTATCTCGTCGAAGGTAATGTCATGCCTATTCCTACCAACTAAATAATAGTCTAACGCTCTTGATAGTTGCCCTCGAGAAGCACGCGTCACTACGTAGGCTGGTATTCCCTCCAGCTTCCCTTCCATCGCTACCCATACACGATGAGCCTCGTCCAGGAACTGCCGCACCTGCTCCGGGGTGAGCCCGTCGCAGGGTTGTATTAGTTGGGTCAGTTCCCTTACCTCTTCCCGATGGACTCGGTCCGCATCCCTTCTAATATTGCTCTGTACGATGGTACCCGCCATTGCGGTGCCCATCACATTCATCGCTGCTACCGTTTCTGCTCGTAGCTCCGGATGCCTTTCATGTTCCACCGTTGGTGGTATACCGGGACCCGCTGGACCTGGTGTCGCCATTATGTATAGTCTATTTAGTGTTTATTCCCTGGTAATATAAGCAGACTATGACTCGTTTCAATCGAGGCTGCTCTTCACAAGCAATGTCGGTGGTTATTTTAATCAATGAATTGTCTCTATATTCTCGGTGTTGCGTTACTTTTGCACTGTCAGATTGTTTCGCTATATCAATGAATACTTGTACTCTGTCTGCTACGTCTTTTAAAACTATGTTAGCTGGCCTGTCTACTTGGGCCATCCGTATTGTCTAGTACTTACTCAGTTCTCACAATGTTTCCACTCCTATTATCCTGGCAGGCTCGCCACTGAAGATTTTCGATATCCTTTCTTCACTAAATTGCTTATACGCTCGCGACTACAACTTCGAGAAGACTTATGATGTTGATGATTGCTGCGACAACCAATCTTCTCGCCGCTGCAGTCGTATAGTTACCGCTCGCCTCTTCAAAGATGGTACGAAGATATTTTTGGTAACTGGGCCTGATCTGACTTCCTGAAGATTCTGAGTAAGGTACAGTGTTTCTCCGTACTGTTTAGGAGCTTCTAAATAACAACCGAACTAGTGCCTTGTATTTTACAAGGGGATAATTTTATTCTATAGCTAACTGTACAATAACTTTTAATTATTAATGGTGACTTTTACTGTCACAGAAAATAGCTTATACTTTATATTAACAATACTGCTTATCATAATACGGTCCTAACCTAACTATTCACTTCTGACTTTGTCTAACTTATGGCTACTGATTACTCTCGACACTAAGGTCGATATGATATCTAGCTAGTCTAACGTAACAACTACTCGATTTACTACTGACAAAGCAACGTCTGCTTTGGAATCACTGATGGTGAAGATTAAAGATTCAGTAGACAAAGTGCCTACTATATACTATACACATTCTCCTAACTTCTATACATATTACGATATATAGATCTATACATATCGTAATACATAGTTTCTGTTCCTTTCATCCTTCTAGGTAGTTATAACCACAGTTTGATTGGCCCGCATCCTTCTTGCCTCCAATCAACATCTGCTTATCCCTTCCTAGAAGATTGTTCCTATTCTCTTCGGCCGTCCTGACCAATCACTGCTTGCCTCTCTCTCGATTTTACTTTGAAACCTTGTTCCTTTTGTTTCTCTGCCACAGAGTTTGACTAGATGCTCATTGATTATGACGTCATCTCGGCCAATCAAACTCTGGGCTTCTCTTCTAGGGAGTCATCACTAAACACAATACATCTACACCCTAACTCGGGCAAAGTGGTTCTAGCTGGTTCTGATTTGATGCGATCTGTCAGCTAACTAACAACATTACAGAATGTGTTGTTGTAGCATGCCTTTCTTTGATTGACATATAGTTGATATACAAATTTCGATTGTATTATTAATTCCTACAGGACGCTACAATGCCTCTGTCCTGTCCCTTGCCTATCATGGATAAGCCTGTAGGAAACGAACATTAATAAACACATGAGCTGTATGATCTCATTGCCAGCTGGTGTTGTTGTACTTGCTTAAGGGAGTCGGAATGCCGACCGTCAACAACTAACTGTCCGTCTGTTTCCTATAATTTCTCTCGATTCCCATCGATTCGTATCTATTCTTATCACTCGAATATTTACTAAACTAACGACCGAAATGACTGCTGAACATTATAAAAGTGTGTGCCGATCCCACAGCAACAACTTTTATCTTCAACTATTGACAGATATCACCAACCCAGAACCGTTGGTCTTATTTCAATCTATTCCAATTTCTAACTTATTGTGATAAATATACTACTACAGTTTCGATCCAGTTTCTATCCTATTTCCACGAAACTGTACCACTAGCACTGGTCAAAGTCAACCAGTGCATCTTCCTACTATGTATCTGAGTGCTACTAATATTATTCACTCAGTTCCCTAGCTCACCTGGTATTTTCAAATATGAATTTCACTGAGGTCTTACTCGCAAATATAAGACGTCTACCGGGGTCATGACTTCCCATAAGACAATCCGATATCTACAACGTGTTCAAAATTGTTTTGACGTGGAAACATATTAACTTATTTATGAGCTGTGCTGTATAATAAATGGGATCATTTATACAAATACATGACTTATAGATGCCTTGAATTTCTGTCTGACTTGTTTATTGCAGACTATGATACATGTGGTATTCGAGACGACGATCAGGAAATGGTGACACGTAGCAAGGATTTACAGGAGGGTGTGCTGGTTAAATCTCCTGAAAAATGGCCCTGGATGGTTGGCCTCTATGAAAAACTGGGCAAAGAGGTATGATGATGCTGGCATTTCAATGGCTGTCAAAGCATTGAGGAATGCGAGAGAGAGAGAGAGAGAGAGAGAGAGAGAGGGGGGGAAGGGGGGAGGAAGGGAGGGAGGGGGGAGGGAGAGGGAGGGGGGAGCAGGCAGGGAGGGAGGGGAAGGGAGAGGGAGAGGGGGGGGGGAGGGAAGGAGGTGGCGAGAGATGTACGGATCGAGCGTGGTGAAGAAGAAAGACTCAAAGATTAGCTTAGTGACTGTACTAACTGAGTGAGTGATTGCTGGGCGGGGAAGCGTGTGTTTAAGAGGAGCGTTAGCTGGTGGGTGAGTGGATGGCTGATGGAGTGTAAAGATAAGTAAGTGAGGAGTAATTGTGGAAGTCGGTTGTGTGGGGCATGTGTCTGGCATTACCCCGAAAAGATTGAAAGAACAATTTGTCTGCCCGTCCGTCCACCCGTCTCTCAGTGCGTGACTCGTTCGTCCGTCCGCCCGCCCGTACGTCGGTCCATCTATCTAGGCGCCCGTCTGTCTGTCAACTGATAAAACATTGAGTTCAAAAGAAATCCGAGAGAAAATAGCTGTGGTTTACAATCTCTGATTGCCCTTGTTTTATTTCTAGTTTAACTACTTTTGCGGAGGGACATTGATTGGAAAACGTTGGGTTCTGACTGCCGCGCATTGCTTTAAAGACAAGAGTCTTGATGCAAACGACTACCAGATTAGATATGGTAAGGACGCAATGGCGTGCTTAAATAAAATTGTGCTAAAATCCGGGCTTTGCCTGTTCCAAATCACGTGGTTTTCTTGATATAGCCAAGCAGAAGTACCTATGGCACGTGTGCTGTGAAATTAGTTTCAAAATATTCAACAGAATGTTTATTAAATGGAAAAGACATACACATCGAACAACCTGACAGCCTATTAAGCGTTTATGAAAGACATAATAACGCCATTTATGACGTAATTGAGTACGACTCCAGCCTACATGTGACGTAGTTGATTATGACGTCATATGATTGATCGATAAACTGGATTCCTCCATTAAAACTACGCCGAATTTCGTATTCACTATTCAGATTCTGCGGTTTACTTAATCGACTTCGACTTCGTCTTATAGGTACTGTGGGCCCGGAGCAAAGTAAATGAGGCGCGCCCCAGGTGCCCAACCATTAGAATCCAACCTTAGAAGGAGTGCGGGTGTCTGAGGGTCCTCCCCACAAAAATTTGAAATCTATATGCTCTCAAATCGCACCTCCTGTATTACCAGAGATAAACACGGACCTTCTGTTGACTGTTAAATTCTTACATGTTTACAATTTTATCTTTTGGTCTCAAAGAATTAGAGTTGTTGTGTAGTGTTATACTATTCTCATTCGGCTATGGAGCCAATCATTCCAGCGGGAAATTTTCAAAAATATTCTCTGGTCTGCAAATAGACATTTCGACCACAGCCGAAGCAGTTTTTGGCTGGTATGAGTGTTAAAGGGTTAATAATGGTCAACATTTGCTGAATGATGCAAGTCTTGTCCATTTGCAGGACAAAAATATTTTTTTTAATTAACGCTTGAAAGACTGGTTCTGCTACCGAGATCTTTCCAGTGCAAAATTGTAAAAAAAATAGTGTCTTGCCATGCAATTGGACAATCAACAAGCAAAAATATGTGTTTTTCTGACAAATTATTACCTTTAAATGGTTACTATAATCATGTTCAACCATTTAATAGTCAAGACAAGCAAGAGTTCCATTGAATCAGAGTCCATCTGCAGGATACTTTTTTGAAGATTTATCACTGGAATGACTGGTCTGTTACCAAATCAGTCAGTCATTCGAGTGGTAAATTGTCAAAAATGGTCTTCTCTTGACATGTAAATGGTAACTGAACAAGAGTTAGACAACTACAGTCTGGTTGGTTGTGTTTATAATAATAGTCACATTGTTCATCCACCTTTGAAATCTAAACATGCTAGATGCATTCAGATGGTAGGTCTATCCCATTCATTTGTTTTTTTGCCATGACAATTTTTATCGCATAATTCTTGACACTAGTGGTATTCTGATTTTTCATGACTTTTCCATGACTTATATGAAAATGCACAGTTTTTACGAGTTTTACTTTTCAAATTCTCTGACTGTCCTGGCTTTTCATGATCATTTTGATAATGTAGCCCCAAATGCCTAGGTGTCCCTTTGTCTGCTAAGGAAATCGACCCATGGTTCATTGATGGCGCGGTGGTCCAGATGTATATGAACCAAATTAGCCTGCGAACATTACTGATTTAATAACATATAAAATATGAGAATGAATATGTTCTTGCAATTGTAATGCACTTAGTTGATTTGTCCGCCATATCACATTATGTGTAACCAGTTGCACTCAAGGGTCAAATGGCCTATTGTGTGAATAAATCTATCTATCTATCATGATCCTTATATTGACCCTGTGGTTATAAGAACAATAGATACATCCAACTTTTCACTTGCTTCATCTTCAGCGCTTGATGAAACGTGCAATAGTTCTCTGTCAGCAACTTCCTCGCATGTGACACCTGCAATATAGCACACACCACATGTGTAAAAACACTAAATCTAAAGATAAAACTGCTTTCAGCTCCAGAATGATGTTCATATGTGCCTTCTGCAGAAGTTCCATACTCTTCATACCTAATTTACTTATTTCCACACTGATTTTATCAGCGTCCATTTAAAAAATGGTAAAATTCTGCAGAAAAATGTCAGAATTAGCTGCCAAGATTGTATATTTCCAAATTACATCATCGCCACAATGTCGCATGGCTGTCATTCACAGTTTAGATTACAACTATAGTAACATGCTGGAGTGGGGCATTAACTTATCGAGAGAGAGAGCGAGAGGGAGGGAGGGAAGGAGGGAGGGAGGAGAGAGAGAGAGAGAGAGAGAGAGAGAGAGAGAGAGAGAATGTCTTCTGTAACACATGCATTGTTTTCTGGCACCCAGTGGAGTTGAACCACTACAGCTAATTCTCCTTGGGAGAGACAAGCTGCGACTACCAAGCACCTTGTAGATGTAATGCCACGCGCCACAAGAATATTGTGTGTGTGTGTGCGTGCGTGCGTGCGTGCGTGCGTGTGTGTGTGTGAGAGAACCAGACAGTGAATGAGTGTGTGTAGTGATAGTGAATCATCTGAAGTCATTAATATAGAATTTGTCATATATTGTCTTCTCTTGGTCTGCAAATGGACATTATCTGTGAGAAAATTGAAATTTTCCTAATCAAATCTGTCAAACAAAGGCTTTAATTACACTGCTGTTCAGTAAACAAAATAGATAGCATAATAATAAGTACGGTTTGAAGAATATATTGATAACTGCTGCTGTTGGCCAATTGCTCATCATAATTGCAAGGCCTGAATAACGATAGACTGCAAGTGGAAAACATGCAATGTTTGTCATACGAAAACTGGTATGTGTATGTTTACTTAGCTACAATTGATCCCTATCACAAAGGAAAATGCGTACATACTGGTGAAATGTTAACTCCAGTTCCCTTTTCACACCTGTTCGTAGAAATTCTACGCAGTGTATGAAACACGTATGTTAATCTTGCTTTTAAGATAATAGCGAGCATCTATTCTTTTGCCATCTTAATTGCGGCTGAGCGAATGCTGCGCGCTAGACAAAATTGCAGCGCCACCTATGCCTCTAGCTAGTATAGATAACTCTATGGGAAATACATATTAGTAATAATTAAATTCTTTAATGTATAATTTGGGACCATATGATTATGAAAACATATTTAGAGATACTCAATTTAGACCACTAAAGTGCATTCTACCCCTAATATGTTCTAAAACCTAGCTTCTCCTGCTTGAACAGTATACTATAAGACTATAACCAATTTTCGTTTATTGAGAATTCCGTTACGACGAAAGCTCAACCACTGTTGTCACGTGTTTTTACATTGCGATGAACCTTTTACTGTTTTATATTGTTAATTAGTTGCCAAATAGTGGCTATGGCTGAAGCGCCTGCTCCGCATATAACGCCTATGGCAAATGTAAAAGCACCAAGACAAGTATCTATTTCCACGGATATTGAAGCACTCCTAAGAAATGGGCTCTTTGGAAACAAATGTGGGAGAACTATGTCGTTGTGTCTGGACTGGATACGCGCCCTGAACATTACAAAATTGCTCAAGAAGTTCTTGAGCTCTACAATTGTTTCGAATATGGAGCAAATGAGGCCCAAAACGTACTGACGACAGTAATTAACAAATTTGACATTCATTTTCGTGGCGAAGTAAATGAAACCTATGAACGATATGTGCTTAATCAGAGAAATCAGAAGCCTGGTAAATCGTTTGATACCTATTATGGCACGTTAAAATAGTTCTCAAAGACATGTAATTTCAGACAGTTACACGATAAGGTATTAAGAGACCGTATCGTACTTGGTAATATTGACAATACTACGAGGAGACGGCTACTCCAAGAACATAATTTACTGCAAAATGGTTCGTTTTTTTACACTTCGAGCAGAATTCCCCAACGCAGGGTATAAGTTCTATTTTTAAGACGTGTTTGTGACCACATAATTTACAGCCACGTACAGAATCTCGCACGTTAGTAGAGCTGCATTCCGACTTATCAAACTTAGCAGAATATAATTTAGTACTAAAATCATGTACACACACAAACACGCACGCACGCACGCACATTATTGAAAATGTGGAACCACACTGATCTAAAACGATTAGGAACATGTAGAAAGGTTCTAAAAAATCTTGCAAACAATGAGAATTACTCAAATCTTCAACCAATTCTGGGTAAATTAGCATCTGAACCAATGAATCTGATTCAGATCAATTATGAACATTTCAAAATTGCTTCTATTGATTCAGGTAATAAATTTGATGATGTATTTAGTGATGATCTTGTAGCGCGGATAGACCGGTCAGGTACGGACCGTCCCACTCAATCTGGGTGCGGAATGGACGAACCGGGTACGTGCCAAGCGCGCCCACCCCCTGGCTAGGAGTTCAAGTTCAAGTTTATTTACATCCAGGTCACCATATTGTAACGTATGGGGATCTTTCACATTACAATTATTTTGTACGTATACAGCTGTAATAATTTATACACAATTGTATTATTATTATTATTATTATTATTATTATTATTATTATTATTATCATCATCATCATCATCATCATCATCATCATCATCATCATTATTATTATTATTATTATTATTACTAGTATTATTATTATTATTATTATTATTATTATTATTATTATTATTATTATTATTGTGATTATTATTATTATTATTATCATTATTATCAACATCATGCTAGCTTATTATCATTATCACTAACGACATCAACACATTTCCATCGTCATTACAATGATCATCCTTATTATTATTTTAATTTTAAACTTATTATCATTTTTGATATTAGCAGTATTATTCTCACCGTCATTATCAGCATTATTATCACAACTACTATCATTATTATGTCCTTCATAGTCGTTAGTATCGTCCTCATTTCCATCGGCATTAACCTCATTTTTTGTGGGTTCCACTAAAAGGAATAACGAATAACGAATAACGAATAACGAATAACGAATAACGAATAAAGAATAACGAATAACAAATAACGAATAACGAATAAAGAATAACGAATAACGAATAACGAATAAAGAATAACGAAAAAGGAATAAAGGAATAACATGGAATAATAGCCATTTTATATGGAATAACATTGAATAACAGCCATTTTAAACGGAATAACATGGAATAACGGCCATATAAAATGGAATAACGAACAACGAATAATGAATAACGAATAAAGAATAACGAATAAAGAATAACGAATAAAGAATAACGAATTACGAATAACGAATAACAAATAACACGGAATAACAGCCATTTTATATGGAATAACATGGAATAACAGCCATTTTATAAGGAATAACATGGAATAACAGCCATTTTACACGGAATAACATGGAATAACGGCCATATAAAATGGAATAACGAATAACGAATAACGAATAATGAATAACGAATAAAGAATAACGAATAACGAATAAAGAATACCGAATTACGAATAACGAATAACGAAATACAAATAACATGGAATAACAGCCATTTTATATGGAATAACTCGGAATAACGGCCATAGGAAAGGGAATAACATGGATCATGCTTATGATCATGTCGATAGTCACTTACAGAACTGGCGGTATGATCAGTGAACGAAAAGAAGAGGAAGACATTTTATAAGGAATAACATGGAATAACAGCCATTTTAAACGGAATAGCATGGAATAACGACCATGTTAAATGGAATAACGAATAATGAATAACGAATAACGAATAACGAATAAAGACTAACGAATAACGCATAACGAATAAAGAATAATGAATAACGAATAAAGAATAACGAATAAAGAATAACGAATAACACAGAATAATAGCCATTTTACATGGAATAACTCGGAATAACAGCCATTTTATAAGGAATAACATGGAATAACAGCCATTTTAAACGGAATAACATGGAAAACGGCCATATTAAATGGAATAATGAATAACGAATAACGAATAATGAATAATGAATAAAGAATAACGAATAACGAATAAAGAATAACAAATAACGAATAACGAATAAAGAATAACGAAAAACGAATAACGAATAACGAATAACACAGAATAACAGGCATTTTAGATGGAATAACTCGGAATAACGGACATATTATATGGAATAACATATTATGACAGCCATTTTATATGGAATAACACGGAATAACAACCATAGTAAATGGAATAACATGGAATAACAACCATTTTATAAGAAATAACACGGAATAACAGCCAATACATATAGAATAACACGGAATAACGGCCATATTAAATGGAATAACATGGAATAACAGACATTTTATATGGAATAACACGGAATAACGGCCATATTAAATGGAATAACATGGAATAACAGCCATTTTAATTGGAATAACACGGAATAACAGCCATTTTAAATGGAATAACATGGGATAATAGGCATTGTATATGGAATAACTCGGAATAACGGCCATAGTAAAGGGAATAACAGCCATTGTGTAAGGAATAACATGGAATAACGGCCATATTAACTGGAATAACGAATAACGAATAACGAATAAAGAATAACGAATAACGAATAAAGAATAACGAATAACGAATAACAAATAAAGAATAATGAAAAACGAATAACGAATAACACAGAATAACAGCCATTTTACATGGAATAACTCGGAATAACAGATATATTATATGGATTAACATATTATGACAGCCATTTTATATGCAATAACACGGAATAACAAGCATAGTAAATGGAATAACATGGAATAACAACCATTGTATAAGGAATAACACGGAATAACAGCCAATACATGTGGAATAACACGGAATAACGGCCATATTAAATGGAATAACATGGAATAACAGCCATTTTATATGGAATGAACGGAATAACAGCCATTTTAAATGGAATAACATGGAATAACAGGCATTGTATATGGAATAACTCGGAATAACGGCCATAGTAAAGAGAATAACAGCCATTTTATAAGGAATAACATGGAATAACAACCATTTTAAACGGAATAACATGGAATAACGGCCATATTAAATGGAATAACGAATAATGAATAACGAATAACGAACAATGAATAAAGAATAACGAATAACGAAAACGAATAAAGAATAACGAATAACGAATAGCGAATAACGAAAAACGAATAACGAATAACGAATAACACAGAATAACAGCCATTTTTTCATGGAATAACTCGGAATAACAGACATATAATATGGAATAACATATTATGACAGCCATTTTATATGGAATAACACGGAATAACAACCATAGTAAATGGAATAACATGGAATAACAACCATTTTATAAGGAATAACACCGAATAACAATCAATACATATGGAATAACACGGAATAACGGCCATATTAAATGGTATAACAAGGAATAACAGCCATTTTATATGGAAAAACATGGAATAACAGCCATTTTAAATGGAATAACATGGAATAACAGGCATTGTATATGGAATAACTCGGAATAACGGCCAAAGTAAAGGGAATAACAGCCATTTTATAAGGAATAACATGGAATAACAGCCATTTTATATGGAATAACACGGAATAACGGCCATATTAAATGGAATAACATGGAATAACAGACATTTTATATGGAATAACACGGAATAACGGCCATATTAAATGGAATAACATCCATTTTATATGGAATAACACGGAATAACAGCCATTTTAAATGGAATAACATGGAATAACAGGCATTGTATATGGAATAACTCGGAATAACGGCCATAGTAAATGGAATAACAGCCATTTTATAAGGAATAACATGGAACAACAGCCATTTTAAATGGAATAACATGGAATAACGGCAATATTAAATGGAATAACGAATAACGATTAACGAACAACGAATAACGAAAAACGAATAACGGATAACGGATAACGGATAAAGAATAACGAATAACGAATAAAGAATAACAAATAACGAATAACACAGAATAACAGCCATTTTACATGGAATAACTCGGAATAACAGACATATTATATGGAATAACATATTATGACAGCCATTTTATATGGAATAACATGGAATAACAAAGATAGTAAATGGAATAACATGGAATAACAACCATTTTATAAGGAATAACATGGAATAACAGCCAATACATATGGAATAACACGGAATAACGGCCATATTAAATGGAATAACATGGAAAAACAGCCATTGTATATAGAATAACACTGAATAACAGGCATAGTAAATGGAATAATATGGAATAACAGCCATTTTATAAGGAAAAACACGGAATAACAGCCATTTTATATGGAATAATACGGAATATGGCCATATTAAATGGAATCACATAGAATAACAGCCATTTCATATGGAATAACACGGAATAACAGCCATATTAAATGGAACAACGAATAACGATTAACGAATAACGAATAAAGAATAACGAATAACGAATAAAGAATAAAGAATGGCGAATAACGAATAACGGATAATGCATAACGAATAACGAATAAAGAATAACAAATAACGAATAACACAGAAAAACAGCCATTTTACATGGAATAACTCGGAATAACAGACATATTATATGGAATAACATATTATGACAGCCATTTTATATGGAATAACATGGAATAACAACGATAGTAACTGGAATAACATGGAATAACAACCTTTTTATAAGGAATAACACGGAATAACAGCCAATACATATGGAATAACACGGAATAACGGCCATATTAAATGGAATAACATGGAATAAGAGCCATTTTATATGGAATAACTCGGAATAACAGCTATTTTATATGGAATATCACGGAATAGCGTCCATATTAAATGGAATAACAGCCATTTTATAAGGAATAACACGGAATAACAGCCATTTTATATGGAATAACTCGGAATAACGGCCAAAGTAAAGGGAATAACATGGAATAACGGCAATTTTATATGTAATAACTCGGAATAACAGACATATTATATAGAATAACATATTATGACAGCCATTTTACATGGAATAACACGGAATAACAGATCTGGATCCGTGTTTTAGTATCATCCGTATGTATCACCCTAAGCATTAGCTTGGAATTGCTAGGCTTAGCTACGCATTGTCTATGCCTTGGATAGGTCTTAGCTATGCCTTGGTTATGCAGGCTAGGCATTGGCTGCCCTTGGGTAGGCCTTAGCTTCTGCTTATGTTGGTCTTGCATAGGCCATAGATTGGCATTGCGTAGGCATTAGCTAGGCCATGGGTAAGTTCTCAATGCCTATCCTAGGCATTGCGTAGGGTCGGCTAGACCTTGGCTAAGCCTTGGTTTGTTCTTACCTAGGCATTAGCTAGGCCTTGAACATGTTCTCTAGGCATTACATATGTACTAGCTACGCTTGACTACGCCTTAGGTAGCCCTTGGGTATGCTTCTCTAGGCCAGGTGTATGACTTGAATAGGATTGGCTATGCATTAGCTATGCCTTAGATAGGTCTTAGCTAGGCATTGGCTATGCAGAGTAGGCCTTAGCTAGACCTTAAGGAAGCCTTTGCTGCGGCTTGTGTAGGTCTTGAATAGGCCATAGATTGGCCCTACCTAGGTATTAGCTAGACCTTGGGTAGTTTCTCAATGTCCTCTATAGGCCATGGGTAGGCTTGGCAAGACCTTAGCTATGCCTTGATTAGGCCTTAGCTATGCAGGAACCGGGAGTTGGCATGTTCTGTATGCCTTACATAGGTGATAACTGTGCTCAACTACGCCTTAGCTGGCCTTAATAGGCCGTAGCTGCAGCGTGTGTACGTATTGGCAAGGCATTGGGTAACCTTGGCTAGACCGTATCTAGTCCTTTGGTTAAGCCCTAGATATGCATTAGCTTGGCCTTGGACAGGTTCTCTAGTCCTTACGTAGGCTTCTAGTAGGCATTACCTAGGCATTAGATAGGGCTCCCCGGCCTTAGCTTTCCCTTGGATCGAGCTTATCTATCCATTGTATAGGCTTGGCTAGGCCTTTGGATGCCTTTCTTAGTCCTTAGCTATGCCTCGGACAAGCCATTTGGTAGTCTATTTTGGTCCTTAGCTAGGCCTTGGTAGACTTAGCTAGGCGTTTTGTAGGCTTCGCTTGGCCTTGGCTAGGCAATGTCTAGGTTTCACCAGGTCATATCTAGGCTTTGGTAGGCGTGGCCATGCCTTGGGTAGGCTTTAAGTAGGCCTTTAGCTACGCCTTAGCTAGGGCCTGTGGCAGTCTTCGATAGGTAATAGCTAGGCATTTGACATGTTCTCTGGGCCTTAGCTAGATCATAGCAGCGCTTGATTACGCCATAGCAAGGGCTTGTGGTTGCTTCTTTAGGCCATAAGTATGAGTTGGGTAGGCATGGCTAGGCCTTTGTTAGACTTTACCTAGTCCTTGGGTGGCTTCCATAAGCCATGACTAGGAATTGCTAGGCGTGGCTACCCAAGGCATAGCTAAGGTAATGTTAAGGTCTACCCAAAACCCAGGGGAGCTTACAGAATGCATGGCTAATGCTAGCAAAAGCTTACCAAAGCATAGCTAAAGTCCGATATAATGCCTACTTAACGCCTACCTAAGGCCTGGCCAAAGCCTAGCGAAACCTACCAAAGAGCCACCCAAGGCCTAGTCACGGCATAGTCAAGCCTACCCAAGGCATAGCTAAAATCCTACCTAAAGCCTAATAAGGCCAAATACCTAGCTAAGACCTGGACAACCTACACATCACATGGATGCTGCCTAGCTAAGGCCTGCCTAATGCATGCCTAGCTAATGTCTAGCCAGATCTATTCTCAAGTCCTGGGAAAGGCTACCAGAATTTACGTACGGCATAGCTAATGCCAAGGCATGGCCTCGTTATGGCATAGCTGATACCGGCGCAAGCTGTAGAAAAGGCCTAGCCAAGCCACCCAAGTCCTATCTATAGCCTAGCGAATCCTACATAAGGCCTAGCTAAGACCTACTCAAGGCATAGATAAGGCAGAGCCAATCCTACCAATGCCTAATTAGCGCCTAGTGACGCTTAGTCAAGGCCTAGATAAGTCCTAGCGATGCCTACACAGGGCCTAGCTAAGTCCTAAACAAGGCCTAGCTAAGGACCATGAGAGACTACAAGTGCTTTGTTAAAACTTACCAGAGTTATACTTAAGGCCCAGTAGCGACTACGCAGTGCATAGTGGTCAATGCCTAGCGAAGCCTACACACGTTCCAGCTAAGTTATACCCAATGCCTAGGTAAGGACCAGAAGAGACTACCCAAATGGCCAGCTAAGACTTACCCGAGGCATAGCTAGCGACTAGGGAAGCCTACCCAATGACTAGCTATGGCCTACGAAAGGCGTAGCCAAGCATACCAAATGCATAGCTAAGACGTACCCAAGGCAAAGCTAAGGCACAGAAGAGAATTCCAGCGCCTAGCAAAGGCATACACGATGCATAACCAAGGCTAGGAAATGGCTAGAGAATCTATCCAAGACCTATCTAATGCATAGGCATGGCCAACCCGAGGCCTAAGCATGGACTAGAGAACCTAGCCAAGGCCAAACTAATGCCTAGATACAGCCTAACAAATTGGTAGCTAAGGTCTAGCCAAGCCTACCCATGGCCTATGAAAGGCATAGAGAACCTACCCAAGGCCTAGCTGATGCATAGGTCAGGCCAAACTATGGCCTAGATAAGACCTACACAAGCCGTAGCTAACGTCTAGCCAAAGCCTTGCTAATACCTTGCTATGGTCTAGCTAACGTCTACGTATTACCCATCGGAGACTTATTTAAGGCCTAAGAAAACCTACACAAGACATAGCTTGAAAGGCCTAGCCAATGTCTGTCTAAGGCATAGCCAAGCCTACACATTTCCTACCTATTACCTATCTAAGACCCACACAAGCCCTAGCTAAGACGTAGCCAAACCTAGCTAAGGCATACATATGGTCTTGCGAATCCTACTCAAGACCTGGATAAGACCAATGGGAGACTACAAAGGTCTAGCAAAGGTCTACCTAAGGCATACCTTACCCCCCCACTTAGGGTCTAGCCAAAGCCTAGCGAACCCAGCCTAGCCAATGACCAGAAGAGACTAACAATGTCTATCTAAGGCTTACCTGAGACATAGTTAAAGGCTAGGGAAACCTAACCAAGGACTATAAAGGCCTCCAAAATGCCTAACCAAGCCTGGCCAATTCATATCTAATACCCAGACAAGGCCTACACGGGACCTATGTAAGGACTGGCGAACCTACCCAAGGCCAAGCTAATGACTAACTAAGTTCTACCGAAGGCCTAACTAAGGTCTAGCCAAACCTACCCAAGGCCTATGAAAGGCATTGCGAACATACCCAAAACCTCGCTAATGCCTGGGCAAGACCAATCTATGTCCTAGCCAAGATCTACACAAGCCGCAGCTATGGCCTACCCAATGCCTAGCTAATGCCTAGCAAATGACTATCCTTGCCTACCCATGTCATAGGAAAGGTCTGGAAATCTACCCAAGGACTAGCTGCTCTCAAGGCAAGGCCTACTACGGTCTAGCTAACACATGCACAAGCACTAACTAAGTACTAACCAATCCTACATAAGTCCTATATGTAGCCTACCCAAGCCTTTCCAAGGCGTCGATAATTCCTACCCAAGGCCTAGCTAAGACAGGGTCTAGCCTACACAAGTTCTACCCTTGGCCTAGAGGAGACTAGCCATGGCCTAGCTACGGTCTAGGCAATGACTATCTAAGGCCTGGGGATACTACCAACGTCCTAGCTAAGGATTACCCAATGGTGACCTAAAGCCTACGAAAGGCCTACCTAAGTCCTAGCTGAAACATGCCGACGTCTACCAAAGGTCTACCTAAGGCCTAGCCAAGCCTACACAGGACCTTCTTAAGGACTAGATAACCTATATAGGGCCTAGCTAATGCCTAGATAAGGCAAAACCAACGCCTAGTTAAGATCGAGCCAAGGACAAGCTAATGTCTAGGCAAGGTCTACTCAAGGCATAGTTAAGACCTACACACACCATAACCAATGACTAACCAAGCCTACACAAGTCATACACGTAGCCTAGCCAACCATATCCAAGGCATAGCTAATGCGTAGCCAAGGTCTAGCTACGACAAATCGAAGCCTACCAAGACCTAGCTAAGACCTACCAAAAGCATTACCAAGACATATTCAAGACTACAAAGTCTAGATATGGCCTAGTGAAGCCTAGCCCATACCTAACTATTACCTAGCGAAGCCTACGCAAGGCCTAGCTAAGTACCAGAAGAGACTACACAATGCCTATCTAAGGCTTAAGCGAGGATTGTCGAATGCCTAGCCAAACCCCGCAAAATGCCTATGTATGGCCTAGAGAACATAACCCAGGCCTAGCTAATTCCTATCTAAGGCCTAACAAAGGCCTAGCTAAGCATGTAGCCAAGCCTACCCAATATCCATGAATGGTAGCGAAAGCCTATCCAATGCCCAACACATCCTTAGCCAAGGCCTATCCAAGGTGTAGCTAAGCCGTACACAAGCCGTAGATAAGTCCTAGCCAAGCCTATTGGAGTCCTACATATAGCCCAGCGAAGACTACCCGAGGCGTAGATAAGACCTACCCAAGGCATAACTAAAGCCTAGCCAAGCATACCCAAGGCCTGGCTAAGCCGTACCCAAGGCCTAGCTAAGCGCTACACAAGGCATAGCTATGGCAGGGCCAAGCCTGCACGGGCCTAGATAAGTCCTACCCAACGTCTATCTAAGGACCATTTGAGACTACCCAATGTCAATCTAAGGCTTTCACGATGCGTCGCTATGGTCTAAGGACGCCTACCCAATGACTACCTACGGCCTAAAAAAGTCCTAGCCAAGTCTACCCAAGATATAGTTAAGATCTAACAAAGCATATAGCTTCTAACCAATCCTACCCAGGGCCTAGGAAAGGCCTAATAAAGCCTAGCCAATGCCTATCTAAGACCTAGCGGAGCATACACAAGTCCTACTAAAGGCCTAGCTAAGGACCAGACGAGACTACCCAATGCCTACATAAGACGTATCCGAGTCATGCCCAATGCCTGGATAACCTACCCAAGCCGTAACGAATGCCTAGGTTAGGTCTATCCACAGCAAAGCTAAGGTCTAGCCAAGCCTACGCAAGGCCTATATAAGTCACATAGATCCAAACTCACGGGGTGTTGGACGGGACGGGATGGGCAGGGCCAGGTCGAGTCGGGTCGGGTCGGGTCGAGTCGGGTCGGGTCGGGTCGGGTCGGGTCTTAGCATGTTTCTCCTCTAACATAAACAATACACAATTAGTATTGAACGACTAAATGTGCTATCGAAAAAGATGGGCTTACCTTAGAAGCCAACAGACGATTACCGGCTACAAATATTAAAATAAGATGGCGGCATGGAAAAAGACGTTAAATGCGCAGATTCACACCAGAATGCTTGAAAATCAAATTGCTAAAATGGTATGTTGCCATACGCTTAGAATGTTTACGTCAATGTAATAACACGAAATAAAACTTAGAATATGATGACTTCATTTGTTATAAATTAATATAGATTTTGTTAGTTATGAATATTAAATAAGGATTCGCGTGTCTATCACAAATTCACAGCTAAAAAAATGTTGTTTTACATGAAAGGAAATAAGCTTATGTTAAGATTCATTTCGTTTCCTGACATTAAGGTAGATAATTTAAGCTTCTAAATGTATGCAATGTTAATGATTTTATTTTCATGCATTTTGGTATGGGTATGGATAGCGCCTTTAAGAAAAATATTTTTCTTTGGAACGTGTTAATATCGAATTTGTGCCACTGACCAATAGCGCAGTGGCGAATGTTGAATTTGATATCGACATTGGCTAAAGTGCACATTCAGACTAGAATGCTTTAAAATAAGATGATTAAAGTCGCATAATTTTATGGGCTTAACTTGTGTACCTGGGTGTAATAAAACGAAATAAATCTCATTATATGATGGTGGATTACAATTTTACAATTAAATTGTTTTATTACTTCATTCAAAATGAAATCATCATATGCTAAGTATTTAATTTTGCATTGTTTAAGCCGGTATATGAATATAATTTTAACAATTATATTTTTCAGGCATTCTGGTGTGAGTGAGCGCCATTAACAACACAACCCTAATATCCAAATCGATAGTGGTATACACGTTGGTCATTGACACATCGACTAATAACAAATTCCATATTTGCGCAGAACACCAATATCAAATTTGATACATGCGAGTCCGTTGGTAATGGCGGTGTTATCAAAATCGAATTGTATAACAGCGTGTCCTTCATTAAATTGATTTATTCCTTCATTCACTGTGTTACATAGTTCGTTCGTTCATCGGTATACCATATAATGATTAATTTCTCGCAGTCGGTTTTTGGTCGAAGCCATTACAGCATGACTACGCAACTATTCATGGTCATATTCAAATGAATAATCTTTCTTTAAAAGGCTTTTAATGTCGTTATGAATTTTATGTCATATATTAAGGCTACAAGTCGGGCGGGGGAAATTGTCTTTTCATACAAATATCGTCAACTACCATCGTATGCATCAGTATCACCTCTAATCATCATCATCATCATCATCATCATCATCAATACCATCATAAATAATCTTGAATAACAGCTGTCATTAAACTGCAGCTCGCCTACGGGTGATTATAAATTATGTCGAGCGCTCAACATAGTTATGTCGGGCGCTCGAGATAAGTATGTCGAGCGCTCGAGCTAATATGTCGAGAGCTCGAGATCATTAGGTTGAGCGCTCGAGACAATATGTCCAGCGCCCGAGGTAATATGTCGAGCGCTCGAGATAATTTTTCTCTCATACATAGCCCTTCAGGGCTTCCATAAGACTTGAAGAGCTATGTCTGTAAAAAATGTTAGCTCGAGCGCTCGACTTAATATCTCGAGCGCTCGAGATTTTTATGTCAAGCGCTCGAGATAATTATGTCAAGGGCTCGAGATATTATCTCGAGCGCTCGATATAATTATCACGAGCGCTCGACATATTATCTAGAGTGCTCGACATAATTATGTCGAGCGTTCGAGATAATTGTAATGCCACCGGATCTATTACTACCGTAAGCGAGCCGCGTTTCAATGACACAGCAACAACAGCAGCGACATCGGTAGTAGTAGTAGTACTAGTAGTAGTAGTAGTAGTAGTAGTAGTAGTAGTAGTAGTAGTAGTAGTAGTAGTAGTAGTTGTAGTAACAGCAGCAGCAGCAGCAGCAGCAGCGGCGGCGGTGGCGGCAATAGCAGCAGCTGTAGCAGCAGATGTAGCATCAGCGGCGCCGCTTATAGGTGTTTTTATGGTTTCATTATCGTATTAGAACGTGTGTGATTAATTTGCACTCGGGTTCTCCATCCATCAGTGTCTTCGTTCGTCTGTCCGTCCGTTCATCTTGCAGTTGCAGAACGTGTCAAAATGTAATAACGTTTCATTTTTTTCTTCAATAACTTAGGTTCTATTGGGAGCTTATTGATACAACTTTAGACCCAGGTTGATTCTGATTATTTGAAGACGCCTCATACACTGTATCAGTCTACCTGCTCGTGCGCACGCCCGGCCGTTCATCTTGCTGGACATGTCTAAATCCGTGAATATTTTAGCATTTCTTCTAAAGCTTAGATTCCCACTTCTTTGATAGGTGTAAATCCTTGTATATTCCCGTTTTTCGTTGATAACCAGATATTTAATTGGAGTTTATTATTGAAACTTTAAATTTCTGTTGAAAGAGACTTTTATTGTTTGCGCAAACTCATCCGTTCATCTGTCTATCAGTCGCTCCATCTATTCATCTTAGCGGACATTTCAATTTTGCTTCAATATCTTAGGTTCTACTGGATAGTGTATTAATACAATTTCAACAACCAAGATATTTTGATTATGCACATTAGTCGACGCATTCCATATTTTGATGTCCGTTCACCTTGCATGATATGTTTAAGGCCTAGTAGTAGAATAATAAAATGAATCCCTCCCTGTGATGACACATGGCAGTGAGGCAATTCTCACCCACCAGATTCCAAATAGAAAATCCAACCAGAGCAGCCCCAAGGGCTCTACCATCCCTCAGCTATAACAAGATTTTGGGATGTAGCGCACTGGCCATGTAGTTGTTCGTACTACTGGGGTCGGCCACACCCTAATCCGGCCCCGCCCAGAAGACATGGATAGTGTCTGAACATTCATATAGGGACACTGGGAGACAACAGCTATTGAGAAACTCACAACGGCTCCATATAAGCTCAAACGCCGAATTTGACAATCTACTGGAGGAAATCTTCAAGCAGGACAGAGTCCCAGACTGAAGTGACCACAGCCCCACTGTTCTGGTCTCAGCAACAGGCGCCCCTTAAGACAAGCGTCATTGGCGTGCCTGTGAAAGATACCAAAGCCAAGGTGTCGCAAGGCTTGAGATCTACACTCACGGGGGTTCTGGCGGGGCAGTAGACCAAGTTGATGCACAGTACCTCGACATCGCCAGATACGAAGCATTACGGGGGGGTTTATAAATCGTGCCCTCTCCTTTGATAAGAAGAAATCGTGCTGTGGTGAACGTTAAGAACAGGGATGACCATTGCCTGTGTTGCGTAGTAAAGCCTGACTAAGGTCTAGGTAATGCTTAAAAAACCTGGCTAATGCCTAGGTAAGGCATAACCAATACCTAGCAAAGCCTCGCTAGGGCATAGGCAATGTCTAGCAAAGCCTGACTAAGGTTTAGGTAACGTCTATCACAGCCTGACTAAGGTCTAGGTACGGCCTGTGTGAGGGCTAAGTAATGTCTAGTCAAGCCTGAATAACGCCTAGTTAGCGCTTAGGAAAGTCTAGCTAAAGGCTAGGTAAGGCCCTGGTAAGTCTTATCAAAGCCTGACTAATGCCTAGAAATGGGCTGGCAAAGACTGGATGCGACCCAGTTAAATACTATCCCAGCCTGGCTATGGCCTAGGTAAAGACTATTAACGTCTGGCCATGGCCGAGCTACGCCCTAGGTAAGTTTTAGCAAAGCCTGGCTTTTATAAGCATTACGTAGACCTTGTTTAGGTCTTAGCCAAGCCTTGCTAGGCCTTTTCCATGCATTATCCAGGCTTTGCCTGTCTTTACATAGGCATTCGCTAGGCTTTGCTAAGATTAACCTATGCATTACCTTGGCATTAGCGTTGTTAAGCGTTACCTAGGACTTAGTCAGGTTTTGCTAAGCCTTAACATGGCCTTATCCAGACTTTGCTCACCCTTACCTAGGCCTTAACGAGGCCTTAGCAAGGGTTTGCTAAAACTTACATAGGCCTTAGCCAGTCCTTAGCCATGCCTTAGCCAGGACTTAGAAGGCTTTGCTCAGATTTACGGAGGCATTACCTTGGAATTAGCCAGGCGTTGTTAGGCCTTAACTAGGACTTAGTCAGGTTTTGCCAAGCCTTAACAAGGTCTTAGCCAGACTTTGCTCAACCGTACGTAGGCCTTATCTGGGCCTTACTAAGCCTTAGCCAGGCTTTCCACGACCTTAAGTCTAGCAAAGCCTAGCTAAGGCCTAGGTAAAGTCTATCAAATTCCTGGCGTATGCCTAGGTAAGGTCTGAGAATGTCTGGCCAATGCTTGAGTAAGGCATAGTTACGGCTTACCAAAGCCTGACTAAAGCCTATGCATTGTCTTGCAAGGCTTGGCTAAGGCACAGGTAAGGCCTAGAAAAGTTCAGTTAAAGCCTAGGCAAGCCTTAGCAAACCATGGCTAAGGCATAGGTAAAGTCTATCAACGCCTGATTAAGGCCTGGATAAGGCTTGGCGAAGGACTAGCAAAGCCTAGCTAAGGCATTCCAACGGCCTAGCAAAGCCATGTATCGACATAGGTAAGTTCTAGGTAAGGCTTAGCAAATGGTAGCTAGGGCCCAGACAAGAACTTTGTAAAGCTTAACAAAGCCTAGATACGGCCTAGGTAATGTGATGCAAAGCTTGGATAAGGCGCATGTATGGCATAGTAAAGGTGTTTAAGACCTAGGTAAGTCTTAGCAAAGCATGGCTAAGGCTTAGTTAAGGCCTAACAAAGCCTAGCTACGGTGTAGGCAATGTCTAGAAAAGCATGGTTAAGGCCTAGCTAAAGTCGAGCAAAGCCTGACTAAAGCCTGAATAAGGCCTGGCTATGGCCTGGCTAAGGCCTAGGTCAGACCTAACAAAGCCTAGCTAAGGCATGACAACGGCCTAGCAAAGCCATGTTATGACCTCTGTAAGTTCTAGGTAAGGCTGAGCAAAGGCTGGCTAGGCCTAGGTAAGGCCTTTGTAAGGCTTAGCAAAGCCTGGCTATGGCATAAATAATGTCTCGCACAGTTTGGCTAAAGTCTAGGAAATGCCTACCAAAGCATGTCTAAGGCCTAGGTAAGGCTTGACAAAACCTGACTAAGGCCTAACAAGGCCTTGTTATGGCCTAGGTACGGCCTGACTAAGGCCTAGTAAAGCCTAGCTAAGGCGTAGCTGAAGTCTGGCAAAGCCTAGTTAAGGCCTAGGTAAAGTCTATCAATGCTGGCTTATGTCTAGGTAAGGTGTGAGAAGGTCTGGTCAATGCCTGCGTAAGGCATAGTTAAGGCTTATCAAATCCTGGCTAAAGCCTATGCATTGTCTAACAAACCATGACTAAGGCCTAGGTAAAGTCTAACAACGCCTGAATAAGGCCTGAATAAGGTCTGGCTACGGCCTGGCTAATGCCTACAAATGCCTAGCTAAGGCATGGCACCGGCCTAGTAAAGCCATGTTACGATATGGGTAACTTCTGGGTAAGGCTTATCAAAGGCTAGCTAAGACCTCGGCAAGACCTTTGTAAAGCTTGACAAAGCATAGCTACGGCCTAGGTAATGTCTTGCAAAGCTTGGATAAGGCGCAGGTATGGCCTAGAAAAGCTTGGTTACGGCCTAGGTACGTCTTAGCAAAGCATGGCTAAGGCCTAGTTAAGGTCTAACAAAGCCTTGCTACGGCCTAGGCGAAGTCTAGCAAAGCATGGCTAAGTCCTAGGTAAAGTCTATCAAATCATGACTAAGGCCGGAATACGGCCTGGCTACGGCCTGGCTACGGCCTGGCTAACGCCTAGGTAAGACCTAGGTAAGGCTAACAAAGCCTAGCTAAGCCATGGCAACGGCCTTGCAAAGCCATGTTACGACCTCTGTAAGCTCTATGTAAGGCTTAGCAAAGGCTGGCTAAGGCCTAGGCAATGCCTTTGTAAGGCTTAGCAAAGCCTGACTACGGCATAGATAATGTCTTGCACAGCTTGGCTAAAGCCTAAGAAACGCCTACCAAAGCATGTCTAAGGCCTAGGTAAAGTCTAACAACGCCTGAATAAGGCCTGAATAAGGTCTGGCTACGGCCTGGCTACGGCCTGGCTAATGCCTACAAATGCCTAGCTAAGGCATGGCACCGGCCTAGGAAAGCCATGTTACGACATAGGTAACTTCTAGGTAAGGCTTATCAAAGGCTAGCTAAGACCGTGGCAAGACCTTTGTAAAGCTTGGCAAAGCATAGCTACGCCTGGGTAATGTCTTGCAAAGCTTGGATAAGGCGCAGGTATGGCCTAGAAAAGCTTGGTTACGGCCTAGGTACGTCTTAGCAAAGCATGGCTAAGGCCTAGTTAAGGTCTAACAAAGCTTTGCTACGGCCTAGGCAATGTCTAGAAAAGCATGGCTACGGTCTAGGTAAAGTTATCAAAGCATGACTAAGGTCGGAATACGGCCTGGCTACGGCCTAGCTAAGTCCTAGGTAAGACCTAGGTAAGGCTAACAAAGCCATGTTACGACCTCGGTTGGTTCTAGCTAAGGCTTAGCAAAGGCTGGCTAAGGCCTACACAATGCCTTTGTAAGGCTTAGCAGAGCCGGGATATGGCCTAGGTAATGTCTTGCAAAGCTTGGCTAAAGCCTAGGTAAGGCCTCGCAGAGCTTGGCTAAGACCTAGGTAAGGTTGGCAAAGCCTGGCAAATGTCTAACAAAGCGTGGCTAAGACTTAGGTACAGCCTGACTAAGACCTTTGCAAAACCTAGCTATGGAGTAGCGTAAGTCTAGCAAAGCATAGTTAAGGCCTAGGTAAAGTCTATCAACGCCTGGCTTATGTCTAGGTAAGGTCTGAGAAACTCTGGCCAATGGCTGCGTAAGGCATAGTTAGGCTTACCAAAGCCTGGCTGCAACCTAGACAATATCTAGCAAACCATGGCTAAGGCCTACGTAAAGTCCATCAAAGCCTGACTACGGCATGACAAAAGGTCTGGCTGCGGCCTAAGCTAAGGCATATATAAGGCCTAGCAAAGTCTAGCTAAGGCATGGCAACGGCCTAGCAAAGCCCGGTTACGACCTAGGTAAGTTCTAGGTAAGGCTTAGCAAAGACTGGCTAAGGTCTATGCAAGGCCTTTGTAATGCGTAGCAAAGCCTAGATACGGCCTAGGTAATGTCTTGCAAAGCTTGGATAAGGCGCAGGTAAGATCTAGTAACGCTTGGATAACGCCTAGGTAAGGCCTAACAAAGCCTGACTAAGTCCAAATTAGATCTTAGGGAAAACCTAGCAAAGTCTTGCTAATGCCTAGACAATGTCTAGCAAAGCATGGCTAAGTCTTAGGTAACGTCTATCAAAGCCTCCCTAAGGCCTAGCAAAGTCCTGCTAAGGCCACGGTAAGTTTATGTAATGTCTAGATAAGGCCTGCCTAAGGTCTTGCAAAGTTTGGTCAAAGAATTACAAAGCGTGGCTAATGCATATGTAAGGCTTAGTAAAGTCTGGCTAAGGATTAACACAGCCTGGCCAAGGCCTAGGTAAGGCCTGATTAGGTCTAGCAAAGCCTAACTAACTCCATAAATGCCTAGGTAAGGCTTAGCAAAGCCTGGTTAAGGCCTAGTTACTGTCTTGCCAAGATTGGCTAGAACGCAGGTAAGACTTAGAAAAGCGTGGCTAAGGCCTCGCTAAGGCTTGGCAAGACATTACACCTAGGCCTAGATATGGCCTGACTAAGGGCTAGCAAAGCCTAGCTAAGACCTTGGTAAAGTCTATCAAAGCCTGACTTATGCCTAGGTACGGTCTAAGAAAGTCTGGCAAATGCCTGCGTAAAACATAGTTAAAGCTTACCAAAGCCTCGCCAGGGCCTTAGTAATGTCGTGCAAAGCTTGGCTAAGGTGCAGGTAATGCCTATCAGCTTACTTACGGCCTAGGTAATACTTAGCAAACCTCTCTAACCTGGCTACGGCCTAGGCAATGTCTAGCAAACCATGGCTAAGGGCTATGTAAAGTTTATCAAAGCCTGACCAAGGCCTGAATATGGCCTGGCAACGGCCTGGCTAAGGCCTATATAAGGCCTAGCAAAGCCTAACTAAGGCGTGGAAACGGCCTAGCAAAGCCATGTTACGACCTAGCTAAGGTCTAGTTAGGAATTAGCACAGCCTTCTGTGGCCTAGGCAAGGCCTTTGTAAGGCTTAGTAAAGCCTGGTTACGGCCTCTAGCAAAGCTTGGCTAACGACTAGGTAATGCCTAACAACTCCTGACTAAGGCCAAGGTAGGACCTAGTTAAGACCTGGCAATGTCTGTCTAAACCATATGCAATCTCTAGCAAAGCATAGGTAAGGCTTAGATAGTCTATCAACGCCTCGCTTAGGCCTAGCTATGGCCTAGCAAAGTCTGGCTACTGTCTAGGTAAGACCAATATGAGGCTTACTAAAGCCTGGCTAAGATTGAACTAATGTCTAGATAATGTCTACCAAAGCATGGCTACAGCCTGGCTAAGGTGTTGCAAAGTTTGCCCAAGGACTAGGTAAGGGTTAGCAAAGTGTACCTAAGGCCTAGGTAAGACTTAAGAAAACCTGGCTAATGCCTAGGTAAGGCCTAAGTGGGGCCTAGGCAAGCCTGGATAATGCTTAGGTAATGTTTTGCAAAGCCTGGCTCGGGCTTAGGTAAGACTTGCTAAAGCCTTAGTAAAGCCTGGTTAAGACATATGTATGGCCTATTTAAGGCCCAGCAAAGCGTGTTTAAGGCGTATGTAAGGCGTAGTAAAGCAATGATAAGGCATAGCAAATCATTGCTTAGGGATAGTTAATGCCTAAGTAAAGTTTTGCAAAGTCTGCCTAAGGCCTTTTTAGGGCTTAACAAAACCTGACTAATTCCTAGTTAAGGCTTAAAGACGTCTGGACAAGCCTAGCTAATGCCTAGGTAAATCTTAGCAAAGCCTTCTAAGTCCTGGCGAATGCCTGTCTAAGAACTGGCTAAGGCCTATGTAAGGTCTTGCAAAGTCCATGTGAGACTTACGGCGTAGCAAATCCTGACGAAGGCCAAGATAAAGCTTGGTTAAGCCTGGCTAAGGCCAATGCATGGCCTAGGTAAATCTTAGCAAAGCCTAGCTAAGACCTAGCAAAGTATGGCCACAGTCTGGTTAACAGCTGGCTACAGCCTGCCAAGGCCTGGCGAAGGTCTGTTTAAGGCCTTCTAAAGCCTATGTACTGTCTTGCATAGACATAGCAATAACATGCGAAGGTCATGGTAAGGTCTTGAAAAGCTTGGATGCGACCTATGTAAATACTAGCACAGCCCATCTGAGGCCTAGGTATGGACCAATAAAGTCTGGTCAAGGTCTAGCTACGGCCTAGGTAGTGCTTAGCAAATCCTGGCTAAAGCCTATGTAATGTAGTGTAAGACCTAGCTAAGGTCTAGGTAAGGCCTAGTAAAGCCTGGTTAAGTTCCAGGTAATGCCCATGTAAGGCTTATCAAAGCCTAGCTAATACCTAGGAAAAGCCTGGCAAACCCTGGCTACGGCCTAGGTAATATCTTGCTAAGCTTCCCTAAGGCCCAAGTAAGGCCTAGTCAGGCTTTGTTAAGCCTAAACTAGGTCATGCCTAGGTATTTGCCTGGCTTTCATAAGCCTTACGTAGACCTTATCTAGGTCTTAGCCAGACTTTACTAGGCCTTTGCCATGCCTTGGCCAGGTCTTGCCTGGCTTTACATAGGCATTTGCCAGGCTTTGATAAGATTTACCTAGGCCATACATGGGCCTTAGCCAGGCTTTACCAAGCTTTAACTAGGCCTTCGCCAGAATTTGCTACGCCTTAACTAGGCCTTAGAAGGTTTTGCATAACCTTACATAGGTCTTAACTAGGCCTTAGCCATGGTTTGCGAGGCCTTACCTAGGCCTTAGCTAGCCTTTGCAAGACCTTTTCTTCGCCTTAGCCTGTTATTGCTAAGTCTATGTAAGACCATACAAAAGCGTTAGAAGGCCTTAGCCTGACCTTCGCCAGGGCCTAGGCAGGCCGTAGACAGCCGTTAACCAGGCCGTGGCCAGACTTTACTAGGCCATACATAGCCCTTAGCCAGGTTTTTCTAAGATTTATCTAGGTCATACATGGGTCTTAGCCAGGCATTACCAAGCTTGAACTAGGCCTTCGTCAGGATATACTACGCTTTAACTAGACCTTAGTCAGCCTCTGCAAGACCTTATATAGGGCTTAGCCAGCCCTTAGACATGCCTTAACCTGGACTTTGCTAAGATTTACCTAGCCATTACCTAGGCATTGGCCAGGCATTGTTATGTCTTAAGTAGGACCTAGTCAGGTTTTGCTAAGCCGTAATACGGCCCAACCATACTTTGCCAAATTGTACTTAGGCCTTAACTAGGCCGTAGCAAGGGTTGGCTAGGCCCTACATAGGCCCTAACCAGGCTTTACAAGACCTTACCTGGGCCTTAGCCTGTTATTGATAGGTCCATGCAATACTTTCATAGGCTTTAGAAGACCTTAGCCAGACATTAGGCAGGCCTTAGTCAGGCATTAACCGGGCCTTAGCCAGACTCTTCTAGGCCACACATAGACCTGAGTCAGGCTTTGCTAAGCCTTAAATAGGCCTTAGTCAGTATTTCCTAGGCCTTGCTTGGCCTTATCCAGGATTTGGTAGGACTTATCCATGCTTTACCAGGCCTTACATATGCCGTAACCACGCTTTTCTAGGACTTAACCAGGCTTTACTAAGGCCTTACTAAGTCTTACCTAAGCCCGAGCCAAGCTTTGTTAAACATTGCCTAAGCATTACCCAGGCTTGCCTAGACAACACACTTAGGCCTTACTTAGGCCTTAGCCAAGTTTTGTTAAGCCTTACCTAGGCCTTAGGTACACTTTGCCCACCCTTACCTAGTCCTTGGCCAAGGTTTGCAACACCTTACCTAGGCCTTGCCAGGCTTTGGTCGACCTTATCTGGACATTACCTAAGTGTTAGCCCGGATTTAGTAAGCCTCACATTGGTATTAGCTAGGCGTTAGCCAGACTTTGCTAGGCCTTAACTAGGCCTTAGCGAGGCTTTGGCAGACCACCTAGGCTATAGCCATGCTTTTTCAAGAGATTGCCGAGGGCATGGCCAGATTTTGTTAGGTTTTACCTAATCCCTACCTTGGCCTTAATCAGGATTTGTTAGGCCTTATCTAGTTGTAAGCGAAGCTTTGTAAGACACTACCTAGGCCATGATCAGGCTTTGTTAAACCTTACAAAGGCCTTGCCTCGACCGCAGAAGGCTTTGCTGATTCCTAACTAGACGTTACGTATGTCGTAACATGGCTTTGCTAGGCTATTGTCATGCCTTAGCTAGCTTTTTCTAGGTCTTAGACAGGTCGTTGCTAGGCCTTAATCAGGCCTTAGTTAGGCTTTGATGGACTTTACCTAGCCCTTAGCCATGGTTTGCTAGACATTGCCTACGTCGTAGCTAGCCTTTGTTATGCCTTATCTAGGCGTTAGCCAGGTTTGCTAAGCATTACCTAGGCCTTAAGCAAGCTTGATAGGCGCCTGCGCCGTTGCCAAGCTGTGCAAGACCCTGGCTAGCCTTTGGCAAGCTTTAACTATGCTTTACGCAAGCATTGGCCATACTTTCCCAGACCGTAACTAGGCATAGTTAAGGCTTGGCAAGACATTACCTAGGCCTAGATACGGCCTGACTAAGGCCTAGCATAGTCTAGCTAAGGCGTGGATTAAGTCTAGTAACGCCTAGCTAAGACCTAGGTAAAGTCTATCAAAGCCTGGAAGCTATGGATTCGTAGATCAAAGATGCCCTTGGTAAAAAGACTGCGTTTATACAATGTAACCTGCGTATCCTTGATGATGTTTAACAACAGGTGGGCAGCTCCAAAGGCAGCTCTAGACAAACTTGACGCCTGCCACCGCAAACACCTACGCACCATCACTGGACACTGGGGGCCAGAGAGCATACTTTCCAATGATGCACTATACAAGATGTGTAACACGCCGCCGCTGTCTGTAAAAGTCGCCCAGCAAAGATGGTCCATGTTTGGCCATGGGCTAAGAATGCCAGAAGAAACACCAGCACAGAGAGCATTGGAATTCGCCCTACTCGGAGCCAGCAAATACAGAGCCAGGAGAGAACGTCATTGCATAAATCTGCTAAGCATGCTACGAGGTGACCTCAAGAAAGCAGGATTAGGTACACTCATGTCAAGAATGGACCTGAGGAAGCTAAGGATTTTGGCTGAGGACAAGACACAGCGGGCAAAAGCGAAGAACGACTGATTGCAGCTGTAGGATGTTTCTATTACTACAGCCGCAGAATACAGTAATCATACATACATAGTGGATATCAGCTTAATTCAAATATTACTGACCTTATATGACCCGCCCTAGCTGGTATTATTTATTCGCTCGGCATACGCCAGAGCGCATAGGTCAAGCTGCGTCACTCATTGGTTCCCGCCAAAATGACATAAATGGTATTTAGTTGCTTTTTCTAATTATTCTGATTTATTTCTGTTTTTCACTGGTGGCTATAGTTTGATTATTATAAAAATCTGCCATTGTAAAGCATATGTTAGTTCCTTGATCCATTTCCTTTAAGTAGCCTACCTTGTTACACATTTATAAATCGTAATTTCAATTCCACAGGACAACCTGATAGAGACTTACATGACTATTACAAAGCGGACATTAGGGAGATCTTACATCATCCAAACTTCACGTTTACTCATGAAGAGTACGACAACGACGTGGCGCTGTTGTGGCTCCATAAGCCAATAACATTCAGGTCTAGGGCGCGAGCAGTGTGTCTTCCAGATCATTTTGAAGGTGAGCCAATCACTATGATGCATGCCTTTATATGTTTCGAGGTACCGATAGAGAGATCGGACCTGTCACTGGTGTATCTGATGTCATATTCGATTACATGACTAGTTATCTGACGTCACAATCAAAATGATGGTGCTCTATCAGGAAACTCAGCAAGTCCGTCATCAAGATGTACGAATCATATGTCTTTGATGAATTTACTTTAATAAACAGTTTTTTTAAAGAATGTTTGAAATTAAAATTCTTAAAAATTAATACTTTTAGAAGCTTAAATTGTGTATTGTGCCATAGGCAGCAACAGCTCTCTGTTGAATTAGACTCAAAATACTCAACAGCTTTCGTGTATAATTACCTTGAATTTGGGAGTTCGGGAATGCAGTGTTCAAAGTATATAGATCGATTCCGGCACGTGTGCAAAGTGGGTGGAGCTTTGCTTAAAACGGAGGCGACATCTAACATGGATCCATTCATGCTGCTATTATGATATTCTAGCTTCTGGTAGACACCTGGGGAGGTAAGGACCGGGTGTCAGGTGCGGTCTCAAAACCTGCAACATGAAAATAAAAATGGCCCATGAAAGGGGCGTGACATAGTAAGGTCTGGGTGTGTGGCCTAATTGCATTTATATCGTTGCACTGGTAAGAGGCAGGTTTTGGCTGGTTTTGCCATGACAGGGATAACATTTAAACCTGAAGCCTCCCAAATCGATATTTAAAGCTACCAATACATGTAAGCTGTTGAATACGTTGCCACTAATTTTGACTCGAAGCTCTTGAGGCCTAAGGTATCAACAACCACTTGCAGTCCAATTACTCTCAAAATATCCAACACAATATTTCTTACAATCTCAAAATCTTACATATCTAATGTACATTACCTTATTTTACAGTTGAATAACCATACAAAAATACTGGTACATAGGACCCTGCAAGCCTACTAATGCGGGCCTTTTCAAAATTATGAGAACTAGAACCACCCATGAACGATTATGGAATGAAGCATGTACACGCAGTGCTATATATATATATATATATATATATATATATATATATATATATATATATATATATATATATATATATAAATATATAAATCGCCAAGCAATTTCATCCAGCCTAGAGCCAAGCAAATTGGATGGCGATAAAATAGCCTACCGGCAAGGAGATCTCTCTGATTCTGCATTGCTACTCTTTGATAAAAATATAACCTCATCTCTACCTCTAGCTAAAAGCTCTACACCCTCGATTTGACTAGGGGTTGGACGTGATTTAGCGCTTTAGAATTATCTGCTCAAATAGCAGTTCATGAGCAAAAATGGTGTCATAAAATTTTAATTTAAGATAATTTATCAGATATTTGGTATCTGCGGGTATATATATATATATATATATATATATATATATATATATATATATATATATATATATATATATATATATATATATATATATATATAATTTAAGATAATTTATCAGATATTTGGTATCTGCAGGTATGCGGGATCTGCTGGACCTATATATATATATATATATATATATATATAGGTCCAGCAAATCCCGCATACCTGCAGATATCAAATATCTGATAAATTATCTTAAATAATAATTTTATGACACTGCTATTTGACCAGATAATTCTAAAGCTCTAACACGATATGAATTTATTGTTTAAAATGTGTACATGTTTTTCTTAGTGAAATTGTCAACGTTTATTATTGTAATCACTGCTTATAGGCCTACTGAATGATTTGTTCAGCCGACTGACTGCCTTACAGCGTTACCCGGGTCCTCCACCATGAAATAGATAATGGGGTATTGGCTCAGTAGAATTTTTCAATATGTAAACAAACACATTTCTTTTTAACATATAAACTATCTCACATTTATTATTTCATACACATGTTGTCACGAACGCTGACCAAGACGACTCTCCCAGCGTTCTCTCACCAGACGCTTTTTATCTTAGCCACTAGCTGATCGCCCACAGAGCCAGCCACTCTGTCATTAGTGAAACCAGATATCATGGTCAGTTATCCCCCTTGCCCATTACCAATTCCAACAATGATTTAACACATATAAACATAACACTAGAGCCGGTTGCTGACCCTTCCAATGAAATAAAAAATTCCATACCGAGATGCTTGACCCCGGAAAAGAAATTACTATTTACTAGATATGTTAGACAAGATTTATATTAAGAAAGAAATTCTGGTAAGAGATAAACTTATTATTAATTATTTAGTGTTTATAACTTATCGTAGTTTTGCATTGACTGATTTTTTCCAACTTGTTAAAGTTTCGCGCATTTTGTGCTAGACTATAAATAGCGACAAGTTAGCGTCTCTGCATTCATTCGCGTTCATTTTGCTAATATCGGACAGATTTCCCATGGCTCAATGGCCTAATCATATTAACATTATTAGTGATTTTCCAATAATCAATTTTCTATTTGATTTGATTTATATTTTATTCGCAGCGCCTAGTAATGATTCCTGTCAATATCAACTAAGGCCCTTTGCACAAATCATTAGGTTTTAACACTCGACAAGTCAATTTTTGCATGGGCTAATTATCCTGTGTGACATGACAACCCATGTGTAGAGGAGAAATAAATCTAATGGTCTTTAACCCCCTGATTGTCAGGTCAGTCAAGTGACCGGGAGTGGTAAAAACTAAACAAGATTTCCTAAAACCTGTGTCTACTTGGAGCACCCGCATGGTGAGCTAGGGCAAGTGAAATTCTAGGGCCACCACCACCCAATACCAGACTCAACTTGAACACTCTGAGGCCATTTACATCATATATGTCAGAGGTTCAGTTAGTAAGCATGGGTTAACATTTCAGGATTAGTTTGGCCAGATGTGGTTGATAAATAGTCCTTTGTCCATGACTAAACTTTCCGGGTGTTACCCAGCTGCACTCATTATCTATGCTGTCTTATGTTGTGTGAGATTTCCCTTCCATCGTATGGACGCGTAAGTACTGTGTAAAAAATTAATTAACCCTCTACAGGCTTCTGTGTTGGACTACAGAAATGCCCCTTTACTGACCCAAAAGTGCCACTGGATGATTGGATTAATTTAGAAACGAGCTTGATCAAAGTTGGTATGCAGAGGGAACGTATTACATCAGATTCACTTTCATGCTTGAATTGATAAAGAAGAGGTTACGTGACCCTAATAAACAAAATCGGCGTCCCACGGGTTAAACAGCTAAGAATTATTCATAAAATTGTATCACATTAGGATACGTGTTATGAGCATGCCTTCAACACAAGTTCCTGATTCATTATGCCTGACAGACGTTAACACCAGGACGACGATATGCACGGCGATCTGATTGGTCAAGAGAGTGATCATACCTTAGGCCACGCCCCTTTTACGGACATTATGCCTGTTAAACCCATCTAAAACGATCAATAGATCTGACCTATACCTTCTCGACGATGTAAAATGGCCTTACCAGTGTGAGGATATAAATGCAATTAGGCCATGCCACAGAGCTTCGGCCATGCCTCATTCATGAGTCATTAGGCCTGACAACGAGCCAACTAGTCAATAGAGGTGATATAGCCCAGGGAGATGATATAGAGGTCATTACCAGTATGGCCATATAAACACAATTGGGCCATGCACCCATACCTTAGGCCACACCCATTTCACGGGTCCGTAGGCCTGACAATGAGCCTGCTAGCATCAATAGAGCCGCCCTAACCCAGGCGAGGATATAGATGGCCTTAGCAGTGCGACGATATAACCACAATTAGGCCACGCTTCAAGACCTTAGGCCACACCCCGTTCGCGGGTCATTAAGCCTGGCAATAAGCCAATGGAATCAATCGAGTCGACCAACCCATGGTGACATATAGACAGCCTTACCAGTGCGATGATATGTACGTCGATATGATTGGCCTAGAGGTGGCACATGAGCTTGTATCAAGGTGATGACATAGACGCCAATCTACTTGGCCTAGAGGTATCACATGATCTTGTATTTGTGCGATGATATAAATGTCGATCTGATTGGCCTATGTGTAACGTGAGCTTATAGCAGGGCGACGATATAGACGGCGATCTGATTGGCGTAGATGTGCCACGTGATCTCGGCCATGTTCACCAATAACTTCTAACCTCATTACACCTGTCAATCATCGGCATGTGCCGCCCATATAGATCACAGAAAACAGCGAAGATATGGACGTCGATCTGATTCGTAGCCACCCAACCTTTTTTCGTGCCACAAAATGCTGAAATCGAATTGGTCGAGGGACAACAAAGATTTGAGTATTGTTGGTGCGAAAAAGGAGAAGTGCCTGATCCAATTATTGACGACGTCATCAAGCTCTCGACCCATCAGATCGACGTCTATATCGTCAACCTTGTACATTCCGCGCCAATTCCTAGCTATGACGCACCCATTTCTAGCTATATCGTGCCCATTTCTAGCTAAGCACCATCCACCTTTTATGCGTGTTTGAGTCTATTTATCTATTTTGAAGCCTGAATTCTCAGAATTCCAAGTTGAAGGTAATTATACAGTTAAATTGGTTTCAAATGAATTGATTAACGGTAGATCCTCCCGATATTTAACCCCTAGACAACAACTTTCCAATTTGACTCGCTTAATTGAGCACTACAGTGAGGCTCGCACCGTGACATGGTTCCAAAATTTTTAGAAAAGGACCAGAGGCTTTTTTCAGTGCCTTCGAGCAAACGGCTGTCGACCTAAATTGGCTGGTAAGTAGTTGGCAAATCTTAGTATGTACAGCGCTTTTTGGTCGGGCTCAGACAGCAGAAAATGGTTTAAATTCTGATGACTGAAAGGATTATCAGAAAGTCTAATCTGCAGTTTTGGGAGCATACTCAAAGGTTTCAGAAGTTGACAGTTGTTCAGGAGAGATGAGCAACTGGAGTTCAATTTCAGAAATCATTCTAAGAGGTTACAACAGAATTTTGATAACTGGCAAAAGACAGAAAACCGTCAAACATTCCAAGACTTACGTAATCTAATGCTCTTCGAGCAATTTCGACTTAATTTGCCACAACATCAGGGACGATTTCTTGATCTGCAAACTTCAGTCAAGAATCTTGAGGTTGCGGCCGATCTAGTGGAGATAAACAGTGTCAATATACAACCTTTTCGGAATCCATCTACCAATAACACATCATTTAAACCGGTTAAAAATGGCACTAACCGTAACTATAACAAGTAAAATACTGCTGGCCAAACTACAAAGTCTTCTTTGTGTTCTAGTGGTAGTCCAAACAGGAACCGTCCAAACATACCTTTTTCACCAAACAATGTATTAAGCCCGGTTCGCATGGATGGTAGAAACAACTCACCGGTGGAGAGGCACAGGTTGGCAAGTCCAAACAGAAATCAAGCTAGCACCCAATGCTGCTTCCGATGCAATTTGAGCGGACATTATGCTTCAAATTGTTCTCAACCTGTGAGTAGGTTTGCTCAGGTAGGTCGTAAACCACCCATGCCAATTGGAATTGAGGAGTCAGTTGTATCTTATTTGATTGATTGTTCTGACCCATCATTAACTAATGAGTTAACGAACGAAGATGAATTCGATCAGTTAAATACATCTGAGTCTTATGAATGACAGGAGATTGTGGTCGATCCACCTAAATTTCCCGAAGTTGACGTATTATTTAGAGATTATTGTTTAACCGGGGTGATTCGCTTAACTGTAAATAAAACAAGCATTGTTTCAACCCCGGTAACCATTTTGAAAGACACTGCTTCATCACAGACTTTGTTATTACAGTCATTGTTGGAGTGTCCTGAAGAGTCATATACAGGTTCTAGCGTATTAATCCGTGGCGTAAAAATGGAATTTGCGAAGATTCCATGTCATAAAATAAATTTAGAAATCGCAAACGAGATTCATAATGTAACCGTTGGAGTTGTAAAGAAATTACCTGTAGTAGTATTTCATTATTATTGGGAAATGATTTAAGTGCATTATTTATTAAGCCAGAGCAGCCTAAAGTATTATGTGTGGGTAAAAGTGCGGGGAGTACTTCCATGGCATGTCCCATAGTGTTCGACTTTCCATCTCTTGATTCGTGTGATGACATTTGTTTTCTCAATGACTATCCGACATGCATCGATGTGCGTGTGCATAGTCGAGATTTTCAAACTCAAACTTCCACATGTGTTGTTACGCGTGTGCATAGTCGAGATTTTCAAACTTAAACTTCGATGTGTGTCGTTACACGCGCCCAAGCTAGAGGTCATGTGATGAATCCAACAGGGATGGAGGTGGATGCTGGAACATCTAAAAGCACGTATCGCTGAAGGTCAAGGCCGCCAGAGCTAAAAATGTATTATTAAATATTAAGTTAACTATAATAATTTACCTGTCATAATATCGTGGAAGTCCTTTCATCGGTTTTATTCAGTGTGTCCTTGACAAAGTGTCAGCCTATACATCATCTGTTCCCTTTATATGGCTGATGGTTAAATTATATGCCTGTACCGTCAGACTCCACCTGTAAATACGTTGATTTTTACCTGACATTTTTTGTATAAAAACAAGTGGATTGTGATCTGTAAAAATCTCAATGGGAAATTTCGATGAACATAAATAGATGTTGAAATGTTGAAGTGAGACCACAAGAGCTAAACACTCCCTTTCGATTGTGGCGTATCTTAACTCATGCTTATCAAACTTTCTCGAGAAAACGCACACAGGGTAATCATGTCCCTGACTAACTGCCTGCATTAGGATAGCGCCTAATCCTAGATCACTAGTATCAATTACCAACTTCATTGGTTTTGCGTAATCCGGTGCGGCCAGTACTGGACTTGAATACAAAATTGCCTTGAGCTTATCGAAAGCATCAGTGCATTCTAATGTCCATAAAAATGGAACATTCTTTTTGAGCAAGTTCATCAGTGGAGCCGCAAAGTTTGAAAAATTCTTGCTGAATTTCCTGAAAAATCCAGCCATGCCCAGGAAACGCATGATTTCCTTACGATTTGTAAGGGCCGGGTAATTATGGATGGCCTCCACCTTGGCTGTTTTAGGACGAACTTTCCCTTGCCCAACTTCATGACCTAGATATGTCACAGTTGCTCTGGCAATCTCATTCTTTGGGAGGTTAACAACCAGATCCGCTTCTTTCATTCGTTCAAAAATTTGACGAATGGTTTCCACATGATCTTCCCAAATACTCGATTAGATAATTACATCATCGATGTATGAATCACAATTTTTAATTGGTGCTGCCAGTGTGTTCATCAACCTCTGAAATGTTGAACCACTGTTTTTCATTCCAAATGCCATTTTTAAGTATTCATAAAAACCGGAAGTTGTCACAAATGCTGATATTGACCTCGCTCGATCTGTTAAAGGTACTTGCCAATAACCTTTTAGCAAATTAAACGTAGTCACATATTTCGCATTTCCGATTCTGTCAATACAATCGTCAGTTCTCGGTATTGCGAAACTATCACGTCGCGAAGTTACATCATTAACACGGCGGAAGTCAGTACAAAACCGGAGGCTGCCATCAGGCTTCGGTACCAAGACACATGGACTACTCCAAGGGCTAGCGCTAGGCTGTATATACCTATTTTGTAACATATACGCAATCTCTTTATCGATTGTTTCAGATTTCATTGGGTTTGTACGGTAATGAGATTGCTTGGTTGGTTTGGCATTGCCCACGTCTATATCATGGCTAATCACCGAAGTGCATCCTGGAGTATCTTTGAAAAGACACGGATACTGGTTACACAAAGATACTATGTCTTGTCTCTGATTATCCTTTAAATAGGACAATGTGTCGGACAATGACGACAAAGCATTTGTGTTGTCCATCTTTGGCTCGCATATTTTCTCAGTTGTTGATGTGAGATCAATGACGTCATCAAGGTGGAATACCTTTTCATCCACTTGTAGGATGACCACATCGTTGCAAGGAATAGTGACGTCACGATCAATATACTCGTGTAAAGGATTAATATGGCAACATTGGAGGGCTTTACGTTTTCCTGGGGTTTTAATCCAGTAATTCAAATCACCATCATGACATGTGATAACGTAAGGTCCTTCATATTTCGCTTGTAAAGGATTACTTGCCACTGTAGTCAGCTTTAGGACTTCATCGCCAACTACAAAACTTCGCTCTCTAGCAATTTTATCATACCACCGCTTTTACTCATTCTGGCTACTCTTCAGATTTTCTGCTGCAATGTCGCGAGTCATACATAACTGTGTACGTAAATTGGCGACGTAATCAATCAGATTACTATCCGAGCGCGGAGTTAATAGTTGCTCTTTCAATACAGTTAAAGGACTTCGGACTGTATGCCCAAATAACAGTTCATTTGGAGAATATCCACGTGATTCGTTAACTGTATCGTGGATATAAAACATGAGCAAATTAACCCCTTGATCCCAATAACGTAAGCTTTCAGTACACAATTTTCGCAGCATAAGCTTAAGAGTACCATGCTTTCGTTCTAAAGCGCCCTGAGACTCAGGTTGATAAGAGGTGCTAGTTATATGCTTAATACCAAGTTCTTGACAAACTTGTGCAAAAATATTCGATATGAAATTTGACCATTGGTCAGTTTGAATTTTGCGTGGTAAACAAAAAATGTCGAAAAAGTTTAGCAGGTCTTTTACCACGGATTTTGCTGTAATAATTCTCAGTGGAACAGCATTAACAAATCTTGTACTTGAACAAAGAATTGTTAGCAAATACTGATTGCCAGCCTTCGTACGACTGAGTGATCCAACACAATCCAAGACAATTTTTGAAAATGGTTGGCCAAACGCCGGAATCGGTGACAACGGCGCTTTGACTATGAGTTGGTTTGGTTTGCCAACTAATTAGCAGGTTTTACAGGATGTACAACACGTTTTTACATCACTGTGAATTAAAGCCTAGTAGAAATTGCACGTAACGATGGAAGTGATCTTTTTAAGGCCAAAATGTCGACCCTATTGTGAGCCGTTATGAGCCTGCTCAAGTACTTTATACCTGTACTGCACAGGTAGGACTAATTGATCTACCACTCTGTGTTTATCATCTGGTTTTGAATCACGTGGAGTGTATTTACGTCTGAGGATTCCGTTATCCCAGTAATAACAGATACGGTAGTTACGCCTCATCTCTGGATCACTAACCAGAGGAAATACATGCTCTAACCCCTTATCCTCAATTTGCAGACGTGCCAGTTCCCAGGAGCTGTACTCCAACTTGGGACCACCTGCAAACCTGACAGCGATACATGCTTTTAGATGTTCCAACATCCACCTCCATCCCTGTCGGATTCATCACATGACCTCTAGCTTGGGCGCGTGTAACGACACACATCGAAGTTTAAGTTTGAAAATCTCGACTATGCACACGCGTATCGACACATGTCGGATAGTCATTGAGAAAACAAGTGTCATCACACGAATCGAGAGATGGGAAGTCGGACTCTATGGGACATGCCATGGAAGTACTCACTGCACCGTTACCCATACATAATGCTTTAGCCTGCTCTGGCTTAATAAACAATGCAACTAAATCATTTCCCAATAATAATGAAATTGCTACTATAGGTAATTTATTTACAACTCCAACGGTTACATTATGAATGTCGTTTGCGATTCCTAAATTTATTGTATCACGTGGAATCTTCACAAATTCCATTTTCACGCCACGGATTAATAGGCTAGAACCTGTATATGACTCTTCAGGACACTCCAGCAATGACTGCAATAACAAAGTCTGTGATGAAGCAGTGTCTCTTAAAATGGTGACCGGGGTTGAAACAATGCTTGTTTTATTTACAGTTACGCGAATCACCCCGGTTAAACAATAATCTCTAAATAATACGTCAACTTCAGGAAATTTAGTTGGATCGACGACAATCTCCTGTCATTCATAAGACTCAGATGTATTTAACTGATCGAATTCATCTTCGTTCGTTAACTTATTAGTTAATGATGGGTCAGAGCAATCAATCAAATCGGATACGACTGACTCCTCAATTCCAATTGGCATGGATGGTTCACGACCTACCTGAGCAAACTTACTCACAGGTTGAGAACAATTTGAAGCGTAATGCCCGCTCAAATTGCATCGGAAGCAGCGTTGGGTGCTAGCTTGATTTCTGTTTGGACTTGGCAAACTGTGCCTCTCCACTGGTGAGTTGTTTCTACCATCCATGGGAACCGGGCTTAACACAGTGTTTGGTGAAAAAGGTATGTTTGGACAATTCCTGTTTGGACTACCACTAGAATGCAACGAAGACTCTGTAGTTTGTCCAGCAGTATTTTGCTTGTTATAGGTACGGTTAGTGCCATTTTTAAACAGTTTAAATGATGTGTTATTGGTAGATGGATTCCGAAAAGGTTGTATATTGACACAGTTTATCTCGACTAGATCGGCCGCAACCTCAAGATTCTTGACTGAAGTTTGCAGATCAAGAAATCGTCTCTGATGTTGTGGCAAATTAAGTCGAAATTGCTCGAAGAGCATTAGATTACGTAACTCTTGGAAAGTTTGACTGTTTTCTGACTTTAG
Organism: Chaetoderma sp. LZ-2023a; assembly: GCA_034401795.1. NCBI lineage: Eukaryota > Metazoa > Mollusca > Caudofoveata > Chaetodermatida > Chaetodermatidae > Chaetoderma > Chaetoderma sp. LZ-2023a. The sequence goes on along the minus strand of CM067360.1, from coordinate 45,155,623 downwards.
CCAGTTATCAAAATTATGTTGTAACCTCTTAGAATGATTTCTGAAATTGAACTCCACTTGTTCATCTCTCTTGAACAACTGTCGATATGCTTCTGGAACCTTTGAGTGTGCTCCCAACACTGCAGATTTGATTTTCTGATAATCCTTTTGGTCAGCAGAATTTAAACCATTTTCCGCTGTTTGAGCCCGACCAAAAAGTGCTGTACGTACTAAGATTGGCCAACTACTTACCGGCAAATTTATGTCGACAGCCGTTTGCTCGAAAGCACTGAAAAACGCCTCTGGATGCCTTTCTAAAAGTTTTGGAACCAGTTGAGTTTCACTTGATATATGAAATTGTGGAGTTCTAGGTTGAACAATATCTACAGGAATGTATGGTGTTCTTTTCAAAACTTCCAATTCATACTCCTGGTGTCTGGCGTCACTCTCATGTTTTCGTGCTTCTGCGTCACGTGTCCGTGCCTCCATGTCATATTTGGCTGTTTCATATTTGAAACGAAGTTCGTCTTTTTTAAATCGTGTTTCCTCTGATTTTAGGTGTAACTCAGCCAACTTATATTACATAATGCCATTTGAAGCAGATTCCTCATTGGCTTGAACCGCAGGTCCTGACTTGATGGATACGTCATCAGGATCTTTAAACCTAGACTCGTCATCCTCATCCTCTTGAGGAAGATGATCTAAATCGGTCTGATCCATAATCATATCTCCACTGTCCACCAACGATTTGATTATCAGCTTCTGTAATGTTGGTTTACTTATCTGACATGGAACCTCAATCTTATAATGCACGGCTATGGCTCGCAAATAATTTACAGTCACAGCCAATACCATGGGAACTGCCGGATGTGCAGCAAAACTTCTTACAAAAGAGTCCATTATGTAAAGTGGAACCCAAACCAGAAGACGTGAACCAGACTAAGTTAATTCAGATTAGTCACACATGACTAGCTTAGCTAACCAAATCTGACCTGAACAAACCCAGTATCAAAATAACTTATCCGAAAATACAGGAAAAATACAATACAGTTTACTACTAACTATAAAATAATAATTAAATCAGAGAGACTAAGTCTCACAATAACCACTAAATAATGCAATTCTTATTTACTTGTATGATTAATGCTCTTACGCCGACAAAAATAAACTTTCAAGGATGATAGATGCGTAAGTATCATACGCGACTGACACCTGGTAAGTTATCTCCCTTTACCTGTTACAGTTAATCATGCATCGGAATGCATTGATCAGCGCATTAACCCAAACACGTTTTATTGAGCTGATGCCATGTACACTGTCGTAGAGACAAGAATAATCAATAATGTATCGTGACTCTATGAGTTTTTTACTTCGACAGCAGGTTAGTTCAATTCTTGACACACATGAATTGGTCCACCTTATAGGTTGTATAAATTCATCTGTATTACTGTTTACCGATGCGAAAATTCATTCAAATGTAGAATTTTATCACAAATTTCTGTCTGAAAATTTTGAAATTCCAATTCAGAATACGCTGATTCCGAAATCTTGCCTGACGAAATTCGATAACGTGCCCAGGTATCTCTATAAATATACAAGACAAATTTGGTCTGATGCTAATTAAATCAGTCTTGAAACTTGACAGTTTTGACAAAATTTCATTAAATTCAACAACAGATGGAATGAATTCTATACCAAACCTGGTCTGAATGCGTGCTATTAAATCGTTTACGCCAATACAGACATAAACTACGATTCTCTCGGTGACATATGTGTCCTCACGTAAATATGACAAAACGTCTTATCTCGAGCTTTCAATAGTCGCATCACGACGTATCAAGTAATTAACTGGAAGCTCTGGTTGTTTGAATTTGTTGAAACTAAATGCTCGACTAGAGGCTACCAGTATACAGCGCATTTGGTTAACTACACTCGAACTAACTGTTTACCTTGCAATACTGGTATATACTAACTCAAGGTTTCAAAGATTTATTAAAATCTTTATGAAATCCGTAAGTCAATCTAACCTTCTTGCACGGGAGGGGAAAAAAATAACACTCTGAAATATTGTGTTAAATATATCTTCCCCGTAACGAATTCTTAATTAGCTTATAGCTATATAGCTCTGCTCAATGTAAATAGTGTTTTAAATTCAAGGGTTATCTCGACACATGCTGAAATACAACATGACAATGCGTTACCGGTGACCAATACTCATGTTAGTTTCTGAAAATCGATTTCATCGGAAATCTATCATGATAAACGTTGTATTGGTTTTGTATCGACAGAGTATTAACCCTCCTGTAACAAATTTGCTATTTGACCACGATATGCAATAACACTATCAATTGAGTGTCGAGAATATTTCAATGCATAATCAACGAATGCTGAAAAATAAGAATACATTAATGTGGAGATGATATGATACTGTGCTGTCGGTCAGAAAATACTCGTTTTTACCCCTAAGTTTTTTTTTATCAATTTCTGTTCGACCGGTAATGTAATTTAATCTTTCATTATTTAATTGCCAAAACTAACACCGAAAATTTGTTTTCTTTTAATCCATCATTAATGGTTGAATATTTTAAAAGCCAAAATACGTCTTATAGTGTTTAAAAGTTATAAGAAAAAATTAGTTCTCTTGACCAATAATATGCGATTGCAAACTAACAATCCCAATTTGACCAACTATACTGCATTTAACAACATTGCTAAAACTTAAAATATTTTAGCAATTCCGCAAAAAAACCAATGCACAAATATAGCATATAAATGTGTTCACTTTGCGTAATTTAACCACTTATTTGCCGCTGACCAACAAACAATAAGGAAGCTAGATATGGTCTGATGATGACCCCGTTATAAGTGGTAGTCAATATACCATTACGTAATTACTAACCTATACTAATTAAATAATTAAGATGTGTAGTAGATTGGCACTTCGGATTGGTTTTTCCATTTCGTAACCCTGTATCTTCTTGGATATTGAGATCGCCCTATAAGGCCATTCTGAGGTCAAGACGTCATCATATTGGATCTTCGAAAGATGATGTTACCATATTGAGTCAATTTGAAAAAGAGAACGCCATCTTGAGTCTCCTGATTCTGTCAATCCACCATCTTGAATTCATTTGAGTCATAATTGCATTGACTTAACCTCGGTTTAGTTAAGCAATTCGGATCAAATGAATTGATTAACGGTAGATCCTCCCGTTATTTAACCCCTAGACAACAACTTTCCAATTTGAATCGCTTAATTGAACACTACAGGGAGGCTCGCTCCGTGACAATATTAAGCAAAATGTAAATTCACCAAAACATGCGATTCGTACATCTTTTTGCGTTTCTTGATATAGCTTGCTCATTTGATTGTGACGTCAGCTAACTAGTGAAGTAATCAAAAAAAATATAAGCACAAAATACACAAATGATGTTTATCAACTTGAAAGTAAGAAATGGCTTCTTACAGTTTGATAACGTGTCTTACTGGGCTGGTACTGTGCCAGTACTGGCCCACAACCAGCGGTATCAGAGGAGAATATGGTATTCACATTTTTGGCAGGGCCCCCCCCCCCCCCCTCCACACACACACGCACGCACGCACGCACGCACGCAAGCACGCACGCACGCACGCACGCACGCACGCACGCACGCACGCACGCACGCACGCACGCACGCACGCACGCACACACGCACGCACATCCTAGGGCATTTGGATGGGACACCCCTCTTAGACACTCCCCACTCCCACCCCCACAGATTAGTACCACCGCATGATAGGGCTCTACACTCGCCCCTTGTAGCCACCCTATCGCCTTTGCAAGATGACGTCACTGTATAAAGGTATTCATTTCTGATCTATGTGCCGCCCATTTCTAGCTAAACTAGCCCCACTTTATTGCGCATGTTGGAATCGATTTTAAACGTTGAAACCTGAATTCCCAGAGTCTAAATTACCATGTGTCTAGACAGCTAAACTGTTGGGTATTTAAAAAATAATTTTACTGGTAGCTGTCAAAGTAGTTTCAAAATATTCAACAGAATATTTAGTAAATGTAAATTCTTCAAAGATATACACTCCGTGCACGCTAGTGACGGAATTTCTGTTCTCGTGACGGAGATACGTCATTTTGATTGAGATGTCAGCTAACATGTGGCAATTTCATTATGACGTCAGACACTAGAGTGACAGATCGGATCCCTGCATTATAGCCGCCAGATGTGTGGCTTTGTCAAAATACCAAAGACCGACAGATAGACAGCCAGGAATAGGGACCTTTCCAGTTTTAGCTATGACCCGCCCATCTTTAGGTAAACTCGACCCACACCTCGCTCGTGTTAAGCCTTAAAGACGGATCAAATCGAGTCATTCATGCCATAATTAATTCATCCTACATGCCACTTAGTTGATTATGACGTAATATGACGGATAAACTGGAAATGTTCATTAGCTACAAGTTGTAAGCTCTACAAATTTTGATATGTTAACTTTCCGGCTAATATTCAATGGATGAATACACTTTTATCTATGTCCCGCCCTTCTTTAATTAATCCCTGTCCATGCGTTGCCGTATTGGGATCGATCGAAGCCTAAATTCCCATATTCCCAATATCACGGTAACTATATAGGTAAGTTGTTGAATATTTTGAAACTAATTTGGCTGGGTCCTGTTGCTGCAGCAAATTAGTTTCAAAATATTCAGCGCAATGTTTAGTAAATAGTAGAGACATACAATTCGTACAGCTGGCAGACTTTTAAAACCTCGTGACGCAGTTAATTACGTCATGCATTATGTGTTTTGATTGTGGTGTCAGCCTATATGTGACGTAATTCATTATGGCGTCACATTCTCGAGTGACTGATTGTATTCATCCGTTTTACTGCTTTGTCATACAGGTGATGTCGGTAGAAATTGGTACACAACTGACAGGCGCGAGAGTTATGTGTTGGGCTGGGGTTCACGAAAAAAACTTAAGCCGAATGAACACCATGATCATGAGAGGTCCTTGAAAGCTGTTGGCGTTATAGTGGCTGAAAATGATACATGTCTTCAGAGCTTTACTAAAGAACGAGCGCGATTCAAGTCTACGTTTAACAAAACCCTCATGTTTTGCGCGGGTAAGCGAGCTTAACAACACCCTCATGTTTAGTGCAAGTAAGCGAGCATGTGATGTGAACATACAGGTAATGCAAATTGTGCCATATGCTTACGTTATATATATATATATATATATATATATATATATATATATATATATATATATTCTAAATAAAATGCTCTTGTGATTTCTAGCTGCGGAAAGTAGCTCTAATAGTAGCTCAATAAAGCGCACTATAACTAAGGCCGTGTTCTCAAATACCGAAGTATGGCGTTATTCCCGATTAACTCTCTAGTGAGAACACGCCTTAGTCAGTGTATGCCAGACTATCTCTTCTTCTTCTTCTTCTTTTCGATCGCTGGTATCACACTTGGAGAGCCGTTCTCAAGATGAAATATGTGGTTTTCTGCAGTTCTTCCACAGGCCCATACAGCTTTTCAAGAAAGGAGGTTGACAAAGGCCAGATCTCTTCTCTCAGCAGCTGATACGTACTGCAACATTGAAGTATGTGCTCTGTGGTCTGTTCTGCTTCTCCACAAGGACAAGCGGGCGATGTCGTAAGGTGGAACCGCCTGTACATGCATTGGTTTAGTCTGTTATGTCCAGTTCTGAGACGAAAAATGGTTACTTGCTCTGGCCTCGAGAGATGATGGTAGGCATCTTCTGAGTGAGGTGTTCTATAGAGTGACTTGATGATAGTCTTCATCTCTGTATGCGTAACCATGTTTTCTGTCTGATTCTCTTCTGCACCCACCTTTGCCATCTTGTCTGCTTCCTCATTTCCTTGGACTCCACAGTGTGAGGGGATCCACTGCAATGCTATCCGAAAGCATTTGATGGTTTGTAGTGCTTCTTCAAGTTGTGGCAGCCTACCTTTGGTGATAGCCTCAAGGACGGAGCGGGCATCAGATAAAAAGACAATCTGTGCAATAGGGTCTGCTGTTCTGCTGATGGTATTAGCTGCATGGACCAGTGCTTCGACTTCAGCTCTGTAGTTTGTGCAGTGTTTGCCTGTCGGTATTGCAGCTGACTCATGTTGTCCGTTTGGATACTGTATGTGCAGTCCGGCACCTCCGCTCCTAATTGCATCTTGGCTGATCCATCTGTGTAGATCCTTAATCCATGTCTCCTGAGGGTACATTTCCTCCAGCATGGCTAGGGTCAGGGCCTCCTTGCTCACATCACTGTGTTCATCTTTGGTTGTGAGATGAGGTACTGTGGTGCGAATAGCTATTCTCTCTAGTTTGTTTTCCCAGGGTGGAGGATCAAGGGTGTGGTTTGGGTCTTCTATTTGTGCTGGCAACATTTCTTGGTGTTTCCTTTGAAGTGCTTTTGTCTCTTTCACAAAACTTGATCTTTTAAGTCTTCCTAATGACAGCTGTGCTTGCCTGATCCTCATCGGGTGGTTGTTGAACGATTTGAACTTTGCAGCTTGGATCAGTGCTTTGCATTCCCTTCCTTTACTAAGTGGGGGGATGCCTGCTGTCTGCTCCATTTTTTCTATTGGTGTTGATCTCATTCCACCAGTGATGATGCGCAGTGCCTGGTTTTGTACTCTGTCGAGGTTCCGTTGATGAGATTTAGCTGCTGTCATCCATGAGCAGGACCCATACTCAAGGTGTGGTCGTACGGCACATAGGTAGATGGTCTTGAGGATCCTTTCATTGGCACCCCATTTTGTTCCTGCCAGCTTCCTCATGATGTTTAGCTTCCTTCTGGCCTTTACCTCTGCGTTCTGGATGTGCTCCTTCCATGTTAATCTTCTGTCATAGGTGACTCCCAGGTATGTCTGCTGGTCCTCGTACTTGAGTGGAGTACCGCCCAGTGTCAGATTGCCAACCTTGGTTTTGGTGGACAGTGAGAATAGCATGGCTGATGATTTTTCTTTGTTGATGGTAATACACCAGGGATTGGCCCAAGCTGTAATTCTGTCCAAGGCGAGCTGCAGTCTGTACGTGGCAGTCGTTGCGTACTCCTCGGTGCACCAGAGTACGAGGTCATCTGCATAGAGCGGTGCTTGGATCCCATTGGGCAGCTCTGCTACAATATCATTAATGAAGAGTATGAACAGAGTTGGTGATAATACTCCTCCTTGTGGTAACCCTTGTCTCAGCAATACATTCTGTCCAGATTGTCCATCCAGACTATCTCAAACCCTACTGATCTGCCTTTGCTCAAATTTTCCTACAACGACGGGACTGGGCGTACAAGAGAGTAGAAAAGGTACGAGATAGGCGACTGCACTGATTGGCTGAGAGCTTGATGACGACTACTCATTTGTAAATTAGACAACTTCCCTTTTCTCCCGCCAAAAAAATACTCAAATCAATTGCAATCGGGCCACAACACAAGCAAACATGACACTAGCTGTATTGTTAGCTCACCTGGCCTGAAAGGCCAAGTGAGATTATGCCATAGCGACCATCCATCGTATGTCCGTCAACTTTTCCTTTAAATGACTTCTCAAGAACAACTAGGCCGATTTAAATTATATTTGGCAGGAAGCAGCCTTATGGAATAAGGATCCAAGTTTGTTCAAACAAAGCGAATCAGCTGATTTGGCCGGTGGTCATCTTGGATTTTGACAGATTTTAGGAACGGCTTTAAAAATCTTCTCCGAAACTGTTTGGGGGATTGATGCAAATCTCATGAGATATGATCTAGGGCAAGAGCTTAACCAAGTTTGTTCAAGGGAGCTTGATTGGTCAGATGGTTCGACCGCCATATTGGTTGACTTAGTTTTAGTGAAAACTGCTTCTTCAGAACCTCTGAAGGGATCGGGCGAAATTTGACAGATATGGTTAGGAACTAGGGCACATTAAAGTTTGTTCAAGCGAAGTTGATCCGTCAAAAAAGCTGGTCGCAGCTTGCCAATCAAAATATAGTGTGTTTTGCGGCCATCCTTGATTTTGTATTTGATGGCTTTAAAGGCTGAAATTGGTTTGATATATGTTTTTGGGTATTCTGATCTCAAATTTACAATTTTCGAAACTGTCAGATAAACGGTTTGGCAGCCATCTTGGATCATTTTCCCGCCAAAAGCTTCCATGCTAAAGCAAATGGAAATTTAAAATATCTTCTCGAGCCAAAAAATACTCAAATCAACTGCAATCGGGGCCACACCACAAGCAAACATGACACTAGCTGTATTGTTAGCTCACCTGGCCTGAAAGGCCAAGTGAGCTTATGCCATGGCGACCGTCCATCGTGTCCGTCAACTTTTCCTTTAAATGACTTCTCAAGAACTACTGGGCCGAAGTTTGTTCAAACGAAGCTGATCGGCCCATTTAGCCGATGGCCATCTTGGAATTTGGCCGATTTTTAGAAACGTCTAAAAATCTCCGAAACCGCTTGCAGGATCAATTTAAGACTCGTGAAGTATCATCTAGGGTAAAAGTCCAAATTTGTTTAATAGCTATCTTGGATGACTTAGTTTTCACACAAACAACTCCAGAACCTCTACTTATAGCCAATCATCTTTCGAGTTTCAATGCCTATGTTCCAGGTGAGCGATACAGGCCCCTTGGGCCTATTGTATTAGTTTGATTTATAGGTAGACATCCTTGTGAAAATATGAACACATATTTTATATACCACCCACCCTGTCTCACACCAATGGACCTTTCCAGTTTTAGCTATACCAGCCCATCTCTAGCTAAACTCCACCCACACTACATCATGCTGGGATTGGTCGATTCCCCGAATGCCCTAACTATCAATTTCTTGAAAACTATAGATGTAAACTGTTGAATACTTTGTAAGTAATTTGACTGGGTGTTGTTGCTGCCATAGCAACAGCGCCCAATGAAATTAGTTTCAAAATATTCCACAGACAAATAAAGTACAACAATGCATAGTCCGTCTTCAAATATACGTTCATGACGTACTTCTCTACGTCATACATGACGCCATAATACGTCATTCACTATACTTCACATACTTGATTATGACGCCATATGATGAATGAATACAGGGGAAAGGTCCATTGTTGCATTGGTTATACATGGGGATGTGAAGAGTGGGACAAGCCACGGTTGTAGTAATAGATGTGTAGAAGTAGGATGAAGATTATGTGACATAAATTAGATCTGGCGGACGTGACGAATGGATTTCATAAAACTTTCTTGAGTTGAGACATTTCTGTTTACCTCTTTTCTATTACAATGTGAAGCCAAACAATTACAAATTTCTACAACTATTCTTTAAAAAAATTTGTAATTATTAACTAACCTCTGTAACTTTATTACAATCATCACTAACTACTTCCCAGCACACAGTATGCCTAAGAAAAACTGCAAACCCCGCTAAATACAACGACTTCACCATACCAGCAGTTGCAGCAGCTGTAGTGAAGATAGTCGCGACAGCGACCACATTGCAACGCCAATGATGACTACACCTAAAAAATAACAGCACAGTTATGTGCATTTATACATTGTAGTCTAGAGCTGTTGTATAACCATCCTTGCCTTCGCTCGCATCATCGTTGAGGTGATAGTCACCAATGACGCCACCATTGTCATCATCCCTATGACAGTAACGCACCTCAATCTGAGTGTTCTTGAGATATCCAACGGAATATATATTGACTCTTCGATGGCGATGTTGGCCATAGATGGCAACTGTAGTTGTTTTAAGGAAATGTCGTTTTGTGGGCCTGGAGAGGACTGTGTCTGGGGATTTGCAACTGGAATGCCTGGCTCGATGTGTGTGTGTGCGTGCGCGCGCGCGCGCGCGTGTATGTGTGTGTGTGTGTGTGTATGTATATGTATGTGTATATGTGAATGATGTCATGAATTACGTAGATATGTATGTATATGAAAATTATTAACTATAAACTATCTCTGATATTTGGATAATTACTCTCACGTGCATACTTTATTATATATATATATAAGATTCGTGTAAATAATTGTATAATATACACTTACTGTCCACAGATTACTGAGAAATAGAAATGCCCCATATGCCTTGTAAAGAGGTCTGGGTGTAAATAAATTCATTCGTTCATTCTATAGTAACTCTATAGAAGTTATCCTACGTGAGAATTTTCTCAGCTGGCGTTTTCTGGTTAAACTTGAACTTTGGAATCGTGTCAACAAGTGGCGTTGTAACTTCCTATTTGTAAATTCAAGGTAGTCTGATATGAGTTCACGAAAATCGTAGTATAGGATATTGGATAGGATTGCTTTTTATAATGAATTCCCATAAGGAAAACACAACAATACGGGTAACACACACTAATAAATGAACGTGGCTTGTATTGCTTGTTTTCAAAATGTACTGTCGACTTCAATAACTGCAATAAATGGCGGTGTCCATTAATGTGTTAAGTATGCATTAGCTTCTGGCGTTTTGGTTGCGAGGTGTCCATATATGCAGTGGCGGCTCCAGAGGGGTGATCGTAGGGATCGGACGCGCCACAAAAATAAAAAAATAGTTTACTTTTGGATTAAGAAACACTTCGGAGACCCTGAGCGTGATTGTCAGTCTAGACAGTTTGAGTTAAACCGAATCTACGTCAGAGAGTATGTAGCTAGCACTCTGACAGTGGCTGTCGTGTATAATTTTCATTAATACAACACATGATAACTGACTTTCTGGTCGTTGTAAATCAGATGTGTGTGCAAGATTATGAAGTGTAAGACCGATGTCTTCTCAAGAAAATGGTACGTATTTTTTAACTTTATTAATATTAGTTATTTCATAAAACATTATTTACATCTTAATAAAGACACATATAGAAATAAACCAATTGTTTGCACGTAAAGGCATGACCAGATAGAGGGGCCATAGAGATGATGCTACATGTACTGATGTTGCTAACAAAGGCAATTTTGCTGAACTAGTCAGGTTCCGAGCAATGTCGAGTGATTCCATATTAGCAGAACATTTCACGAGTAGCAAACGCAATGCTACATATCTCAGCAAAACAGTACAGAATGAACTGATTTCTATCATCGTGATTATATTAGGTTAAAGATTCTGGGCAAAATAAAGAATGCAAAATCTTTTTCTATATTGGCAGATGAGGTAACAGATCTTTCTAAATTGGAGCAATTATCAATAGTTCTAAGATTTGTTATCAAAGTTCTAATATTAGAGAAGAGTTCATAGGGTTTGAGACGATGGACAGACTTACAGGCGAGGCTCTTGCGAATATAATTCTGACCAAAGTTCGGCAATTGGGATGAGATATAAAAGATTGTAGGGGCCAAGGGTATGATGGTGCAGTGAATATGTCATCAGAATTACGTGGCGTTAATGGGATTATTTCAAACATGTCGCCCAAGGCCATATATGCCCATTGCAGTAGTCACATATTGAACCTCGTTATTGTATCAGCGTGCTCATTACCAGCGATCCGTAACATGGCATAACACAACCACTGAGGATGCATATTTCTTCAGAAACTCTCCGAAAAGACAATATCTCCTTGAACTTGTAATTCAATCAATTCCAGACACTGAGAGAAGGACCATGTTATTAGAGTTGGGCATGCCACGGTGGGTCAGACGGCATGACGCGTACGAGGTCTTCTATGAGAAACTACCAGCTGTATTGACCACATTAGACGCCATCATACTAAAACATAAACATAATACATAAATTGGAATGGTTGCGCATCAAAGAGAAGCCAAATACCCTGCTAACGACCTTAGAAATCTGTGATCCTACATTGTGCCCTACCATTTATACACTCCTCCGTATATCCTGTGCAATGCCAGTCACATCTTGCGAAAATGAAAGGAGTAACAGTTCTTTAAAATTCTTAAAGACCTATCTTAGATCTACCATGGACACAGAACGATATCTGGACTTGCATCAGCATCTGGTCATTGATGTAGAGACTACTGTTGACACATTTGCTAGGCTAAATCAAAGATACTTCTTCTGAAATTATGAAATAAATACTACGGTGACTCAGAGTTATCATAAAAATTAGCCGTTATGTCATTCTATCGAAGTGCATTTTCTGTAGCTCTTTCGTTGTGTAGTGTTACTGCGAAGAAATCTTTAAAAAATTAAGTCTGTCATTGTATTATCAATAACCTCTTACTGTTTTCTTATAGTATACTATTCTTCACCTGTTGAATCTTAAGTTGAAATACCTACACATTTCAGAGAAAATAAAGATTTACTTTTATCAGTCAAACTGCAGGAAATCGCTTCTCAGAGCATCTAGGTTTCAAAATTTTCCCCTGACCCACTTTTTCGATCCCCCTTCGCACAATTCTGGATCCGCCTCTGATGTGTGTCTTTATGTCACACATTTTCTACCACTTATAACTAGCTGTGCGTGAAAGCAATCAGTACATGATGTCATTTGCATTCATTTACCTCGTTTTGGGGTTTTTAATCGCTACATCACGGCCCAAAAGTTACGTACACCAGTGCCTCTATAATCGCATGCCCATACGAGTTAATGAACACACGCCTATTCAACCTGATGCTGCTGCTGTTACTACTACTACTACTACTACTACTACTACTACTACTACTACTACTACTACTACTACTACTACTACTACTACTACTACTACTACTACTACTACTACTACTACTAGAGTAACCCTTTCAACTGACCAGACCAAATATAATAAATTGGTTCCATATCTGTCGAAACTGTGTTGAATATTTTGAAACTAATGTGCCTGGACGTCAAATTGGTCTCAACATATTCAACATCTTATGGGCATCATGACTGTAAAAGCAAGAAAAATTGATTTCAGGTTCAAATGCGTAAACTGCAATAACTGTTTTTGCTTTGGCGTCCCTTATTTTTCAGGGTTGCAATGCTCTTGGTTGTTATCCCCTTCATTAACCCTGTCATTGATGAATTCCCCGTATCTCATTTTTCAGGCAACCATGCATGAAAACTGTTGAATATTTATCAGAATAAGTTTTATTTCGTAAAGCATTTACTTTTTCAGGAATTTGTTGGCTAAAGGGTTAAACTGGGCAACATTTTGGCTGAAAAGTTCTTTGAAAATAGAGCAGTGTCCTGTTTTTCAGCCGACATTTGGTTGGAATTGACGTATGCACCGAGTTGTTGCTAAGATTTATTGCTTGCGATGTTGGTGACTCGCGTGTCACTCTTGACTATAAACCACAGTGTCTACACATAATTTTTAACTTCTGATTTTCCTGTTCAAGAGCATGATCAGCACCAAATGGTCGGGAAAATAATTATAATTTTTTAACTTAGATCTTAGCAGATACATTATATATTAAATGGAACTTTCCTGCTCATCCATCCATCATATGACGTCATAATCAACTACGTGACGTGTAGAAAAACGTCCTAATCAATTAAAGCATGAATGACTTGATTTAGTCTGTCTTAAATGCTTAATTGTCCGATACGTTGTACAAATTGTATATCTTTGCTATTTAATAAACATTCTGTTGAATATTTTGATATTTTGAAATTATTTGACTGGGTGCTTAGTTATCTGGAAATTCACATTCAGAGAGTGCAGCGATCGATTGATCCCAAATTGAGAGAGGTGTGGGTGAAGCCTAGCAAGAGCGGGGCGGGGAATAGCTAAACATAGAAAGGTCCATTAGGTTAAACATAGGCTGACGCTACAATATTTAATGACATATCTAGCTCCATCATGAACATTGAAAAGTCTACCAAGTGTACAAATTGTATGTCTTTACTATTTAATAAGTATTCCTTTGAATATTTTGAACAAAATTTGACTGGGCACTGTTGTTGCCATAGGCATTTCAAAATATTCAACAGCTTGCCTGTATTGTTACCTTAAAATTCGGATTCTGACTAGAGGCAATGCGATGCTTCGAGACCCACATCAGGCGCCACATCACAGATCGGCGGAATGATCATGTTCCAGTGAGGGCATACAGGCATTCCTGTGTGCATCAAGGTTCCACACCACCGTCTCATCCTCATCCGTGCTATTCATAAGCCCTATGTATTACATGTACCAGATGTTGCTAATTTAGTAGGGTTGTCATTTGGCTCAATCAGTGGTGCTGTCCAATGCTGTTTAGCTGGCTGGTTTAGTGAAAATTACAAGTCCTAGCTGATAAATATCTCACCTAGGCATTCTCATCTGACAATACCCAGCGGAAAAATAGAGGAGGTCACCACACCAAGCATTCATATTGCTTAATATATATATACGGCGTATGCGAGTACAATATATAACATATAATAATTGGTGGCAAAGATATAATTATATATAATTTCTAAAAAGAATAACAGAATAGGCCGCGTAAAATGAGACAATAGTTATTTAGTAATGGGTCATAACTGGCTGTAAAAGTATACCTAATAGTCGTCAGCGTATACAAGGGAAAAGGAAAAAGTGTTACAAGTTGGCATATTGGTCATCGGGGCATGAAAGTGAAAATGGGTGCCGAGTTACAAAAGGCACAGCGAAATCTTTACAGTGGAAAAAGACAATAAGGTATTACGGTTGCAAGTGTACCGCGCAGATCGGCCGGATGGGTATGGACCGTCCCAGCTCAGCTGGGTATGGGACGACCACTCCGGGTATGTTCCAAGCACGCACCCCCCCCCCCCATGGGTGGGATAGTACGCATGTATAAAGCCATATGAGAGAGGTTTCTGTATAATGTTTAAGTCCATGAGATCACGTAGTGCGCATGCGCGCGCATCAGATCTTCCCTGACAACACGTGTCGGAGTTGGGAGAGAATGCGTACTAAAGTGTACCGGGTTGGTGCACGTACTTTCTTTAAATTACACTGTTCTCGTCGTTCTTGGTAGCTATCAGGACCGGAAGCAAACGAGGATTCGAAAACTGTTAACCTTTTTAAAATCGGACCAGAAATGGCCGAGTTATCCATGTTAGCTCCTTTGAAATTATTTTCAAAATAGTGAAAAGGTCATAAACGCGTGTATGTACTAAATGAATGGGCAGGATGTCCATCCCACGATAGCGTCCTCGCCCTTTCCAGCTGCACGCTGATTGGCTACAGATCGCTCTCTGATTGGCTGAGGGTTCTGCCTGTGACGTTACGAGTAGTATAAAAGGAGCGCAGAACCAAGAATCAAGACCACACTTCGACGAGGGAGAGCAAGTGGTAGGTTATGTGCCCACATGAGTGCAAGACGTGGGCAACTGCTTACTGACTGTTGGTTACCGCCAGCCACTCGGATTTCAGTTCTTAAGTCTATGGCCTACAATCTCAGGGTTTGTACGCCCTCGGACGGCCATCCAGAGGAAACTAACTAAATAGAAGAAGAGTTCCGCACTTCCAACACTTCAGAGGAGCCTTCCTGCGGACGGGGCCTCGCAGCCCAAATGTAACCTCTCCAGTATGTAGAAGAAGTGGTGAATCTTGGTGGACAACTCGTCAGATCTAATGAACCACGCTGAAAAGTGGTAATCAAATTTCCGTGCAGCATGTCGTGTGTGATAATTAACGTTTATGCCACAGTCTAGTGGGTGGGGGGGGGCATTGCATGGTATGTCACAAGAGCTATGCGGTGCACCATGTATTGTGTAAGCAGAAGTTGCACATGCATTTTATAATTATAACTTTCAACTGTAGCCCTTCATGTTACAGGCAGCTTTCAAACTTCCAATACAGTACAACACATTTTAAACAATCTGCTTAAATTGTTGTATAAGCTATCTTGACTATCTAGTAGACATCCGCAACTACAATCATTCTTCTTCACGATCTTTGAGAGTGAGCCGCATCAACAGTTCGCCTGCGGGGATTTCCCAGCAACTCCAGAATCGTGCCACCTCAACTTCCTCATCTGTGACGCATCATCTATAGTGAGTTATGAATTTATTTTATACCGATGACTAATACGTAGTCATTTAGCTATATCGTTGTATTATTGTATTTATTCGTTTCTTTACAGGTACTGATGACTAATAGGTACCGGCCAGTCGTCTGGGACCGCATTTTATAGTTTGTATCTTTAATGTATATATTATCCTTATTTTTGTGTTTATGACTAACGAGCACCTGAAGGTCATATAACCTGATTTATTGTCAATACTGTGATAGTTGGTTATATATATATGACAATAGCCATCCTAGTTATTTGTTTTGTTTATTTTATATAAAATACTAGGACGGCAGTACGCTAGGCTATACTATACAGCAACAATAAATCCAAATAACCTTTCCCCCAACATCAATTTTACACTGTTAGGTCACTGTTCGTGGCCTTATTACGCGAGCCTGACATGAGATCGACTAAACCTGGCTATTCTAGCTCGATAGGATAGGTTTAAAAGTAGTTACGGACAACCACTCCTTAGGAGACATTTGTGTAAGCCTCTTTTCCGGATGTAGCGGATATGTAACACTGCACACCACCTAGATTTTGTAAAATTGGTCAGTTACCTTAGCGCCTCTTATTATTTTACGAGTGATTGTCTCTTTCTACGCTCCTCCAGCCGCATGGCTTATTAATTGCCTGGAACTCCCATCGTCACGTTGGCATGATCCGACTTGGGAAACTATTGAGGTTTCTAGGTGGTGAAAACCAATTTCGCATACCCCCCCCCCTGTATTTTCGGATACTAGTTAGCGTAGATAACCCCGCCAAAGTAGGAAGCACTGCGAAAACAGTATACTCATTTTAACTGGACAGCATCTCTGTGAATTCCGGAATTAACCCTAATGACAGGCAAACATTAGTCCCTGGGATCGGATCTCACATGGTCCGACCCCCACAACACCAGGTGACGGATGGGATGCAGATCTTCATCTAACTCTGTACAGTGACTGGGTGCAGTCTTGGAACCCACCACGCTCTCACGGGAAGGTTACTATAGTTGGATATCTGTCTCTTACTCCTCACCATAAACCTTTATGCACTTTTCAATTGCTTATGTAATAATGACTTGTCCTAGGGATGTTGTATGTGGTTGCGGTCTGATATGTAACAGGATCATTATATGATTCTGGAGCTGTCACTCTGTAACATATCCGCACGCTGCCTTTCTGAGGAAGATACTCAGTAAGGTGACCATACGGAAACCAAACATCTTCGCCAGTCAGGCTCATGTAGTAAAGATAGGAAGAAATCCCTGCCACTTGCGGCCAAAAGCTTGGACATGGACCAAACAACTAAATGATAGTTTAGGATCTAGCAGAAGGACCGCATAAATAAAAGCGGGAACACCCAATACAGTATCTTGGACTTACATAATATGGCGGTGTTGAATCTACAGAAATCATCCCTCCCATCTACACGTAATATAGCGTGCATCACATTAATTATAATTTCACTAGGTTGACTCACACTACACACTTAGCAGATGTTTTAACAAGAGAGTGGTCCTTTTTGCCAACTCTCTTACTCTGCTTCGGCGTTGAAGGCATTTTCCTGTGATGGAGGCCTGTGTGAGGCACTTTCCTCTCGCAATAATAATATTATACTGTTAGGGGTGTAATGGTTTAGATTAAACTAGATAAGTAGCCTTGTTATGATTCTCCCTTGCAGGGATACCTCGCAGATCTACAAGGATGGGTGAGGTTCCTCTGACGAATCCACATTGACAAGGCACCATCTTAGTTCTATGTACTATAAATTTTCTCTTGTATTAACAAATGAGTACCATTGTTTGTATAGTTATATTTTAATTATTATGTCTAGGCTCCTAAATTGAGGTATGGACCATCATACCAGTGACACAATTAGTTGGGATGGGACGGTGAGGTTCAATCTCGGCAGCAATGGTCGCATGGCCCCACTGGAACGTTATCATTCCACCGGCTCTAGAAGTCGATCTTTGTACTTTTCGGAGTCACGAAACGGAATCTGTAACCCCGAGAACCGCAGCTAACCATCCCTCGCACGCATCCTGTACTTGTAGTGCAACAAAGCGGAGAAGCCGAACGGACCAGCATATACCCCCTAAGTTACAAATGCTGCCAGATGTGGGGCTCAAACGAGAAGCGAACACACGCCCACACTCAACACCCGCACGTTTCAGTCTCCTTCATCCACCGATCAGCACTCCCTAGACGTGGAAGTAGCATCATATAACATGAGAACCTCATGTGTGCTCACCGACTATGTCAGAAATTTCCCCGGTGCAGAATCACCAACACCGTATCAGCACGAGTATTCACCGATCAGCGAGGGGACCTTCCGCGATGCCTTGCAGACAGGTACTCATTACATCACATTGTCAGCTATCCACGATAGGCACCCAACACCTTTGCCGGATCATGGTCGACCACGACAAAGACCCGTATGGGGGCACCCCAATTCTTCACGATCACTACGTTCCCCAGCACCATCAGAAGGTGACCAATGGCCTGCCCCTCATGCACCGTGTCCCGCATCTCCTATCAGAACGTCATCACCGTATTATCCCTCAGTACAGCGTTAAGAACGAGGGATGCAGAAACACTGTTTCAATATTATGCCAGAACGAACACACCATCACACGGCATGCACCACCCCAGTCAGTTTCCTGGACCACCTCTGTATGAAGAACGCCCGACACAGCGACCGGTAGAACATCTGCGTCACATACACAGTATGCCTCCACCTGTCTATAGACCAATGCCTGTCTATAGACCCGCATCAGGGCCATATTCAGCGGAACCTACATATCACATAGAACATCATCAGCAGGAATCGCCTTCATGGACACGGTATCAGCGAGACCATCAGCGGGATCAGCCACTAACAGCACCACCTACACGCAGACCAGCATCCGCGTTCACGCCATTCTCCCCTGCACCACCACCAGGAATCGCGCCTATAGTACCATATCATGGCCATGGCCGAGTCATTCTCCCTCCCGAATTCAGTGGAGAGAGTGACTGAGCCAGTTATAAGTGCCAGTTCGAAATTATTAGCCACACCAACTGCTGGACGGATCAGCAAATGGGAGAGTATCTGGCTGCCAAACTGTCAGGCAAAGCATTACATGTCCTGGCAGATATGGGGTCAGATATTACGCCTACATACACGGAACTGGAAAATGCATTGTCAGAAGGATTCGGAGACACCACCCTCAGAGAAACAAGTTGCTTACAGCTTAAAAAACGTGCGTAGATGAGCTGAGAAAACCCTGCGGAGTTAGCAATTCGTATCCGACGACTTGTTATGCGCACATACCCCAGCACCAATCATGAGGGAGTTACGCACCTTCGTCTCGACACCTTCATCGACGCGTTGAGCGGTGAACCCGCCCTCAAAGAAAAAATATTTCTCGTTGAACATAACAATCTTCAGTCGCTAACAACTGCCAGAATTGAGAATTTCTTAGAATGGGAAAAGGTCAATCGCCGCCAATTGCATTCGATTAACGAATTGAACGATGCATACCTAATCGCCACCGACACCGCATCTGCATCAGCATCCGCATCAGCAACAGACCCATGCACAACACAATAAGAACACCCCACTAGTCAGAATCACACGCCTAGTGGAAGAGGGCATGACCAGTCCCATCGGAGAGACCACAATAATGCCCCCAGATGTGGCAACCATCACACTAGCAACAACCGACAAAATATGCACGATAGGTTAGAAGAGATAACAAAACAGATCTCGGCACTCACCAACTTAGCCACTACACTCAGCACCACCATCGCCACATAGTCGACTACATGACCAGCATCAAGCATGATGGTACACACACAGTCATCAAATGCGTGTTTCGGATGTGGTCAGCCGGGCCACTGGAAGGAATGACGTCCTAACAGACCTCCATCTACAACTCTGGCAGCTGACTCTCGTTAAACTAGAATGGGCACCGATTACAGAGTCACTTCGGTGCCCACTCTCACAACCCGGCTCAACTGCGGCCTCCTGACAATAATGTCAGGTGGCCACCG
The DNA here is from genome assembly GCA_034401795.1 of Chaetoderma sp. LZ-2023a. Classification (NCBI taxonomy): domain Eukaryota; kingdom Metazoa; phylum Mollusca; class Caudofoveata; order Chaetodermatida; family Chaetodermatidae; genus Chaetoderma; species Chaetoderma sp. LZ-2023a. The sequence continues at coordinate 45,135,722 of CM067360.1, read as the reverse complement.
CTACAACTCAAAATACTATCTCCACGACAGTAACACACACCCAATTTCACATAAGTCAGTGCCTACGATGCACACTGCACCCGCAGCACTACCAACATCTCCCTCTGCGAAAAGTAAACACCAGCGTCAGAAAACATGGCACGACTAGCGAGTGCATGGAGACCTGTATGAGGTGGGAGTAATGGTTTGGGTTCACGAATGGCGACGTTCCGCAAACGTGTAGAGTAAACTGAGTTACCAGTGGAAAGGCCTCTATGTGGTAGTAGGTAGGAAGTCAGACGTGACCTCAGTCATTCACTTCGATCGACTTGGACCTTGTGTTAGTGACGACCCAGTGCCAGAGCTCGGACTGGGCGTTTCACGTAACACCGGTACCCAGACAGATGTCTCTAAGGAAACATGTATTCCTGACGTTAGTCCAGAGCACCGCGGTGCCAGTTCGACCCCTCTCCTACCAAGCCAGGAGTCTGGCGAACATATAACTAATGCTGAGGACGATGACGAGCTACGTACTCGCCCTCTTCCTCCTCAGAGCAGGTCTATGCGATCTGGGAAGTCGTATCTGATGACTTTCTCGTTTGTGCTTTTCCAAAGGGAAGGACGGAAAAGTTGTTCCGCCGACCTCTTCCTATTCCCACCCACTTCATGCTATTACCTCAATTATAGAGTTACCACAAGCAGAGGCTGAGGCTGCTCCAGGCCATGTTTCTTGGGGATTTGAAAATAATAATAAATAGCATGGAAGTGAAGAGGCTTGATGAGGCCTTGACCTCTTCCCGTCAACAGGAAAACCGTACAACTCTGTGCACTCCCCCTCCAAGCCCCGAAAACGCCAGAACAGGGAGGGATAGGCGCCTCAAAGGGTTCCGGCGAACAGGCAGCAGTGGTCCCGCGAGGGTCCGGGGCATGTAAAGAGAAATAGGGGTTTATAGTGCAGAGGAGACACTGAAAGCCTCCATGTCTAATGAAGGATGAATCACCATCCTACTGTGGTACCCCCTAGTCGGCGCATTGTTCAGGCTAATGAACTTGGTAATACTAAGTGGACATGCGTGGTATGTGGATGATAGTCCACACCCAGGGCATCTCTGACAGACTAGAAGTTCGCTTTGTTTGCTAGAGATGGCCTGCAGGCGGGGCTGGGGAATACGCTCAAAGTTCGTATACTGTTGGCAGATAGATACTGATCAGACCGTCGGTTGTCCCTAAGCGTGAGCTGTGATGGTGATCGCTATTGACTGGGTTGCCGGCCAGTAATCTTGATCATGTCAGTTCATCAACCCGTTGATGGTTATGAGTGGTCAAGATGGCTCAATGTACAGGCAGGTCATGGCAAGGGTTCGTATTGCGAGTCATGTCTCCTGTGATCAGGGGTCATGAACATTGATTCTTTGGGAAGCAGGAGGGTATGTGCGTGAGACGATGTAACCTGTCACTTGCTGGACCATATGGAGCAGTTTGTGATCCCAAGTACGCGCAGGATGCTTGACCTGGCTAGTATGGTCTATGCGGGGCCTCTTGCTAAAATGAAGTCCAAAGACGATCTATGCGAGGCCCTATGCTAAAATGACGTCTAGCAGGCATCACCTCCGTGGTACAGTCCAGCCAAGCTGCGGCGCTCACTAAGACGACCAATTAATTGGCATCCAGTACTGTGTCCACCCAGGTCATGAGTCAGCAGGGTGCGCCTTGACTCTGTCCCGTATTATGTCCCCTAACCTGGATAGGTTTTTATCTCACGCATATATGGAAAGGCTCCTAGCCTAGGCTGCATCCTGTGTGAAGAGCTGAGCGTCCGTCCGGCATGGCGGGACAGGGAAGCACACCGGGAAGGCGGAAGGGTGCAATTCCAAGCCGCTTCCATGACACCACCCTCACTTCAACTGGCGTCCCTCGTCTCCGCACCAAGTTCGGACATCACATGTCCTGTCCATTTCACACTCCATTCGTCGTCTGTTGACTGTCAATCTTCATATATGAGAGTTAGCTGTTTCAGAGGAAGTGGAATCCCGCACCACAGTCACCCCACGACTGGTGGTGGGCAGGGAGGCAGCCTGTTCAGCAGACTCTCGGCTCGAATATTCCCGGTACTTAAAAACCAAGACAGCGTACCAACCGTCGTGTAATAGGAGGTGTCCATCCCAATTCAAAGGGCATGCCCGACCAAAGCCGCCATACCAAGCCCCCCCCCCCCACCCCACCTGTGAGCAGGCAGAACATCACACCAAGACACAGAAAGCGAGGCGCACACAGAACACACTTGCCCTCAAGGCTGGATACGTAAATTCATCATCATGCGATTACTACATACATACCAGATTATAGTAAGTATAACTGAGACATCCAACACCAACAGTATAGACAGCATGCACCTAACTTTTGTAACAGAAAATGTTAGAGACATCTTTTTCCGCAACATTCTCTACCTCACGAATGCGGTGAGCTCATGACCCACCGCAACCTGACTTTTCCACAAAAGCAACAGAATCAGCATTCCCCAGCTTAGAAAACTGGATCTGCCCACCGCACACTACGCCAGCGTCATACAGCAGCTCCGACTTCACTACAACAGAACACTATCATCATCATCACGAGTCAACATTTTCCGCAAGCACCTCCTTATCTGGTAATACGGAAAACCGATCATACGGTAAGAAGGAAAAGCATTGCAGCCATCTACAGTGCGTGCTACAAGGATCCCCCGCCCCCTTGGAAACGTTGAACATAAATATAGATAAAAGTCAAATACTCAATCGCATGTAACAACAGCCAACATTATTAAGAGAGCGAGATGACCACAGTCTGTCGTCAGTAAAAAGTAGGATTTTGCTACCGAAAGTGAAATTCGATAATGGACTGATTTAAGTACGACAGAAACATCATGGTCATCCACGCTCTAAGGCAACTCTGTCCCGTTCTAAGGCCATTACAGAGTGAAATAGATCATGTCTGATAAAGTTAACACTGCAAGTACCGCAGTGCCCCTCCCCCAACTGCAATACAACTGACACTTCACGACAGAGCAAGATTCATCCGCGGATAATCAGCCACGCATAGCAATCAAATTCACCAACATAACAGAGACACAGACACCCAGGATGACTGTTTCACAATCTCCATGCGACGGCATTATAAATTGTAAACTGTAGCACGCACTTTCCGAGATGTACCGTAATAATTAAGTTTGGTCTAGGTGAGGTGAGACTAGTCCTATCCATAGAGGTGGATGCGTGGCAGTCCACCCACCCGGAAAATACAGCCCAGCTTGGCGGAGTCAGTAGACTTGGAATCCGCAAGACATGGATCTGTTTAAACCAAACAATAAATTACCGTCATCTATACTGTCCTAATTTTGATTACGAATATGACTGTTCTACCGCATATACAAATCATTAGCTTGCGGGCCCATGAAGCAGCATCACAACTTAGACAGAATAACACCATAGAGAATTTCAAATATTCTCTTACCTACAAATTTCTGCTGACAATCAACACGAGCTGGAATATATACACCATACACAGGAGAAGGTGCGTGTTCACGCTCACACGCATAAAAGGGACGCCGTTCTAAGGAACAAAGAAATGAAAAGATATGTTTCTATTTTTCGCATCAAATTCGTACAGTCAACATCATCAAATCTCCTCATGTATACAATTTACCTAAGATTCCGATCAACCACGTGCTTTCAAAACAAGAATCACGTGATCAACACTTCTATTTTCCGGTAAATTGGATCAAAGGTTATAAACAAAAGAACTACCCTCCATTTTTACGAAGGGAATATATAATTTGACTCCAGGAGAACGAAAGTTAAATAAGTCTATATAAGGGTGACCGCGAATCACTCTGGAACTTTCTGGCGTCATCCGCCCTTCTGTGACGTCACCAAAAAGTATAAAAGGAGGAAAGCGCGTGCAGAAATTTCATCTTCCCTTCAAACTCGACACTAGGGAAAATCAGGCATGAGGCCATTTTCGTCTCGCAAACCATATTCTGCTGTTGTTAATTATTATTAATTTCATGTTATAATTGGCAAGGAAAGTATTATGAAGAGTTAGGAAAATTAGGAAAAGTTTAGTTAGGTGTGTGCGGTTCCGCATGTAACAACCATGCGGAAGTAGTATGTCGCTTGTGGAAGATCTTGCGTTATCCGACAGCTCGGAACAATCAGCACCTGTGAACACTGGCAAGACGTATCTGTATAACTGTATACAACAGACAGCCGTGCAAGCGTGCATTATCCAAAAAAAATTATATACATTTGTCTATGTTAAATTTCTCTTCCAATTACCAAAAGATAATTTACTCACTTTTGGAGGCTATATATGCTGCTGACCGTCTGCGTCAGCCATTCGTATCGCACGCAATCGCCTTCGATATGAGATTGAAAAAAGGGATATATTTTCGAAAAACCCACGCCTTTATTTTTAGATTGAGCTTTTCAGCCTGTCAGAACATGTATATTCGCATTTTACTGAACTCACGTCACCGGAAGTCGGAACAATGCGTTCCATAGTGATGGTATGCGTTCCATAGCGATGGTATGCGCATGTCTTCTTGATAGCGCGGATTGCTGAGTGCCAGGTGGAATCAATGCATAGACCCGATCAGTCACTCAAGTATATGATGTCATAAATGGTTACGTCACATGTAGGCTGACATCACAATCAAAATGCATAGTGAATGACGCATCTATCTCTGTCATAAACATTGAATAGTACGTCAAGTATACGAAGTGTATGTCTACTATTTCTGTTGACCGTTTTGAAACCAATTTGACTGGTGGGATGGGTGGGGTGCTCTGTTGCTGTCTAAAAATTGACAGGGCACAGCTGAAATGGGCTCCTTTATTGACCTCTTCGGGATGTGAAGTTGTTCTCGATCCTTCTCCATTGCTTCCGATCATTGCCACCATCCAGTACCAGAATAGGTCAGCGATAGTTTACTAGTACACGCGCATGGTCAACTGCGCTGCTCCTTGCCATTATAGCGCAGATTACCGGGCTGTTACTGGACACATACCGATATTGCGGTATTGGCCCAATCTGCAGGAAACTTGTATATATTTCTCTAATCTTAGAGTCTGTGTGAGACGTATATGTGTGCATATCATCTTACCAACAGGAGCTAGTTTATATGGCCACAAACTAACAGAGATGCTCCCTTAGACTTCAGCAGATGTTCACTTTCTTCTTCCGGTTACATGTTCCCGGATAGGGTTGTTATTACTGCCTTGTAATCTGTTCTCTCGGTTTTCTTCCGAATCGTCTTGTATCTTTGTGCATGCGTTGTTACGCTATGTCTAGTCATTCAGAGCTTTAGCTTGTGTTCTCCCCCGTTCTCTCTACCCCCCCCCCCCCCACACCCCCTTGTCTCTCGAGCCCTCCTTCCCTCCCTATCTCACACTCAATCCATTCTCCCTCCCTTACCATCTTCCCTTGCCTCCCCTTCTCCCCTCGCTCCCTCTCTCTTCTCGCCCCACCCTCACACCCTGACATTCCATTCTCCCCCCACCCCCTCCTCCCCCACACACCTCCGTCCCTCACCTTCACTTCGGTCAACCCCGCTCCGCCGCTCCATCCTCTCCCCGTGCTTCCGTCCTTCCCAGCCGGTTTCCCGCCCTTCCTCCCGTCCTCTATACCAAACTCCCTCGCCCTCTGCTCTCTCTCCCTTACCCTCTCCGTCACCTCGCCCCTACCTCCCCTCCTCTCTCCCTCTCTCTATGACTCTCTCCCTCCTTCCCTCCTCGCTCCCTCCGTCCCTCCTCCCTCCCTCCGTCCGCCTCATCCACCCTCCCACCCCCTCACTGTCCCTCCCTCTCTCCCTCACTGCCCTTTCTCTCCGCACCTCCCTCACTCTCTCTCTCTCCCGCACTTCCCCATCCCTCACCCACCCACCCCCCCACTCTCTCAACTGAAATAACCTTTAATTGAAGAGCTTAAACAGTAAGAGTACTTGTTTTTTATGTTTTAAATATGCAGGTGATGGATCCGGACGAGATAGTTGTAAAGGTGACAGTGGAGGCCCTTTTCTGATCGTTGTAAAAAACAATACAACAAACATAAAGACAGTATACCAACTCGGTAAATATATACAACTAATATAAACACAATGGAGGCATCCTGTCATTCAAGTATTTAACGGCGCCCAGTCAAATTAGTTTCAAAATATTCAACAGAATGTTTATTAAGTAGAAAAATAAAAAGTTCGTATACCGTAACGAACTTTTAAGGGTTTATGACGAACTATATCGCACCAGCCATGACGTACATGATTATGACATCAGCCTACGCATGGCGTAGTTGATTATGATGTCAAATGATTGATCTGTAAACTCGATTTATCCATTGCTATGCGACTCGAGACCAAAATTGGATTTAGCATATGAGAGACGAGTAAACACTACAAAAACGCCCATGCCATACTGCTTGTGGACGATCAGGGTTACCGTCCATTATCAGGATATTGTAGAGACATGTACTAGCCATTTTCAGTTTCCAAACAAGGGAACCCCACCACCCAAGATTTTGGATGATAGCTATAGTAGAGCTTTGAGCTATTGCATGGAAATGGAACGACCTTCACGGCCGCTATCTTGGATTTCAAAATGGTTTCCATTAGCCCAAATGTAGAAGCGCAAGATCACAGAACCAGATATATGGAATGAGTTCGTCAATGGAGCATACACGGTGAATACCAGCAACACAGTTCTATTCAGAAGAATTAGTGTTGATCAGGCGATGGAGCATCTACACAAAGCATACAACTTCTGGCTGGTAACTGTGATAGCCGACGCACAATCAGCATTACTTTAATATTAGAATCAGATACAGCGCACTTTAAACAGTTTATATGAAGAACTATTTTCATAATATTGGTGAAGTCATAACCATTGGAAAGCTACGCGTATTTTTCATACATTTCTGTATTAGTTTTTATAATTTTGTAAACTTTAGTACAGTTGATTGTAATCTTAAAATAGCCCCTATTGTCCATTTGATTTAGTGAATCTAGGTATAATGGAGTATTTTATATAATAATAATATAGAAAATTGTAAAAATAATGCATTAATGTTTAGGCAATTGAATGCGCTTCCCAATGATTTATGACTTAAATAATAGTCATTTTAGTTTATCGTAGGAACGGTTTAAATTGCTGTGTATTTTAGTGCAGTAGTCACTCAATGCTGGTCATTGAGCCAGTAGTTGTGCTCTGAGCGTTGATTAGGGAAACCCTGGCGTAATGACGTCAATGTGGGAAAGGTGTATTGTTATGGAACTCTGTATGCTGGCAATGATTTAACTGTGAAGTCAGGGAGTGATGTTCTGACCCTGGAGACATCTCTCTTTGCCAGATCTCTTGTAATTGCAAGCTCATCAAGAGTTACAGTAGTCCTTGAAGAATTGATATTGTCCCATGATCTTTCAAATTCAAATATAATTCTCCTTCAGCCTGTTGGATCGATACATTCAACAATCGGCAAAAGTAAGAGCACCTCTGGAAAGTCCCATGATTCCTGCCGAGGGCGAGGTTACAGAGAGTTCAAACGAATGGTTAGAGATTGAACTATACGTACCGATTTCAAATCCTGCCACATAATAGATGGAATGGCCAGGCACCTATATCAGTTAAGAACTTTAGCGATTGTATGGTACCGGGTTAAGATTGGTGTTGGGTGGTCCTGATGGGAATTTAGCTCGCCACCGTCACAACCCGCATAGCAACCGGGATCTTCCTTTTAGCGAAGATAGATGGAATGGACGACAGGATGCTGTCTTCTATTAACGATGACTCATTTGCTCAACTTCTTTAATCCTATAATTTACATATATAATTCCAACTTCTAGTCACGTGTCGCTTACCTATTCTACACCTTTTCTACTTAACTACAATCGATTCCTAAGAGAGAAGTATTATAATACAACATAACAAAGTTAACCTTAAGTACTTCTCTGTAACTGGCCAGTCAGCTAACTACATAGCTAACAATCTCACTACTCGCTAGCTGTCACTAGCGGCCAGAGACCGCTGTCCAAGTCTGTCCGAGTCCGTAACCGTAGCTCTCCCTAACTAACTGTCCCTAACTTTAACTGTCTGTCGTCAACATTCATCCACTCTTAAATATGATTCGGTAGTTGTTTCAACAATTGTGTGCGTAGTAGGTGATGGCGTGTCTGTACGTGAATGTGGCCTAGGAGTATAATTAACTAAGTTAACTAATAATAATTAACGGATATAATACAATCGTATAACAGCATATTATAACTGGTTACATTGAATTACAGGAGTTATACTCTGCACGTGTCCATTCCGACTAATAACTGATTGTTCCATTTTGGGCGTGTCGATTAATGGCCTATGTGTATATATGCCCATTTATTGCTGTAAGGGGCACACATTGTCCCATTGAGTCTGTCACGTGTCACTGGGTGTGTCGATCATCCAACCGTATTCTATTGTCGTGTAGTCGCGTGTGTGTATCTGGGCGTGGCTATTGTCAGGCATATGCGTGCATTTATGTGCGCCTTCTTGATGCTGATGCGTCCGTGTGTGCATGTGCCTCGGTGTCCATGTGGCTATGTCCCTGTACCATAATTGTAGGGAACTCGGTACAGCCTATATGCAGATTATCAAATGTAGGGTATATATGGCTACCAGCAGGTTAACGCCATATTTGACAATTATACTATAGGTAGATCATTGAAAGAATCTGCAAGAGAATGGTGAAAAGGGAAAACAAAAGCAGCAAAGGCGTATATTCAATAAGGCAACACACATCAAGGATGCTAAATCATTTCTCGCCGGCAATGAAACCAATGCCTCTTGCAGACAGTTTAATTGAGAGTGGATCCCCAATGAAAACAGTGACCTCGGCGAGAAAGAATGTGAATGACTCTTTGGCCATAACAGGCCATGATACAACCAGGTACACACCACACATCCTGGGAAAGGGGAAACTGACTTGATTCAAAGTATGTCTGGATGCCAGTTATGTTATTTTGTCGGCAATCAATCAACTGGAATGAGCCATCCGAAGATGTAATTGAAGGCTTTGAGAATATTATATGTAGTCTCTCCTTCACTAAGGGCACACGTATCTGGAATGCGTGCGAGTTACAATGGTATTTGTTCCACCAGTTGAAAGCTGATCAGTGCGTTGAAAAATTTCTACCAACAGCAGTTGCCTGGTGGAGCATATTCGGCGCGTACCCTTCTGCAGACAAATGTATGGCGACATGACCTCATTCTGGAGCCTTTATGGCTCGATCCTTTTAAAATCTGATTGGTCAAATGTTGACAGTCGTTTAGCACGCGTTCCTCCTGCAACAACTTCCATTTTGTGGCCGGGCTGACAGAGATTCAGTCACTTTGTTATCAAGGAGGTGCTCTTGTAAATTAGCCGGCGTTGGGTGTACATAACTCTGCAGCTGTGACGGTGATACATCCAGATGTTGCAATAATGAATCAAGTATTATTAACCTTTCCAGAGTATCCATCCATCATCTGACCTCGTATGACGTCATAATCAGCTCCTTGCGTGTATGACGGCATCACAATCATTACGTCACAAAGGGTTCCATATAGACCGTCATCGTAGGTTCTAGATTTTCTAGTCAGAATTGTAATCAATGACCTGATTTCAACGAAACTTGAGTGGAACGATCTTATTTTTGCTGGCCATTTTGGATTTTACAAAAATTATTCACCATGTCGATTTACATGCACATGGTTCAAATGTTAATAGTCCAGGTGGGCGTCACAGACCCTTGTTTATCATAGGAACAGCGCACATGTGCGTGCATGTGGCATGCACGCGTATTCGTGGGTCGGCCCATCCCTCCATCTGTCCATCTAGGCATCGTCCATTTGTCCATCCATACATCCGTTCACCTATCTGTCTGTATGCCCGCTCGATCATCCATCTGGAGCTGATTGGTTTTAAATTACTGATCCGGGTTGGCTTACATTTTTACGCAGGTTGTTATCGTGTAAGAGGATTTCCAGTGTAAGAGGATTTTCAGTGTAAGAGGATTTCCAGACTATGGCCCTGCTTCAGATTTAAAATCCTGAATCTAGATCAGATCAAATTCCAGATCTATGGATATCTGAGACACAACTGATCAAGTGTGGCTAAAGTTTAACACTAGAACGATTAGGTTTCTACAATCTTGGTCCTAAAATGTTGGAAATACAACTTGTTTAAATGTCACAAAAACAGGAGGGAATGTTAACGTTTGCGTCTCTTGTTGTTGTTGTTGTTGTTGTTGTTGTTGTTATCATTGTTATCATTGTTATCATTGTTTTTACAGGTATCGTATCGTGGAGCACGCCTGGCTGTAGATTAGACGGACAGTATGGATTTTACACACGCTTGACGTGTTATCTCCCATGGATTAGGAATACAATTTTGGAAAAAGAGAAGAAATCGAACATACATTAAGTACAAAAGGGGCATACTTATGGCTTCATTTATGCCACTGCCCACTGTTCTTTAATTTCCCTCGCAAATTTCTCCACAATCTTAAATGACACCCACACTGACAGAGCGCGTTGGCAGCGCTGCAGCGGCGCGTCGTCAGCAAAAATTCACTCCAGTGAATTACTCATTGTACATCTGTAATGCGCCAATAAGGGACCAATATCAAATTTGATATCGCCACGCCTGTTGGTCAATGGCGCAGAGGACCAATATCGAATTTGATATCGGCGCGCCAATTAGTCAATGGCGCAAAGACCAATATCGAATTTTATATCGGCACGCATATTGGCCAATGGCGCAGGAGACCATTATCGAATTTGTCCTTGCGCCATTGGATAATGGGCGCGCCGATATCAAATTACTACATGACCACCGACAATCCTAAGTATGTCAAACTTTTCCCAATCAGCCGACTTTTCCTTACGAAACCGATTAACGGTGGGGAATATGCTCACACTACACTATTATCAGGTAAAAGCCCGTGTTTAGTCGGCCGGCACCTTACGACCACCGATGATCATGAAATGAATCAGAATCAGAGATCCTGTAATGTGATCCTGGCTGTAGACTTCCAGGAAATATTCTCAAAAGATTCAACAGAATATAATGGATTTGTTATATAATAAGGAATGCATAATATATGGTATCTAGACTTGAATGGGTTAACTCTATATGCATTGTAGTTTCTAGAATCTAAGCTTAGGACACATGATTACACTATATAATAGTTTACAGTCAATTACCTGATTAAAGGTGCACATTCACACCAGACTAGTTGAAAATTAAATTGTTAAAATTGCATACTTTTATAAGCTTAAATTATGTGCCTATGTGTAATGAAACGAAATAAATCTTAACATATGATGATTCCATTCCATATACATTTTTTAAGTTGCGAAATTGAAATAGAGGCCCGTGCCTATATATTAATTTATATGAAATGGAATCATCATACGTTAAGATTGGTTTCGTTTCATTACATATAGGTTTAAGCCTCCAAACGTGAAATTGTACTGTGAAGATGCACCCTTAAATATTATTCAGCCTGTGATCTTAGCTAAACTTAACCCTTTAAGCCTCGAATTTAATCAACAGAATTTAACTTTTCTCATGGAAAATGCTAATTTGCAGACCAAGAGAAGACTATTTTTGAAAATTTGCCACTGGAATGCCTTGCTCAGTTATCGAACCAGTAAGTCCAGTGGTAATTTTTAAAATAGTGTTCTCTTGGTCTGCAAACGGGCATTTCTCATGTCCACCACAGAAGCCACTTTTGGCTGATATGAGTGCTAAAGGCTTAACAGAAATGCGCTTTATTCTGAATTCCCTAGAAAATGTGTTTAGTTATCTAAATATAAATCCAGCTTAAAACTTTGACTGAAATTAATTGTTGCCTACGGAAACAGTTGCTTCCAGTTAAACTATCAAAATAAATAACAGGCATTACTTGCTGTAAAACTATATTTCTTAAATTTCTGAAAGAAAAATAATTTTGATCAGGGGAGAAAATATGTAGTACTCAGCTGTGTGTTTCGACAATGCCTCCATTGTATTGAGAGATACTGTGCGATTTATGTCCAGGAGGTATTGGAAACACTTTCCCGTATAATTACTTTGAAGCTGTGAAAATAATGGATTTTCATGTCTAAAAGATTAGGTTTTACGCCTTTAACGTTTTGCAGTGGTCTTGAGAAATGCCCATTTGCAGACCAAGAGAAGCCTATTTTTTTAATTTACCACTGGAATGACTGGCTCGATAACCACGCCAGTCATTTCAGTGGTAACGCCTTCTCTTTGCCTTGAAATGGACATTTTTTATATGTGGAATTGTCTAAAAGAAATTTAAGCGTTAAAGTATAACTAATCTGAACTCTTGATAGCTATTCAGGTGATCTAATATGCCAGTCATAAACTATGCAGGTAATGTTAATCTTTTCATCATGCCGCTAAAGAAAGATATTCAGGCTTTAGTAGCTAAATGTTGCTACATTTCTACAGCCTATGATGGCTGTCATGATTTACTTTTCAACCAATCAAAAAAATAGCTCGGTCATAGAGGGGCCAGCTGTAGTTTGGCAGTGTGGTATAAAAGCAATCATACAGGTAAGCTGTTGAATATTTTGAAACGAATTTGACTGTCAAATCAGTTTCAAAGTATTCAACGAGATGGATATTACATAATACAGAATGTAATGCATTGGCACTTACATGACATCACCCACTATCGCTTGGAGAGACAAAATGGTGGCGATCACTGTTCAACATTTGCGCGATAATACAAAGCAGATAATTGTGATACAGAAGCGGGAATATGACAGGACATGAATGATCTGGAATCGATAAACCATACTCTATCGGTGCAGTATAACATTTGAGATGAGATTAGCATCGCTTTAACTGTTTTAACAATTCATTAACTGTATGTGCTGATGATGATTTAGCTTAAGAGTTTCATCCATCAAATATCTACAATACAAATGAATGCATCAATATCGTGTCCATATATGTATGTACAACTGTCATTGGCAAACCTTTAATTGATAATTTTATTACATAATTTAAAAAATTTAAGATCATCAACTTTATTTCTTTTCTATTTAAATCTGGCAATGCACGATTACTTGGGTTAAGTCAAGGATATTATATTAGTCCTAGTTGCAAGACAATGAGGGTATATTTCCGATGTTTAGTAAAATCATTTGAACTATGGGGTTTCTTCCATCTTCTTTCGGGAAAAAATGGAAGACAGTTGGAAGAAACTTCCGTTTTATCATTCAATTCTGCTGCGTTGATGCACTGTGCCAGTATGGGCAAAAATGACGCCTCACCGTCGACATGTTCCTACAGCGCTGCTAACGAGCTGCGTCAGTGTGGGATGCACTTAATGCGGCCTCAGTTTTCGGTCAGGTTATTTTTTGGATATTCAGCAGACTATCATCACATGCCCTTTGAAATAAGGCCACTGGTATTTATAGGGTTAAAGGGTTCACTTAATTTCTAGCCAGGTACACGTGCCATTGTGGTTAAGATAACACAAAATGAATATGTCTGCTTATCTGTGAAATCAAAGACTATAATATGTCTACCAATGATATTCCCACAACATATAGCCGCGAAGCGCTATGAATATTAAAATATTAGCATTATATAATTATTCACTATTCATACTGTGTCTTGAATTGCATATTATGTGTATGTTATTATGTAAAATTGTTTGAGACAATAAATAATCTGCATCTGAAATCCACATTCCTGTTGCGAAGACTCCACGTCGGAGATGAATCTGGACCCTAGTCCCTCTGGTTAGTGAGACAGAATCACTAAGCACCATATACTATTAAACAGACTCCACTTCTCTAGTGGTCTCTAAACGGCAGCAATATTTTTGCCAGCGACTTGACAGCTTGATTGACAGTTGGGCGTGAGAACTAGAATGTGATGTCAGAGATGTAATATGGCATCACATCGCACTACTACTACTACTACTACTACTACTACTACTACTACTACTACTACTACAGACATATAATTATATACGGCTAATAGACCTTTCCCACATTAGCGTATTTTGGGAAAATACCTTCCCGGAACGCGTAGAGCATACCACTTCCGGCTGGCTTTACGCTATAGTCGACGCTCAAACATCATTACTTTACTATGGGAATCAGATACAGTGCACTTCAAGCAGTGCATATGAAAAACTATGTTCATAATATTTTTGAAGTCATACATCATTGGAAAGCTAAGCCAATTTTCTATACATTTCTGTATTAGTTTCTATAGTTGCATGAAATTTAATACAGTTGATTGCAATTTTAAAATATCCCCTATTGTCCACTTGATTTAATGAATCTAAGTCGAATCGTGTGTATTATATACGCAAATAACTCTGTGAAAACGTTACAAAAATAAAAAAAATAATATATTAATGTTTCGGCAATTGAATGCGCTTTCCAATAATATATGACTTAAATAATATAATGCTTTTAGTTTATCATAGGAACGGTTTAGATTGCGGTGTATTTTAGCGCAAACGTAACTAAACACTGGTCAGCGATTTGTTGGCGGCGGTACCAGCCAGAGGTTTTGCTCTGAGCGCTGATTTAGAGGAATCCCTGCGTAATGACGTAATGACGTCAATGTGGGAAAGGTGTATTATACTCTACCGGCAAATCATTATGTACATTTTACACTAATATGCTCTTGAAGGGCCTGTGTTGTAATAAAGTGAACTTGAAATTGAACACAATATTCACCCTTCCTGTGTCAATTAATCCTTGAAAGGTCAACCCGACGAAAAATTGCACATGCAGGGCTCTTGAGGAATGTTCACTTGCAGGCCAAGAGAAGATAATTTTTGAAAATTTACCACTGGCATGTCTGGCTCGGTAACCAAGTCAACCATTCCCGTGGCGAACTTTAACTTGGCCTGCAAATCCGCACTGACTAAGCACACATTTGGTTTTCTTGACCAGTGACCCGAGCCAGTCATTCCAGTGGTATTTCTCAAAAATCGCAAGCTCACCAAAGAACCCCCATAAAATATCTTCATGAATTCCAGTTGTGCATATTTACAAAAACTGTCTTCTCTTGGCCATCAAATGGTCATTCACTCACTGAGAAAATATTTCAATTTTCTTTTAAAATCTTGACAAATTAAAGGGTTAATTGATAAAACTAGTATTTTGAGCTCTTTGTGGCGCTGTTGACACAAGAAGGGTTAATGTGAGACATCATATTGTTAGCTCACCGGCCTGGAAGGCCAAGTGAGCTTATGCTATGGTGACTGTCCACCGTCCGTCTGTCCGTCGTCCGTCCGTCCGTCGTCCATCCGTCGTCCGTCAACCTTTGCTTTAAAACGCTAGTCCTCCTTAACTAATAGCCGAATCTTAACTAAATTTTGGTCAAAGAATGCTATTGTGCTCGGATCCGGAACTTTCATTCGGAATTTTGATTCATAAATATTTTGGGTAAAAATTTGTTGCATAATTATTTTGGGTAAAAATCCTAGATTTTATTAAAAATTTACCGGAAATTGTCAAATCTCTATTTCTCCTTACCATTTTGACAGATTTCAACCAAATTGGACTGAAAGGATTCTATTTTGATATGCTCTAGTACTTCTATTCAGAATTTTGATTCATGAATTTTTCGCCTGAAAATCTTAGATTTTATTAAAAATCTTCAAAAAATTTGTCAAATTGCTGCTTTCCATTTTGACTGATTGTAATGAAACTCCTATGGTATACTCCTATACTCCTTATTCTCATATGGAGAATCCTATGCTGGTAGACCTCAGAGCTTCTATTCAGAATTTTGATTCATCAATTTTTCCTGTAGTGATCTGGGATTTTCTGAAAAATGGTGAGAAATCGTTTACAATGCTACTCTTCATTAACTGCTTGGGTGATTTCAACCATATTGGGCTGGAAGACATCTATAGTGGTAGGCTTCAAATCTTCTATTCGGAATTTTTATTCCTCAATTTCTTTGGTTAAAAATCTTAGATTTTATTAAAAATTTAACGGAAATTGTCAAAATACTTCTCCTTAGCATTCTGAGCGATTTCAACCAAATTTGGTTAAGGACCCAATCATCGTAGGCTCCAGAACATCCATTCAGAATTTTGATTCATCAATTTTTTGGCTGAAAATCGTTGATTTTATGAAAAATGTACCGGAAATTGTCAAAATGCTTCTTCTCCTTAAAATTCTGAGAGATTTAAACCAAATTTGGCCGAAAGGACCCAAAGGTCGTCGGCTCCAGAACTTCCATTCAGAATATTGATTCATCAATTTTTTGGGTGAAAATATTAGATTTTATGAAAAATGTCCCAGAAATTGTCAAAATGCTTCTTCTCCTTACCGTTCGGAGCGATTTCAACCACATTTGGCTGAAAGGGCCCTGTGGTCGTAGGCTCCAGAACATACATTCAGAATTTTGATTGATCAATTTTTTGGTTGAAAAGCTGAGATTTTATGAAAAATGTACTGGAAATTGTCAAATTACTTCTTCTCTCTAGCATCGTGACCGCTTTTAAGCAAATTTGTTTGAAAGGACCCTATGGTAAAAACGTCACGAACGCAGCCAAAGTGAAGATCGCACCAAACTACGCCAGGAACGCAATAACATTATGCGCCACATTAGCGAACGTTTAAAAGGTCTTGCTATCCAACAAGCAGACGCCCTAGCAGATGAAATCACTGCCACAGATGACTGCCACACAATGTTTCGGGCAGCCCGAGCCCTGTGAGTTGCTGACTACACACCACCACTAACTGTACACAACTCTGAAAGACACTTTATCGGGACTGTCCAGGGCAGAGCCGAGACAATTCGAGAATGGTTAAAAAAACCAGTTCACTGACCACTATGATGAGCCCTTGCACCCATTCTCAGGAGACCCCAGGCCATTACTAACCAATTAATACAGCAGAGGTTGAGAAGGCACTTAAAGACCTGAAAAATGAACGTGCATCTGGACCTGATGGCATGGGTCATGAGCTATTCAAATATGCAAGTGACATTATCTCAAAACCGATCACGCACATAATCAATTCAGCTTTTATGCACCACCTTCCCATCGACGATGTAGGCCAAGGCATCATTATCGCGCTACCCAAGCCCAAGAAGCCACCTGCCACACACCCTAGCCAATCTGCGGCCCATTGTGCTCCTTAACAGCATACGGATAAATCCTATCCAATGCAACGCTATGCCGCATCCGAGACAAGATCGACGACTTCACTGGCTCATGTCAAGTGGCTTGAAATGTGGACACAGCTGCGCAGACATTGTATGGGCTCAACGCATGCTTGTGTTGGTAGTCATGTCAAAAACACTGGGATTTCCACAAAATGGGCATTGACATGTCACAAGCCTTCGACACAATTAAGCGCTCAAATATCCTAGATGTACTACGCCAGGCCAGTTGCAATGAAGATGAACTACGACTAGTGAGACTACTGCTTGCAGACACCAAGCTGAGAGTAAAGTCAGTAAAATCTGTAGAGTTTAAGACATCAATCGGCTCCCCATAGGGAGATGGTCTAGCTCCTGTGGTCTTCACCTGTTACCTGGCTGCTGTATTGAAATCCATGCGGGAAAGTTCCACAAGACCAACCCCCACCCCCATCCACCCCCGACCCCCCCCCCTCCCCCGGTGTCAATAATGGGCATGCCGCTAGAGATGGAATATGCCGACGATGTGGACTTTATAGATGAGGAAAAGAAACCCCCTTGGCGAACTTCTCCCAATAGCTGCAAGCAAACTAAAAATTGAGAATCTCTTTATGAATGAATCCAAAACAGAGTTCACCCACATATACCTATCTACAAAGCATAAAACTAAAGAAAATGACGATCCACTCTGTGGCGGCGAACCATGGAGGAAGAGTGACATCCTGGGATCACTGCTTTACAGTGCTGCTGGCATTGCTGCACGCTGCATCATGGGGAACATAGCTTTCCAGTCCTTCTGGAAGCTATGGATTCGTAGATCAAAGATGTCCTTGGTAAAAAGAATACATTTATACAATGCAACCTGCGGATCCTTGATGAGGTATAGCTGTAACAGCTGAGCAGCTCCAAAGGCAGCTCTAGACAAACTTGACGCCTGCCATCGCAAACACCTATGCACCATCACTGGACACCGATTGTCAGAATGCATAATTTCCAACAATGCACTATGCAAGATGTGTCATACGCTGCCGCTGTCTCTAAAAGTCGCCCAGTAAAGATGGCCCATGTTTGGCCATGTGCTAACGATGTTAGAAGACACACCAGCACATAGAGCCTTGGAATTCGCCCTTCTCGGAGCCAGCAAATACAGAGCCAGGAGAGGATATCATTGCATAAATCTGCTAAGCGTTCTACGAGGTGACCAAAAAAAAGTAGGATTAGGTACACTAATTGACTTGAGGAAGCTAAGGATTTTGGCTGAGGACAAGACACAGTGGACAAAAGCGAAGAAGGACTGATTGCAGCTGTAGGATGTTTCTACTACTACAACCACAGAATACAGTAATCAAACATAATACCCTATGGTCGTAGGCTCTAGAACATCCATTCAAAATTTTGATTCATCAATTTTTTTTGGTGAAAATCTGAGATTTTATGAAAAATGTACCGGATGTTGTCAAATTGCTACCCCTCCTTAGGTGCTTGACATATTTCAACAAAATTTCACTAATGTATTCTGTGGTAGTAGGCTCTAGAAATACTATTAAGAATTTTGATGTATCAATTTTTTGGGTGAAAATCTTAGATTTTATGAAAAATGTACCAGAAATTGTCAAAATGTTGCTTCTCCTTAGTTACTTGACATATTTCAAACAAATTTGGCGAGAGTGACCCTATCAAGGCAGACTAGAATTTCTATTCAGAATTTTCATTGGTAAATATTTTGGGTGGCCATGGCAAGCAACCGAATTGTCATTAAACTGTGCAGCCAATCATAGATAATGCCACACATGAAGTTTTACGGACCCGCACAGAGTGAGAGGTTGGCGACTATATGAACACAATTATTAGTCAGCATGTGACGTCATGATAGGCTAGCAGCGTGCCATCATGTAGTAATGTTAATGGTCCTGATCGATTGCATAAACTTAGACTGTTAGTCTGTTTAATGAATATACTTCTTTGCTATGCACAGACCCACGATGGATAGTTAAAGGACAATTCCTGGATGGCTAGAAGTGGACTTTATTTGAAGGACTATTATATGACTTGATACTAAATAACAAGAATAGACACATAATATGAAGAATTATACCTTCATAAACATGGGATCATTTTGTTTCCCGGGTGGGGCCATTTTCACGCAATGAGAGTGAGATTTTATGACATCCTGATGTCATCCCTGCACCAACGCTGTCTTTGCCGATCAAAAAAGCTGTACAGTAAATATGTATATGCATGGAGCCCTAACATGTGCTAATTTGTAATTGTTAGGACATTGTCCAGTTAAGCTAGTAAGTTTTTTCAAGTAATTCTAGTATATGATGTCGGTGGGATGTCGTTAAGCCCTAAACCGCTGAAGTCTATATTTCATGAATACCATTTTCTCTATCTTATCAGTATGTGTTCATTTTGATAACAATGATGCTGTAAGTCATTGTGGTGCACGACAGCAACACATTTCAGCAACATTTTCTTCATAATGTTACCTGGTACTGTCTCTGTAAGTAGGCTATTACACATTTTACACCATGCGATACGCGTTAATTGAAGTGGCACACTTGATATGTGAGGATTGTCAAATTATTCAGCCGACTCAAGATACTGTTATAACACGTGTCGCAGAAAGTGTAAATATATATTCTGAGAAAACATATGATAATATTGCAGGAACCACAGAACCGATTGTAATAATTATACCTACCTGTAGCCGCAAATTCGAAGATTTATCCAACGCTAGGGATGTTAGAATCACCCTATAGGTTCAAAAGATTACTCTGCAGGAAAAACTAAGACAGAAAAATTTCTAAAAATACATTTCAGAATGTGCTCTATCCATCATCCCATATCAAAATAAGTATTAGGTGTATAATAACAGAATGTGCCGTTCCATTGCTTTATAATGTCATCTCATAACTGCGAAGTTTAATTAAATATCTTAATTATTGAAATTACTACAGCTTGCTGGGAAATATTGATCGGCCAATGAAAATTCCCAGTATTTGTGTCAAAATGTTAATTTATTTGGTGCTATCTCTGACAATGCTAGCGCAAGCAAAATTATAATTAGTCAGGCAAATAGCCATTTCTTTTAGCTTTAAACACACTCAAGTTTAATGACAATATGCAAAGTATTACCAATGATCGATCCTGCGAGACAAAACCATCTCATATTGAATTTTACCAAAAAAGGATAAAATATACTCAGATCGTATCTTAGACGATTAATTTTTTTAAATATATTTAAGTCTTTTGAAACCCTTGTCCGATTTTAACATCCATCCAGAGATCCCAGAATCATTGAAATCGGCGGTTCTGTTCCAATTCTCATTTACACATACTTCCTTAAAATATGTACCCACATCATTTGGCCTCATACCTCCAGTCATCGCTATGGCGTTTACCGCTAATTATAGTAGGTGATTTGAATGAAGTTATCTTAGATCATTCACTACACCATCTAACTGATATAATGGTGGTATATAATCTAGAAAACGTAATTAAATCCCCTTCCAGAATTACGGATACAGCTCAAAAACATTTAAGACCCCATAATAATCAATGACATAGTGGAACCAGTTGTAAGAATATGAGAGAATGAATTAACCGTGGCACGACAACGTGATTAGAAGTGAAAGTAGAAAGTCTGACATGTTGCGCAAGGCAGCTAGACATACAGGAAAACAGTCAGATTTGGATAATTTTAGAAAACATAAAAACCAGGTCAACAACATGAAAACTTACATGGGGCAAAATATATATTAATTGCTTGGATAAGGGGTTAAGCGACCTTTCTGTGCAAAACTGTAAGAAGTATTGGAAAATTGTCCGGTTATTAGATACTGGAAAGAGCAACCATAGTAAAATCCTACTTCTTGTGTAAAAAATCGTGCAAGGAGACGTGGAGGATATCGCCTTCTCTGATCAAGAACAAGCAGATCTGCTAAATTCATATTTTGTAAATATTATCAAATTAGATGATAGTAAGGTTGTTCTTCTATCTTTTAGATTTAAATGCGATGGCCGAATGAACCATATTTCACTTTCTGTGCAGAAAATAGAAGAGGCAATTTCATTATTAGCAGCGAACAAGGCATCGGGTCCAGACATAAACTGCTCAAGATGTGTCCAATAGAAATCTCTATTCCTCTCAGCATTTAAAGAAATAAATCAATAACTGACTGCCGTTTCCCATCATAATGGAAAACTGCACATGTAGTGCCATTGTTTAAGAAGGGTGCTGAAAGTGATCCCACTAATTATAGACATGTGTCATTAATAAGTTGTGTTGGTAAATTAAATGGAACATCTGGTATTTAAAATTTGCTTTATAAATATCAGGCCGGATTTAGTCCTGGATGCGCGACTGTGTATCAACTAATAGACATATGTTATCAAATTGCTAAGCGTCTCAATGAGCGTCAATAAGCATGCTCAATATTCTGTGATGTGTCAAAAGAATTTGACAGAGTATGGAACAAAGGTCTTTTGTTCAAATTAAATCAATACAGGATTTGTGGCAGCCTTTTACTATGGCTAGAAAACCACCTTCATAAAGGAAGTCAATTTGTATCAGTAAATCAAACTATATCAGAATTGGGCACCATTCAAGCAGGTGTGCCTCAAGGTTCGGTTTAGGGCCACTTTTATTTTCTATAGGTGTAAATGACATTGCCGATAATTTGGAGAATTTAGCGTGTCTCTTTGCAGATGACACCACTTTATGCTGCTCTTCAAATGGTAGTAATGTTATGGGGGTGTCCTTAAATTGTGATCTAACCAAGCTAGCTGACTGGGCAATGTCTGGCTTGTTAAATTTGTATGTGTGTTATTTAGTGGTCGTGCAAATAATGATAATGACACCCCGGCTCTCGTATTTGGCAATACAATTCTTGAATATTCAGAGACTCACAAACACATGGGGGCCACCCTATCCCAGAACCGTAGCTGGAAAAGTCATAGTGATTCTATATTTAAAAAATCTACCAAAGTAATTTCGACTGTGAGAAAACTCAAATTTACTTTAAATCGGTCCACACTTAATACAATCTATATTTCCTATCTTCGATCTTTATTATAGTATGCGTCTAGTGTGTGGGGCGGTTGTACTATTGATGATGAAATTAAATTGGAAAGATTTCAACTTGAAGCTGGTCGAATTGTGACTGGTCTCCCTAGGTTCTCTTCCATAGCTAGCACTTATAATGAAACGTGGTGGGGGATATTGAAGGGCAGACGAAGGCATCAGAAACTCATAACATTACAAAAATTACTGTATGATGACAAGGTACCAAATTTTATAATGGGCATTACACCAACACGCACAAATACAACAGAATGCTATGACTTACGCAAACCACACAATGTCAATGTATCTCTATCACGATTGGGAATATATAAAAAACGAGTTTCCCAAAGCACAATTAAAATCTGGAACACACTCGAAAACAAAGTACAATCAGAATAAGAAATTTCGAAATTTAAGAAGCTAATAAAATCTAAAAACTATATCCCTCCGTGTTTCTACAACTACGGAAATCGAAAACTCTATCCTTCATACCAGACTACCTAGCAACCGCTCCCACTTAAATTGTGACTGATGTAGAATAGGATTGTTTCCGACACACAATTGCTTTTGTAAGACAGGAGTAGACGATGCAAATCACTTTCTTTTAAAATGTCCTTAGTATACAATACAAAGACAACAACTACATATGTATATTCCTTTGACGAGTGACTTGCTATGCAAAGGAAATAGAGCTCTATCTGTCCATGAAAATGAATGCGTCTTCAAAGAAGTTCAAAATTATATTCAAGCTACTGGCAGATTTTAACCTCATATATGTTCCCAACGTTTTGGTATGATATAGGAATAGTCCATATTCTTATTGTCATGGTTACATGGTTATGATATAAATGACTGTATAGATATGCTATATATACTTTAAACATTAGCTTCCACTGTCGTTACTGCATATATAGTTCTTCCCTTACTCACAATGTATTACTCTCCTATTGCTTTTCGGGTCATCCATGATGATGCGATGCCGCAGACGACGATGACAGCGATGAACGACTGGGTTGGAGGTGACTGGCTCTGATTTCTCGTTTCTCTTTCATTTTGTTTCATGTAAGAAATGGGAAGAGAAGACCTGGTGAAAGCATGTGGGAGTTGAGAGGAAGGGTTGCGGTGGGTGGGGGTAAATGACAACGGTAGGGAATAACCATATGTTCTGTTAATTGATTTATTCGTATTGTTTAATCTATTATATTAATGGCAAACTGCTATCCGACAAGTAAGTGTTTGAAGGAGCTGTTCTTTTCTTTTCTATTATTTTCCGATCTGTTTACATCATCATCATCTCTCTTTCTCTCTCTCTCTCTCTCTCTCTCTCTCTCTCTCTCTCTCTCTCTCGCACCTCTTAATTTATTGTCTACTTTAGCGTTTTACAATCCTTGGCTGTTCATAACAATTCTGTAGGGAGAAGGCAAATCTAAGTTGTACGAACTTGTGACCGATCCCATTGTGCAATGTTTACAATAAAATATGTTTGAATCAAAATAAGAAATCAAAATCAAGGGCGCCAACCAGAACACGCCCCATAAGGCCACCCCATATATCGATAATTCGGCCACGCACACTCGAAAAGCAAAAGACATTGGAGGACCGATGGAACAGAGTGTCTATCAGCCCCTTTACTCCTTACGATCTGAAATTCGAAAAGTGAAATATTGCAACAATACAATTTTACGCCTATTTAGTGTGCTTTAAGAATATTATATTAAAAATAAAATTCATACAGATTTCTTTATATATTGCAATTTATGCACTACCGTCGACACAGTAGGTAAGCAGCTGTAACGGGTTCGGCGATTGGTAAAAGGCGGATAACGGATGCGAAAATTACTGTCAGGCCCTCTATTCCACAAACATAAGAATGTGCACGCGGTACCCATCGTAGTAGACAGAGCGTGGCGCGAGGTTAGGGGAGAGTGGTGGTTTAGGGATGTTGCTGTGTCTTGGCTATCACGTTACCGCCCATCTTCTCTTTTGATCGCCTAAGAATTGGGTATTTTTTTACCGCTAAGACGTCAAAAGGTCTCCATATGAGATAATGTGGGAAGGAAATGGGAAGATTGGCATATAATAGGAAAGTATAATTTCTTTAAAACTAAATTAATGAAATATTTAGGCTACAAGCTTATTTATGTATATGCATTTATTCCACGCGTGTTCTCGTGAGATCTCCTTCGCTAACAGGAGCGAGATAGCGTATTCACGATACGAAGCCATGCCTGTGTTTTAGAGTGGCAATTATCTGTGAAGAAAAGCATATCCGCCATTTTAAATTTTACCGCAATTTAGTAGTAACCAATGGACCTTTCAGGTTTTAGCCATGCCCCGCCCATCTCTAGCTAGGCTCCACACCTCGCTTGTGTTGGGATCAATCGATTTCTGTCAAATTAGTTTCAAAATATTCAACAGCTTACCTGTGTAGTTTTTTGGAAACTGATAGTCAGGGTGTTGAGAGATCGATCAGTCCGAACACGAGCGAGGTGTGAGTGGAGCTTAGCTAGAGATGGGCGGGGCATAGTTAACACCGGAAAGGTCCATTCTGTAAGCAAGTGAAGTCTAGGTTAGTATTTGCTGTAGACATTCATGCAGCTGATGCTGTATATGATAGAATTTGCAGCATAAACTTCGGAAATAAGAAGCAAATGCTAAAATGACTTGTCTAATGACAAAGACAGTAGTTTCAAACAACAGGGACCTTGAAGATCAAACGAATGATTCTGAAAAGGAAGCTGCTCTTCGGGGTGTCATGGAACAGTTCGAGGCTAATGATGAAGAGCAAGCTACCGTCAATAATAAGGTATTTAGTCTAGTCCTAGGAGTCCGTTTTGGTGGATCAACCTAGACAAAATTCCCACCTAAGTCTTTTTTGTGTCATTCGATGTGTAAGGTCATCCAGGATCACATACTAAAAATCCCCCATCGATCCCTTTTGGGCGGAATTTTTGGTGAGGGTTTGAACTTGATCATGTTTTTATTTTCTTCTCACACCGCTTTTATAGATATCTTAAATCTATGTTCACGATCTTCTTTTAAAATCATATCTAACATCTCATTTTCGTATTACCCTTAGTAATACATTATTAAGGTGTCTCATGATAGATTTAATTTGAATTTGAATATCTGGTTGCTTATAATTTTAATAATATTTGTTCCAGGGTAAGTTTAGAAAACCCGTTATCAAGTAAATCAAACGTCATTTCTGCGAAGTCATAATTACATAGTGTGTATAATGGCTTGACTTCGTTCTTCTTCTTGAAACAATATAAAATACACGTGTTTTTATATGCCTTAATACCCCCGCCCGTCCCACTAATTAGACAGTTCGAAGTGTGGCATATTGCCATTTATTCTAATTGATTTAAACTAGCGAGTTCTGCGATTTGAGCTTATACAGTTTAATTAATTAAGCAATTATACAAATGTTGTGGTCATATTCACTTGACACCAGTATCATTGATACGATGAGTGGAATTGATTCTACTGATAGTGGCAGTGACTGTGACAGCGTGATCTGCTTGCAGCCATTTGAGAAATGCGACCCTCCAATTCCCGTGAGGAGAAAGGGTCTTCAAACACTAATCCGTTAAGGTGATATTCGAAATGATGAAGAACTGCATCGGTATATGGTAAACAAGAGTGACGCTACACCCATGGGCAATGTGCTTGTTCATGCCAGATGTAGAAAGAGATATACTAACCCCAGGAAACCCAGTCGGCTTGCAGGAAGTGGCGCAATCCCCCGAAAGAGTACGATCCTCTACTCCACAGCCATTCGCCTGGAACACTGGGTGCCTCTTATGTGGGGAAGAGGCTATAATAGATAGAAAGCATCCAGAGAGGGATGTTATCAGGTCTGTGCAGACAGTAGAGCTAAGGAAAAGTATAGAGGAACAATGTGACAGTAGATCCGATCCCTGGTCCCTTGAGATCCGCATTCGCCTCGAGAGTTGTATAGCTTTAGTTTCAAAAAAGCAGTTGATCATCGTTTTTGCTACAGGAAGGTCATGCGCACATTGCCGACCTCGCTGGCCATGGGGCGACCTGCTGACGACGAAATGGGACATTGGTTTGAAGTGTTGTGCAATTGGTTAGAAAATGCTTATGAATTAGATTTATACACACTTGTTGATCTTCATGCGATGATGGTGGAGTTAGCATGTGTGCGGCAGTATTTTTTCTTTATGGAAGCAGACATATTCGAAACGATATTATTGAGCTCCTCGACTCGATTCTCTAGTACTAGCGTATTGTCAGATTTCTCTCGGGCCGCTCTAGTCAACTGATCAACTTTCACTTCAGGCGCATTTATTTTCAAATCTCTCTTCTCTAGAGCCTCAAAAAGAGTGGCCACACTCTTGTTAATAGCTTTAGTGACTTGTCAATACGATCTTCGATAGCCCGCATCACGCGTATTTCAAAGGCCGATTCCAGCGCGCGCGTGTCCGAGGATTGAGCAGGTATATCTGGCAGCGAGTTCTGTCGTTTCAAGTGAGGCGTAATAGGAGGGGTTCGAGGAGCTTTACGCTTTGTCGATTGCGGCCCATGGTTGAGCATTGTACCCAGAGGAGCGTTCCAGCATGCGGACATATCAGCATTGCCATCATCGTATATTGAAGTATCGACATCTACATCTACGTCGTTGCCCTCAGTATCGCTGGATATGCGGACATTTTCAGCGTCTGTTGCCGTAATGGTACTCCCTCCAATGGCGCCCCTAGGTCGGGTTGAGATTGTCCGGTGTGTACGACTCATTATATAACAGGTTTATGGCAGGTTTTCGAAAACAAGCTCGGCAATGAGACAAAAGTTACTGCAATTATGCTCAAATTATAACACTCACTTTCTTAGTACAGACGAAACACCCGTGTTCACAGTAATGATGATAGTAAAATTAATGGCTACATTAAAACTTATAAGTTAAATAATCCCAAAACTTGGGGAGCGATCTCACAGCTCGATAGTCCTTGCCGCCATCTTGATCACGATGATCAAATTTGAAAATCATCTACACCAATAATTAGTGTTGTGCTGTGAAGACAAAATTCTAATACATAAGAAGGAGTGTTCAGTGAGAATTGTTGTGACACATTAATTGATTGTTAAGCTTCTGTCCAAATTTTCTTGAAAATTCACGCCAACAGTCAAAGCAAAATAAGGATGTTGCTCAGAATGATTGAATTATTAAGCTCTCATTATTATTTTATTAAGCTTCTATTATTACTGTATTAAGCACTTATCATCACATGCCAAATTGTACGGTAGCTGCCCTCATTCTCTATCCTCTGGTCCTTGGACCAAACTTCGCTCTACATTCAAGTTGGATTCCTCGTGCTGCAGCTGTCGGTTTTTACCGGAAGCACTTCGGCCTTTATGCGGGGCCGACAACCTCTGCAGTGAGCTCACCTTTCCATGACACGCACGCACGCACACATTTGATGTACCTTTATGCACCAGCCTCTCTCTCATCACCTATGCCATGAATTTCTAAATGTTGTTTCCACAACAATTCAAAACAGAACGCCTGAAAACCTAATCATTGGCGTGTACTTTAATTGCGTATTAGACGAAGACAAAGACGGGATTTTATGGTAAAACAGCTTCCAGGTTAGGCACTTTTATGTTGAATGCTCATTGGAAGGTTACATGAGTAAAACTAACATAAAGCCAGTAACCCTTTCTGACCACAATGCTGTGTACATCACATTACAGAGTGCTGACTGGGTCAAACGAGGGAGTGGGCTTTGGAAACGTAACGTGCGTAGCATTGCTACAAGACAGTTCCTATCGAATATGTATAGAAAGTAGTCGGAGGCATTGGGATGAAAAGAAAAGCTCGTATGAACGTATTACAGATTGGTAGGACGATGTTAATTCTGACCTGAAACATATTTCAAGGTAGTATTCCATTAGAAAAGCACGAGAACTGCGAAAACGCAAAAAGGCACTTCGGAGATCGTGGCGAAAAATTAATAAGAAAATAAATAATGATGAATATAATTACTACGAACTATTAGTTAAGCTAAAAGGAAGATTAAGTGAATTAGAACAATATCAGTTTGATGGTGCCACAATTAGATCAAGAGCACAGATGCACGCGAGGGCGAAAAGCGTACACGTTATTTCTGCAGTTTGTAAAAAGTTGGGTAAAGTGGGGCTCTAACTCCGGGCAAATGTTTACGGAGCTTTTCTTGGCAAGTCCGATTGATTGACCTATGGACAGAGTAAATGATAGACAGATCGAGTGAGACACCTCTTGGTGACTACTCTGTTCACTAACTGACTGGCGGCTGGACGGATTGATGAACTGACTGACGGACTGACACGGTGGGCGATGGACGGACTGATGAACTAGCTTACTGAGTATCAGACGGGCTGACTAACTGACTGACTGACTGACTGACTGCCGTATTCCTAACTGCCTGACAAACCGTTCGGCTTGCAATTTAGCAAGACAACAAGGCAGTCTTTAATATAGCATATCTCTTTCTTCTTCATATAAATTCAACGTTATAGCAGCAGTTTTAAAATACAATACTCTTGTGGGAATCCTCCACCAACTCTGTCTATTTTCTCTATAAAACTCTGATATGTTATACAGTTACTCGGAATGAGCTATCTAATAATTAAATATACATTACTCGTGTGACAGGTGGCATTTCACAACAGTTTTCCCAAATTTTCTTTCATATGATATGGCAGTGTAGACAAACACAATTACAACAAGTTAAACTGGATCACTCTAATGACTTGTTCAAATCCTCTTAACACGCATTGGTCAAACCACACTGGAACTTAGACACAAGCTCTGTTCGTGCAGTCATGCGTGACTTGATGTTCTCTGTGTAGATTTTAGTCCTGAATGCAATTAACTTATTACCGCATTCTTCTTTAGCCTTTTAGATCTGTCTTATTTGTTCCACTTACATTGTTGCTTATTTTGACAAGTGTAGCTGTAACCCGTTGCTATATGACAACGCAACAACCTTTAGCAACAACAACAAATACAGTCGTAATCACTCTGCCATAAAAGCAAGAGATATAGAGAGATTACTGCGCTCACTGAAAGCTAGGGATGGTGCATCAGTGTGCTCAAATGCAGAGATGTCTGAAATAGTATGTGAATATTATAAATCATTATATAAATCTGAGGGTAGCGCTGAAGCCAAATGTATAGATATATTAGCCAATATAACGCAAAAGCTTCCAGATTCATGCCGTGAACGCTGTGACGATCAGCTAACAATTCATGATTGGACAAAATGCCTCAACTGTATGAAGTTAGAAAAGTCTCCTGGTTGTGACGGATTTCCAGTCGAATTTTATTAAACATTCTGGCATATATTTGCCCCCAGTATTCAAGGAAATAGCAGCTGAAATTTCTAAGCAAGGGCATCTTCCTCCATCGATGGCTCAAGCATATGTTCGGCTTATATATAAGAAGGGGGATAGAAATAAAATACAGAATTATAGGCCAGTCGCTCTACTCTGTGTGGACTATAGACGATTATTACGCGGGCGATGACCCTAAAATGTGGCGCCATACTAGACGAAGTCATTGCTAATGACCAAACCTGCTCTGTGCCAGGGAGAACAACATTAGCCAAGTCTTTGCATATACGGGAACTCAATCAATTAGACGAAAATGATTGCAGTCCAGGAGCAAAAATAGAACCTGATAACGAGAATGCGTTTGACAGGCTTGAATGGGATTTCTTGTTTAAGTCTTTAGACCGTATTGCCTTCAGAATTCTCGTCATCCAAGATGGGTTTTAAATTAAGTCGGCAGTCCTAATAATCTACTCAAGGACACTTGCACCGAATTCTATGGCATTGCCAGAAATGCGGGGCTTGTTAAATTCTAAAAGCTTATAGACTATCTAAATCAAAATGTAGTTAGACATGAAAATGTAATCATGCAAATAAGTCGATTTTCGTTCTAAATAGATTCTGGATAAGACAAGGGAGATAATTACGTGAATATTGGACAACTGCTCAATTGCGTATTCTCCCCTCATGTTATACATCATGAGACCATCACGATTGTCATCGATGCACGTGTGTGAGAGCCTATTTGCTAGGAGGGTGCGGTGCTTTAGTACGCGGATCGCAAGAACTTAT
Source organism: Chaetoderma sp. LZ-2023a (assembly GCA_034401795.1). Lineage (NCBI taxonomy): Eukaryota > Metazoa > Mollusca > Caudofoveata > Chaetodermatida > Chaetodermatidae > Chaetoderma > Chaetoderma sp. LZ-2023a. The sequence continues at coordinate 45,105,364 of CM067360.1, read as the reverse complement.
GCAATCTCTGATTAAGTGTCTGCATATGGGTGGGGGAGTGAGGGTGAAAGAGTGGGTGGGACGAGGGATGGAGAAAGGGAGGGAGGGAGAAAGGGAGGCGGTGGCGGGGGTGGGGTGGTGTGAGGGAGGCAGGGCGAGAGAAAGAGAAAGGAAGGGAGAGTGGGAAGAAGTCAGCGAGCGAGAAAAGAGAGAGAGAGAGAGAGAGAGAGAGAGAGAGAGAGAGAGAGAGAGAGATACAGAGAGACAGAGAGGAGAGGAGGCGTGGGGGAGAGGGAGCTCGTGCTCCATTGTATAGATTTCCTTCAGCCCACTTTAATTGTATCATGATCCAAATACCTGGAAGCTCTCTCACATAAAGTATAGGTTATTTCATTCTACACGAGAATTTAATTGTAGGTCAGTGCCGGATTAAGGCAATGGCTACTTTTAAAACTTTTAATCCCAGTATCTAACTAACCTTTACAGTCATTATATAAGTAAGCTGTTGAATATTTTGAAACTAATTTTACACTGAAACTGCTTAAGGCATTACCAGGTTTCAGTCAAATTAGTTTCAAAATACTCAACAATATTTTGACACATACGTAGCGAATGTATTTTATTGAGCTAGTAGTAGTAGTAGTAATTGTAGTAGTAGTAGTAGTAGTAGTAGTAGTAGTAGTAGTAGTAGTAGTAGTAGTAGTAGTAGTAGTAGTAGTAGTAAGCAGTCATTTTCTTCTTGACACACCTGAGAAGGGGCCCACGTCTATGTATCTTTACGCCCACCCAAATAGACTTAATCCGGCTCTGCCGATGTCAATGTCGATTGCAATGTTATGCCGCACGGGCTCCATTGGACGGTCTGGTGAGCATATCAATAAATCATTGCCAAATACAGAGCTGATCGGATAGTTATTTTATATATACTTAAACATGCTAATTATTAACATTGGTAACTAGATTTACTATGGTCCGTTCCAGTTTTTGTTAATCCCCCGCGCACCTCTCGCTAAGTTCCACACACACCTCGGCCATGTTGGGATCAATTTCCAGAAAACTATACAGATACGCTATTAAGTATTTTGAAACTAATTTTTCCAGTCAAATTAGTTTCAAAATATCCAACAGAATATGTACTATATGGTAAAGCCATACACTTCCTACAACGTGTCTGACTATTAAGCATTAAAGACGGGCTATATCGAATCATTCATGGCGTCATGATTATGGCGTCATCACACACGCCGCTTAGTCGATTATGATGTCACATGACGTCATACGATAGATGGATAAACTTGGAAAGGGACCATTATGGATGAATTCATGTATACATAAAGATCAGATACCATCTAACCTGTATTATCCCACGATCACTACCACTCATGCCATAACGTTGTATTACAACCCAGTGATAACGGAAGGAGATCAATAATATCGGTGTCCATTTTATAAGCGCGTCTAGATCCTGATGTTGTACAGACCTGGGTTTACTAGAAGCCAATAGAATGTAAACCGAGATTTATTTTGAAAATTATGTTGCTGAAATCTGTTGTTATCTTAGACAGAGATATCTTTGAGTCCCGCCAGCTGTCAAAATGACAGTTAGTTCTAATGTGCTAGAGAATTAATGAAATAGTCAATTCACTGAATAGATGAGTGTACGCCATTCGCTGCCCATGTTGGAAAATGCCATCAATGTCATAGTATACAGATCCTGCGCTTACAAATCACTGATCACGGAGTCAGAATATACTCGTTATAAATCCTCATTGTCGAAGGAATTGATCAATGCAGGGCAAGAATTATAGTTCCAGGGTTGAATGGCGATGTCCAAGGAGAGGTCACGTGGTGCGATAAAGATGGACACATAGATCGGCATTGGCCGATAGCAATTTAGCACGACAACAGCATGGTCATACTGGTTTAGCTACAGTATTTCACTTGAGCAGAGAAGTCAGTTGATCAAAGGTGATCAGATTGATCACGTTTTCTACCTTACATTAAATATTAGCTTGAGAGCTAGATGGCTTTAATCAGAATTTTAGTATCTAAAAGAATTACCAAACTGTATGAAATGCCTATATGAATATGCATAGTTTTCGCACTGTAGAATTTCAAATTTGGTCCATAATGGGCAAAAAACTGCCAATTGTCCAATATCGGCTACTTTCACATTGTGCGTCGTCAATAGGATTGCTTTTTGGAATCAATATCCTTTTTGCATTGAAAATGCTTGTCAACCCATTCTTATCGAAATCTTGATCACAGACATTTGCATTGAGATTTATCTATTAATGATGGCGCGAAACAATCGCCAATAATTTGATGTGAAAACATAACAGCTGTGTGAATAATTCTAACGCTTGCTTTGGGCCATCAGCTAGTTCATTTTGTGAACAGTTATCTGAGATAATCTGCGAAAACAAATAGATTAGCATCAGTTTGGGTTCCCGTAGGCTGTCGAATGGCAAATCTAATCCGCAATGGAAATATAACAAACAATTTAAGCTTGAGGCTGCGGGTTTCCTTTTCCAATTTTTGTCCTTTTAGGTACATTCACAAACAAAAGATAAATAATAAATTTACACACGGCAACAGTACAACTTCATGGACAAAATGAACAGCGAGCCTTTTAATATATATCAATACAAACACAAACTGCTCTTTATTACGATGTAACATCAGCAAAAGAAAGTAATGACGACCCTCGAGATAGATTTCCAGCAAGTGGCTATGAGATGTGTGTATCTTATTTCCACTGTTTACTCTCCTGAGAGCGGTGTCTCGTATTGGCCACTGCTACAATACTGTGTTTACCCATGCACTTAAGAAACAGGCTGGGTTTCAGAGCCCAGTGTTACTGAAGCAACACTATTACATTTCAGCGCCAATAGCGTGAGTGTCTGTCATCATTGTCACCAATAACAACACTTGTCTGAACATTATTCGTGACTGTTGTGATGTGGTCTAGGAAATGAATTACTTAAGGAGAGGTGCGTCATCAGAAGAAGAAAAGATGCACAGAGGGTATCACACATTGTCTTGTGAATATCTTAGCTTCAGCTCTGGCTCGGCCATTAATTGATTCGTTTGTTGATGTGTCACATTCAGAAATGCTCTATAGATATGCGGGAATGTCTCGCACACTAACAATAGTGAGTGATTTTTAGGAGCCATCACAAGGGGCGTAGTGATGTGGGGTCAGCGAGGGAATTTGTACCAGGGCGCCGACTTCAGTGTACTGTTGGGGTATTGAGAGGAGCCGCCAAAATTGGCATCGCGGCTGATTTTTTGTCGGCGCCAGTATATGGGAATTGGAGTGGGGCAAAAATGTCGGTTTGCCACCCACCCCACGCTCTCCGGGCGCGAAACGGTCCCTCCCCGCTCTCGCTCCCACCCCCAGTCCACCCACCTCATTATAGTGCTGTACGAAAATCCACTATAGTTTCTATTGCAGATACGCTCTAATACAACGTCAGCGTAACCACGTTAAGATGTTCGTTTAAGGTATCCGTTACATGCTGCGTCCCAGTATTATTGTTGGTCCTTGGTTATCTTGAAAACGCTCTATCAACCATGGAAACTGCTATCATTCGTCTACGCAGTCAACCGATGCTGCATTGGTACACTTACATACAGCAATACAATATAGCAGTTACATTCATATCATTATTCTTAGCATATTCATTCCATTTCTATGTCTAAGGAACTGTTTCCATGAAGATGCACATGCATATATTATTATTTGACTGCCATGCCAGCATTAGATAGGTCAAATTGTGCCATATCACTGTGTCGTTTATGCGTTTAACAGGTATCCTTAAATACAACACATACCACCGAGATAAGTGCGTTAACAATCTACCGGTTGCTAATCAAACTGTGAATCTGCTAATGTGTGTAAAAATCTGATTTGAACTTGTATCAAGTTTGACATTTTATTTATGGCATAGACACTTATTGCTCCAGTTACGCACGATTATTGTGGGGTTACGTACACTTTTCTCTCTTTTCCTTGCGTTGGCAACTAGGATAAGTTTTCATGGTTTGTCAAAGTGTCCTGTTTATAAGACTCTAATTCATTTGCTGAGCAAGCTGCATTGTCTACAATACATCAAAATAAAAAATAAAAAATAAAGGCTGGGTATGTTTGAAATAATTTGGCGATCAAAACGTATCATAAGTTATTAACGGGCAATTAGGTATACAAAACTCTTTATAACTTTATTCTGCAAAGATAGCACATTTTACGTCTCTTATCAGTAGGTTATTAAGCATCCATCAATTCTCTTATCATGATTTGCCCTCATCCAACAAGTGTTGATAATACTAGTAGTAGAAAATTATTCGCCCAGCTGATTACAAAATACTTAAAGAGACACATATTTAATGTTGTGAACCGTGAAAGCAAACTTTCAACTATCTCGACCTTTTTCCACATGCTACTATCGGATACATGCGGTTGAGCATGAGTCGTTTGTCTTTTGCGGATAAACCTTCTTCCATCCTTGTATTCTCAAGAGCACATTCAAAATACGCTCATTTGATTTGACGGCATATTGATGTCAGTTCATTCGTCGTAATCAACCAGAGACAGAGACTGTTTAGGATGCGTGAGGAGGCGAAGACAGATCACAAACAGCGTGACAACGATATTAATGCGCCCTGCTTTAGCGCGTCGATGTAATCAGCGCTGTATTTCCATATTCTAAAAGAATTACTATCTCTTGTTTGACTTTCATTCAGATACGCCCCCATTCGTACTATGGTACATACTAACAAAACATACCACCCATCCGTTTTCATTAAGAAAGGCAATCTAATATTATATGCGAGTTGCTGTTTTACTGGTCATACGATTGTGGACCAATAAGACCGGCGGTCTGTCGCCCATTATCCTTTGACCACAGCGAATAAAGGATTGCTATTCGATCATATTTGACTGGATTAATTAATGGGTTTTATAATTTTATTTTATCACGTATCTCAGCCCATTTCAGCACATGGTCATCGTCGTTTCCATCCCGTCCCCTTGAAAAACATGCTCGTACTGGTAACGGGGTGGGCTCAATTCCTAGGTAACTGACGCCACTGAAAGTCATGCGTATTAGTTTAGGTTATTTATGTACGCATACTGACGACGCTGATGAGAAGCCACTGGAATTCATAGCCGGAGACAGACGCTTGCAACATCGATTGCAGCTCTGTGGCTATGATAGCGGTTTTAATTTATTGCATACTAGACAGATGTTGACCTTATCGTTATGAAGTAATATGATATTTTGAACACGGTGCTTATTACCAGATTTTTGAAAATTGTTCTGTCTTAAAATAATATTACCTTAAATGTGTTCTTCAATATCAACATCATTGTATCGTTGTCGTCATTGTCAACGTCATCGTTGTCTTCGTCCTGTTCCATCTCCTCCTCCTCGCTCCTCCACTCATGTGTACCTCTGTATCAACCTAGTGAAGATATGATCTAGACATTTGATGGTTGGCCTTGAAACGTCAACTCTCTGTACCCAGCCCCAAAATCACTGTATTTAGTTATTCTACCTTCTTTCAACCAAGATACATGATGCAGACGGGCAGACAGATGCACATATTGACAGAGGGACAGGTAGACGGATGGACGGACTGACGGACGGACAGATGGACAGTAAGCAAATGCCATTATGCGTGGGCTGTAGGCCAGGCATCACCGTCAGGAAATTCAATCGATCACTGTCTACCGTGATCTGATGTTATTTTAAGGGCATGTTGCAATGGATCCAGACACGCTTGATTTTCGACTGTCGTCAAAGCCAATTGATTTTCTTTAACTGTGTTGAAATGCAGGAAGCAGTACCTCTGGATGACTGAATGTATGACATAATGGCAACATTCCCTAATTAATTAATGCTTCTTGATCTAATCGCAATGGGTAACGGACACTGCTATTATATACATAGTTCATTCTTTAGTTCGTAAATAAGTCATATGACGTCAGATGATAGAGGGATACTCTAGAAAGGTGAATTCTGGCATCACATATTCTGAATTCACCTTTCCAGAGTATCCATCTATCATCTCACATCATATGACTTATTTACGAACTAACGAATGCACTAACGAAAGTACGAACACACGAATGAACGAACGAATGCATGAAAGAATTGTTACTGAGTAGTTGATTACGTAACTAATTGACTCATGGATTGATTGCGAGATATTTAGAAAAATCAAATAATGGATAATGAAAAGCGAGCAAAACATAAACCAGGTTAACCTACATTTCCATTCGAACGCTATTCATGTATTCATTGATTACTTTACTCTGGAAACACACCACGTACATTTATTCTGCGCTATATCATTGACTTTAAAACACTTAGCCACCGGTAATGCGATGATTTAGATGAATTACTGAAATCAAAGTGGAACATTCAATGGACCTTTCCGGTTTTAGTTATGCCCCATTCGTCTCAATCTAAGCACCACCCACACCACGTCCGTGCTGACATCGATCGATCTCTGAACTCCCTGACTATCAAATTCCAGAAAACTACACAGGTAAGCTAATGAATATTTTGGAACCAATTTGACTGGGCGCTGTTTCTGCCTATGGCAGCAACAGTGTCTAATTAAATTAGTTTCAAAATATTCAACAGCGTGTTTATTAAATAGTAGATACATACAATTCGTACAATGTGTCGGACTATTACGAGTTAACGACGGGCCAAATAGAATCGTTTATGACGTAATGATCATGACGTCATCCTACACGCCGCTTAGCTGATTATGACGTTATATGACGTCAGATGATATACAGATACTCAGGAAAGGTGATATAATCGCTCCGATAGAAATGTCCTGCATGAAACTGAGGCGAAAGGCTGCACAAATATAGATTAATTAACTAATATTATGTGACTCAGAGTGAAGACAGTGGAAGGAATACGTACACCCTTTTCAAAACAGTGTTGTTAAAAACTGTTAATGCCATAGCCAGCAGCAAATATATGTGTCTATTCCTAGTAACTATCGATAATTCGAGATTCCATATTACGAATACATGCTTTATTCCTATAGCTCAGATACCAACAACCATACAATGTATACACCTCGGACAAGGCACTGGGTATACAATTAAACTACATTGAAGGATAGACATTTTCACAGTTAAGAATCCAGCATTGGTGGAAGTTTTTGATATAAATCATGCTTAATCAGAAGCTGGGCGACATGAGGCACACTGATCTATTAGACAGGTGTATGGGTACGATGGACAACCGAGCTATAAAAAAGTCAAATTAACAGTAGTTAAGTTCAAACTCAACGTATCTATAAACTAGGATAAACCAACGAATGGTGGCTTCATTTCACGGCCCAGAGATTGGTTAAATTAATGAGCACAGACGAGCCCCAGATGTATAGAAACACAGACCAGTAATAGTAATCCACGTGTCAATCATCGTCGCCAGCACATTCAAGCGAGCAAGGTCTACTGCGGCTTGGTGCAATCATAAGGGAATGTTCCAATAGCGAGTGAACACGTTTGATTTCCGACTGTCGTTAAAGTCAATCGATCTTCTTTAATTGGAGTGGATAGCAGGAAACAGTGCGGCCGAATGACTCTAAAATAACGCTAACATTCCCCAATTACAGGTTCTTGATCCAATCTCTATGAATAATGGAGACTTCGCTGTTAATGGCCGTGTATCGACCGGCTTAACAGAAGCTACCACCATCATATACCGTGCACAGGCGTTTACACCATCGCGCAAATCTCCAAGTGAGGCGTGCCAATCCACGGTACCATCAATTCGAAATACAGAACACGAGAAACAATCGTTGAGAATACGTTTTTACTAATGGAATACAAGCAGATATCCTGAAAATGAAGTGCGCGACGTCCCCAGGTTTGAAATATGAAGCATGTGCTCATATTTTGCGTGAGATGATGATCTCTGTTCATCTGGAGAATACATTATACAAAGCTTTCCCGTTAGCAGATACCCTCTTAGGTACAGTTAGAGTTAAGGAAGTAAACAGTCTTTCGAATAAGATCTTAAAATTTCTGTGTTATATCTATTTTACATTCTTACATACATGTCCTTGGCAATTTTACTGGTATTTATTATGAAAGCTATATTATTATTATTATTATTATTATTATTATTGTTGTTGTTGTTGTTGTTGTTGTTGTTGCCGCTGCCGCTGCCGCTGCCGCTGCCGCTGCGGCGGCTGCTGCTGCTGCTGCTGCTGCTGCTGCTGCTGCTGCTGCTGCTGCTGCTGCTGCTGTTGTTGTTGTTGTTGTTTGGATGCCCGTTTGAATTATTTTGTATACTTTCAACCCCGAATTCCTAGAAGTCTAAATACAAGGTGCCTATACAGGTATGGTGTGGAATATTTTGAAACTCATTTGACTGGGAGCTGGGTGGTGCGTGCGTGCGTGCGTGCGTGCGTGCGTGCGTGCGTGCGTGCGTGCGTGTAGAAGTGGCAGAAATCTCAGAGCAGATCATACTCCACAGGTTGATATTTATCATCTTTAGTATCAAAATTTCAGACAAAAAACTTCTTAGACTGTCCCATATTGTCATCTCGTCAGTAGAAACCTGTATTTGTGGTACGCTTATACTATATTTCCACGCCAATGGTCAGTGCATTATGGCCGTTCACCTTCTGACCAACGTCATGTTCAGTCACTACCGTAAGCACAAATTCTGTGTTTCGCTAATGCAGTCTCTGAATTTCCCAGTTAGCACTGCATTTCCTTCTCTCTGACCTTTCATGTTTTCCATTGTGTGTGTACACCCAAGAAAATATCACCATGGCCATTCCACTATCGAGTTTGTTACGGCGAATATGTGAGTCCTCATTTTGAGATCGTATTGCAGTCTCGGGCTGTGTAGACTAACAATGTTGCGCATTTACATGGATTTAGATTTGTGCTGCGCCCTCACAGTTCGAAGTAACGCCGTTTTATTGTTAGCCTTTTAAATGGAATCTGATGATATCTTACTGAATTAGAACAGTGATATTAGAGCTTTCAGTTCACCTTTCCAGAGTATCCATATATCATCTGACGTCATATTACGTCATAATCAGCTAAGCGGCGTGTACGATGACGTCATAATAATTACATCATAAATGATTATATTTGGCCGGTCTTTAACTCTTAATAGTCCGACACGTTGGACGAATTGTATGTCTCTACTATTTAATAAACATGCTGAAACTAATTTGACTGGACGCTGTTGCTGCCATAGGCAGCAACAGCGGCCAGTCAAATTAGTTCCAAAATATTCGATAGCTTACTCGTATGATTTTCTGGAAATTGATAGTCACCATACCATACGAAAATTCTACCAAGCATAATGAAAATAAGCTTATCAGTCCTTGAAATCGACCAGTTTACTTATATCCCATATACACGATTATAAAAAAATATTCAGTTTGAGGGAAAGCGTGCCATTTACATTCTGTCGGCGCGTTGGTAAGTCATAGATACCACTTAACGCAACCTTGCTACCATTTAGAGTAGGTCCTAGTGCGCTTTTGAATGGCCATAATATCGAGAATTATAACTATTATTCTTTGTAATGGCCAATGAATGTTATGTATACTCGACAAAATGAAACACAGGTTAAGTGTACTGATAAGTAGATTAGGAATCAAGACTTGGTAAACTTTCAAATGTGTGTTTACAAGTATTTATAATGACCATTGGACTAGTTTTGATATATTTCTTAGCGATACAGCGCCAACTAAACGACATCGAAACGACTGTTGGGCCTAGTTATATAGGGCTATATAACACAGTTGCGTTTATATGTACACTTATATGGGAATACAATTCAATGGACCTTTCCAGGTTTGTCCATCATAGGATGTCATAATCAACTATGTGGCGTGTATGATGGCGTCATAATTATGACGTCATGACTGATTCGAAATAGTCCGTCTTTGGCGCTTAATAGTCTCACACGTTGTACGAATTGTATGTTTTTACCATTGTATGTCTTTACCATTTAACACACATTCTGTTGAATATTTTGAAACTAATTTGACTGGACGCAGTTGCTGCCATGGCCCAGTCAAATTGGTTTCAAAATATTTAACAGCCTACCTGTATAGTTTTCTGGAAATTGATAGTCATGGAATTCAGGGATCGATCGATCCCATCACGGGCGAGGTCTGGGTGGACCTTAGCTAGTGATGGGCGGGGCATAGCTTAAACTGGAAAGGCGAGAAGCGAGAGCCACACATATGTGAGAAAATAATTCACTTAAAGCAAGAGGCACACATATATGAGAAAATCGTTCAATTAAAGCGAGAGGCACACATAGGAATATAGTTCAATTAAATTTACAACTATATGGGCATATTAGTCAGGAGGCAATTGCCATCTACTTTAGACCTTTTATCAGAAAAACTCTACTCATTACCAAGATAGGCTGCAACAGTAATAGTCATACATCATACAACAATGATAGTTACTTAGCCAATGCTTGAGATTGTCGGTAGGTTAGATGCCACTGTGGGCTAGCAAGTCTTGAAGAAGCAGATAGACAGGTTCCAAATGCGGCCACGCTCAGCTACTCACTTGGGAAGAAGGGTGGGAGAATTCAAATTCAAGATAGCTACTGATTTGTAACTGGGTTAAGTACTGTCACGAAGTAGCCATAACCCCTGAACATTATTCGAATGGTAGCTTTTCTCAGCGTATGTACAAATGTTGGTCTTCACGAGGGGCTTTGAGATGGATTGACGTACCATTAAATGCACTAAGGACGTTTGGGGAATGTCCCGGTTTATAAATTTCCCCTTGTCTCAGTCTCTGAGAAAATGTATATGTGTCTGCAGCAATCTGGTAACCATTGAGTTAGCCACACCATGCACACACCTGGGAACAGAAAAGTGACTTTGTCCGCTTTTACCAGCTTCCTGTTCACTATATCATCATCGTTGAATGCAGCTAGATGATTGTATCTGCTTTTAAATAATCACCAGACACGTTTCAAGCAAGGCATGTGCTGTAACACATTTAAAACTTCAGCCATACTTCGATTTAATTGTGAACTCCAAAAGACGCATTATAGACATTTAAAAACGATCGCTGCAAATGTGTTTTTTTTTAATTTGACCCACAACTCCAGGTAAAAAACGCAAGTGATTACATTAACGAAAGACTAACCAGACGTATGTAACTCTCGGAAAAGTATGTCTAACGACAGCGGGGGCAATAACGATGTATCACATCGCTGTCATAACGAGAGCGTCGGGAACATGGGCCCATATATCATAAAATATTTACGATCTAACACGTCTAATTTTATAATATAATTTAAGAAAACTAACTTCACTGGCAGCTGTAGCTGATTTGCGCAGTAACATCTTTGACTTAAAGTAAGTTCCAACTATTCTCGAAACAGGTTATTTTTACTCTGAAATCTAGACATGTGAATTTCTGTGTTAGAAGGTTTAAATTTATATTTATAAGAATTTTGCCTTTAAAAGTATTATATAAACACATCGACTTTAAACCTAATACATTTTGCTAACATTAAATATACAAAATTAATATATATATATATATATATATATATATATATATATATATATATATATATATATATATATATATATATATATATATATATATATATATAAAGCGTATTGGTATTAATATTGAGTGAGAAAAATGTTTATGTAACTTTGACCCGGTGCGATTTGTTTATCATACTTGTTGTTAAACTAACCTCTTCTGACCACTGTTTCAGGTTTACATCACGCAAAATCCAAGAAAGCAATGCATCATGGGCATAACCGTTGACAATGATGAGGTATCTAATTCATCAAGTAAAACTGGTTTCTGTGGTGATTCGCCAATATTCGTGAGTATGTAATGAATAGAATAATAATAGATCGGTCTATTGTAGTTCTTGGAATTTACGAAATTCACAGTTATTTCATATATAGGCTGTTTGCTCAACCTTATGGATACAACAGTGTTAGATTCGGTTTCATTCAAAATTAAGGACAGTTTTGCACTCAGTTTCATCTGTATTGAAACTAAGAGTTAGTCAGCCTCCACGCGGATGTTTCTGGCGGAGGCTGGACCGCGCTCCCTGCTTGGGTTCGCATGGACCCTTTTCTCGGCCTTATGACCGGATTGGCGTTCCCGCGTATTTCACGCCGTCTTTGCACTCACAAGGCACACTTGCACTCTCAACTGACCTATGTGTCAGCTCTACCTGTGTCCATACCAAATTAGGGTTTAAGTGATTAAATACCATTTCCTTAAAACAGCATTTACGAAGGGCGCGGTTAGACTTCCGAATCCACAAACCCCTTTTCAGTCGGTGCAGTATCTAGACCAAAAGCCATATGTGGGATTGAGGTTTCCAGCCTCCACCTTGAGAGGGTTTTGTGGGGGAAGATACCAAGACTCGCCACCCTCCACAGTGAGAGGGTTTTTTGGGGAATATGCTAAGACTCGCCAGACTTTGTGTCTTGTGACCCGTGGTCTTGTTCGAACCTGGTGTTTGATTGGCCCTTTATCTCGATTGACCCGTTCTAGAAGGTGGTGGTGTCTAGTATAAATAGACCCGAGTCGGAAGTTCCATGCGCTTTTCTTGCCTAAGTTTGATTGCCAGTGCATGTGTGGGGAGTTGACGAATTTTCGACAGTGGGAAATAGTCGCTCAGTTTTTCTTTGAGTCAGACTGCTGCAATCTCGTTATACGATGACCATCTCGCCTTCCCCCTATCGTGGTCAACCTCGCACCTCCAAATGTTAAAGCCATCGAACTATAGAATTGCCGTTTCAAATAGAAGAAGTCACTACCTTGTGCTGTGAACGTTTTATACTTCATAGGTCTTTAGGCAATTACACGCCAATCAGCTGTAGGCGTCCTGAAAACATGTTTGGCGCACTTGAACGATTAGGCTAAGTAAGCCCTGTGATTGATCAAGACATCAGAGAAGGAGAAAACTTAACGAATACGATGGACATATGCTGGATGAATAGACAAATGAGGTAGCAACAAAATTGCGTCAAATTAGTAACAAACTATACAACAACTAGTGTGTATGGAATAAGGAATTTAAATTATGATTCCGCAGCCTCTTACTCAGCCATATTGGCGTGTGGGTGTCAGATATACATTTGGCTTGGGCAATTCAAATGCGGCCTTCAAATGACTGATTTTGTTCACATGGGGATGGTGGCATCATCTTTTATTGTTAGAACTCAAAGGGCTTGACATGGCTACACATGTGTATCACGACCGCACGAGTTGGTAGCGGTGTGGTGTGGCGTGGTGGGGGGTAGGGTGTATGAGTGGGGGAGGGCGGAGGGGGAGGGCGGTGCTGGTGAGCTCATACTCATATAAATAGCACAGTATTAAAAAGTCCAAGAGGATGATATGTATTACTTAGAAATGTAGGATATATATGAGATGTCTTCTACACGCATCTAATGCTTACATTCTTTCGATGGAGGCCCCATTCTATATATATATATATATATGTATATATATATATATGTGTGTGTGTGTGTGTGTGTGTGTGTGTGTGTGTATGTGTGTGTGTGTGTGTGTGTGTGTGTGTGTGTGTGTGTGTGTGTGTGTGTGTGTGTGTGTGTGTGTGTGTGTGTTGGGAGGGGGGGGGGCGTGCAACAAATCTGAGACACATTACCCAAATACACCCAGCGACATTGCACTTCGGACATGTATACACAAATTATTTATACCTTTGCATCCGCTTCACACGTCAATTAAAAATGTGAGTTTGAGAGTTGCGGTTAATTCTAATATCCCTTAGTGCTTCCACATTAACTAAGTTAGGTCTGTTTGTATATATGTATATGCATTCATAGTTGACCCTGCATAGGTGTGTACAAAGTATAAATATATAAGCATACACTATATAACAATAGCATTGTTAAGTTGTAGGTTAGTTGAAAGTACATTACAAACATTTGAAACCTAGGAACGGCTGACAGGCCAATGGCCCATACAGACGAAATTGATATGATATGATATGATATGATATGATATGATGGCATTGCTGCACCCAGCCGCCCATCATTGCACATATGTTCTATTCTTTCTACCCACTAAGCAAGTCATTAACGGAGCATGGACAAGTTTCACTACAAAAATTCAAATAGCATATGACTATGTATCTTACCTTTACTTGCAAAGATACATGCAACGTTTAGAGATAAATAAAAGTAAAATATCTCACATGTAACTGCCACTAGATAAATTGCGTTTGCCTTAATGATTTGGTGCGACCTAGAAGCACTTCCATAATACTTTATGGACTTGTGTTAATGTCAAAACAACCGAACTTTAATACACCAGCTCAGTCTGCTCTGAATATTCTAAAAATCGTGTTTAAAGTTCTAAAGTAAAGTTTACTCATTTTTCCCAGAGACACGGGTAAAGAGCACAGCTGCCCCCCGCCCCCCGCCCCCCCCCTTGCACAAAGGGCAACGGGGAAGGGGGAGCAGCTCCTCCCATACTTCCGACGCTCCTGGGAGGGAGGGAAATAGAGAGAGAGTTTGAACTTCTGGTTAAAGGACAAATATCTAGGTCACTGGCCCACAACGTGCATACATGACATCACATATTTGACAATATTTCACGAACGCGAGAAGGTAAAATCACCACATTCGACACATGCAATCATATTGCGGCTCCCTAGGGGTGGTTCGAGTTTCAGGTCAAAACGGCAACTATCTAAGTCACTGGCTCAACATGTGTATTATGAAAAATGCAAGAAGCGGAAGTCACAGCATTTGTCAAATACAATCATATTCTGTTTGGCTAGACTGGCGTTGAATGTCAGGTCAACGTGTTAAATAGATATGTCACTTACAAATATATAAAGGCATACGGGAATACACATTTTTACGATAATACGAGAATGCAAGTTTGTAAAATCAAATTTTGCACATCCGTTGATCGCTTGGTGAGCTAGAAGTACGTTACGCTTCAGGACAAACGGCCAAATATCTGGGTCATGGGATCACTAAGTTTATTGGCAAAACAGAGCTATTATTAGGCTTCCAAGAGCGAAGCTCTGGAAGACTAGAGTAATTGTTCTGTTTATTATTATTATTATTATTATTATTTTTATTATTCTTCCGCCAGCCATTTCCAGCAAGTAGATTGAACCAAAACTCCGAAACCAGCAGGTCAATCAATACAAGACTCGGCATCTATGGTCACGATGCCAACTAGGATCAATATTAATCAAAGAAAACATGATGCACTCGGGGATTTGGTGGCCATCTTGATGACGTCATAAATGATCCTCTCCTCTGGAACCTCTGAAGCGATCTGGGTAAAATTTGGGGACTATAATCAGTCAATAGCGCCAAGTGAAACTTGATCGCAGAAAATTGATTGTGCAAACGGTATCGGCACCGTGGACTAATCAATTTCGAGCATTTGGGAGCCATTTTGAACTTTTTTATTTGATGGATTTTGATGGAGAAAATTGCTATACATATGTTAGTTGACCGTCTACAGAGTGTCTGTGAAAATGAATGAGATCTATTTGTAAAGTGCAGAAATATTTAGATTTTAATTTTCCTCTTTATTATATAGTAGAAGACAGTTTGCTAGAGGCACTAATACACATGATTAATGTGACATTTAATTGTCATTTTATATCTGGTTACCATGGAGGTAACACATGGCATTTGCTACTGTAAGTTCTCTAGGTAAATATATTAATATAATAGGGATTTAATTGCCATTTAATACGAATTGACAACCTGGCTGATTAGCCCATGAACTTAGTAATGCCAATAATTTTTACTGCTGAATGGCCAATCCCTGATTAACCTGTTTACTGTTGAATGGCCAATCATCTAGCTGATTTTTGTGACCAGTATTGTGTCTGTATATAAATCTTCTCCAAAGCCACCTAAGTGATTGATCCGAATGACAAGAAATATTATCTAGAGCAGTTACTAAAAAGTGAATTTCACCAGAGAACATTTGTATACAATTTGTACACATTGATCCCTGAATTTCATGTAACATGTTGAATATTTTAAAACTAATTTGACTGTGTGTTGTTGCTGCACCAACGCCCAGTGAAATAGTTTCAAAATATTCAACAAAATGTTAAAAACATGGGGCCTTAACACTTTTATGACGAAGCTGGCCAAACTGGCCTCCGCAGGGGTCTTGAGGAATGTCAATTAGTAGGCCAAGTGAAGACTATTTCTGAAAATTTACCAGTCGAATGCCTGGCTCGGGAGAATAGCATTAGTCCATGTGGGCGATTAAAGATCGCTCATAAGAAGTTCATAGTCAGGGTCTAGTTCGAGTGGAGGTACTCTTGGAAGCCATATATCTGTTCATGGAACAGATCTAGTTATTATTATTATTATTATTATTATTATTATTATTATTATAATAGGATGTTAAGTTGACATGGAACAACACATGGCCACAATTTACTGAGTGTTTTCAGAACACAGTCCTGCTCTTGGTACCATGTGGATGGTTATGGATTATCTCCCCTGTCTACCTCTGGTATCTCTTCTCATGGTATCAACGACCTGGTGTTAAAATAAGCAAGCTGAACATCGTAAAATGTGTAAGTATGTAGAGGACGTATCCATCTAGAGCCTCCCACTATTTAATTAAAGGCATTAGGTGGTCGATTTATAACTTTATGTAAAGAATTACGTGCATATACTATTTTTAGTGGGTCAATGTTAGCAATTATATTCCCACTAAACCGGCACACAACAGTTAAGATCAAATTCTATAAACAGGGCACACAATAAAATTTAAAAGCGAAATTCATCACCGTTTCGCAGAGAATTTCAAAGTACCCACATATGATTATTGGTGGGAATCATAACATGAGAGTACATATGCTGTGATAAGTTGTGGTTTAATGATTTCATCGGTAACTAATTTCTTTCGTGTGGACATATCTTTATGGTTTGTATCCACGACACTGGTGGCCTTTGACGTTTTTGCATGACAAATGGTGTAGAAGTTGTAGCCTACCACCCGTATTTGTGAAATGTGCACAGGGCATAGACATACTTATCAGTGTGCTTCCCTATCAAAATGTTTCGTATTTAAAATAATTGTACATTGAGTGGTATGCTCCAGTTTACAGACGCTCCGCAGGTTGGCATGACAACGAGGACAAGCATACGCATACGAAGATCTACTTGACATGCATGTTTATGCATGTCAAGAAAATTACAACCAATTCGCAGTGCCAGGCGATAGTTATTCAGATGCATCTTCCACAAAGGACAGCAATCATAGCCGTCGCGCGGTTGGCACACATGAGTAGTAGAAGGGTGACGTGATAGGCATATGCTCTGATTGGTCGAGAACTTGATGCCATCATGAATAGGTCACGTCCCACGGCTATTTCCCGCCAAAAATCCTCGAATTTGATTGGCCGAGAGAGAACTAATTCTTTCTGTTTCGACCAATCAGCTTCGAGGATTTTTGGCATAAAAAATGTGGCGTGGTCTAATTCAAATATTCATGACGAACATCAAGCTCCTGACCAATCCGATTGCTGCCTATCTCTTAACCAGTTTACGGAGACGTAAATGGATGGCATGTGCCAATGATTGACAGTTGTAATGAGGCATGAAGGTGTTAGTGGGCGTGGCCTGAGGTCACGTGATAATTGAAAGCCAATCAGAATAGATGGCAATACTGTCAACTTGGTCTGGCCATCTGACAGCATCTATGTTATTCGCCGGGCTTAATAACACATTAAAGGGTGTGACCTAATGTAGCTTCACTAAGGAAGCCCAGATTATTGTCCTATGCTCGTTCTCAGGCCTAATGACCCATGAAGAAGGGTGTGGTCCAGGTCACATGCCATGTAGTCCAATCAGCATAGATGCCCATACTGTCACCCTTGGTTAGGTCAAATTATAGGATGCCATCTCCTGCGTTGTCGGCCTAATGATCTGTGAAAGGATCATGGCCTAAGGTCTGTGAGCATGGGCTAAGGTTACGTGACAGCTGCAGGACAATCAGCATAGATGCCATACTGTCACTCTATGCTAGGTCAGCTTATGTGATACCGTCTGGCAAATTAGTTGGCCTAATGACCTGTGAAAAGGGGCGTGGTCTAAGATTTTGGTTCATGTCATAATGGAGCCCATATCGTCATACTGGTAAGGGAGTCTATATCCTCACTCTAAGGTAGCTCAGCTTACAGTACACCATCTATGATCATTGTCAGTCTACTGACCCAAGAAAAGCAGCATGATCTAAGGTCTTGGGGATAGCCTAATGGAGCCCATATCGTCATACTTCTAAGGGAGTCTATATCATCTCGATGAGCTAGCTCAGCTTACAGTACGCCAGCTATGATCATTGTTGGTTTAAGGCCCGATGAAAAGAGGCATGGGCAAGGTCTGAGGGCATAGCCTAATGGAGCCCATATAATGTTGCAGTGTCACATGCTGCATGCTGACTCATTGCCTGGGACAAATGACCCAGGAAAATGGCATTGTCTAAGGTCTGGGGGTGAGATATATGTAGGCCAATTAGCATAGATGCTGATACTGTTGCCTAGGGTGGTGTAGTGTGGCGGTTTGGTCAAATGTGCAAATAGAAATGACTTTTTCGATTAATAAATTACAAAATAGACCATTTTCTTTACTATGAATAGCTATCAGATATACTTATTTTACATTGGTTTAAATCTGCAGGGTTGTCCTTGTTGCAAGGTTGCTGAAAATATGTTGTGACTCATTCAGTCAAACATTTTCAAAAATACACATCACAATCCCCTGTAAATGATACAATTATTCATTTTCACCTGAACATCTAAGATATTCCTCAGAGTTGTTAATGATCTCGCACCATTTACACCTGCCCAAAACCCCTCCCCCGCCCTCTACTAAACATTAACCCTATGCATGCAGGTCTGGGACAAAAACTTACAGGTTAGTTTTTTTCCTAATACCACACACACACACACACACGCACGCACGCACGCACGCACGCACGCACGCACGCACGCACGCACGCACGCACGCACGCACGCACGTACGCACGCACGCACATAGCTAATCTACCCCAATAGTTTTAAACTACAAATAATTGAACACGAAATAACATGATAATAATAATAATAATCATAATAATAATAATAATAATAATAATAATAATAATAATAATGATAATAATAACTAGATCTGTTCCATGAACAGATATACAGCTTCTAAGAGTACCTGTATTCGGCATTAAACAGGTTAAGAAGTGTGTGGCAATTTTATTTGTCCAATATGCTTAATAGACACTGTTAAATTAGTACACAATCGATGAAAAAAGTGCACAATCTGGAGTATATAGGTCAATAACAATGTAATATTAAACCAGCAGAAGGGTTAATAGGCCGGACCAACTTCCAGCCAAATTGTTTTGGAAAAATAATCAGCAGGGATCTGTAGCATCTACATTAAGTGCATGTTTTATATTAGTATGCATAAGTTCATGGGTTAATCAGGCCTATGGTCGCCTGTTATTAAGTGCCAATTAAATTCCTATCCCATTAATCAGTTTCCCTAGGGCTTTTACAGTAGCAAATCCAGTTTATTACACTGTGGTAAACAGATATGAAATGAACATTAAATGCCAATCAATCATTTTTATCAGAGACCCTTGCAAACTGTTTCCTACTACATAATAAAGAAGGAAATTCAAATCTAAGTATTTCAGCTGTTTACTGATAGACCTCCTTCATTCTCTTAGACACTGAAGACAGTCAATCTGCTAACATGGAACCAGTCTTGTTGTTGTAGATCCGGTGGTTCATGGGAACCACCAATCATAAAAGTGGACAAATAATCCAAGATGGTCGCCAAACCAATCATCTGTCAATTTGAAATGTTACAAATTCGAATTCAGCATCCAAATAGCATAAACATAGCCATTTTCACTATCAAACTCCATCGAATAAAAAAATTCAAAATGGCCGCCCAGATACTCAAATCTGATTGGGCAATGGTGGCCATGTTTGTTTAGATATTAAATTCCTGCGAGACAGTGTCACATGCACACAATGGGCCAAATATATTCCCCGAATTTCAGCTAGAGCAGATAAGAAGTTCCAATTATTTTGTGATTTATGACATCATCAAGATGGCCACCAAATCCCTGAGCTAATCATTTTCTCTTTAGAAATTTTGATTCAAGTGCCGATTGAAAGCACTAAATCTGCTAACATGGATCTAGTTTGGTTGCTCTAGACCACGTAGTTCGGGTGAAGCAACCAGCAGGAAAAAGGATGAATAATCCAAGATGGTCACCAAACTAATCATCGGCTATTTTGAAAAATGGCAAATTTGGATTTAGAAGCTCAAATAACATAAGTATAGCAATTTTCGCTATCAAAATCCATCAAATGAAAGAGTTCAAAATCGCCGCCAAAATACTCAAAAATGATTGGTAAATGGTGGCCATGCTCATTTAGCTATCAAGTCTCTATTAGCGATTTTCACTCGCCAATATTATGTAATTATATTCCCAAAATTGCAGCTAGATCGTTTCAGAAGTTCCAGAGGCCCAGAGCCCAGGATTTTACTTTAACTCCATGGTTCGCAACCATGAATTGGATCATCATTTTCTTTAGTTGTATGCTTTGTAGATATATGTGGGTAAACTCTGCTTTGGGTTCATTCACAAGTTTTAGTTTGCTTGCTGCTATTGGGAGAAGTTAATTTCTTTTCCTCGTCTATGAAGTTCATACTGTCGGCATATTCCAACTCTAGCAACATACCCATTATGGTCCCTGGAGTGGGGTGGGGGGATGGGGGGGGGTGGTCTTGTGGAATCTTTCTGCATGGATAGCAATGCAGCATCACGCTAACAGGTGAAAAGCACAGGGCATAGACTATCTCCCTGTGGGGAGCCGATTGGTGTCTCAAACTCTGCAGACTTCACTGACTTTACCCATCTTTCTCAGCTTTGTGTCCACTAGTGGTAAACTCACTAGTCATGGCTCATCCTCATTGCAACTGGCCTGACATAGTACATCTAAGATCTTTGAGCATTTAATTGTGTTGAAGTCTCTATCATCAATGCCCTTTTTGTAGAAATTGCAGTGCTTGGAAATGACGGCTAACACAAGCATGCGTTGAGCCTATACAATGTATGCGCAGATGCATTCATGTTTAAAGACACATTGACATGATCCGGTGACGTTATCGATCTCGGATGCGGCATAGAGTAACATTGGATACGATTTTCTATATGCTGTTGAGGAGTACAATGGGTCGAGGACTGGCTTCTTGGGCTTGCGTAGCATGATAAGGGTGCCTTGGCCTACAGTATTGATGGGAAGGTGGTGCATAAAAGCTGAATTAATTAGGTACATGTTCAGGTTTGAGAAAATGCCACTTGCATATTATAATAATTCATTGCTTATACCATCAGGTCAAGATGCATGCCCATCTTCCATGTTAGTAATGACCCATGGTCTCCCGGGTGCAAAGGCTCATCATCATGGTCAGAGAATGGAGTTCCCCGGACCATTCTCGTATTGTCTCAGCTTTGCCATGGTCAATCCCCATAAAGTGTCCTTCAGAGTTGTGTACAGTGTCAACAGCATACCTAGTTTGGTTGTTTTCGAGACCTCCTATGGTGCTGGTAGCTGATAATTCCGAACAGTGTCACTGTCACTGATGCACTTGGGTACGTTATATGTGACTCTACCCTTTTGCCTGGTATGACGTTTACACATTAGGGAGAGACGGTTCATCAGAAGGTATGTAATGACTGGCTTATGATCAGGAATGAGCACTCCGAAGTATGGCGTTTGCTTCTGTTTTGTACAGGTTGAAGACCGCTGTTGAAGCCTTGTGTTCTGTCCATGTTGTCCAGCTATGGCATGGATGTTTAAAAGCTGATCCCATTCGTAAACCAAGATCTAAATGTTTGTCTGCATTGCCGAGTTTACCTAGCTTGGAGCTCTGCATAGAAGAATCTAATATTGCTGGATTCTCTTTGGCCTTTTCAGTAGTTGGGCCATATGTGTTGACTATGCGACACTTAGTGGTGGTGTGTTTTCAAGTTGGTATAGCGAGGTCCATGAATGCAACGCTATCACTGAAGTATCCATAACTAATGGCATTGTCCAAGAGCCTTTGTCCAATTACAAAACCTAACCCCGGTATGTGGCCTGGTTTTTCCCCCATGATGACTAGCTTATGGTCTGTATAATGTTGCCGCTCTGAGTGGTTAGCTACATTAGTCTCTTGAATGCATGTAATTTCGATGTTATAGTGTTCACAGTCTGCACCTAAGGTGTGCCTCTTTAATTGTTGCAGGCATACCAAGCACATTCCACATAGCTATGGTAAGCACTTGGGAAGATCAAATCATATGAGTATATTGAACTAATCTTTAAAAATAACGACATAGGTTTCGACACTTTGCTAGCTAGAGTCGATAACCCTAATCTAGAGACGATCGAAAGACCACAAACTAATGAGCAGGGATAATGAGAAATGTTCGCCTTCATCTCGATGGCTCAATGCCATCACTATTGGTACTTGCCATGTTAGATTGTCTAGTAAGGTACAAACCCTAGGGGTTGTTTTGGACTGCAAGCTTAGTATGGATAAGCAAGTCAATAATCTTTGCAAGGTGTGCTTTCTGCAACCGAGAAACATCAGTAACATCAGAAAGTACCTGACTAAAGAGGCTACCACTAAACTTGTAGCTTCATTGGTCCAATCTAGTCTAGATTATTGCAACAGCCTGCTATCAGGTGCGCCAAAAAAAATCATTCAGAATCTTCAATCAGTCCAAAACGCCGCAGCTAGGATAGTATCCCTCTGTGGCAAATATAAGCACACCTCTCCCATGCTATACGATTTACATTGGCTACCAATAACTCAAACAATTCGGTATAAGATCATTTGCCTGACCTATCAATGTATAAATACTACGGCACCGACCTATCTGTCTGACCTTCTGCAGCCATATTCTCCCGGCCATTCGTTACGATCTGAAAACATGCATCTGCTCAAAATTCCTAGTGCAAAAATGTCAACGTATGGGCAAAGATCTTTTTCTTTTACCGCTGCTACTGAATGGAACAATCTCCCTAAAAGCCTTAAATTGTCTCCTATCTTGTCCACTTTCAAATCTAGTCTAAAAACATTCCTATTCACACAATCTTATTCAGTAAATTAAATTTAATGTTTTCTCATATTGTATGCGCCTAGAGCATGCTACTGCATGGAGTTTCGCGTGGTATAAATGTACTTATTATTATTATTATTATTATTATTATTATTATTATTATTATCTACAAGAAATGCGTGGTTTATGACAAATACTTCACTAAGCCTTATGGCTTTCACAGGCCTCCCTGATGATTTACGTCTGAGAACCGCCCCCCACCCCGCCCCTCCCTTTTTTATATATATATATATGCACCTTTACATTTCTTGTACAAATGGTCAGCATCCTTTTAGACATATTCTAATGTATGTACGTAGTATAACATAACATCATCAACATGTCTTAGAAAATTGTCTATGCCCAAGGGTCATTAGGCTGACAAAGCACCGGCTGGCATCCCATACGCTGACTAAACCCAGAGCGACGACATGGGTATTTATGCTGATTGGTCTACAGCTGTCAGGTGACTTTAGGCCACGCCCCAAGACCTTATACCACACACTTGTCCTGGTCATTAGGCAGTAGACACGACAGGTGGTGTCACATAATCTGACAAGCAGGGCTTTTTTCATGTGTCATTAGACCCAAGCTGGCATCACGTGACCCGACCGGGACGACAATATGGCCTACCATACTGAAGAAACATTATGTCACACCCTCTCATGGGTCATTAAGCCCTGCAACGAGTTTTATATGACGTCACATGACCAGACCAGGGCGATGATTGGCCTACAACTGTCATGTGACCTCAGCCACGCCCACTAACACCTTGACACCTCATTACACCTATTAATCATCGGAATGTGCCACTCATTTACGTCTCCGCAAATTGGCGAAGAGATAGCAGCGATCTGATTAGTTGAGAGCTTGGTGATATCACCAACATTTGAATAAGGCCACGCCCACTTTTTTCCGCCAAAGATACTCGAGCGAAGGGCTTCTCTCTCGACCAATCAAATTCGAGTGTGTGGGGGGGGGTCGAACCTGGCCTAATTCAAATATTGATGACCGGAGCCTTTTTATTTTGATGATAATTACCAACCTGAATGTGTATAACTTTTTGTGACCAGGTATTGATCTGTCTCCTAGCGGTAATCTCGGCTATTGATGGAGTTAAAGCAATACTAGTCCACAACAATGCAAGTGAATCCGCGGCTAGAGATGACGTTATCTCATCATTGATTCGATCAATCACTATGGTAAAGACACGTAGCTAAATAAATACTATCCAATTACTCAGAAGACATGAACTGGTGGAAAAAACAGACGCTTATAGAGGAAATGGTGAAACGTTGATTGTGCATAGATGAGTGAATGCATAAATGATTACTTGTTGAATGAGTTGCTGACTAATTGATTGCTTATTTGTTGAGTGTGTACTTGATTGTTTAATTATTTAATGACTGGATGCCTGATTTGATCAATTGCTTATAGAATGGCATATTGATTGCTTATTGGGTGAGTAGATCGCAGCTTGTTTCCTTATTCGATGAGATGACATGTTGACTGCTCATTGGATAAGTGGCTAAGCAAGTCAGATTGCTTATTGAAGATGTAGATGACAGATTGTCTACTTATTGGATGAGAGGAAAGCAGATTGGCTGATTTTTGGAGCGGTGGTGATTAATATGTATTGCTTAGTGGACGACTTGATGGCAGAGTCGTTGATTATTTGATGAGCAAATACCGGGGTGTCTGCTTATTTGATGAGTATGGTGCAGACTGGTTGATTATTAGATAAATACATGGATGATTGGTTTGCTTAATGGAGAGGTGGGTGATTAATTGATTTTCTTTTTGGGTCAGTAGATACCAATTTAGTTGCTTATTTGATGGGTAAATGACTAAATGATTGCTTATCGGATTGGTTAGATGCCAGATTAGTAGTTATTCAATGAGTGTATATCTGATTGATTGTTCTTGGCAGACTGGATGTCATACTGACAGTTATTGCATAATTAAATGCAAGATAGATTGTTTATTTGATGAGTTGATGACATATTATTTGCTTAATGGATGAGTGGATGACAGATTGGTTGCATATTGGATGATTTGATGTCAAATCGACTGCTTATTGAATTAGTTAATGGCAGATCGGATGCTTCTTGGATGAGTAGATGACGATTGGTTGCTTATTGGATAAGTAGATGAAGATTGGTTGCTTATTGGATAAGTAGATGAAGCTTGGTTGCTTATTGGATACGTAGATGAAATTTGGTTGCTTATGGAATACATAGATGACAGAATACATGTAGTTGTTTATATGGATGAGGATATAGCATATTGTTTGCTTAGAGAATAAGTAGATGGCGGATTGGTTGCTTATTGTGTGAGTGGGTGCCTGGTTAATTGCATATTATATGGGTAGATAGATGATTTATTATGTATTATGTGAGTGGATAGTACATTGCTTATTGAATGAGTGGACAGCTGATTAACCGCTTAGTGAATAAGTGGATTGATTACGTTTTTGATGGCTGGATGGCTAACTAATTGATCTATTGAACGATTAATTACATAACTAAAAATTACCATATGAGCCGATTATTTGACATATTTTCTTATAACCTACATAGTGTGTGCATTAAAGGGTGTATTGAAAATAGGAAATAACAATTACTTAGTATTTTGTCACACTTTATTTATAGGTGTTTGCTCATTTGTCATATAGTATGCTTATTTGCATGTCTTGCAGGTTTATCTCGTAATCCTGATGCAGATTCAAAGAACACGAGGAGTGATTACGTCAGCAGTTTTACTCATTTTCTGGGTTTTAGAATTTATTGCGAGTTTGGTGCCATTTTATTCAAAGATCATTCTACAGGTGAGCTATGCATGTTTGCATCATTTCTTTATACATGTTACTCTAGTACGATGGCTAGAATAGCAATGTGCATGCGAGATACAGTGTGGAAGGCTGATCACAGTGGAAAGAAATGTCCACTCCATTCAGCGATAATCATCATCATCATGAGAGCTGATTTACCACCTTTCAACGTATGTTTCTTAATAGACACATCTTAAAGAAATCTACCAGTACTGATGCGCATATATTTTTAGGAGCGTGTACCCATGAGCATGTGTTTGAATATGCATGTATGTGTGCTTACATGTGGTCTTTTATACATGGAAGTTTTCTTGTGAATTATCCACCACTCACATCTCATGAAAACGCACTCACCTATCTTATGATAACCTTTAGAATGCACGGACTTATTTAATAATGACACCATTTGATTGTAATAAATTGTCTTCTCTTGTTTTGTAGGAGTACGATGATGAAATGTTCAGTTTCGTTCTATTCTATGTGGATTTTGCTTTGGTGTTTATATTGCTTATGCTTCATTTCTTTGCTGAAATACCGCAATCAGATCCTACTATCATTGGGGTAAATACATATGTATTCTGTTTATTTTAGATACTACTACTACTACTACTACTACTACTACTACTACTACTACTA
The DNA here is from genome assembly GCA_034401795.1 of Chaetoderma sp. LZ-2023a. Classification (NCBI taxonomy): domain Eukaryota; kingdom Metazoa; phylum Mollusca; class Caudofoveata; order Chaetodermatida; family Chaetodermatidae; genus Chaetoderma; species Chaetoderma sp. LZ-2023a. The sequence goes on along the minus strand of CM067360.1, from coordinate 45,078,722 downwards.
CTACTACTACTACTACTACTACGAGTACTGCTGCTGCTGCTGCTGCTGCTAGTAGTAGTAGTAGTAGTAGTAGTAGTAGTAGTAGTAGTAGGAATAGTAATAGCAGTAGTAGTAGTAGTAGTAGTAGTAGTAGTAGTAGTAGTAGTAGTAATAGCAGTAGTAGTAGTAGTAGTAGTAGTAGTAGTAGTAGTAGTAGTAGTAGTAGCAGTAGTAGTAATAGTAGTAGTAGTAGTAGTAGTAGTAGTAGTAGTAGGAGGAGGAGGAGGAGGAGGAGGAGGAGGAGGAGGAGGAGAAGGAGCGGCATCAGCAAGAACATCAGCCGCCGCAGCAGCAGCAGCAGCTGCAGCAGCAGCATCAGCATCAGCAGCAGTAGAAGTAGTGGAAGTGGTAGGAGCTGTAGCAGTTGAAGTAGTAATACAGAATTGATTGATAGATTACTTAACCCTTTGAACCCTGAATTCTCAAAATCTCAAATTGCATATAAATATACAGTTAAACTCTTCAGTCCAAATATTTTGAACCTAATTTGAGAGGCACCAGGTGATGGGCTCCAACCACCCTCCATCAAATTGGTTTCAAATTTTTCAACAGATTAATGATAAATGATTTGTCGAATTTGGCCTCGGATTCAAAATGTTAATATATTCGTTTATAATATCCTTTCATTATACTAATGTATGTCGTTTCACACATACCTTTATTTAAATCATGTTTAAAATTAATTAAATGGTTTGTTTAGTTTATAATTTATACACACGCACACAAATAAGTCTACTTTATTCCGGAATACAAATACGAACTAGTTATCTATTATGTATTTCGTCACTTATGATAACAACAGCTTTATTATCGAAATATACCGTTTTCAGAAACCATGTCCAGAAACTCAGTGTTCTTTGCTATCAGAGATCACGGTCATGTGGATGACGCCGTAGGCATTATTTAAATTGAGAAATATTTGAACACCATATTTGACTCTTGTTATGTGTGTGGACCAATGGTAAACGATTGTTCATTTTGCACATTGATGGGGGATTATATTTCTCTCAGAATATTATGGAAATGTGATCATTCTCATTATCGCATCAGCATTAAAATACATTTGGCATTGTCTTAAATAAATCTATTTAAATCGAGATACAAATCTATTCTTCTTCTTCTTCTTCTTCTTCTTCTTCTTCGTCTTCATCTTATTAGTATTATTATTATTAGTACCAGCAGCAGAAACAGCAGCACCAGCAACAAGAGTAGTAGTAGTAGTAGCAGCAGCAGCAGTGGTAGTAGATAGATACAGGTCAGTGCATGAGATAATATGAATATTTGCGTTAACCGACTAGAATTATTATCAGATTTATCACAACTATACCTATTTATGCATGGAATTATCACCATCTTAGAGGGATTATGATAAGTGTCCGGCCAGTTTATAGATCTAGTGACCGGATGTGAGATTACTGATAGATCTGACATTATTTATTTCTCTGATATTATGTGACTCAACAAAATTATCTCCGTTATTTCTCCATTATCTGATGACCTATGATAAATGACGAGAAAGAAAAAGATTATGGCTAAGTTTTAGCTATGCCCCACCCTTCACTAGCTAAGCTCTACCCACACCTCGCCCATGTTAGGGATCTATAGATCCCTGAACTCCCTGACCATCAATTTACAGAAAACTATTTACAGGTAAGCTGTTAAATATTTTGAAACTATTTGGACATTGGCAGCAACAGCGTCCAGTTAAATTACTTTCAATATATTCAAAAGAATTTTTATTAAACGGCAAAGACATACAATTCGTACAACGTATCGGACTATTAAGCGTTAAAGATGAACTATATCGAGTCATTCACGACGTCATTATTATGACGTTATCTTATACGTCACGTAGTTGATTTGATGTCATATTACGTCATATGATGGATGGATAAACTTTGAAAGGTCTATTATGATTCAAGTCAGTCTTTATTTTGACTTTTTACCAGGTTGATATTCCTAGGCTACAAGCGACCTCTAGTGGAAAACGACTTGTATGATCTGAATCCTGGCGACAAGTGTTCCACGGTTGTTCCAAAGATCACCAGAAATTGGATGAAACAAATAAATGAACTAATCTGGTCAGTATTACGTAGCAATGGATGAATCCGGTTTTAACTATATCCCGCCCATCTCCAGCTACGCTCTACTATCACCCTGTTACCGTCCTGTGATCGATAGAAACCTGAACTCCCTGAAACTCAATTTCCAGAAAACTATACTATTAAGTTGTTGACTTTTTGAAACTAATATGATTGCAAAAGCGCCCAGACAAAATATGCCACAGAATGTTTATTAATTTAGTAAAAACATACAATTCGTCCAACTTCAAAAACGAGTAAGCGTATATTCGGACTAAATTACGTCTTTCATGATGTAGTTAAGAGTCCACGGGAGGAGACAACACAAACATTACTCAAATGAAATGCTTTAATAATAATTGAGGTGGGTGTGTGCGATGAGCGGAGTGGAGGCAGTAGCCCATGCACGAATGATGTATTGATTGCTAACAATAGATATCAGTCAATAAAGAGTATCACCAAATTAGACCTAGCCAGGAACCTACCAACCTGAGAATACACACATGGTAGGGAAGGTTGTTGGGGGGGGGGGGGCATTACAAATAATAATGAACAAAGTTGTTGAAATACAAGCCGCAATGTAGATGGTAAACATCAGCGTAAGAATGTCACGTGGCTTACAGCGTCACATGATTGTGTGTTATAAGGATATCTGAAGTAGGACAAACAGGAAACATGGATGGAGGCTTGCACGCGCATAAATCAAAATGAGATAATTAAGATTCCATGCAAGGAACCAACAAAAGTATTATTCAAATGAAATGCTTTAATAATTATTTGGGGGTAAGTGGAGGCAGTAGGCCATGCATAAAATTGAATGACGTATTGGTTGATAACGATAAATGTCAGTCAATAAAGAATGTCAGTAAATTAGGCCTAGGCCCCCAGGAACCCAGAAAAACACTATAAAACATCGAACCAACTAGTAAGGCGGAGAAAAAGGTTGCAAAAAGAGGGGAAGCTGAAACAAGGTGAATGAGGCCAACGTCAAGGAAACGTAAATATGTATCAGAGGACCAACGCCCTAAACACTGGATAATCTCCCCTGGCACACCAGCACGGGAGGCAGGTGTGGCTCTTATGACTGGGTGCTGATGCTGCCTATGATAGCAAAAGCGCCCATTCAAATTAGTTTCAAAATATTCAACAGAATGTTTAATAAATGGTAAAACCATACAATTCGCACAACTTGGATAACTAGAAAGCGTTTATGAGGACTAAATTACGTCATTCATGTGATGTAATTGGTTATGACGTCAGCTTATATGTGATGTAGTGGATTATGACGTCATATGTGATTGACCAATACATTGGATTCCTCTATTACCATTGAATTCAGTCAATATATCTTATATCTTATACCACAATATACAGAACATCTAATTTGATATTAGAATCATTGAAAATACACCTGCATTACTATTGTTAGTGCCCTATTAAATTCTGTCCAGAAAATTCGTTAAATAATAAATACATTTGCCGTCATTGTCTTCATTAACATGTCAATGCTCGATAATCACCATAACTCCTTACCAACTGAGCAGATCTGTCATTTGTGATCATCTTTCGTGCTGCTGGAGTGATCCGATCTGTTATCCAATTATCTGATGCTATAATCAATACTGCCACTTCTGTGGTTGACGTCACAATCAAAATCAGGTAGGTCCATCATAAAACAGGTCTTAGTTCCCTTGTCAGAATACCAGGGCAACGCGTATGAAGAGACAATGCAAACATACAGAGCTCACCTGACGAACGATCTTTGAATAACATGGCACCAGACTTGCAATACATTTTAAAACCTAGAAAATTAGTAAAACTGCTGATATCACCACCTCGTGTGCTCTGAATCGGGATCACGATTACGAGATAAAGATGAAGACATGAACAAAGAGCAAAATATATACACGATATGTACGACATGTGTCATCCACTCATTGCATAAGCAAACGCATCTAAATAAATAATTACAATATATTAAGTAATTGGTATTCCTTATTAGAATGCACTTTGAGTACGTCCTTTAATGCACACACCATATACGATATAAGAAAATATGGTATTTAATCAGCTAAAACCGAAGGTCCATACTAGACATGCTGCTAGAGATAGATATACACGAGGAAAAGAACCCTATTGATGAACTACTGAGTACCTCTTTGCGCATGAATCCAAAACAGAATTGACCCACATATACCCATCGACAAAACACGAATCCAATGAAAATGACGACCCAACTTCGTGGCGAACCATGGAGGACAAGCAAAATCCTGTGCTCACTGCTCTGCAATATTTCTGGTATTGCTGCGTCATGGGAAACATAGCTTTCCAGTCCTTCTGGAACATCTGAATTGGTAGATTAAAAATGCCATTGGCAAAAAACACAGCCTGCATATCATTAATTCTATACATCTGTAACAGCTGAGCAGCTCCGAAAGGAGCTCTAGACAAACTTGATACCAAACGTCAAACACCTACTCACTATAATTATCAACGATGCATTATATACGACATGTAATACATTGCCTCTGCATTTAAAACTCACTCAAGAAAAACTGGTCCATAGTTTGGCCATGTTCCAAGGATGCCAGAGGCACAGAGCCCTGGAACTTGCTCTAGTAGGAGCCACTAAATATAAAGGCAGGAGAGGACGTCATTGTAAACCTCTATTAAGCGTGTTGGGAAGCGACTTTTAGAACGGCGGATTCTGGACCCTTAGAGAAAATATGAACCGTAGGAAGGTAAAGATTTTGGCAAGACACAGCGGTCAATAGTGTAGAAGGAGTGATTGCAGCTGTAGGATGTTTCTACTACTACAGCTGCAGAATACAGTAAATAAGCATAATCATCATCATCATCATCATCATCATCATCATCATCATCATCACTTATTAAATTGTAAATAAATGTTTGAATTCTGCCGTCATTATGTAGATTTAAATATAATCATTGCCATTCATAAAACATTTCCAGAATTGCAGACCAAATACTTTCCATCAGTTTCCGTCATTCTTTAATAGCTGAACCTACGTAAATCAGAGAGAACCATAGTTACCTAATCGCACACTGCTCTCATCCATATCGACCATTCTACATAAATAAAATAAATCCAATTTTAGTGAAAAGTACATTTTGGCATATCTGGTGTGGTTTTTGACCAAAAGAGATGGTATTATAGGCTACGAGTAGTAGTGTCGGGATTACAATGATACCACCTCCCTCAACTCGCCGACGTTCGGCGATCCGTGGTCCCCACTGCCCTCTCAATCCCTGGGGAATAGGTTGGTGAGACATGTGGTTGGTGTATGCCTCTAGATGGAGGCCTAGGGTTGTTGAGACAGGTGGTTGGTATACCTCTAGATGGAGGCCCCAGGGATTGAGAGGGCTGTGGGGGCCACTGATTGCGGAAAATCTGCCTGTTGAGGGAGGTTGTATCATTTTAATCCCGACACTACTACTAGGCAAATGATACCACCGCCCTCTCACTCCCTGGGGCATAGGTTGCAGGGGCCAGGTGCGGGGGCCACCACGTGCCCAGACAGGCAACCACAGGAATATACACCACCCAGGTGTTGATCGCCACACATAATAGGGTCTGAACACCCATTTAGAGACAGGCATCGACAGGGATATACACCACCCACAGGTACTGATCGCCAGCACCACACATAATAGGCCTGAACGCCCAGACAGTGGATATACACCACACATAGGTACTGATCCCCACACATAATAGGGTCTGAACGCTGATCGCCACACATAATAGGGTCTGAACGCCCACTTAGAGACCACCGCCCTCTCAATCCCTGGGGAATATGTTCCAGGGGGCAGGTGCGGGGACCACCACGTGCCCAGACAGGCAACCACAGGGATATACACCACCCAGGTACTGATCGCCACACATAATAGGGTCTGAACACCCATTTAGAGGCAGGCATCCACAGGGATATACACCACCCACAGGTACTGATCGGTAGCACCACACATAATAGGTCTGAACTCCCAGACAGGGGCATACACCACCCACACAAAATAGGGTCGGAACGCCCATTTAGAGACAGGCATCCACAGAGATATACACCATGAGTACTGTTGCACAGATTCGCGCTATTGCAAAGCAATTCGGCCTTAGAGGCTACTCTAAGGCCAAGAAAGCCGACCTACTCCAAATGCTCGACCAGGTCCGTGCCGAGGAGTGGCAGAAGCGACTCTCCCGAGCAATGAATACAGGAAGGTTTCGAGCACTTAGCAAGGATCCTTGGAATCCCAACAAGAAAGCGCAGTGAATACGTGAGTTTAGTCAGTTGGACGAGGAGGTGACTGCTAGCTTGCAAGCCTAGGCTGTAGCGAGGCGGATGGAGGCCCATTCACTGGAGCGCTTAACTCTCCAACACAGGGGGCCCCAGCACCCTATGAAGGCATCCACAGGGAAATACACCATGAGTACTGTTGCACAGCTTCGCGCTATTGCAACGCAATTCGGCCTTAGAGTCTACTCTAAGGCCAAGAAAGCCGACCTGCTCCAGATAATCAGACAGGTCCGTACCAAGGAGTGGCAGAAGTGACTCTCCCGAACAATGAATACGGGAAGGTTTCCAGTGCTAACCAAAGAGGATCCTTGGAATCCCCACAAGAAAGTGCAGTGGATACGTGAGCGTCGTCAGTTGGCCGAGGTGACTGATAGGTTGCGAGCCACGACTGTAGCGAGGCGGATGGAGGCCCATCCACTGGAGCGCTTAACTCTCAAAGGCAGGATCGTTCAACGCCATCTTCAACGCCATGCTGATCACTGTACAGGTAGCAAAACAAAAATTGTGTGCCCTGGCGAGTAAGTTGAGGCGCCACAGTCTGCATATGAGAAAGCCTTCTATCCGCCCCTACCATCCAGTTCAGCGGCTACTCGTTGAGTCGAGAAACGGAGGCGTACACATACACCATGTCGAGAGTGGGCATGGTGGCGAGCGTTGGATCGAGGGCGCTCCCGTAGATGGTTATGATCTGACCACCAACACCGTTTACCAGTTCCATGGCTGTCACTGGCATGGGTGTCCACAACACCAGCGAGGTGAGGATGCCGAACAATGATAACGCAAGACAGTCCTGAGAGAGGAGAAGCTGAGAGCCTCTGGATGCACGCTTGTGCTACAGTGGGAGTGCTGTATAAAACGCTGCCCAAGTGTCCCTAAACGAGGTCGAACTGTCCCATACCCACACTTCATAGTTTGCGACTTCGAAGCACTCCTAGATGGTATCACGACTCATCCTATCTCTGTGTCAGTTGGCTGCTCCTTAGAGGGCGCCACAAGTGAGCCCACTCACCTCTGCAATCCTGACCCCAAAAAACTGATCAGAGAGTTCATGCTGGAGATCCAACGGCGAGCATCTCTAATACGGACAAGGGTAAGTGCACAGTACATACAGACAGACCTGGACAAGCTCCCAAAGCGACAGCAGTGACTGATCAACGAGTGGTGTGACCAAGTGCCTGTACTGGGATTCAACTCTGGGTGGTATGATCTGAACCTCATCAAGAAGTACTTTGTCGATGAGCTGACTGACAGTACAGGTACAGTGAAGTCGTCAAGAAGGCTAGTCAGACCATGTTCCCCATAACACTTGAGCTACGGTTTCTCGATGTACTGAACTACCTCGGCCCAGGCGTCTCATACGAGGTATGGGTCAAAGCTTACGGGTGTACACAGCAGAAGAGCTGGCTCCCGTATGAATGGTTTGACACACATGAGAAGCTCAACTATCCAGGGCTACCTGACTACTCAGCATGGACATCTAAGCTCAAGGGTGGCTACCTCTTGACGCGAACAGAGTGGGAACAGTGTAACCATACATTCAGCAAGCATGGAATGCGGACATTCGCCGATTGGCTGCGATACTACAACAAGCTGGACATCAGTCCATTCATCGAAGCGAATGTGGGAGTTCTACACAAAACGAGAAATAGACATCCTGAAAGATGCGGTGTCCCTCCCAGGTGTGTCACTGCAGTACCTCCTACCTGGAACTACTCAGCACATGCCAGATGTTAGCCTCTATTCACCGGACAAGGAAGCCTACAAGATGCTGAACGGTGCTATTGTTGGCGGTCCCAGCATCGTGTTCACCAGACACCATGAGGCATGTGTGACTCGAATCCACCAGAGTGAGCGTGTCTGCCAACGTCTACTCAGCTACGACGCTAAAGCTCTGTACCTGTCAACGATGGCCAAAGAGATGCCATGTGATAAGGAGAAAGTGCGCCATTGGTCCAGTGCCAGTGGTGCAGCTAGCTTTAAGTAGCTCTCCTAGCAGACAGCTGGTTTGGGTTTGCCGAGGTGGTCCCCAAGGCTCTGTGGGCAAAGTTCGAGGAAATGCCTCCTCTCTTCTATAACTGCGAGATCCTGGTAGAGGCAATCTCATCTGAGATGCTGGCATATCTAGGGCGAACAGGGAGGAAGCAGCCCACCACCCAGAAGCTGGTCGGTGCCCTCTCTGGCAAGAAGCGGATGCTGTATGCCTCGACCCTCAAGTGGTATATAACCCATGACCTGGAGATCATTGCTGTATACCGCACCATAGTCTATGAGGCCAAGTGCCCATTCGAGTGGTTCATGCTGAATGTTACGGAGGCCCGCCGTTTGGAAGATGTAGATAAGAGCAAAGGGCTCTTGGCAGATCTCTTCAAACTCCTTGGCAACAGTGCCTACAGGAAGCTCACCAAGGCCATAGAACGTCATTGTAACACCAGCTTCACGAAGGATGAATGTGGTAGACAAGGCCCTGGGTAGTGCATGGTTCGAAGTCATGAGGAGATCGGTGAGTCATATGAGCTCCAGAGTCACAAGCCGAGAATCACAATTCGATGGCCCTTCCAGGTGGGGATAGCCGTTTATGAGCTCCCGAAGCTGCGAATGCTGGAGTTCTACTACAATTTCCTCGATTTCTACGTAACTTGTGACAGCTTTGAGTACCTGCAGATGGACACTGACTCCGCGTATATCGCTATGGCAGGCTCCAACCTCGACGACATCATTCGGCCTGAGATGCAAGCAGAGTACCAGGCTCATAAGCGGGACTGGCTAGCTTGGGACAAATGGTCTGGCAGACTCCGGGACTGTTCAAGCTCGAGTTCGAAGGCTCCCATGGCATCGTTCTCTGCTCCAAATGCTACTACGTGGAGAGCGCAGCTGCAAGTAATTGCTCGGCTAAGGGCATGTCAAATCGGCAGAATGAGGTCTCTTGGCAAAGGTTCTACAGCACCCTACATGGCGGGGTGGACAGAGCTAAAAACTGAGGCCTACACATGTGCAACCAGGGTATGGTGACGTATGCACAGGAAAAACTTGGACTCTCTGCTTACTATGATAAGCGCCATGTGCTGTCAGATGCGGTCCATACCGAGCCCATCGAGTATCATGTTAGCACCCTAGGGTGTGGTAGCTGTGTGTCTTCAGGGACTAGCTGAAGCTCTTCTATGACAAATGGTCGCCGAGGCACTCCGTGCTGGCGTGCCAGGTAGTACACTGTAGGCCGCCCCTCCGCCTCTACATACCTGTCAAGCCTGTGAACATCTATTGACCGCTTAGGATCTGTTGCACGCTGTCGACCACCTTCCAGCTCACCAGGCTCATACAGGTACCGAACCAGAGCATCAGTTGGTAGGCACTCCTCTCCCTTGTTCGCTCCTCTAGAGTTGTGACCAGCTGAGTGTCTGATATCCTCTACCGGCTTCTTCCCGATTAGCCTAGAAACCTTGGCATTGGATCTCTCCACAACAGCAGGCAGCCCTCTCACCCATACTGTAGAACGTTCACTCCACGTGGCCATTTCCTGGGCGTATTGGTATGGGAACAGTCTCTCTGCCAGTGTCCAATTCCACTGCTCAACCTTATCCTGGGCATGATGATGCCTTACCCTGCCTCGCCTATCTGCCACACCATGTTTCCGCTGAGGGCTGCAGTCTCCCCTCTGAACTCCTTACCCTCATCCGCCTGCAACAATTCCGCCTACTGGAGGAGATTTTTTGAAGCCTCGCAGACACCCTAAAATGCCTGGGCTACCAGGCCTGCTGACTTGTCTGTGAGCGGTACTGCCGCCTTGTAACTGCTCGCGACATCGACGATGGTGAGGGCATACTTGTAGGTCTTTCGACCAACCGAGTCATGCAGAAGGAATAGAACATCTGCCTGGTGAACTCTGTTCGGGACAGTTTCCTCGAAATGGGCATGCCTGATGTGCCGTGGATGAGGTCTGTATATCTACCACATCACCTGGTGGCTGAGCCACCGGCTAACTGTCTCCAATGTGAAGTTGTGGCCCTTGCGACGTGCAGCCTCGAGTAGTTGAGGGGGCTCACGGCAATATCCACCAGGCTGATAGTAGAGTTCCTCAAGAAAGACGGTTGATAAACTCCCGGATTTCATCACTGACGTCCACTCCCATCCTGTCACGCATGGCCTGGGTGAACTCTAAACAGATGAACAGAGGGCCGTCATTCATTCGACCATGCCTGAAGACCTCCCCAATCACCTCCATACACTGGCGTCTAATCTCTGCTGGATCCTCACTGAACAGTAGCTTTTCGACCAACCCTCGAAAGTTAAGGGACTTGACCAGGTCGTACAGAGACGCCATCCTTATATAGTACAGCTTAAATGTTAAGCGGCCCAGATGGCCACGAGCTCTATGGCAATGTACGGTAGCCAAGGGCCTGCGACTCCAAAGAATGTACCTACTCCTGAGGCCATGGCTGGTATGGCTTCAGAAATCATCTCCACCCCATGGAGGGCATTGTTGGCGATCTTGCAGACCGTCTCCCCAGCCGTCATTGTGAACAGAGCGATCAGAGGCCCAACTGCTGCAAGTGGACTGATAGAACCTTTTATGTAAGTGCGATAGCTTCCTTTTGCTCTGTGTACTAGCTTGCAGGATTCAGGCTCTACATCATCATACTCACCCACGGTCTCCGCTACATCATAGTCATCTGCATCATAATCATCCGCCTCATCATAGTCCTCCTCATAGTCCTCGTCATCTATATCCGCGACTGGATCAGCCTATGGTTCATATACTCTGGGGAACCGTCGCTGGGGCAGCTATATAGTAGCTTTAAACTGTAGTCTATAGAATGGGATCTGCAATCTTGAATGCGGGCGTGTTTGCCTTAGTGAACTCGGGACTCAGCTTCGCTGACAAGAAGGCAGCAGAGGTCGAGCATGAGCGTCATAACCAGGCGATGGAGAAGCTGTCTAAGGAGAAGTTTGAGTACAGCAAAGCACTCGAGCACCAGAGGGAGGCACGCCGACGACAACTCCGAGCTCTGGCCAACCGGAGCCTCAAAGAGGCAGATGAGGGTCTCGATGAGTACTACGAGGCTGTAAAAATATCTGAGCCAATGCTTGACTTTGATGCATCGACAGGTCAGAAGACAGCAGAGCGTATAGTAGTGTTGGCAGCTGCAGTGGTGACGACAGGAGTCATGCTCTATTCACGCTCAAGCTGAATACTTGATGTGTTCGACATGCATACCTTAGCACAGCCAAAATAAAGTACCGTCACAACTAATGAGCGAGTCCCAGCTATAAGGTTTCTGATGTTGAAGCTGAGCCGGTTAAAAAACATTGGTCCCAGCAACCACAAGCTTGATGTCGTCTGGCTTATCCACCAGCTGGATGGCTCCTCCCTTCTGAACCAGGACCGCAACAGCGACACAGTCTGATGCACCACGATGTAATGTCAGCTCTACCCGTTGGTTAACTGTGGCTTGGAGCTGATGCTGTTCTCACTCCACATGCCCGATCCGCTGTTTGGACCCCGTTTGCTTCAGCTCTTGGTCATTCTCGTCATGCCAGACATAAAGTCTTGGAGGATTCATCATCGCCTCTGCGAAATGCTCAGTGTACACGCGGAGGAACAGCCTATCCTGCATGGCAGCAGGATTCACGTGTGTGTTCTCGGGGAGGGTTAAGGGTGAAACTGCCATGGGCTTCTCGACACCTGCCCGTAGTTCGAATTCCGTGAACTCCTCATTGCCTCACCACAGCGTAGTACTCCTTTCCCTTCACATAGAAGGTTGGGTCACGAGCCAGCGGACATAGGACTCGGTACTCATCGTTCACATAGCTGGTGTCCACGGTGCTGTTGCTCTGTACGATCTCCCACCTGTTCAGAACCTGCGGGAGCTTTACCGTTTGTTATACTGTGCTCTGAAGCCTGAACTCGAGTGACATGCTCTTGATCTCGTGGATCTGTACCGAGATTGCAAAGTCAATGTACTTCCCAGCAGCAGACAACTGGTACTTATCATGTATACTGGGTCGAATGACTGTCAGGCAGTCCTTCCGAGGATTAGTGCAGTGTGATGTCGGAGGTTCAATGGCCCCATCTGGATGTTGCACATACTGCAGTATGTTTAAGGTATGGGTATATAGAGGTTTTAAACGCCTGGCATGTTTGGTAAAGTTCTCCAGCAGATTGTCTATAGGCAGCAGGACAAGTTGGCACAACAGTCAGCATGACAGTCAGCATGACAGCCACGGCGTGCACTGTCCCACTGTGACAGGGTCCGAGGACTGCTTCATGACATCAACATTATCCACGACCGAGCCAAGATCACGCCTCCATCTGATGCAGTGATACTGGCTGCCATAGAGGAAGGAGCGCCAGCTCGTAGTACAAAAGAACTCCTGACTCGGATACTCTACCAGAAGTTTGACACCACCCAGGCCAGGACACTCGACCTACCTCCTGTGGCCCAAACCAACAGTCCTGTTATTCTAGATCTCCAAAGGGCGAGGGTCGACCCCAAAGATCTACTAATGGTCTGGAAGTGGGCTGCCATATTTATCCTCCATAGCCAGGAAGAGCGAGATATGCTGGAAAGCCTCCAGTCTGTAGCAAATAACTACTTCAGGGAGGCGGTCAGTGTCGCTGTACTGGAGAGCCATGCCACCGGTCATGCAGAAGGTACTCAGGAGGGGTTCATTGTTGGCCACAAGGAGGCTGTTGAGCATATCTTCAACGAAAGAGATCGCAGGAGATTGACCAGTAATCTGCCAGCATTTCTGAAGTTCCCAGACTACCTCATCAAATCCGCTCATAAATCAGATGCTCGTCGCGCAGGACAAAGTGGATCTTCCATGAGAAGTTCCATAAGAAGAGATTCCTAGACACGGTCCCTCAGTGGGTAGAGTTTCGGCGACAGTACCGACTTGACGAAACTGCCTAAGTAGCAGCGGAGACTGCTGATGAAGGTCCTCAAGCAGCAGAGACCACGGACGAAGTAGCGGAGACCGCAGATGAAGTAGCGGAGACCGCGCTTCCTTCTGATGAATGAACAAAAGTTGCAGTGGAGACGGGCATGGTCTCCGCTCAGTCTGTCAGCGATGACGCATAGAGCAGGCTAGCTGGATTCAGTTTGTAGGTGAAGGTCTGTGCCTTTTCCGGAGATGGCTTGAAGTGTGACAGCTCACCTGTCTCCTTGTCACTGAAGATGAAGCGGTTCAGCCCAGCTGCCCTCTGTACACATGCGATAAAGTCCCGTTTGGTCTCCTTGAGGGTTAGACTGTCGTATATGGTCTCGAGTAGGGGACGTCCACACTTGGAGCTGAAGCATAGCAACTGGGTATTGTGGCAGATGTCCGGTGAGATTTCGCGGGTGTACTTCTGAAAGAGGATGAAGACAGTTATATTTGTGTGATTGATGCGCCTGGTGATGTTGCTGGGGTAGGTGACTGTCTTCTGGTCCATTGCAGGGTCATCGATAACTAGAACAAGTGGTTCTGTCAGTCGGGCTGCCAGCAGCTTCTCCAGCAGTGCTTGCAGGTTCTGCGTCTTGGTGAATGGGCCATTGTACCATTGATCATTACTCTCAGCCGCCTCAACAGCAGAGTCAGACACCAGAAGGATGTATTTAGAGTGTAGATGTTCGGCCAGGAGAGCCCGCAGCAAGATGTCTTTCCCGTGTTCTGACGGGGCAATGATCAGCACCACCTGGCCAGCATCGGCCAGCCTACTGTCGAATGGTACAGATGCGTGTGAAGGATGGTTGGCAGTTGGTCTGCGATAGTCTCGTCTATATCTGGGAGACTAAACGGCAGTACTTACTGCACCAGCTCTTTCGCCTGTAGAGCGGGGAATCCTGCACCTCTGGTGGATACGAAGGATGCGATGGAGGTGTCAAGCATGAAATCCCAGCAGCAGCTGAGAAGATGGCATAGAGGTGTCTAGTACATCCAGTATCTGTATGATACATGCACGGGAAGCCATGACTCTCCTGTGGTCATAAACGGCAAACCAAAGAACCCTGACTTCTTCACCTCTGGTAGCTGGAGTCTGGCGGTAGAACCTGTTTGGCCGTCGACAGTGATATGGATCAGGCCACGGGTGCCTATATTGAGATTCTCTCCATCCTGTCGGAATGAGCTCCCTGGTTTCAGGAGATCCTTAACCAGGTCCTGTGCATAGGACTCAGCCATAACCTTGATGACTCCAGCATCATCGAATCCGACCACCCGTTGTATACAGTCTTGGCTTTGTTAATTGCCAATTGTCCTACCATATCAGTGTTCCCAATGAGATATCGGGCTGGGATGGTACCTCGGATCTCCCGTGAGTCTCCCTTCTCATCGAAGTCTAGGAAGGCGATAGGGGCAACAGTGTCCTCTGAACTGAGGCGTGCCTCGCCCAGGATCGCAAGATCGCCTAGCTCTTTGGTTTCTAGGTCTGTGAGTGACAGAGTCATAGTCATATACAGACGGCTTAAACCTACTAGTCATACCCCCAGTGTAATAGTTGGTCATAAGAGGACCACGCAGTCGGCCAAGGGAATAGGTAGCAGTGCTCAGGGTACTAGCCCTCTCTGCAGGGGCACGCCTTGTCGGTGCTCCACCATTTCCAGGCATTGGCGATCCTCAGTCTGCATGCTCGACTATGGGCTTCACACCACCCTCCGGCACACCCAGCCTCATATGCTGCAGGGGTCTCGTGATCCATCTCTCACTATCCATTACACTCATTGCTATCCCTAGAACCGCGGCCTCCATTAGTGTAACACGTTCACCCATGATCTTGGCCGCAACAGTGCAGGAGGCACCACTGAGGGCGATCTTTGGGATGGGGTGAGTTATTCCAAGACAGTGCCCGGTCACCCCACTCACCACAGTACTGTAGTGAGGACAGCTGCAGCGCCGGCAGGAAGAACCTCATTTCACCCTGTCATCTTCACCATGGCCACATTCGCCGCCACGTTACTGGCGACATGGACTGCCAGAGGTTTTGCTTCTGTGTCTTGGTTCGCGGCAGATTCTCCACCTTCTGAAGACTCGCCTGGCTCTCGGGCAGTTGCTTCACGATCTGTACCATTGACGTCATTGTATAAGCACTGAGTATACAATGCGGTTAAACGTCTGCGTCCCCTGTCGAGAGAGCTAATAAGATCTTCCAAGTCTGCATCTGCCAGGTGGCCGGGTTGGCACTCAGGAACATTCATCTCTCTATTGAGACATCTTAAACATATCTGGGCTCACGCAATGCAAGAAGTACTATGATGTCTTCCGGAGGGAGTTGAAGGACTACAAGAAGACGACACCAGATGAGCTCGCTCAGCTCTCTGGTGCTGAGCTGACAGAGGAGCTGACGGCTGTGGAGCTCTATCTAGGATTTTGTAAGGGACAGATCTGCTTCCTCGGATACCTTATCATGGGTGGGAGTATCGTCGAGCAGCTCCTGCGAGCTAAAGGTTTCTACAAGCATCGGGAGAATATCTGTCAGATGTGTTCCAGCAGTTGCAGACTGCCATGGCCTCACCGGACTCAGAGCTGAACAAGGCTCTGCGATACTACAAGCTGGAAAAAGAATGCGCTGCCAAAACCTCCAGCCCTTGGATGTGCATGTTGGCAGCGGGTATATGGGCTGTATGGCATGAACGACTGTATGGCCCATACTACGCGTAGGTGCATTGATGGCAGTGTTGAAGCTGAAGTGGACATCGGTGGAACTCCCCTCGACTATCATGTTGTTATAGCCCCTGACTTGGAGGTCCTCGATGTTCACGATCATGTTGCTCAGAATCACCCATAGGTGTGGCGAAATAGCAAAGTCAAGTTTTCGACGGGCCTTCTGCAACCCCAGCTGGAACTTAGCAATAAGATTACTGGGGGTCTGCCACGATGATCATATCCTCAACGAGACTGATGAACATGGCCTGGACCTCTGCTTCGCTGACACATCTATGAAATACCGCAGCTTGGTCTGTGCTGTAAGGAAGCATTAGCACAGTGCTTCCAGGGACTGGTTGATCCGAACGATCCCTGCTGGTGTGATGCCTGAGGTGGTGGGTGGCACAACGTACTTCCACACATCTGGATAGTCCTGGCGCAGCCAGTGATGTGCATATTTTGACCCAGTGCTCCAGGGTCGGAGTCTGGATCGAACGAGAATGTCGCTGTCTTCCGACGGCCTACTCGTCGGGGTGTTCGCTAGGGGAATCCTGAGTAGTCACGTCTCGGGTCACCGTACATAAC
This sequence comes from Chaetoderma sp. LZ-2023a, assembly GCA_034401795.1. Classification (NCBI taxonomy): domain Eukaryota; kingdom Metazoa; phylum Mollusca; class Caudofoveata; order Chaetodermatida; family Chaetodermatidae; genus Chaetoderma; species Chaetoderma sp. LZ-2023a. Next base: position 45,062,086 of record CM067360.1, on the reverse strand, counting down.
CCCTAGACTGCTGTTGTCACCACCATGCCACCGATAGTCTGGGTGAGTGCTGAACTCTCTCTGTAGTCTGTTGGCCGCTGAGAAGCTATGACTGTTGAGCTGTGGGTCGAAGGCATTTGTATCAGGGAGGCTTGCACCCAGCTCATGGAGGATTCGTCGCACCGTGAAGTACACTTCGAATCTGAGACAGCTGGCGATGAGCACAACTTCAGAAGTACCTGAATAGGAGTGAAGCAGGGTGGAACTTACTCCACATCCTGCCGTGGCACACCACATGGCAAAGTTCAGCTGCTGATTCCAGTATGAGAGGCTTGGTGCAGCCATCAAAGTATGAGCTTACTTCGCATCCTTGATGGTGATGGGGCAGTTGGTCAGTGGAGAAGCTGGTTCGGGACCATTGTAATGGAGAATGGTGTTATCTCTGGTATATCATCCAGTATACCTCTCAGGCCAGTCAAGGCTGTACCCAGGAGGGGCGGTTGGGTCCAGATGACTGTCGTGAGGTTCAGTGGGAAGGCCATCTATACTGGTGTTCTTAAACCTACCGTACAGGCAGCACACTATGTGTAGTCATCTTGACTCCAGAGACCAGCGAGGCGACCTCGCCATAACATCCCGTTTTTTAACTCCTCCAAATTAACCTGCCTGCTGGAGCCTTTGAGGTATTGCTTTCGCACTTTAGGTTTCTCTGTGCGATACAGGGCTTGGACCTTCAATATATGGTGGTACTCTTCATCGGTGACCTGGCCATCCTCGAGAGCTTTGCTGACAGACTCGTCGATAGTCCGTAGCATACTCTGTGCTAGTGCATTGTACTTAGCATGCTTCTCCAGCCTCCTTGTGATCTGCCGCTGCCCCACCCCCAAGCTCGTGATCAAGACAGTGGCAGCTAGTGTCATGCACCCAGCGGGATAAGACGATGGCCCCCACCCCAGTAGCGAGAGTGGCCACAGCTGCCACCCCAGCACTGGCTCCAATCCCACCCGCAGCAGTGGTTGCACGCGCGAGGACGTTGTATGCTGTCTTATATCGCCTGCACATTCTGCTATACTTTTCTGCCTCATGGACGAGATTCTGCCAGATGGTATATATCTGCTGGAGTAGCCAGCTGCGGATGGTACCACCCTCGTCAGCCAGCAGGGAGGGGTATATTTCTGGTTGCTTCCGCAACTCTGATTTTGCCATAGTATACCTGGAGATTAAACCTGCATCACCTGCAGAATCTGCTCATGAGTCATAGAAGGGGGCATTTTGGAGAGCCTGGCGAACCGTGCCAGATTGCTGGTGTCGAGACAGACGTTTCTTAGACAGAGGTCATCCAGCACTATGTCGGGTGCCAGTAGCTTTCTGAGACGTGACATCTGGAACCTCACCTTATGACCAAGATAAAGTTACAGAGAAAACTCCACTTCTGAATGGTGTTATACCTACCAGTAATGGCCAGGAAGGACGACAACGCACACAAATAAAGCTGTCTCTATCTAAGGCCCTTATTAAGACATTTTGGTGGAGCATAATTGCAACAAATTTATGTAAACTATGTTCTGACCTCCTAGGCTTTGGATTTCCACTTGTACTTGAGTAAGTTGCAGGCTAAATACTACATGTATATCTTTTGTCATGATACTTAAACAGATTTATGTTCATACGTAAATGCACGGGTATGCCATTGGCATGCCGATCTGTACTGTCTAAAATGTATTTGCCATGTATCAACATACCACAAACATGCACAGAGCGCACGCATGAGTGTAACTTATAATGCGTGTCTAGAGTATGAAGTGAGATAATGGCGATTCATCCATGCTGCATTGTATGTACTGTACATTTCACGTGCATAAAATTCATGAATTAATTTCCGCACTCAATCATATGACGTCATAATCAACTACGCAACATTTATGCCGACGTCATAATCTAATCATGACGTCATGAATGATTCGATTATGCCCGTCCTTAACGCTTAATAGTCAGAGACGTTGCACGAATTGTATGTTTTTACTATTTAAGAAACATGATGTCGAATATTTTGAAACTAATTTGACTGGGCGCTGTTGCTGCTATAGGCAGCAACAACACCCAGTCAAATTAGTTTCAAAATATTCAATAGCTTACCTGCATAGTTTTCTGGAAATTGATAGACAGGATGTTCATCGATCGATCGATCCCAACGTGAGTGAGGTATGGGTGGAACATAGCTAGAAATTGGCGGGGCGTAGCTAAAAATGTCCATTATTGTATGTCATGTTATAGTAATTAAGTAATCTATACCTGTGTCATGCATTGCATTGGCAGTTTGATGATCACATTCACTACCGCCCCTAGTGAACCTGAATGGAAAGGATTTCTCTATGCTGTCTGCATAGCTCGTCTAGGTATTGGACAGTCATGGTCATTGGCCCAAACATTTTATGGAAGCTTTCGGTTGGGTATGCGCATGCGATCTTCTGTGATTGCGCTTGTCTATAGAAAGGTGAGCACAAACTACTTAATAAAAAACTACCATTTACAATTTAATCACTACTGCCCTGTTGGCTTTTAAAAAAGTCAGACTATATCCCGTGCGATTATCTTATACTTGGGAGTTGGGGTTCTGTGGCACCATGACACAATTTGCTCTTCGGGAAAAAGAAGATTTGAAATGTCTATGGGTGGTAGAACGAGTGCATGACTGCTAGGTGTCCTCTCTTGTATTATCCACTGTCTACGTATTTGATACAATACACAATATGCCTACTTGAGCAAAGCAGTACGTTACAGTGGGCCACCCTATCCTATGTTGATTTATCATACGGGGACATCATGATTGTCCCATATCTGTATGGTGATGTCATGATGGAAGACACCCGACGCTACTTCATCGACGTCATGGAACCATTATGGAGAGTATAACTGCACAGTTCCCAGTAGAATGCGGATCAGAATATCACTTTTCAGAACAAAGGTAGTGTATTGAATTGAGCAATAACTCCAGATGGTGCCATGTGCTGGACAGAGCACATTAATGGTATGATGACCACCAGAATCTGCACCATGTTGGCAGCCGCACCCACAACACATGGTGCTCCAGTACGCTGTTCATGTTACGATCCGGTCAGCCTGTCCATGCCAGCAACTGTGGGTTAATTTCTAGAAACATTTATGTATTCATAAGGGTCATAAACAAACTAAGGATATCGCTAGAAAGCAGAACCATTCTTTCCGATAAGCCGAGCCTTGACCAAAGAAAATATTCCGAATTCGATTCGCCAGATTTATAAATTTTCAAGGAATAGCGACTACAGTTACAATATCCATTATCCATTGAAAAACATCACGCGTGTGTTCAGGGACACACGCACGCACGCACGCACGTACGCACGCACGCAGGTAGACACACACACGCACACACGCACGGTCTCCAACATGCAGACCGAGACAGCCACACCCAAATGACCCATTTGGTTGCACACACCAGCACATTGTAAATCATTTCATTATTCTCCACTATGCGACAGGCTCTCACTATGACGTCATCCTCTCGAAAAGAATCCACTGTTGGTGAGATTGTAAACTTGATGTCCGTCGACTCACAAAAGCTACTTGATCTATGTGTTTTCAACTGGGCTATTTTAACGGGACCTGTGCAACTTGTTCTGTCAATAGCCCTTATTTACACCAAGGTACTAACATTTTACATCATTTAAGCTAATTTAAATGTGATCATAATACGAGGATTTGACGAGAGCAGCAATAGTAGCAGATAATTTAGTAGGGGTGAATCCAGGAATTCCTTAGAGCAGGGATGCAGGAAAAATGGTATTTATCAAACATCCGGACCAGCAGTAGCCAAACCATGTCCTGTGATCCTCCTCCGAGATTTTAAAAATCTATGCGCACTCAGATGGCCTCTTCTGCATTTCCGGAGTTAAATATGGACCCTCAGCTGGCTGCTCAATTATTACATTTTTACTCCTTTAATTAGGATTTAAAATTTGGTTGGGCGAGACGCATAGCGATAATGTACTCTTGAATATTTTGAAGCTAATTTGACTGGAATGTGTTTCTGCCTAAGGCGACGACGGAATAGACATTAGGGTTTAAAATTAAAATAATCTCTAAACGAGTGGGCAGATACCTATGGACCAACGGGAGGCTAACTACGGGCGTACGGATGTATTAGAATAAGTAGTGACTGTGGTACTACTGGTGCGACAGTTTGAATGTGTTGGGATGAGAAAGGGCAAGTCAGACAAGTCACCAACACCCCCACCCCTCCCTCCCTGGGTCCACCCCTGAATTTCGTATAAACATGTTATTAGCCATCTCTTAGATTTCATTGCTTGCAACAAGGAGCATTCAGAGAAATTATGCGGCTAACTGTTAATTGTAAAAGCAAAATCTGTTGCGGCCAGCACCGACTATATTTACCACAGATATTATACTAATTGCAGGTTTTGAATTCAATAATTCATCTTTTCTTCTTTGTCTGTTGCTATAGCACAATTTGCCCATTCTTGTTATATCTAGCAATAGTTATACAACAGCGATTATATCATATATAGTATATTATATTTGTTCACTATTGCTGCTTATAATTATTACCATTATTATCGTCTCCGCTTGAGTATTATAATTTTTAATATCATCGTGAGCTTGGAGCAGCAGTATTCTCAGGCCTGGCAGTTATAATACTACTCATACCAGTTAACGTGATCGTGCTGAGGAAGATGCAAGTCTTGCAGGATTCTCAGATGACCTTGAAAGTCAAGCGAGTCAAACTGATCAGTGAAATCCTTAATGGTATAAAGGTAGGATTAATAACACTAATTCTAACGAGGTAAAGCTGTACTAAATATATATTAACCCTCTGCACTTAATCCATCAGTGAGAACGATATAACTATTCAATTATTTAGCGGTATGGGTATGCTATCGACGTTCCAAATTTCCAAACAAAATGGCTGTCAATGCTATTCTAGCGGATAGTTGAATATAGAAATCATCAGAAAGTGTATACGTGTGTCGAGTCGAATTACAGTTCCTTAACCTTTGAAATACTTCCAATGCAGAATGTCACCCATATGATTAGATAGTTATATGAATACGCGAATGATCTATAGAAATTTCAAATTTCTAGCATGACACCATTACGTAATTCTATTGCAAGAATCTTCAAAGATTTTGGTCGAATCGCGGGTGTTTCAGTACCGTACTGGCCACAGAGTTTCACACATATGGTTAGATAGCTATATGAATATGCTAATGAAATATCGACTTAAAAGGATTTTTACCAGGCAATAGAAAAATTAGGTTGTTGTAAATACCTACACTCATGCTGACTGTCGCTCATATATATATATATATATATATATATACATTTTAGCATTGTACTTTTGTCCAGTGAACCTCTAAGAATTTGGAACGTGGCTAAATGTATGTCAACAAACGCGAGTTTTCTCCACTACCATCTCTGATTATAGGATTTGTTTTAATGATGTCCACAGATCTTAAAACTATATGGCTGGGAGAAGTCATTTATGCAGAAAGTTGATGATATTAGGAAAGAGGAACTCATCCTTTTGCTAAGAGGACTCATAATGAATGCCTTCAATATCTTTTCCTGGACAGTTACACCGACGCTGGTATGACAATATAAACATTACATATAGATATCACAAACAAACCTTAACCATCTTCCCCATACCATCATACTCACGTCGTCCTATTATTGTTAGTCCCCTACCGGCAAAACGGGGTGGGGGGGGGTCGCTATAGGTTTGAACTCCGTCTGTCCGTCTGTCTGTCCGTCTGTAGCAGTTGGTTTTACCGCACTTTTTGCAGGTATTTAACTGAGAATTGGTATATTGCTTTGTTATCAGAGGTTACAGACCAAGTTCGAGATTCAGGCGTATGCGTCGATTTTTGATGGAGTTATATCCCATTTCGACTTAAGAAATACGAAAGATATCAGCTTACTGCACTTTTTTTCGCACTTCAGGTTATTTAAGGGAAAATCGGTACATCGATTTAGTATAAGGTATTACAGAGCAAGTTCGAGTTTCAGACATTTTCGTCAAGTCTTCATGGAGTTATGCCCCCTTTCGACAAAATATTTGTTTCCACACTTTTTTCCGCAGTCTTTCAAGATATTCAAATGATAATTGGTATGTTGCTTTCCTATGACAAGTTAAAGACCAAATTCGAGTTTCAGGCGTATGCGTACATTTTTGATGGAGTTATGGCCCCTGTCGACGAAAAAAACCCCGCAAGTTCACGTTTCAGACATTTTCGTCAGTTTTTCATAGAGTTATGTCCCCTTTCGACGTATGAAATACGAATGATACATGATCTACTTTTCGGCAAAAATAAACGACTCTTTCCCAGACATGTTCAGTGCTTATATAGGAGGAGGCCTTATAGTATTCCTTAATGGCCAGGCATCGCAGATTTACAGACAGATACCTCAGTAAATGTGCTCTAGTTATTATTATTATTATTATTATTATTATTATTATTATTATTATTGTTTATGCTGCCAATAACCTGTCTGTATGTCTGTTTGCCTGCCTGCCTGCCTGCCTGCCTGCCTGCCTGCCTGCCTGCCTGCCTGCCTGCCTGCCTGCCTGCCTGCCTGCCGGTCTGTCTGTCTGTCTGTCTGTCTGTCAGTCGGTCGGTTTGTCAGTCGGTCGGTCGGTCGGTCAGATGGGTGGTTGGGTGTGCAGTCGGGCGTTTGGTTGGTTTGTTGGTCGAATTATTCTGAAATCAACGCCAAAGGGTAGAATCTAGGTCATATTGTCACTAAGTGCATTTCGAATCACAAAATCTGTCTCATGTATTCATATTCTGTCTGCCATTGAGCATTTCGAGTTTGAGGGCAAATATTGAAATATCTAAGTAAGTTTGATCACTAAGTGTGTTATGTTAACAGGCATGAGTCAGGGCCTCTACTAAACCATAACTGTCAGCATTATGTTTTCTCTTCTATTTTGTAATTGTAGGTGGCACTTGCTTCATTTGTAACATATATCTATACATCTGATGACCACTACCTCAGCCCTGACAAAGCATTTGTGTCAATCACATATATGAACATTTTACGTATATCTGTTAACCGCATTCCTACAGTCATTTCCCATATTGCAAGGGTAAGGATAATATTATTAGCCCTCACATAATTAATATTGTATTTTCCTAGGATTAAACAACGGTATATATATATATATATATATATATATATATATATATATATATATATATATATATATATATATATATATATATATGTATATTTAGACTTTACTTTAAACATTCAAATAAAACCAGTTTCTGTGTAATAATCTCATTAAACCCTTACATAGATAAAGGGTGTGATACCTCAGTACATCAGCTATGTACTAACTGATCTCACAGGGGTATGAAAAGGTTATTGTTATAAAAGAACTCAGACTGGCCATGACCGCCACTATTACTGTTGCCGCCTAAAGAGGATTGTATCCCTCTACATGTACATGGATTTGTGTCATTTGCAAAACATATGTGCGCACAAAACCAGTGTCAAATGCAAACATTTATGGGCATGTATGTTGCTCAAGTATCTGTTGTCATAATCAATTATGTCACATGTAGGCTGATGTGACAATAAGTCAATCATAATGAATATATTATAATCTTGTCACAACGCTCGAAAAGTCCATCAAGTGAATTTATTGTATGGTTATAATGTTACAGATCCATACTTTACTATTGATAGATGTGATTTCTGTCTGTGAATCTCCTTTTATAATCGCTATGTTAGAGGAAGAATTGCGTGAAGTAGTTTCCTGAAATACAGATACATGAAGAAAAGAGATGTCACAGTATTGTGCAGCTTATTGGGTTGCAATCATTTTAAAACATTAGTATTGGAGTATATGTATTAACAGTAATGGTGCAATAAATAGATTCATCATTTTTCTCAGTTTATTGTAATACGAACATATGAAACTGTACCGCAACCTTTTAGTGTGTGAACATATATTTGACATGGCAAATTGGTCTTGACTTTAGAGATTAATTGATAGCATATATAGGAACAGCTGTGATTGATGAAACATTTATGAATAAATTATTTTGGCTTGAGTTTAATACTTGAAATTGATAATTAATTTATATACTAAATACTGTATTCATTATCTAATAGCCTTAGTATTATAATTATATGTCAGACATATCAAGGTTCAGCCTTTCTACACTTAGATGTTCAAATGATGTTACATAGATATTTACAATTATATGGGTTGTGAAATAAGTAATGTAAATGTGTTATCGTTTACCATATCCATGTAAGATTGGGATGGCCATATGCTAGTGAGCTATGGCATAGCACTGGTGGATTAGCTGGGTTTATTCCTATATTGCAAATATGAAATTGTATTTGTCTATGCACCTATTATAGCAATGCTATTTATGTTTCAAGAAAATTAGCAACAACTAGTTTCACCTTTGATAAACATGACAGTCATCTGAGTGAATATGTATTTGGCATCCGTATCGTAAATCGTTTCATTTCTACACAGACATTTTCATCCAGATTTCCAAATCAACACATGGTTTTCATGGTAAAGTAATAAATTATCTTCTGTCGTGATAACAATTTAATCGAGGACTGTTACTCTTGCCACTTGTATCAATGATTTTTCTCTAAAATGCTCGCAAAATAATCAACATAATGTGAAAGATATAATGTAAATTAATAGTAATATCTATACGTGGAACATTCGGGATGAAATAGGTTTCAAATGAAATTTTCTCAAATCTGTAAATATCACCTGTACATAAATTAACTATATACTTTATAGATTTGTATATATTTCATTTGTATTCTTGCCTGTGTCTTTACTACTTACAATCTATAAATACATATTTTAAAATTATTATTATTATTATTATTATTATTATTATATTAATAAAAATTACTATGTTTTAGGCAAGGGTATCCTTAAAAAGACTAACTAACTTTTTCTGCAATGAAGATATTGACCCAGACAATGTCCATAGCGACAACCATCAAGGTAAAGATTCATATTGTTGTAACATTTGCAGTACCCTCATGAATATCACTCTGAGATAGTGGGATAAAAATATGAATAAATGTAACATGTTTACGATCAGAGGACAGCCGTGTTATTTGATTACTTTTACTGTGCACTCATAATACAAACATTTGGAATGAGGAACTTAATGTTAAATCTATACATGAATATTCTAAGATGCGTTGAACCAGAATAGTTTTATATAATATTCAATACATGTGAGTAAATGACCATTCACTAGAGAGAAGTCAGAAAATGTTGGTTACGTTATCCACGTTGATTACAGTATCCATATCCTTTTAGCATACGATGGTGCTTTTATCACTTGGGAGGTATCAAGTCTAGGTAGTATTAGCATGACGGTGTTGTCACCCATACATAATTAATAGTTATGCCACAATGTACAGTACAAATGCCTGATATATTTCAGTACAATAATGTGGACTAACGGATCTCTTAGACTAACTATGCACATATTTTAAGGAAAATCCATTGCTATACATAAATATAAATTTACCTTGTCTTGCCGGGATACATGTCCACTGCATGATTCTGAAATGCAAGTGCTTTAGGAACGCAATAAAATAGGTCCAATACAGCACCAAACCCGATAACGTAATTCACATAACGTAATAAACAGTGTATTCGTGTCAAGGTACTTGCAGAGCAATGACAGTTATCATGCACCATATTTCTATGTATAAGTGATCAGAACACGTGTATCTAGTATCCCATAATTTACATAGCATATGTAGTAGGTAGCTATTGAGTAATGCAGACACCGTAATATACATTCTTAACATGGTCTCTTTTCTTCCTGAGGCTTGACATCCTATCAACGGCGTACCCATGATCTGATATTTTAACAACATTTGCTTCTGGCTATGCCTGTATATGTCCCTTCAGAATACAGATATTACATGATTTTCTGGAAATTTGGTCAATCTGCTGTTTCATATGTGGTGCAGATAAGGTAATACTCCTCATTTGTGTGGAAAGTTAGTGCATAAAACATAAAAAAGTGACGGATGGTACATTTTAATAATAAGGTTAATATTTAAATTTGAAACATGTTCGAGATAGCATAGCATCAGTTTTGTTCTGGATTTCCAAAAAACCTTATCCTTACTTATTAATCATGTATCCAGACCTTAAATTTTGGAATTAACTTTTTGACAATCGTCTATCGGCATAAGCCTGTTTCATAACGCAACAATCGGCATAATGCGAATGCTGGACCAAAAAAATGGTAACGATGCTATTTAGTCCATTTTCAGGAGAATTGCCCATATGCGCCTGGTAGTTTATAGATCAAGATTTGATAACTGAGGCCGGTGGTGGTTTCCACATGGATGCATGGAGCTATTGAGTCACAAGACTACTACTTCTACTACTGCTGCTGCTGTTGTTATTGCTGCTTCTGCTGCTGCTGCTGCTGTTGCTGCTGCCGCCGCCGCCGCAGCTACTACTACTACTACTACTACTACTACTACTACAACTACTACTACTACTACTACTACTACTACTACTACTATGACGACGACCACGATGCCGATGATTACTACTACTACTACTACTACTACTACTACTACTACTACTACTACTACTACTACTACTACTACTACTACTACTACTACTACCTATTATTATGTATATAATTTTATGATATCTGCCCTGGCCCAAAGGTTGTGGAGCCAAAACACATTGCTGTCTCAGACTCAAAAATGATGTGAGTAGCTCACATAATATATTTATTGAATTCCACCATACGGTTTCGGAAGAGATCCTCTCATGGATAGAATTTGTTTGATATTGTGCTTTTGAACATATCCTCAGGGGACGGAGACAAATATAAGTATCGTCTTTCAATCTGCAATCAGATTGGTAACTGACACGAGAAATTTGGTTCAATTGCACTAAACGGCTTCTCTGGTGAAATCTAAATGTTCAGAACAATGGATTGATATGTGGACCTACTGTAGAGCGATGGACGGACAAACTTGATAACAATATTCAAATAATAATAATAATAAATATAGTATCCATATTTATACGTACTACAAAATATGATTCAGCCGAGGCAGTAATTATTGAAAATGGCACTTTCCAATGGGATATAACTCTTGGACCATGTCTTAAAAAGTGAGTTACTTATTGAACCATAAATAATCGTTCATTTTGCGCGTATTGTGCTTCATCAACGACCAGGGCTTTAGCATATCAATAGCGGGAATTCACTATTGTAAAATGTAAAACTATACCGAAATATTCGGTTGAGGTGCCCCTTATGTTTGCTGAGAATATGAAATTGTTATTGATTTAGTGTTGCTTTTGAGGTATTTCATGATGATTTCTTAGTTATTAATTGATGATCATATAAAATTAATATATACATAAAATAATAAAATAGAAACGTAGTAATTTCTAAGATAGGGTCTGTAAATGCAATATATATATATATATATATATATATATATATATATATATATATATATATATATATATATATATATATATGAATTAAAATTGGATGGCCTAAAGTGGGTCCTGAAACATGATCTTCAGATATTAACAAGAACTTATTTATTATTAAATTGACGATAAATCAGGCCTAGTGTAGATATAGTTTGACACGATCTTGTACTTTAAAATCAGAGCCTAAATGACCATTTACAAGTTAGGAAATTAATTATTGAACTGTCGGTTGAATTAATTTCAACTGCTAATTATCATTAACCAATACTCATCAATGATTTGAAATTTGAATACGCTTACGCATTGTCAAGGTTAATTTCCGATGGAGCAGCTGAATTCTGTCTTTGGATTTTGGAGGACTGCGTTTGTGGAGGTTCCATTAGAGTTAAGTCCAATATATGAATCATATGTAGTTACAGATTGCATGATATCAATTTTCAGCATTTTCTAAATTAAACAGTAGAGGTTATGCATTGCGAGGTTACGCTCGATGTATTGAAAACAACGCGATTAATAATAGGCAATCCATTGATAAATTATATGACTAAACACGTATTTGCTCAATTCTGTTTTTCAAAGTATTAACTTGAAGTTTTCACATGGCAAGCTGATAGCTGTTGTTGGCCAGGTTGGATGTGGCAAGTCATCCCTGGCATCAGCTATATTGGGGGATATGGACAAACTTTCAGGACGCGTAGCTGTTAAGGTGAGTACCTCTAACTATGACAAGGGATTCTCAGTGAATATCTATGAAGGCAATAAAATTACTCACAGCAATGCTACAATAATGCCAATTCATAATACAATACAATTTGGTTGAGGAAATTCGATCAAAAGGTTGCTACTCGTCTGTCCAACATTAAATAAATACTTGATGTGTGTTATTTATTCAAACATTTCCAGTCGGCCATTGTGCACTTTCTTGTTGTTTCGATGCATGCATACTCAATGGACCGTTCCGGTTTTAAGCCATGGCTCGCCCATCTCTAGCTAAGCTCCACCCACACCTCGGCCGTGTTGGGATCCCTGAACTCCCTAACTATCAATTTCCATAAACAGGCAAGCTGTTAAATTTTTTGAAACTAATTTGACTGGGTGCTGTTGCTGCCAATACGCAAACACACACCCACGCACGCACGTACGCACTCACGCACGCACGCACGCACGCACGCACGCACATACACACACACACACACACACACACACACACACACACACACGTCCTATGGCAGCAACAGCGTTCAGTCAAATTAGTTTCAAAATATTCAACATAATGCTTGTTAAATGGGAAAGACATACAATTCGTACAACGTGTCGGACTATTACGCGTTAAAGACGAACTAAATTGAGTCATTCATGCTATAATTAGTTATGACGCCAGATAATGGATGGATAAACTGGAATGGTCAATTGATGATAAGAGATAATGTAACAATTGCACGAGCATCCTTAACTTTTTCCCAAGATATATTTTAACACTATGGAGCTAAGTGCTTCAGGCCTGTGCGAGTGTGCGTGCTCTCATACCAGTTTCACAACATGGGATCTACTGCATCACACATTAGCATACGCCAATATGCTAAACCATACCAGTTACTAGACGCAAGCCTGTAATATTGACACATATTTTATTAGCATAGGCACCTTTCATTTTGGATAATCAATGAATATTGGAGATCAGATCTAGCTGCTATACAGAATCTGTAACTTTATTTTGTTTTCTAAAGAAATTCCGCTGCTATCGTGGGGGAAATTGTGTCCGCTGATGAATTGGATTTAAGTCCTTAGTCAATTGTAATCTTATTTGAGGCAATAAATACATTGATTTAACCAGTATCATCATCATCATCATCATCATCATCATCATCATCATCATCATCATCATCATCATTCAACGTGATAGACACAAATTCGGTACTACATAATGTTAATATCTTTATTTGATTCAGGGTCGTATAGCATATGTACCACAGGAAGCCTGGATTCAAAATGCGACTCTTCGCGACAACATTATATTTGGAAATGCGTTACAAACACGAAGATATAACAAAGTCATTGACGCATGTGCACTGCGGCCAGATCTTGATATACTCGCAGCTCATGACATGACAGAAATTGGTAAAAAGGTAATGAATGGTATGGTTGTTTCAAGACTCATTACAAAAATTGGATCTATCTATTCATTTGCATGTATATTCCCCTTACCTACATAATGTCACATTGATTGATGCCATTGTTCTTTTATGAGGCAACCATGAATAGGTCAATCAGTATATATCATATGCAGTGCATGGCATGTCAGATGCTTTAGTATTGTTACTTCTACTGATACGTTCTCCAGCAATATGATGTCTTCTAGCAAAAAGATCTTGCAAGCCACGGCTAGTACAAAAAGAATACACATTTGCATGCAAAGTCTCAATATTCAGTTGTGAATCATTCACACACCATAGATCCATTTACTGCAAGACTAGTTCGACCAGTCTGGGTCTCATCATGCGCAGGTAAATTTTGAAGGTCCAAAACTAGTCGTTCAGTGGATGAGATACTATTGATTTCAACAGGGAATTAACCTGAGTGGTGGCCAGACACAGCGTGTTAGCTTGGCCAGAGCTGTATATAGCGACGCTGACATATATCTGTTAGATGATCCACTGAGCGCTGTTGATGCACATGTCGGCAAACACATCTTTGAACAAGTAATTTCTGATAATGGATTACTCAAGTCTAAGGTATGTATTATATAATCATCTGTTGCATATGCATATCACATTTTTCAGATACATGATGTGGCTAACGGCGTCAAATAGATCGGAATACATAGCAACTACATGCAAATTCGCCTTTCCAGAGTACCCATCAATGATCTGACGTCATATGACGTCATAATCAGCTAAGCGGCGTGCATGATGACGTCATAATCATTACGTCATAAATGATTGTAGTAGGCCCATCTTTAACTCGTAATAGTCCGTCATGTGGTACGAATCGTATGTCTCTACTATTTAATAAGCATGCTGTTGAATATTTTGAAACTAATGTGACTGGACGCTGTTGCTGCGCCCAGTCAAATTAGTTCCGAAATAGCCAATATCTTACATGTATAGTTTTCTGGAAATTGATAGTCACGGTGTTCAGAGATCGATGGATCCCAACACGAGCGGGCTGTGGGTGGAGCTTACTTATGATCAATAGATGGAGACATTTCGACCTATGCCATTAATAACTCATATTCGCCAACTTTGTCCATGTACGTGGATCGAACTTATCTGTTTGAGCCAGACATTCCCAGAATCCCAGTTTCAAAGTAACTATACATGTGAGCTGTTGAATGTAGAGAAACTAATTTGAATGGGAGATGTCCAACAGATCCTAATCAAATTATTTGTAAAATCTTAAACAGAATATTTAGAAAATTATAAATTCACCGCAGACATACAATTCAAATGCTTACTGCCTAACCTTTGGAACTTTCCTGAGGGACTTACGTCATTTGAATGCGACGTAGGCTAACACGTGACATGATTTGATGATAACATGATATAATTGATGGATATATCGGATTCCTCCATGATGTGAATCCATGGTTTAGGTGGGCGCGACTAAGCCTCTAATGACATATTTGTGAAGATAATACACGCAAGCAAATTTAATTACTCCTTCGAAATACCATGTCCTATATCGGTATAGCGAGATTCCTGAGGCACCGTATGTTTCATAAAGCGACCTCTAACACAAGTCATCTAGTCTCACCATTTATCCCTTCTCACAGTTATCGTGAATTATA
This sequence comes from Chaetoderma sp. LZ-2023a, assembly GCA_034401795.1. Classification (NCBI taxonomy): domain Eukaryota; kingdom Metazoa; phylum Mollusca; class Caudofoveata; order Chaetodermatida; family Chaetodermatidae; genus Chaetoderma; species Chaetoderma sp. LZ-2023a. Next base: position 45,046,772 of record CM067360.1, on the reverse strand, counting down.
GTTCATTGGGAGCACCATCATGATTACGACCTACTTTGTTCTTCCAGTGTTCTCTAGTAATGATAAATGATACGGAACTATTTACTCGTAATTATTGTGAAAATAACATATATGTCTTCAATATACTTTTATAGACACGAATACTGGTAACACATGGTGTCCATTGGTTGCCTAAGGTTGACCAGATAATTGTGATTGTTGAGGGTTTAGTGACAGAAATTGGTTCTTATTAAGACTTACTGGCCAACGATGGAACATTTGCACAGTTTCTCAGGACATACCTCATAGAATATAAGGATGAAACCTATATAGACGACCCGGATGGTAGGCACATTTTCTTCTTTTCGGATCCAGTGAACGCTGTTCCTTTTCATACCTGAATATAGACATATTCCAATATGGAACACATGATGATAAACAGCTCTATTGTTAATCCATTGAACCATGAATTCCCAGAATCTTAGTTTCAAGGTAGCAATGCAAGTAGGCTGTTGAATATTTTGAGACTAATATGACAAGAACCAGATGCTACCATTGGAATATGTATTAAATCGTAAAAGATGTTAGTGCTTTTGCCTCTCGGATTCACAGTGTATCAACATTCATTAATGCAACTTACTCTTTTAAAACGACAATATCAGAGGATTAATGATTTTAAACAACAGGAGAAAAGACATAATTTCTTTATGTATATTCAGCTACAACCACCCCCACCCCCACCCCCATGATTCATCTAGGGCTATCGCTAGTTTTCTTTATGAACAAACATATGCGATGACATAGTTCTTGCACAAATGCAGTCTTGTAGAACATAGACCGTACTGCTAATAAACTAATAGATAGAGTTAAATGATATAAAATGGCCATATATCTTTGATATTTACTTTCACTTCGATTATGCTGGAGATTAGCGAATACTGCCAAAGCTTGGACTGTAACAACATAGTACACGTGGCCTTATTAATGTATTCATTTTGTGTGTGAACTTATTTGCAGTAAAAGCAGTTCGTGGGAGAATGATAGAGAGGTTTTTATCTGTGCAATCCGAAACAGCCACATCAAGCGACGAGAGAGAGACTACTGATCATAAAAGGTACTACCACTACTACTACTACTGCTGCTACTACTACTACTACTACTACTACTACTACTACTACTACTACTACTACTACTACTACTACTACTACTACTACTACTACTACTACTACTCAGACGACGACGACTACTACTACCACCACCACCAAACAACCACCACAACACCACCACCTCCACCACGACCAATAGTGCCGCCGCCACTACTACTTTATTGAACAGTTTCTGCATGTGTGCGTGTGTGCGCGTGTGTGTGTGTATGCGCGTGCTTGGATATGTGCCTGTGTGTGTGTGTGTGTGTGTGTGCGTGCGTGTGTGCGTGCTTGCGTGTGTGCACACGTGTCCGTGCGCATATGTATGTATTTTCATGTAGTACATCATTCTACAACTTGACATATTTTTAGAACTGCCTTCAGTGATTCTTCCGGACATGAAATAAGTGGGCATTACACTATGTCTGGATATGGATCTAACCTATCATTGCGAAAAATGTATATATCTTATATATCAAATATTCACAAACACACATGCATATATGCATGCACGCGCGCTAGCCTGCACGCACGCGCGCACGCACGCGCACACGCACGCATGACCTAATTGTGCAGTGGACAAACGAATATTATAATCACTGGGCAGATCCAAAAATGTTTGTCAATGTGGCGATCCGATTTGCCACTCAAGTGTCTCGCGTCATAGTAACATATATAACTTGTTAGCTTAAATCACGATCAAACGACGATCAGATGTCAGACACGAACGCGGCATGTACATAATAGCATCAATATCCTCAGCCGCGTACCTTGTATAGTGGCATTGAATTAGAGATTCGGGGTTTTCATGGTTAAGCGTATTAAAATCTATTCAAACAACACCCACACAGAGTCGGCTAATCGTAGCGCGAAATGGATCCCACTTTAAACAACAGCACCTTCTATGCTCTCTCGCTAAATAAACATTTATTACTGTAACATTATCATTAATTCATGGTCTAATGTGACAGTTATGTTCATCTGAATCGTCATTGCATTGTTTCAGAAAAGCTCTCTCTAGATCATCTGACCAAGAAATAACTGCGTCATGCAAGCCGCTTGAACACTTTCAAATGAGTCAACGGTAATATGAAATATAAACTTGCTATATAGTTTTTGATTATTCATAAACCACCGCATTTGTGCTAGAGGCTGATTGTAATTGATAAGATTATAATTATTATTATTATTATTATTATTATTATTAATTAACATCAACCTTGGCACTACATTTAGAACTTCACATGGTACTAAGGATACCTGAGAATTAATGCCTAGCAGGCAAATAATTCTTATTGCCGTCTATCTTAATATTGCTTGTTGTAATTGCCTAAATGGGCCACGTTAATCAGATGAAAATATTGGTGATGGTACAGCAATTAGGTGCACCAATGTTAATACTATTGCTCCAGGAATTATATTTCGCTAACAACTATTCAAGAATTACAATTTTCAGGATAGAATTCACTCTTAAATCTGTTGTCTTTATTAAAATGTATCAAAAGCAACACAAATGGCATTATGTTTTAAGTAGTATTTGACCTGATTTTAAGTCCATTGTTTAGTATGACATACATAGATTAAACATCGATTGAGATTTAGTCTCTCATGTCTTTATAGGAAATTGATAAATTACTATTCTTAGGACGAGTTTGAGTCACTCAATAGTGGATGACCCAGAACACAGATTCAATAGTTCTTCAGAATCATTAGAGCCTCAAGTAAATGAGGAATCGGGGCATATCAATAAACTCATTGATGACGAGACGGCTCAAATTGGAGGTGTAAGTTATTTATATTTTGATGGAGTAATCCTTATTTCAGAAAAATCGTATATTATCTGTAAAATGTAGCATACGTTTTCGCTGCAACGTCACCTACTGTGTGTCGAAATTTCAATAGATAATGCATGCAATGCACATATTTTAATGAATTAGTAATCTGTGTAAACTCGAATTTAAATTATTGCTTAGTGACTCGCGTCAATCATTGATGATAGAGGAAAATCGGAATGTAATTTCCTGAAATTAATATTTCGATCTTTTGTGTATATCTCCTATGCTATAATAATCATACACATACGCTCTGCACACATTGTGTTAGTACTAATGTGAAATGACCAGCATGGAATTTGTGACAGATAGCACATGTTCGCTAGTGTAGATATGGGTCCAGATTATGAATTCTATAAAACAATATACCGCTTCAACCTGGCTCCCATAAGACTGACAAATGTAACCCATTTGTCTAGCTAGGGGACGCTTCTGCATTACAATGGTTAATTTCCTATGTAACAGCTAAAGTCAGTCTTTGGTTTACAGAGGACACTATCTATGGATGTTCTATTGTAACTAAGCACAATGCATGACTTATAATAGCATTTTCTACTTTGATGGCATGTTAGCCAGTATAAAGTTAACCAGGTGTCATTAAAATCAATCTTTCCCACTTATTCAAGACATTCCTCGATAATCAATTATATTCAGACCAGGATGTAACAGTAAAGCTTTAATATTTTAGATCAAATGGGCAATATATAAGGCCTACATCAAAGCTGCAACATATTGGAGAGCTATCCTCATGGTCTTCTTTTATGCTTTGAGCCAAGCATGTGTCGCTGGTGGCAGTATTTGGTTGCAAAAGTGGACAGATAACCAGACGGTGGCTAATATGTCTATCTCATCGGACAGTCCTGAGAAAGAGACCTTAAACAATATGTACGTAGGCATATATGGCCTGTTCGGTGGATTACAAGGTTAGATGAGATTATTATTCTATGAATTATAATATTTTGGAAGCAGGCAGTGTTCTTAGAGATTTTAATATTAAAAATGTTCCATATAGTTAGTACGCGTTTAATGCATAGAAATGTGCCTATTCTCACAGCGTTAGTTTATAGAAATGGAAAATTGCATGCATTCGGATAATAGTAAGTATAAATATATAAGGCAGTCACCATAAAATACCTCTCATCAAGGATCCTAAAATCTGTTCCTTTGAAATGAGTAGGCTGTGTTGTCTACGCCGTCGACAATTCCTTGCAAACACCCATATCCAATTAGTGAACTATAGTTGTACTTAGCACAAATATAGTGAAACAAATTATGTGCCCACTTATCTTATAGGAATATATATATGCACTACGAATACCTACGCCAACCAAATCTGGACTCAACTGTGTTTGCAGTTTGTAAAAAGCCCCATACTCATGTAGCACAATTTATTTTATTTTCAGCTATATTTATCTTTGCTTTTGCAATAATGATGGCATTCACTATGGTCGGAGGGTCAAGGACATTACATCACGATATGCTGAGAAATGTTCTCAAGTCCCCTATGTCATTCTTTGACACTACACCTGTAGGTAGGGACACTCACTTGATTGCCTTAATAATGGTTAGTTAAAAATGTTAAATGTTATGAAATTGTATGCACTTGATAGTAACCTGTTTTTATCTTCGTTCGTTCCTTTGTTTGTTCAGTTGATTTTATTGGTCGGTTACACCTTGATGTGTTTGAGCCATGACACTATTATAAAGGTACTTCCCCGTGAAGTAATAAAAACTGAAATAATCTAAATTAACAATGCTGCTGTATGTAGAACATTTCATTTCCTGTTGCTTAAACTAATGTATTGTTGCTTTATGTGTGCAGTTGTTGTGGTTGAAGGAAGATATTTATTAAATATTTTTAAATAATTCATTCAATGGTAATATATTTTCCTAGTTTTAGCTATGCCCTACCCACAATCTAGTTAAGCTCCACTCACTCTTCGCCCGAGTGCCCTAAATATCAATGTCCTGAAAACTATACAGGTAAGCTGTTGAATATTGTGTAACTAATTTGACTGCGTGCTGTTGCTGCATATGGCATTTAATTATTAAATAGTAAAGCCATATAATTCGTACAGCAACGCATAGTCCGTCTCCAAATATGCGTTCATGATGCACTTATCTACGTCATTCATGACGCCATGTATTATGATGTCATTCGACACGTCCCCCAGTTGATTATGACGTCATATTATGGATGAAAAAACTTGGAAAGGTTCATTACATAGAGGTAAGTCTCAAATAAAAGGGTGGGAAATACGACTACGTAATCACCGGTAATCACCAGCATATTTATACAACCAGCTATGTGTTACTGGTGTGGCCTATGTGCCTGGAAAGATTTTCGTATTGTATATTTTGTTTTAAATTTCTCTTGACAAATTATATTTATTAAGGGCTATGATGTACCTATGTCTAAATCCAATGCGTGCGTTGATCTAAATTCATATACTACATGGACAATGCAGACAATATCATGTTAACATGTTAGCCAATATATGCGTTAAAAGCAAAAGTCGCATATATTTGTGGGGGCCATACTGTATTGCTGAGGGCTATTTTCGTTACACCATTGTATTTTTAACATGCACCATGCTTATCTTTCCTATCATAGGTCGGATTGTCAACAGATTCAGTCGTGATATTGACAGTTGTGATGAAGATCTGCCATTTAGCTTTTACTACTGGTTATCAAGAGCATTTCCCCTCATCTCCACAGTAGTTGTCATTAGCATCTGCCAATTTTTCTCGCAGTCAATGCTCCAGTACTAATCATATATTATTTTCTTCAGGTATGATTAATATATGTACGCACTGACTAATGTAAAGGAATTATACTTAAAGATCGCTATCAAATCAGGTGTGATATTTATCTCATTAAAATATCTAAACACGCATTGTACAGTAATCCAATCATTGGCTGAATATCAACGAAATTATTTTTGCTGGATACATAAGATACATTCTAAATGCATTAATTGGTCATTAATTTATATCCCACGTGAAATGTACTATAACGTGTCTAAACAGCCATGTGATTTGATATTAATATTTAAAGTTATTTCGGTATTTGTAATATCTGATAATTTCTAAACTTCACATTTATTATATTGTTCTGCAGACGTTCTATGTTGTAACATCACGTCAGTTGAAAAGGGTTGAGTCTAATACACGCTCTCCAATCTTCAGTCACTTCTGTGAGACTTTACGTGGAGTAGCAGTGATCAGGTCTTACGGACAGCAAGACAGATTTATTAAAACATCTGATAAGCGAGTGGACAACAATCAGGTGTTCTTTATATATGGACCAGCATCAAATCGGTGAGTTGCAATTATTAGTTATTATCCAACAATACATTACAGTTTAATATTACGTACATACATTAATTTCTACAGAGATTTGCATAATTAAATATATAGGTACATGAAAGTAGGGCATTAAGTATGAGTAATAGTAATGTCGTAACCGCATTACAGTGTCAAAATGTAAAATGATCAATAACTAACAACAGCTCTTCCAGTTTATGGAATAGCGTGCTATTATGCAATCCCTGAAGAATTGTTAAGCCACAAATTTAGAAATCCTTAATAATAAACTAAGAAGTTGATGTAACTGTTATTATTTGCCAGGTGGCTAGGAATTACGCTTGATATGCTCGGCAACATGGTGTTGATCGGGACCGCCATGTTTTCTGTTGCCAAGCGGAACACAATGACAACAGGAGTTATGGGATTGACAATATCCTATGCGCAACAATTTACCACTGCCCTGACCTAGATCGTGCGAGCCTCCTCTGATATTGAGACTAATATTGTTTCAGTGGAAAGGATTGTAGAATACTGCAATACACCCGGAGAGGTAGAAACTATAGCGTTGAGTAATAATGTTGTGATTGGCTGATTCCCCTTCATGTGTGCTCATCTAAGCCACTAGCGATGCCCAAGAAGCGTGTTTCTGTAAAATAGGTTATTGTAAATTTCATATATCACTTTCCAGAATAGGTGCGTAACCTTTTGCATTCTGAATATGCAGAATCTTAATTTGAAGGTAACTATACAGGTAAGCTGTTCAGTATTTTGGGACTAAGTTAACGGGAACCTAGCAACAGCAGCTCCCAGTGAAATTAGTTTCCAAGTATCCATCAGAATATTTAGTAAATTGTAAATTAGTTTACGAATTAGGCCTTTTGAGTTCAGAATATTACATACATGTGAAACTCATTGAAAGTAATGGATGAATCTGATTTGTCGATCTAGTATATGGCCACATCAATTACGTCACATCTAGGCTACGGTCACAATTATAATTGACAGAAATTCTCCGTCATGATGCTGGGATAGTCCGTCAAGTCTACGAATGTCTGTGATGAATTTACTGTTTAATAAACATTATGTTGAAACCTTTGAAACTAATTCGCCTGGGTGCTAACAGCATCCAGTAAAATTAGTTTCAAAATATTCAACTGTTCGCCTGTATAGCAAGATTGATGTTGAGATTCTGGGAATTCAGCGTTCGGTCGATCGCAAGACGGGAAAAAACCATTTAGTGATATTTGTCACATAACAATATTCCTCATATTATTATTATTATTATTATTATTATTATTATTATTATTATTCCATAAAGAGGGAAACGTTGGTCAGCTTACATTTGACGTGTATCGTTCTGTTATGTCGCAGGCCCCGTGGAACATCAATAAATTTGAACCACCTTCTGAATGGCCTAGCCAGGGAATGATACATTTTCAGAACTACACGACTCGATACCGTCCTGGTTTGAACTTGGTCCTTAAAGGAATTACTGCATGTATCAAGGGCGGAGAAAATTTAATAATAAATACACACGATACGAAACATAGTTTAAAATAAACAAGTACGGCATTTTATTGCTTCGAAATAAATGGCTTTGTAAGAAATTTTACAGACCCCTTTATCTTAATTCAAAAAATTATGGGACAGATCCTAGAATAATTTATAATAAGGAAAGTTAGGTACCTTAAACTGAAAGTCCAAGAGGCTATCGGAATCTATAAAGACAACGAACCTGTGTCGAGGGCCACCGTATACCAGCGGTCCACAGTTTAATGCTGCTACGTGACTACATTTGAACGGACCAGAGTGGCCTAGCTAGCGAGGGTCAGTTAATGCTGAAGGAGTGAGATTGTCACCCGAATGCAACACTCAACCAAATACAACATCTAGGAGTGGAAACTAAGCGTCCATTAGTACGCGTTACTATAGTTGCTGGTGACAATTACAAAACATGATCATAGATTCCAAAGTAGTATCTTTTAAGACTGACTCGATTTATTTTGACAAATGTCCTTAATTATGTGGGTAAATTCTGGATTTACAGTTTATCTAGACTACGGAATCAAGTCAGCGCCAGCTATAGTTTAGCAGTGTGGTATAAAAGCAATCGTACAGGTAAGTGATTGAATATTTTGAAACTAATTTGACTGGAGGTTGTTGCTGCCACAGTCAGCAACAACTTCCAGTCAAATTGGTTTCAAAATATTCAACGAGATGAATATTACATAATGAAGAATGTAATGCATTGACACTTAAATGACATCACACACTATCGCTTGAGGAGACAAAATGTTGGCGATCACTGTTCAACATTTACGCGATATTACAAAGCAGATAATTGTGATACAGAAACGGTAATATGACAGGATATGAATGATCTGGAATCTATAAACCATAATCTGTCGGTGCAGTATAACATTTGAGATGAGATTAGCATCGCTTTAAGCTTGATTATATATATATATATATATATATATATATATATATATATATATATATATATATATATATATATATATATATATATATATATATATATAATATATATATATATATATTCCTTATCATTATCTTTTCGACATATTTCTTTACCCGTGCGTGCGACTGTGTCTGCGTGCGTACATCCGCGCGCGCGTGTGTGCGTGCGTACGTGCATGTGTAAGTACACGAGTGTGTGTGGGCGTGCGTACGTACGTACGTGCGTGCGTATGTACTAAAATTCGTGTTAAAGCCAGTTAACTCTTAAGGGAAATATTTAACATAGAGATGAGAAAAAGGGAGAGAGATGGGTTTGAAGGATAGAATGTTTTCGATTTCCGTAGTTATAGACACTTGGAGGGGTATAGTTTTTAGAGTTTATTAGTTTCTTAAATTTCGAGATTTTTTATTTGATTGTACATTCTTTTCGTGTGTGTTCCAGATTTGAATGGTGTTTGGGAAAACAATTTTTATATGTTTCCAATCGTGATAAAAGCACTTTTGACATTGTGTGGCTTGAGTATGTCGTGGCGTTCTGTTGAATTTGTGAATGTCAGTGGAATCTTTGTTGTGATTTTCCGTCATAAAATCTGGTACTTTGTCGCCATATAGTAATTTGTGTAACGCCATGAGTTTCTGCTGTAATCGCCTGTCCTTCAATGTCTCCCATCCAGTTTCGTTATACACATTAGCTATGGAGGAGGATCTAGGGATACCTGTCAGAGTTCGACCAGCTTCATGTTTTACGTTTTCCAATTTAATTTCATCATCAATGGCGGGTACACACTAGACGCATACTCCAATAAAGAACAGAGACGTAAAGTAAATTTGAGTTTATATCCTGTCAGTTTGTGTACCGTATATGCATTTTTGGGTATAGTAGCTGAAATTTTCAGGAAGTATTTTCATGTTATCAAGATACATGAACCCACTTGATACAAATTTTTCCTATCTATCGATAAGCCGCCATCTTGGATTTCAAAATGGCCGCCATATTCAAGTTAGTTTTCTACTTATATCGCCGGCCCTTTATTGGTATACATGATATCAACGTACATGCCATACTCTATAGCATGTGTTTGCATTAGGGATTCATGTAAAATGATAGAAAATAAGATAACAAACAACAGTGTCCCCTAGAACGGCCATATTGGATTTCGAAATGGCCGCCGATATGGAAAATACCCTATTAAATTACACAAAAATTATCCAACTGGTCCTTGCCTTAAAATGAGTAAGACTTTACATTGATTGCTATATGTTTAGAGAAAAAACCCAAACATATATACATGTATACATTGTATACACCAGTGGTGTAGCAATAGCAGGTACAAGGAACATGGGCCCCTGACCAGTAGGGGCCCCACCAGCCTGCAGTATTATTTTATGTAGAAGTTTTGAACCTTCTTTCTTTAATAATGATGCGACCAGAAATACCCCCTCCATCTCCTGCATTCTGATAAAACCTTTTTATCAGAATGCAGCCTTGCAGTAGATGACTTCTCAGATCATCTACTTTCCCAACTTTAATGGTGAGTAGCACTCAGAACCACTCCATACTGCAATGGCGTAGACAAATGTGGCTTGTGTAGGGGCTTAAGCCCTAAAGATTTTGGCAAATATTTTTCAATTCTGCACAATCAACCAAATGAGAGTCTATATATATATATATACCTCTGAGAGCATCTAAATTTAAAAAAAAACCTCTGAGGAGGACATCCAGAATTGGGGCCCACACACGTTCTGACCAGGGGCCCCCAAACGACATCGCTACGCCACTGGAATACACATTTTTAACATTTTTAACATTTTAAAAATAATCTTTTGATCTTTTGGTTACGACGGCCGTTTGCCACCTCGTCCCAAACTGCAAATTTGCTACTATTTCTTTGACCAAAACTGATGATTAAACAACAATTCAAATTCGCTTATTGTAAATATAATACACTGAAGTCCTAATTTTGAGATCAGTTTGCATCATCTGGGTCAACATAACTACTTATGTTCTGGCAACGGTCTTCCTCTCCTTCACACCGGCACAGTTCTGTACACACTAGACCTTTTAATCGACATGAACATCTACCTGAAGCGCACATATTTGTTGAGCTTGGGTTAGTGGTACCACATGTACACCTCATTAACTCAACCACCGCTGCAGGGGCTGGTGCAACCGTGGATAACAGAGGTACAACCCTGTGCTCTTCCTTCACCCAGCCATGCTGTAAGGGATCTGGTGATAGTTGACGGACAACAAGGTCTTGTTCCCACACCAAAGCTTGGCAGTGAGCACGCTAGATATGCTCAACCCATGTTCCACGTGTCGGTGGTAGCATGTCTACACCTTTGTTCATGCATTGTTGCTTGAAGAGGTGTCATCTGAGGTGATGCGGCTCAGTAATGTGAACATTCATCCTACAGAATAAACTACATAAAAAGGAAATGCACCCATTTAATGTATCATTAGAAGGCTGGGTGTCACAGCCGAGGCCGGATATTAAAGTTACAATCTTGGTATCTGCTTTTAGGAAGGCTTCTAAGCACGCTCTCTTAGACTTTCCTCTTATGTAGCCTGTGGTATCACAACCAATGAGATCATGCCATTTTCAGAGAGCATTTGCTCTTTCCGGTCCAAGAGCATCATACATAGGTTGAAGTAGAACTAGTTGTCGTCGATCACCCGTGCCCATCACCAGGGTAGATTTCTTGCCAAGAAGAGCTGAACGTCTCAGCGCAAGAATCAAAACATCTGCATCCTGACTGTAAATGCGAACAGTATATCCAGCTTTATTTGCTTCCACTGCATGCGAGATCATTAAAGTATCGGCTTCTTCTTGTGTACTGACACCAGGAGTGGCATTTTTGGTGCAGTTGGACTTCACGTATTTGCGTGTGGCTGTTATCATACGCATTTTAGAATGGTCTATTAATCTCTGTGCAAGATAATGTGTCAACGAATCTTTTGTAGCTACACTTCCAAGGAATACTTTTAATTCAGGAATTTTGGTATTGTCTTCTACATTATAATCTTTTGGCTGTGCCTTTCCACCCCTGCGTCGTTCACGTGTTGATTCCTTTAATGAGCCAACGACAGCGTAATTGTCAAAAATTACCCTGTACAGAATTGTAATTACGTGATTTGATATCAATGAGCTCAACATAAGCTTTGTCAAGGGCTTTACCATTTTCAAATGACTTCACAGCCATGAGTTCTTGTACTACGGCCATACCGTCTACAATTAGACAGAGCTGTGCATCTGTGGAACCGTATGCACCATATGAAATGAGATTGTCTTGGCAATCCTCCATCGGTGACACTGGAAGATTCTCTAAGACAGTTATCAATGAGCCTTTATTTAATGTTGGGTGCACAGAACCATCTGGTCTCATTAATGTCCGATTAACAGTTGTAAATTCATAATTACCAATCACCTCTTCCATATCTATTTCACGAGATGAGCGCGCTACAACAAGTAGTCGAGACATTAGACCAGACGTTGCCTCTAGGGTTAAAACATCAGACTTTGCCTTACTTTAACCTCCTTGGTTGTAGAAGTCCATGTAAACGACTTACAATTTGCCATCTTGTCCCAAAGATTTGTATTTCCACATATTCTTTCATCAACAAATTTCTGCATTGCAGATTTTCCCACGAGCTCACAGGACAGGCTGCTTTCCTCAGCAGCTTTAGGAACTATCTCATTAGTGACAAGCTTAACCATTGCTGTATTGCCACTCTTGAATATTCCACAAGGTGCTAGGACATCAAATAGCTTTTTAATAGCTTGTTCTTGTCTGAGTGTTCTTGACCTATTGAGTTCATGGTGATCCATTTTACTCTGTTTCTTTAAGTCAGCCATGGCCTCTGTTTCATTGGCAATTCGTGCTAATTCTGGTGCGCACATACACAACTTCAGAAGAGTAGCAGGAGACTGAGTGATGCCACCAATAGCAACCTGACCTTTGAGATTTTTGTTTACATGTTCTTGAGCATGATCAATACCGATGCGGGTGAATGGTATCTGGTTGGAAGTGTTCAAGTGAATTCATGTGCCATAAAGTCCTGCCAGATTTCTGTATCAGTAGTTTGAAGCCGACACATTCGTGCAATATATTCTGGAATATTCTGTGCATAATCATGCCTCCCATAAGCAAAGAAATACACACATAGTTTTTCAAGTGACGACATGTGAAGGAACCAGTCACCTAGCCGGGTAGCACGCTGGAATTGCAGTAAGGTCAAGACCTGTTTCATGTACATTCGTGCCCATTTGAAAATGGGCTCTGTGTTGTGCTCAGCATCAAAGTCGGCAAGCTGTTTCTCTATATTAAGTGACTCAAGTGTGATTAATAATCCCTTATGTGACTCACGAATGCTCTGTTTCGATGTGCATGCATCGGACAGTATTTTAATACTCTCTTCAAGAGCTACGCGTACAGCAGACCTTTCAGCAAAAAACTCTCCTATCCAAAGCTCGAACAATACCTGCAGGGTGACTTCGTGAGCTTCCATAGCTCTGTTGTAATGATTCCCATTTATAATTTGATTAACAGTCATAGAACTGTACACACTTGCTTCGACCCAAGCCTCGTCAATCCCGCGTCCTTCTATGGCCTTTCCCAAACATCTGAGAGCCCATAATGAAGTGTGGAATGCACCTGGACACACAACAAACTGATCCTTGAACCGTGAATCCAAATATTCCAACTTCAACACTCGTTTGTATAGATCCATGTCAAATGTGACAACAAGCTTCCGCCCATTACCAGACACCAGTCTGTTCAATCTACAAAGTTGGTCTAAATTGGTAACCAGGGTTGACCATTCGTGTGCTGGGGCATTTATGATAGGTAGAGTAAATGCCTTATCAACAATCAAAGAGGAATGATTTGTGGATTCAGGTGTGTTTGAAAGTCTGTTGTATGCAGCCCACACTGGTATCATTTGCGTTGTTCTCTCGTCATCTACTACTTGTGGAGACAGATATTTCACCTGAACTCAATAAACACTCGTGCTCCTCTCGCACTGCTGGCATATTTGATATGTCAGTTACTGCATACCTTGTACATTATCTGACAAAATATTGGTAACATCAAAAGCAGGAATCGTAACTTCATCAGAGGCAACTGTTTTAGGTTCTACATCAGACGAATTTAAACCACTTGTTTGAGATCTGTTGAAATATCTTGCCATCATCCAACACATATCATGCTGTATCGATCAAGATGTTCATCGTAGGAACCCACTTTATGCGATGCATAATGGGGACTGAATTGAGGTTTGGGACTGCCTTCTAAGTCACATTTAAGAATCTTGATGCATGTGCTCGGAACACCTAAAAGGCCACCAGCAGAAACTTCATATAGACCAAGTGGTTCTACTAAGGTCTCTCCAGCACATATTGGCTGATATACACAAGCTGCAATTGCATGGAAACTTGACTTTCCATCAAAAGTATCAACTTTCTTGTCACCATTATCAGCGGAAGCCCGAATAGCTCTACCTTTCACAATACCAACTGGGACAAAAATACCATTTTTATTGATGTTTTCTTGCACAGCATTGGCTATCTGACTACACACCCTGGTCACCCGACTATATGATATTCCACCAACATAAATGGCTGAGCAGATTTATAGCCGCCTGGCTGCGTAAATTGTGATATATCCACAAAGATAATCCGACTGCATATGGACTTTCACATTGGCGACGAAAAGTAGACAATTCAGACTGGGATTTTGTTGTGTATGCTACTTGCTTTGAAGTTTTAAATCCTGCATCATCATTTGAGAAATTGTGACACATGATTTTCTTAGAGACTGATCTCGCGACTCAGAAGTCGCAGCCTTAGAACCTTGCAAGATCCTTCTGTTTAACATTAATACCTCTACTGGCAATCCAGATTCGCCAACACCATCTAGAGAGCTCTTTTCTGGCTTTAGTTATCTCTTTTCGGATGATTTTGGCACATTTAAATATTATATTAAGGTCGCCTTTTATGTTTTGTTCAGAAATAGCAATATCGACTGCTTCACGTCCAGAGTTTTTTTAATGGAAGACGCTAGGTAATTTACCTCTATGTTGGGATAGTTCAATGTCTGGTAAATTGTGTGTGATGTTTGTTATTAGTGTTCGTCTGGATATTGCATGACCAGTGACTCCGTGGTCACGCATCATATTATAATACAATTCTTCAGCCTAAACAGTCGTTATATAGTCTCCAGATTCTATTCTTTCATGAAACTCATCGTAAAATTCCAACTCTGCTGCTGTAAAGAAAATCGTCTCCTCACTATTCTGATTAGCTTCAGTGCGTCTTTCAGGGCCTTGAACATAAATTCTCCACTATGTGGTTTTGCAGGATTTGTGATAGACAATGTCCCTAGCCAGAAGGCCCCCTTCTGATATTATGTCGGCCAATTGTACTTTCCACGATGCATTGTCACTTTTATCTACTATCTCTTTGACAGATATCCCGATATTCTCACTACGACAGGCATTTAAATTTCATTATCTTTTTCCGTATTTTGACCTTGACAGAAAAAGCACTTTTCACGATCAAAACGCTATGTGGCAGATCTCAGTAGTACGCTACTAGATTCTACAGATAAGGTTGGGCGCCCCTTCCACTTACGTTTTTCAGGATTATTGAGATACTTAATCTCGTCTCTTTTAGCTTTGTTCTTGTCTGTGGTTTCACTATAACAGCTGCGATGCCACTTAGCACCCTTTTGCAAATGACCCGATGCTGTTATACCTAATAATCTGTTCCCTACATTAATAAAATAATGACTGCCCCATTCAGATCTTTTATTGACATTCGCTAAAAATGTATCATATGATTCTACATCTCGGGGGGGTGGTCAATCTTTCTTTCTTATTATATTCTTGGCATTTAATACATACACTGTAATCAGTTGGTGTATTTTTTGCCGGCAATTCTAATTCACTCTCCATCATTGACTACATGTGTTACCAAATGGCAAAGATATGCAGCGTGTCTGTTTGTTAGCAGACGACAGCGCTTTTTATAAATAAAATTTGAGGATAAGCGCAAGATCGTCTTTTCAATTTACTTTGATCCAGAGATTATAAAATTATCCCGGGCCATGTATTATTATAAAAATACATTTTTAACCTTTTAAACAAGAAAGTTTGGAATATAACACTCATTTACGATTTAATAATTATTATGATCAATATTTTGAGGTTAATTTGACTAGGTTATGTTGCTGTCTATGGCAGCAACATGTTCCAGTTAAATTAATTATGAAATATTCAATAACATACCTTTTATAGTAGCCTTGAAATTAAGATTATTGGTATTCAGGGTTGAAAGGGTTAAACATATTACTATGATATTGCCTATCAACCATCATACATGATCTGACATGCATTAAAACATATACCTAGACACTAAAATCAAGACACTAGGCGATTAATGAGTCAAAATGTTGAAAAACTGTTTTTCAGATAGCGGCCATTTTGAAATCCAATATGGCCACCATAACGACAAATAAAAATTTGGTATCAAGTGATTTCGGATTCCCAGATGATTGAAGAATATTCCCTGAAAGTTACATGCATTAAAACATATACCTAGACACTAAAATCAAGACACTAGGCGATTAATGAGTCAAAATGTTGAAAAACTGTTTTTCAGATAGCGGCCATTTTGAAATCCAATATGGCCACCATAACGACAAATGAAAATTTGGTATCAAGTGATTTTGGATTCCCTGATGATTGAAGAATATTCCCTGAAAGTTACAGCTACTATACCCGAAAATGCATATAAGTCTCAATTTTCCTACTCAAGGCGACAGACTTTTATTCATAGCCGAAAGTACGTTGGTAGATTAAAATATAGAATCAATATGACTTTTCCAGCTAAGGTTCTGGGATAGTGTGAACCCCAAGTGCATATGAGTCTGTGAATATTCCAGATTCCTATTGGCAAATACGAGAGCAGGGGATCATTATCATTATTTGCCTGACCATTGAATAACACACATACACTTTTTCTGGGTTAAATTTAACAAGCCACACACACCTCCATGACATCACCACTTTTAGAAAAGCAGCATAAAATGGTGACCGATGCCAAGAGGTGAGCTAAATTCTCCAAATTATTGGCAATGTCATTGACATATACAAGAAAAGTGGCTCTAAGATCGAACCTAAAGGCACACCTGGCTGAATGCCGCCCAATTTCGGGATTGTTTGATTTACAAAACTGGTTTACTGATAAAAATTGCCATAGTAAAAGGCTGCCACATATTCTATATTGATTTAATTTAAACAAAAACGCTTTGTGCTATATTCTGGCAAATGCTTTTGACACATCAGAGTGTTGCTCATGTGTTTTGACGCATATTGAGACGCACATTGAGACGCTTATTAATTTAATTATATATGCCTGTTAGCTGATACACAATCGAGCATCCATGTCGAAAACCGGCTTTATACTTATAAAGCAAATCGCATATTGATTCATGGCATTAAACACCAGACGTTGCATTAATTTACCAACACAACCTGGTAAAAACATATGTCTATGATGCATGTGTGCGTGCGTCTGTGCGTCATTAAAATAATAAAACTCAGACTCCAGAAACAGCCAAATTGTATTCTGGTACTACAAGCCAAACGCCAACCACGGAGCACTGACTAAGATGAAATCACGAGCTTTGTGACACATGACAGCTACCCTGATAATCAGGGCGTCGTCTGGTGTGGATATAGCAGGCTATGGATGAGCTAACCATTTAACTAGAGAATGATGTAATTTGGAGCAAGTTCAATAATAAACCATAGATGACTGACTCTACATCAGGACTACGCTTCTAGTAATTCACACAATCAACTCAAGCATCAATTGCAAAGCACAAACTAAGATATTCCAACTGCAAACAAACCATCACAGACTGCGCCAACTCATGTTTAGAAATGTTGGCGACACTGACGAATGTCAACGTGGGATGGAGCTGAGAATGCGGAGCTCAACTGGTAGAACTGTCTCCTCTATGTCGAGTCAAGTAAAAAACCTGCCACACTCCAGTTAAAACTGTACTGATCCATAAAGGACGTTCACTGCACGTTCAGTTTCATAGACCCACTGACACCATTGTCTAATGCTGATGACGGGGCGAATGAGATGACGCCATTTGATAGCAATGGGATTTCCCACAAATGAAAATTAGTCTGCACAAACAGTGACAATTCAGACCGTAATATGTGGAATCAGTGGAACATGCGCTACTGTTATGGAAACAATGAAAGACAGCGAAAATATATTTGTGCGCATTTTATTTTGCAAGATATTTTGTATATTCTCTTCGTATTTAAAAGGTAGGAATTGTTGGGCGAACAGGCGCCGGAAAGTCATCACTGATGTTGTCACTATTCAGGATTATTGAGTCTGCTGGTGGCAGGATTGAGATTGATGGCCGCAATATCGCGGACATGGGGCTTCATGACCTGAGAAAACGCTTGACTATTTTACCACAGGTAGGTTCGCTCATGTGAATCAAATTGTTATTGCTCATAAATGTGCTGTAATCAAAAGGATTATTTTTTCTTTCTTCTTCTTCTTCGTCGTCGTCGTCGTCGTCGTCGTCGTCGTCGTCGTCGTCGTCGTCGTCGTCGTCGTCGGCGTCGTCGTCGTCGTCATATTTGTCGTCGGTCGTTGTCGTCGGCCCTGCCACCGCCGTCGTGGCCACCGCCATAGTAGTTGGGTTAGTGGCAGCAGCAGTAGTAGTAGTAGTAGTAGTAGTAGTAGTAGTAGTAGTAGTAGTAGTAGTAGTAGTAGTAGTAGTAGTAGTAGTAGTAGTAGTAGTAATAGTTGCATTGTCGTTGTCATTCTTGGTGTCTTTGTTCCTGTTGCTTACAATGCAATATGTCTTTATTATTTTAGGATCCTGTATTATTTTCCGGTTCACTTAGGATGAACCTAGATCCATTAGATACTTATTCAGATGATGCGATCTGGGCGGCACTAGATCACGCACATCTAAAGAAATTTGTTGCTGGACTTCCAGACCAACTTCATTATGAGTGCGGAGAAGGAGGACACAGTTTGAGGTAGCGTAATATACATTTGAAATATATCCTCACATGCTCAACAATGGAGACACAATCTCAGTGCGCATGCCTTGTCCAGGTATTTACTACGAAATAAAGAGGCGAGGTTTAAAGAATCAGCATTTTCTGGTCGTATTTATGATTAGTTAACACATATGACCATAGAGTAAAATCTATTACCTTTCTAATGATGTAAATTTTAATAACCTGGTCAAAGTTCAAATCGCGTCCTTTTTATGTTTTCTATAACAAGTGTCTGCCCCATAGGGAATATGTGTGAGGGTGAAAAACCTGGGGGTATTACTCAGCGTTAAATCAAAATGTTTCCCATTAATACAATTTTGCCAACAAATTAACACTATAGGCTAGAATCTATGTTTAGTTTAGAGTCTAACTATATAGTCTAACTATACCAACATCTAATTTATAGGAAACAATTTTCTCGCGTCATTTTTCATTTGAAGAGAGGAACATAAGCATTTCGTAATTTTCATCAAAAAGTGTTAAAGTCCAAAGGTATTTGACTTGTTATAGTAGTAATTTATGACAATACTTGAAACATGTGTTGAAAATCTGAAAAAATGTATAGACTACATGAAAACAACTTTTTTTGGGTCACAAGATTGCGGTTCTTTGAGGCGCGTGGTCGTAAGACCGCAAGTCATAGAGAATCGGCATTGTGTAGCCCAAAACACGTCATTTACTGTGGCAAATGACTTGTATTAAGAGACCTTGCTTTTAGTAATCACTCTGTGTTATGGGCCCAAAGGGTGCCCGCCATAGACAGGTTTTGCTGGTCGTCTCAGCATTAACGGTCGATTGATACCAGCACCGCATCCCATGCCATAACCTGAATACAGCAACATCTATGGTTGAAGTATTGCAATGTGGAATATTTTGACCGTAGTTCGTCTTGAAGCTTTTGGTTGCTGTTTAAGACGGCAATATCTTCCAGTTCGATAATAGTTTTAAAAATATCAGACTTCCTACGTCATAAATAAATTTGTACTTCTTGTTGAAAGGGTTAGAAACTAGAAAATGGTCTGTGGAATACGTCGCCTTTACCAACTCGTATCGCGAGTTTGAGACTGTAATATAGCGTGTCACAGAACCAAACCAGTCATCAAATAAACAGAACGTCTACACCCGCACACCCAACAGGTGGTGTGCTATCATATGGGTAACTAACATACCAAATTTGGTTGAATTCCGCTAATTGACGGACGGACGGACGGACAGACGGGCGGAGGCGATTGCAATGTCGCCTTCGGTTTCTTTTCTCAATATTTTTCTAATTATTAATTGTATACACCATAGACTCGTCCACTCTAAGACCTGTTTCAACCTTTTGGGCATCATCAGGCAGAGGTAGGATTCGAACCTTTGTCTGATGAGACCCCAAACGCCGATACCGGTTGCAGAGTGGATTAGTCCATGGTACTTGAATGATTCTAATCCAAGGTGCTAATCTCATCACTAAGATGTTAAATGATTCTGGTTCCATTCTCAGCAGATTATAGAATGATGCCGAGTCGTCTAGTCGAAGATCGCTGATAAGGTTGGAATATGCTCATTGATATTGCCGACGTTTTATCTAGCTTTTAACCGATATGCGCTTCTTTCTCCTTCTGACGTGCTGCCTGTTGAAGTAGCAGTGCGCATGCTACAGCCACGGCTTTCCTCTTGCGCTGTGAAGTACATCCCATAGTTTCGCGAACTATCACCAAAAATATTATATAATTATATATTATGTTCCGGTCAAGATACGTAACTTCCGCCTATTTGAAGGTAGGCAGTTACCCGAGGTGTATCTCGAAAGTCGTTATATGTACGCCAGCTTACGGCTGATTGACGTGACAAGTTGGACAAATAGTCGCTATATGTACGCTCAAACACATGGTTGGCGACTAGTTGAACAACTAGTCTTTATATGTATGTACGCAAGGCATAAGATAAAAAACATTGACGTTGTAACATGTTGAAAAGATAAAAGAGTGTCGAACAAACGCACAAACAGATCGTGATTCGACAAACTCAACTACAATACGCCACAAACAATACATGTCACCACTTCGACTTTAAAGTCAGTTAAATACAAATTGTCCAATATTAGTTTGGTTTTACAGGCTAAGACTATGGTCTATGCACATCCCTTGAGCAAACTTGAACGATCCTAAGTCACACGTCCGGGTTGAATCCAGACAGTAGTTCACCTTTCCAGAGTATCCATTCATCATCTGACCTCGTATGACGCCATACTCAGTTCAGCGCGTGTATGATGACATCACAATCATTACGTCACAAAGGGTTCCATATAGACCGTCATCAAATCTCAAATGGTACAACACGTTGTATGAATTGTATGTCTTTGTAATGCGTTAGGCAGCAACAGCACCCAGTCAAATTTGTTTCAAAATATTCAACAGCTTACCTGTTTATTTGGTGTTCAGAGATCGATCGACCCCAGCACGAGCGAGGGGTGGGTGGAGCTTAGCTAGAGATTGGCGGGGCATAGATAAAACCGAATGGTCCATTACTAAGAAAAATTTTTAATTCTGCTGAGGCTTAATGCCTAATTAATCGACCAATCAAGTTCGCCTGAGCAAAATGAGGAATTTCTGTAGCCAGCGATCCTTATATAGGTTTAACTTCAAACTACTCAACTTTATCTAGTTTTTTTTAAAGGTATTGAACAATTTGTTGGATTAATACAAAATACTAGTAAACCCACACATTATAAATAGAGGTCCGACATTTCGCTTTTGTACTTCTCTAATAAGATAGTGTAATCATATGCCGCTTAACCCTTCCAATCCTGAGCTTACTGTATTTCTTAATTTCGATGCAACCACACAAGTAAACAGTTGCTTCATATGCACGATATAATTTGCATAGCATTTCAGTCTCGTTAAAAGTGTTAATAACACTAATAAATCATGATATAATGTGCTGCAGTGTTGGACAAAGGCAACTGTTGTGCCTGGCACGGAGTCTCTTGCGAAAGACAAAGATTCTTGTTTTAGACGAAGCAACTGCGGCCGTTGACATGGAATCTGACGATCTCATCCAACAAACAATAAGGGATGAGTTCAAAGACTGTACCATTGTAACACTCGCACATAGACTGAATACCATCATAGACTATGATAGGTAAGTTTTCGTATGTTGTGTGTTGATAGATTAAATATGCTGCATACATGCCAGCATATAAACTGTGCATTGTACCAGACTACCACCACCACCACCACCACCACCACCACCACCACCACCACCACCACCACCACCGGCACCACCAGCATCAGCACCAGCAGCAGCACCATCACCACCACTAGCACAACCTGGATCACCATCGCCACCACCACCACTACTGCTGCGGCGGATTCGCCTGTTGCGTTAGCTATTGCGTCTGCTGTTGCCGCTGCTGCGGCGGCTGCTTCTGCTGCGGCTGCTGTGGCCGCATTTCCGGTGGCTGCGACTGGGGCGGATGCCGCTGCTAGTTAAAATTTATAAGTTCATTGTTTTGCAACATTTAAGTTATGGCACATGCGTAATCTCTGTAGAAGATTCACACGACCTGGTGTTGTAATAATGGTCTCGTCGTGGGAGCCAGTTTTGGTCGATCAACCTAGACAAAATTCCAATATACAGGTTTTTTTTTGTCATCCGACGCATAGTATTGCCCCGAATTACATACTAAAAAAAATCCCCATCGATCCATTTTGGGCGGAATTCTTAAACAGGTTTAAATTTGAGGACTATTTTTTACATCTTGTGTGAAATATGATAATATGATGGGGAAGAAAAAACGGTATCGTCTGCTATTTACCAAACACATACAATGTTCACAACTGGAAATAATGACTCATACCAGATATGTGTGTCACGGGCTGTACTAGACCTACTTCCCGGCATCACCCTAGCAAAAGGGAAGGAGAGCTATTCTACATATCGTA
Organism: Chaetoderma sp. LZ-2023a; assembly: GCA_034401795.1. Taxonomy (NCBI): domain Eukaryota; kingdom Metazoa; phylum Mollusca; class Caudofoveata; order Chaetodermatida; family Chaetodermatidae; genus Chaetoderma; species Chaetoderma sp. LZ-2023a. The sequence goes on along the minus strand of CM067360.1, from coordinate 45,023,992 downwards.
TAACTGCTAACAAGCATGAGAAATTGAACAATCAATTGTCATTATTTAAAATTCTAATCATTGCCACTCAGCGGCTGAGTTACATAGATGTTAAGGAACATAAAACAAGTTCGTCAAAGAGGATAGCATAGAGGCACTCATCTACACATGGTACCCTTTGATGAACGGATGTGCCCTGTGATGTCATGACATTATAAGACAAGTCCATCAGTTTCTTCATATGGTCGATGCTGCTGCAAATCTGACCACGGAGCCATACGCATGCCAAAATACATTTCAATACATTTTGTTGCATAAGCATTGCTTTGCGCTAAACATATTCTTTGTTGTTGCTTTACATTTGCAACGAATGAAGTTGAGCACCTTCGATGGTTCACCAACAAGGGCCATCATTATTGGACATAAAGAGCCATTTTTCTCCATTCCCGCTGATCATTGCTAAGAGTTAGCTATCTGACAACGTGAAGATGAAGACATAGGCTGTAGAAATAAGCTGTGCACAACCATCTACATGTATCTGGCGTATGTCAGATAAGTAAGCGTGCCCTTCTCGGTGACACCATGCATGCAACAGAATTGGTTATGTTCTGCACTGCTAATTTCTTCCTCTTATTTGTCAAAACGTCTGACTATGTCAGACAGGTCCTGCGCCTCTGTGGACTTAGCCATGGCCCTCAGAAGATTTGTCTTGCCATGGTTGAATGTGGCGCACCCACTTCTGACATGAATTATCAGAATACTCTTCCATATTTCTGTCGGTACCACATCAACAGCTTCTTTGAGACTGTATAGTTACCATCGCTTCGAGCGTTTTGCTTCCTTCCTCAGGAAAATGACAATCTGCCGCCCCAGTGGTCCAGCAGCATCGTGAAGGAATACATGTCCTCAGCAAGAACTATGACCGGCTGACCATCACTAGAATTGTCCATTGCCATTGGTACTGTCAGTGTATCTGCGTCTCCCTTACTTATCTTCGTGACATGGCCCAAGGATTGAAGATGACCTGATAGAAGACTAATTAGCTTAGTCTTGGTACGTTCATTCGAGAGGAACGCATCCTGGTCACCATGAGCCTTGGCTATATCTGCAACACTACACCAAGACCTGGCTATTTGCGATCGACTGCGATTATGGACCATGCTAAAACTGTACTGTGCAAGCGCCTGAACATGTGTTGCTTTTTCCATCTTATATAATGTAGCAGCCAGCCACCATCTATCACGGGCATGTTATGTATTCGTACCGGAGACTTAGCTTCGTCGATGGTTGTCAGATCGTCCTGCATTGTTCTGGCCAGTTCCGATTTATCCATCTCCTTGTGGAGAAATCTTTGAAAAACGATGTAGAGACTGCGGTCATTTCACATCAAAAGTCAGGAAGAATATTCTCATCCTTTCTTTGCGTTAGTGCGGTACATCGCATGAACAAAACAGATGGACCAATTCGCACAGTTTGCTTATCGATCTTGATTCCCATACTATCTGAGACATCTTCATGGTTGTGTCACATACAGATTTACTATCCATGCTCTGTTAAAACTCTTCACTGACCTTCTCGGCTTCATCGCAGCTGATGCCATCCTCTTCGCATGCAGTTAGATCACTCGCCGGAGGTCGCACTTGCGGAACATTGAGATATAACGGACTGTACACTTGAAACCAGTTCGTGATCTTTCTCATGCCTCTTCAATCATGTTCGCATCAAACTCTCGGCGTGACTACATGCTGATCGCGTCCAATCAGCCAGAGTTTGAAAAAGTTGTTGCTGCCTTAATCATCAATGACTTTCATTCAATTTGCTAGAAGTACCTTCTGAAAGCTATACTACATTGAATGCCACACTAATTATTTTGAGAACAGTTTGATTGAAAGTTGTTGCAACAGCAATTTTCAGTAAACTCGTTTTCAAAATGTTAGCCAGTTAGACTTACATTTTTGCGGATTTTTTTGCGAACAATTTGAAAATATAAAACCTAACGTGTTTCAGCTTTATACTAGAAACTACACAATTAGAATCGAACTGCCTTACACATGCTACGCGCTGTGGAGGTAGCGTTCCTTACCTTGGAGGCCTACTAAGCATTGCCCTAGAGAGAGAGCAATAGAATCCCAAATAATGACGGCTACAAATATCAAACTAAAATGGTGGTTCCAAAGAGGACAATCCTCACTAAATTTTCATAATCTTTCCTACTGTTATTGCTTCAGAATAACCTTAAAACCCCATAAACCAACGGCAAACATATTTCCTGTCAAACGGGGAAAGATTCTGGGCGTTGAACGTTCGAATTGACAAGAAAATAACTAAAGATCCCCATCTTATACTACCCATATCCCATTATGTTGAATATTAAAAAAGCCGAAAATAGGCCTTGACTTCAAACCCCTGTAAAAATTCCGCCCAAAAGGGATCGATGGGGATTTTTAGTATGTTATTCTTGGTGACATGATGTGTCGAATGGCATTAAGCAACACGTATTTTGCAATTTTGTCTAGGTTCAGCAATCTCAACGACTAGGCTATACAGCTTTGAATTGAAAGGGATGTATGTACTTGACACAGAGTATATGCTTCACACTTGTCACGTTACAATATTGTACAACTTGTCAGTGTTTGGTAATATCTCTCAATCGGCAACATAGTAATGAACCTAACGGAAAAGGGCATGATTAAAGCTGAAATGATAAAGTAAAGAAAAACTGATTGTATTTCGGCCTTTCTGACAGATTCACCAGCGTAAATTTGGAAACTGATTATAATTGAGAGAACTTCATTCATTGTTACTTATTTCAGAATTCTTGTTATCCAAGATGGTTTTTTGAAGGAGTTTGACAGCCCTAGTAATCTGCTCCAGGACACTAGCAGCGAGTTCTATAGCATGGCCAGAAATGCCGGGCTTGTTAAATAAAAAGATGGAAGACTCGATATATGTATATAATAGACGTCAACTAAAAACCATTTAATCATCATTGGGAGTTATTGTTTCTATGATGTTGGAGGCAGTGTTGTGATACTCAGAATTGTATCTTCCAGTGTGCTATGATTTGAAAGGACACCGTCTGTCATCTGTGCGTACTCTAGTATCATGCATGCTTGTAGTCATACGGGCGTGCGTGCGCTTGTGTGCGTCCACGCTATCCCCCCTGTAGTTCAGCTGGTGCAGGTGTGTTTGGGGTGGGTGGGTGGGGTGCGGATTAGCCGAGATCTGCAGTCTGAATCAACCAATCAATCAATCAATCTAGCAATGAAACTAGCAAACATGCAGGCAAGCAAGCACTTTAACCAACCAACAGCAGCCAGTAAGAATATCGTTATGTATGATATATTTAGCTCCTCAATCGCTGTACAATGAGATACTGATAATGTCTTCCCAATATTCCAGTAATCACTTATGTTTCTCTTGGAATGTATTGTTGTTTATTCCGCCGTGGGTGCACCCCAACGATGCTGGCATTAATTAAGCCGAATCGAGACAAAGCATTGTATGTAGCCAGTTCCTGGTTTATATGAGCGATTGAAACTTTAGAAACGTATAACTTACATAAAAGGGAATTATACTCTAACCGTTTAAATGAGTAAGTTAAGTATGGCTGATTCACATATTCAAATACACATTTTTGAACATATTAAAGCAATAGTTATTATACTATTAGTGATGCTGCAAACCGTCATTATGCACCAACTACGTGGCGTGTATGCTGACGTCATAATCATGACGTCATGAATGATTCGAAACAGTTCCTATTTAACGCTTAATAGTAAGACACGTTGTGTGAATTGTATGTCTTTGCGATTTAATAAACATGCTGTTAAATATTTTGCCATAGGCAGAAAAAGCACCCAGCCGAATTAGTTTCAAAATATTCAACAGCTTACCTGCATAGTTTTCTGGAAATTGATAGTCAGAGTTCAGAGATCGATCGATCCCAACGCGACGAGCGTGGTCTGGATGGAGCTTGGATACAGATGGGCGGCGCATAGCTAAAACTGGAACGGTCTAGTGATCCACCACCACTGTTGCCAGTACGCATAACGTTTATCAAGGTGGCTATGTGATAACCTGTGCTGATATATTAAAATCATAGGAAAAATAATAATAACATAGCAGTTACTGTCACATATGTTCGAACAGTGATCTTTTAAATGGATAATGGACAACAGGTCTCATGTCTTATCGCAGCGATATCGTAGACAATTAAAATCAAACTGACATGTATTATGAGAGTACCTTCCTTACGGTAAGTCAAAGACGAGATAGTAATTGTGCTAGAATATAGAAATACAGCTCTGGTTGTATCGACCTAGAAAAGTAGAGCACATGGAAATCGTTGTTTACGCTGTCTGTGAGCTGTCTTTACAACGCCTGAAGACTCGTTACTTACTTCATCACGCGTCCTAATCCATCTCTGTCTGCGGGTGAATGCGACAAATGAAGTGACAGTAAGACTCTCTCAAACCTCACGAGAGTATGCGCTCCTGAGAATACAAGGATGGAATACGGTGTATCTGCGAAATACAAACGACTGATGCTCAGATGCATTATCAGGTACACTGTGTGTGGGTAAATAATGTCGACAAATGCTTTCAGTTTGCTTTCAAGCTTTACCGCATTAGATGTATGTCTCGTTACGTATTTCAAAACGAATATAATGCATCTAGGTATAAGCAATGTAGACTGCATCTATCACATGCACCAAGATAATAGAACAATTGACATGGAATCAACAGAAGGTAAAAGGGATCTTGGTGTCACTGTTGATAAGAAAGTATTATTTGCAAATCATGTATGCATAGTAACTAAGAAAGCCAACAGAAACCTTGGTATCATCAAAGGCACTTTCCAGTACCGCGATGGACCACTCATCTCTAACCTGTTCAAGGCTCTTGTCCGACTTAGACGTGCATATGGAAATTGTGTCTGGTCTCCTGGTCAGGAAAAAGAAAATGGCATGCTAGAAAGGGTACAGCGGCGTGCTACACGATTAGTGCCAGGACTAAATGACCTATCATACATGGAGAAATGATCCAGATGTTCAAGCTCATGAATGGCGTTGGTCAGATAAATATCCCCAAGATGTTTTAGATTGATTAAGATCTAAAAACCAGTGGTCACTGTCACAAGGTAAAAACTAAGCATATGGGGCTAAACGTCATGGTCAATTGCTTCTTAAACAGAGGTGGTCAAGGATTGGAATTGCGTGTCTGATGAAGCAGTCACCTAGCAAACAGTCCTGGGATTCAAAAGAGAATTAGACAAAGCTTGGAAAGGCAAAAATAAATTCCACTACACACATAACTGGTAAAATTATGTTTTCATTGTGCCAGCAATAAATATCCATGCAGGAAGAAACAGAGGGCATGTTTGCAGTAGACGTAGAAACGGCCTTTCGCCGATAATCACACTTAACAGGCTGAGTGAGTCAGTATTCCTGGTAAGCAGCATACACAGGGGATACTAAGGGCGGACTAGGCGTCTTTGGTGTAGGCAGCACACTGCAGCTAACGCCCAGGACACACACCTTGTCTGTGTCAGACATGTATTACTAGTGTCTATTGTTATCGACTTGTGCATACACTTCCAGTAAGCGTGTGTGTATAGTATATACAAATATGTATATATGTATAGATATATCATTATTGTAGTTCATTATCAGTGTACAAAAGAATAAATGCTGTATCCAGTATAAGAGAAGTATTCATGCATGCGAAAATAGAGGACTTGGTATGGTAAATGTATATAGAGAGCTCTGGGTTGATTCAATAGCTGCTAGTCACACAGGCTTTGTGGGTCAGTATTCCTGGTAGGCGGCACAACGGAGCTCACCTAAGAACTTATTATGTATCTTGGTTGTAGGGTTGTAGGCGGCTCACCGCAGCTGACGACCAGAACACCGTCACCTTGCCTGTGTCAGACAGGTACTGTTACTGTCTTATACATACATTTCCTCAAAGCGTGTCTATGCCTACAATGATATCGGTTCTGCATTATCTGTAAATAATGAACAATACCGTTAATCTAAATTAATTTAAATATTGTAAAAGTAACAGTTAGGACTTGAACAAAATATATCAATGTTTGAAATTCTCATCCTCGCGCATGTATCTAACGCTAATGTTGTAGACGGGACAAATGTTAAAAATAATTTACATCCCTATTCAAGATATTCAAGATAATCAGTGTTTTGAATCAACTATAATACAAATAGCGGCGGCTGCTACAGTAGCCCGAATGTGGACAATTAGATACCGTGTCTAAAAGAACCACTAGTGGCCCCTACAATATCCAAGATTTCGATCTTCTTCACGCGCTTTAAGGAATTGTATAATCCAGCTATCAGTGAGTATGGCACTAGCTCAAAGTTGCACAATTACGCACCTTAAGTAAGAGTCAAAGTCAATAGTGACGTCAAATATATAGACCTAGCGCTAATTTTATTTATGCGAATTATGGCAAAATGTGTGCATGGATCATGACACACCCTTTGGCATAACACCTCTTCGAAAGAGGAAAGCTGGCACGACTCGTTGGCCTGGAGGGTGATTAAGATTGCCACCAAGTGGCATTTATTCATGCTAATCCCAATAAAGCTAACTTTACATACATAACATTCTGCAGTTATTTTGTATTTGATTTGGTCTGACTGATCTTTCTTCTGGAGAATGAGCCCTTTTAGGGTTCAAAAGGGGCATTTGTGTATGAGATCATCGACATGGTTCAAACTGGGTTTTTCTGTTCTTCCCTATATTTATACAAATAATAAAAAACATTGACAGTGAATTTTCCTTGTTCTGGACAATGGGCAATGGAACTTTCTGAAAGCATGGTTCATATGACAGAATGTATATAACACTACTATTCCATCCATTGGGTTACTGTTTGACACGTCCAAACCACATACATGCCAGAGATAGACCTTTCTTGCTGACCCAGTTTCCTGGTTACAATTACATTTATTCATGGTTAGGCTGATATCGGTCAAACTGATTTTGGCAAGCATTTTTGGTACTTTCTCTATCGATAGACGCCATTAACAGGGAAGTGTCTTTTACACAGAGAATGCAGTGGTATTTTTTTTTTACCGGGGAAGACCGTGTCAAGGTAAAGACAATGAGATGCTGTGCAACCGGAGTCAGAACCGGATTAAGGCGTTGGAACCCTGGGCTAATGGACCGTTCCATTTTAGCTATGCCCCGCCATCTCTAGCTAAGTTCCACCGACACCTCACTCTTGGTCATCTTCAAGTCAAATTACTTTCAAAAATATTAAGCAGAACATACATTTATTATATTGGTCTGGTCGGTTAATGTGTGGCAGCAGCAGAGTCAGCGGCAACGGCAGTGGCAGCATCGGCCATTTCCTCATTGACCACCCGATAAGGGGCCCCACAAACAATTCACCTTTCGTGAGTATCCATCTATCATCTGACGTCATATGACGTCATAATAAGATACGTGGCGTGCAGGCTGACGTCATAATCAGTACGTCATAAATGATTCTATTTGGCCCGTATTTAACTTTTAATAGTCCGACACGTTGTACGAATTGTATGCCTCTACTATTTAATAAACGGGCTGTTGAATATTTTACCATAGGCAGCAACAGCGCTCAGTCAAATTAGTTCCAAAATATTCAAAAGCTTACCGGTATTGTTTTCTGGAATGTGATGTCCAATGTACAAAATTGATCGATCCATCACGCGCGAGATGTTGGTATAGCTTAGCTAGAGATGGGCGGGGCATAGCTAAACACTATGGAACAACAGAAGATACCGTGTCATTAGTCGCACTGAAAGGGACATAAGCTGGCATGTGTCAATCCTAATGTAGCACAAGTTACCTTTTAAATTTCTTCTGTCTTTCATTCTCTTCCTGATTGTGTGATTTTGGTTCACTTGTCATTTGAAGAAAGGTACCCTAACGAGCTTCATTCATGGTGGTACATTTTGAAGAATAAATCCAACACACAAATGCCTATATCGCATCATATTCTACAGAAGCTACCATCAGTGCTCTAATTATATTCATGCTGTGCTGTCCACAAGCTATCATTTTCAAATAGTTTTCTTTCCCGTTCCATGAAAATTGGAAGTGAAACAAAAGCCAGCCAGGCTGTGAAGTCCAGCCAATGATTGGCACAAGCCAGCTTCTAGCCCTTCCTGCGCGACTAATGGCACGGTAACTGTTGTTTCCTGTACCGGAGTTCATGACAAGCTCAAGGCTACGATTCCGTCCTGTGAGCCAGGCTAGTATTACCACCACGTATGTATCACATGAGGGAATTAAAACTCTGCCATTCTGTATTTCGCCGGCATGAACTGCCATCAAAATGTCCACTTTTACGTGTAGGCCTTGGTATTGCGGCGGTGACCTAACCTCCATTTCACCTACTTCATAACTAACCATTCCCATCCAGAATCCACCATGAGAAATCAACATTGCTTTCTGTCCCATCACAGGTGCATAATGCTTCTCATGCATTTCTCTCATTAAAAACTCACATAACATTTGAACTTTGAATTACGTTAAATTGAACAGTTCAGAATCTTTATTTTCTTAGTTTGTTCAGAACCCATGATGACAAAGTCCCGTGTTTCACTCTTTAATTCCCAGATTACCATTTCACAGTCTTCTATGGAAGGTGTGATGTACGCATTGAACAACAAGTGGACCTCAATGGTACATTTGTTAGTGCTACCATAATATCTTGGATGACTACCCCCACGCTATGATCGATCGATTGTGAAGTAAAAACTATCTCGAGTAAGACCCGCCCCCTTCCCATCTCACACATCTGAAACCGTTGCTGCAATGCAACTCAGATCGTCATGCTGTACATATCACCAAAGAAACATACCAATCAATCAATATTCAACAAATCAAACGATCACCAACCCACCAATGAATAATTACCCACCACATCGATTATGCTGGTTATTACAACGAGTAAATCCGTATAAGCACTATATATGGCTATTGACCTAGACATTGCTACTCAAAAATAGCTTGGAGATGCTGGTCATTGTTGTCCATGAAGTTGCATGGTTACCGGGTGTAAACTTGTTGTTTCTGTTTTGCTTGTGAATGTGGCTAAAAGAAAAAAACCCGGTTAAAGATATCAGCAGCTTCAGCCTTACATTGCTAGTTATATTTCCATCGCGGATTAGATTTGCCATTCCACAGCCTAGGGGAACAGAGGATGATGGTAATCTATTTGCTTTCACAGATTATCTAAAATAACTGTTCACAAAATGAACTCGGTGGTGGCCGTAGGCATACGTTTAAATTATTTACACAGCTGTTATGTTTTCACATCAGCGTATTGGAAATTGTGACATACCATCTTTAATAGGAAATTGAGCAGAAATCTGACTTATTGAAATTGACTTCCTGTACACATCATATGTGTGCGACTACGGTGCAGGACAGCTATACGTGCATGCGTGCGTACGTGTGTTCGTGCGTGCATGCGTACGTACATACGTAGTGCGTGCGTGCGTGCGTGCGTGCGTGCGTGCGTGCGTGCGTGCGTGCGTGCGTGCGTGCGTGCGTGCGTGCGTGCGTGCGTGCGTGAGAGAGAGAGAGAGAGAGAGAGAAAGAGAGAGATAGTCAAACAGGATTCAAATGTAGTACCTTTTAAGACTTAGTTTATTTTAACTATCTTTTGCACACACATGACCTGGTGAAGCACATTTGTGGGCGAGACTCATCAAAATAAATTAAATTCGTTTTAAAATGTACCTACTTTGATTGACTATGTAGACTAATGCGTCTACATAACTGCGGTTAGAGAGAGAGAGAGAGAGAGAGAGAGAGAGAGAGAGAGAGAGAGAGAGAGAGCACTGGCTCCACCCCATCACACCCTTCTGAATCAGATCATTCTAGTGGTCGCAATTCGGTTCGCCCACAATAGTGTGATCTATTGCTGCATATTTATGTTTAGAATGGGTCGATTCACAAAGAAAAATGTGTATTTATATATAATGAGAAAGTGGGCGATATTGGTATATTCTGGCATATTTTTTGCGCCATTATTGTCCACATCTGAAATTCCCCCGCATTTGATCAACTGACATTTTAGTAATATTTTGAGTGAGCGTTTCGGTTGCACATGCTGGTGAGGCAGTGGCTCCATTTACCAAACAAACATGGAAACCAGCTGTGGACGGAGCGCAAACCAGGAAAAATATCAGCAGAGATCAACGTACCATGATATACGTGTAAGCATTAACATCGAAGCTGTGTCTAGCTTTCACAGTGGTCGTTGCAGAAAATGTGCAGCCTTTCAAATAAACAAAGCAAGAGAGAACGGGCTCTGAAGAAGATATTGTTGAAATAAGAGCTGTAATTGTAGAGAAGCTACTAGTCGTGCCTACCTCAACTACTGGAGTGCTAGGGAAAAGGTATTTTCTGCAACGGTCCCAACTGCAAGCATTTACCCAGCGATCTTGGAACACTATGGCTATCTCTGTAAGAATATGCAAGCAGCGAGACTAGGTAGGCTTTCAGAAAATGTTAGCCATGGACGCAAATCATGTTAACATGTGGCATACATGCTTTCTATGTGTATTAACGTGAATAGATTAATTCAAATCTGCTGTATCACTGCTTCGAATTTGAGTTATTCGCCTTCCAGCACTAAAATCAATATGGCTGCCATAATTCATGAGTTGTTGATTATAATTGGCTCCAGCTGTGCATTTATTGGCAGTTGGTCTTGGCAAATGGAGATATGTATGGCAAAATAGTCCTAGTGTTAAATTATTAAAGTGTATCAGGATACGTGTTTATACCTTTACATACAAACATACCTGTCTGCATTTAGTGTCACAAGATGGGTGTTCAGTTAGATAGGCGGTGGTCAGATAAATCGGCTCAAACAACCACTATTCCCTGTGGCTACAAAAGCTACCTTATATTGATAAGTATTCTCCTAAATGATCATATGTCCTTGGTGACAACAATTCAAGGACCCATGCGTCTTTTAGAGGATGATTTGATTGCATCATGATAATATTTATGTGTATCATTTATATTCCTAATGGACCTTTCCGGTTTAAGCTATGCCCCTTCCATCTCTAGCTACACTCCACCCACACCTCGCTCGTGCTGGGATCGATCGATCTCTGAACACCCTGACTATCAATTACCAAACGACTACACAGGTAAGCTGTTGAATATTTTGAAAGTAATTTGACCGGGTGCTGTTGCTGCCTAAGGCAGCAACAACGCCCAGTCAAATTACTTTCAAAATATTCAACAAGATGTGTATTAAATTGCAAAGAAGTACAAAGACATACAATTCATACAACGTGCAGGGGTATTTGAGATTTGATGCCGTCTATATGGAACCCTTTGTGACGTAATGATTGTGACGTCATCATACACGCGCTTATGATTATGACGTCATACGAGGTCAGATGATGGGTGGATACTCTGGAAATGTGAATTATTACTTGTTATGCCAGGTGAATGAAGACCTGACTTTCCACTATGGATACCACACACGACAAAATGACAAAAACAAGAGCAACCATGTTGGCTTCTGAGACATGATGTAGGACATTCTAGACGCAACTTGCGAAATGGCAACCTCAGAAATGCAACAGATCGACTAACTGAAATATGTACAGTTAACCCGTTCAGTGTATCAGTGTATTGGCATAATCATTTCCACTCGTCTAATTATAGAAGCATAGAAAAATGTGTGAGACTAAGAAAGGGTAAGTATAACAGAGCAGCCGACAATTTCACTCAGGTTTCGTTGAAATCGTATTATTAGTTAAGCACGAGTCACGTTCTAAACCATTTCGGGAAGTCTTTTAGAAAATCAGGTGTGGTCGCCGTAAATGGGCAAAAATTGACCAATCAAATTTCTGAGTACCTGTTTGAAGTTTTACTATCATATGGCCATTTCTCCAAGTTTAGTTGGAATAGAATCAATCGGCTGCCCACAACTTATAATCACAGCAAACGTATTTACAAACAGATCTCCGCGTGCACTGCATCATTAAGTCCGTAAATAAATATATCATGTATCGGTATCAAACGAGCTAACAGCAAAATCCCAGCCAATGAATCATTCCAAGAAATTTCTAAGCATTATACAATGCCTGTATATTATCGTCAGGTGAAATAATCTTCCAAATCCGGTGATTCGCCCGGGCTTTTACCGGTGCCACAGCTGTTTTGTAACACAACAAAAATACTAAGCCACTCAATTCACTGTTTGCTAAAAGTCACCTGACTTAGATATCTCAGAAAATTTTAACCTATTCATTCCCATGGTGTAGGTTCCCTTGAAACAAGTTTAGCAGAGATACATCCCTCCATTGGGTAGTCTTGATAGTATCTCTTTAACTCTAAAGCAGTCATTGCTCTAGGGAACCGGTTCCTCTATTCCTATAGAGAACATATAAACGAGTCTGTGAGCATGCGCACTTATGCTACTATGCATGCGACCGAGTCCAAGCCTTCATTAATTAATTTTCTGTATTACGGGAAACACCTAACTTTTATCTCAACAAATCCTATTCATTCCATAATCTTGTGGAGCTACATCCACATTTGCTTTTCATGAATACCACAGTACAAGTGGTCTTTGTTGAATAAGTCATAGTACTTATGTAAAATGGTTATAATTTACGTGAATATGAGCAGAAAGTTCGTTGTGACCAAGTTGAAAGAAAATGGCGCCAGCTTCACATTACAAGCCAGGTGTAGTCAATAACTCTGATCCTATTTTAGCCACGAGGCTCCGTTCCTACGAAAGGTATACTATATACCGGTTTGGAACATCTCCTACGAAAGGTATCCTACATAACATATGTAACATACCGGTTGGGAAGTTAGTGGATCAATTAAGAGTTTTGACTAGGTACGTATTTCGGAGCGTCATTCTTTCCTACATAAGGTATACTACATACCGGTTTGGATCGAATCCTACATAAGGTATCCTACATAACTATGTAATATACCGGTTGGGAAGTTATTGGATCTATTAAGAATGTGACAGTGGTGCAAACAGGCGTGGTGGACCGGATGAACACCACAAGGATACACCACGATCATCCCCTGAAGAAAAGCGAGTGGTCCTTCTAAGGACCGTTACTAACCAACTAACATGAAACTCGCAATTACTTCATGATGATCAGTCAGTCATGTCAGTCGTATTACAATAAAGACGAGACCATCGTATTAATTCGCGATTCGGTGTTCGCTTTCAATTGGCGGCGTTTTTGCAGGCTAATTTAACATTACTAGCAATGGGCCATGAAACCTTTTTACCTTTTATTTAATATCTTATAAAAATTACTCGAGATTTTGTTTTCTAATACCTGGCGGGGTTAGTCGACGCAAGTATTTTTTATGGCCGTAGTTTCATGAAAAATGTAAACATTGCGTTGCTATGGGATATCCTCTTTAGTGTGTCGTAAATTGGCAAATGTTGGACGATCTCGGAATGCCCGGATGTTCAAAATTACGATACTGAATTGAATCCTCGTAATCACATAACCCGCTTTTGTTAGATAGGCTATTAAGCCTGTGCCAGATTATCAGGTTCACTTGATTTGTAAATCTAGCGAGAAACTTGCGTTCACTTGATTTCTAAATCTAGCGTTAAAACTTATTATATATATTACTGGTTATATTGTAATGTGAACCTAAAATGATCTAAAACGTAATGCGATGTTCTAGAAAAATTGCATGAACGGCCGATAATTAAACTGGGTAGCCAGCGTCTATTGTTAGCGAGCCGGACAGTGGCAAAGTAAATCTCCGTTTGGAGGCGCTGACGAGAAGCGTAGATCTCATTGCCGAATTTCCAATTCCAGGATATCTATATCCGAGTACTCGCTTAAGCTACTTCATTAAAATTTGCTTTAACCTAATCTGGTCAGATAATATCACGTGATTTATATATCATGTGATTATCACGTGATTCTGATTTATATATTATAAAGACGACATTTATGTCAAGTTAGGATTAATTTTGATGGAAAAAACAATCTTTATTAAAGGATACGCAATATTTAGGCTGCTCAATTTAATAATTTCACTTCTGCGAATGATGTTTTGAGGTATACATTAAGCATAGCCGCGAGGTGACAAGATTTGTGAAGGGTTTTTTCGTGGTATCTTCAGACGTTAAGATGTTTAAAAATTCAGAGGAAAATAAGTTTTATCCTTGTATATAGTGCGCGCAAATTTTTTTTAGAACATGTAAATTGAGCATAAATGTGCGACCTATTTATGGATTTTTAAGTAAATACGCCACTCCCATATTTGCTGGTACTCATTCAGAGTCAACTTATTTCAGTTGCAACTTATGACTAATAACTTCGAGAGTTAAATGGTTAATATTTTGATAGTAAACGCTACAAACTTTGATGACCAAGTTTTACTATATCAGAGATGTGTGTTGATCTCAGTGTTTTAGTAGCAAGCATAGCCTTTGGATCAGGAAAGTTCTTGACTATCAGCCACTTTTATTAGCCCTAAGATGGGTTTTTTCCCTACTTAATGTATAATCTAATCTCTCATCATTTTGTAAATTCTTTCTGCGGGTACTTAACTTGGGTGAAATTGGATATATAGAGCACGTACCCAGGCTATGAGGGATCATTCTATCGGCTCTCAATCGATTAATTGTTATAGTCAAATATAACATTCTGCTTGCAAATGGACTATTACTCGTGGAAATCATCTGAAAGTCTAGAAGAGGGGGAGAACTAACCTAGTTAGAAAAAATTTTCTCTCTAAGGGGTGTGTAAACTGTGAAATGTTGGTCTGAACATGTTGTTTCCACACCATCTCTTAAAACATTCGAAAATGGTTTAGGTAGGCTTTGGCATAGTCAAGCCAATGTATGACTACACCGTACACGCAACCCATGACTAGAAGTGACGGCACAGGCATGGAGATAAATGAAGAAGAGATGACCATGAGGCCTAATTGTCCTGTGCTCAGTATTATTACATAGATTATAACTCAATTTTTATGGCATAGCAACTGATTATAATTAAACTTCTGGTTTAGGTATGCCAAATCAAATCACTTCTGGTGTTTTGCTGGTATTGTTTGTTTCTAAATCACTTGACAGTTTAAATGCCCTATTTCAGGGGCTCTTATTTTGGATTCTTTAATTCTTTATTAGTTGCTCTTAGTGCAATGGCTGAACCATCCAATTATCCTCATCCTTCGAAACCTTGTGTACACCCAACTCTTCGCATTTATCTTCTAGGAATAATTTAATTTTTTCTTATGATCCTAGCAGTGCTTTTGTCGTTTTGATTTCACTAGATTTCGTTTTGCTCCTGAATCTTCTCATGTATTACACTCTAACTATCAGCCTCCATCTTTCGACTAATATCAATCTGCAAATAAGTGCGTCAGACTTTATTATTTTAATTGTGAATAGTGGTTTGCTATCTTTTAGTATCATATCTGGCCTGATTTATTTTTAACATAGTTTTTCAGTCTTTCTTTTCTGTCAGTAGGATCCCTCGCCATGATGAAGCATATCTATGGGTGAATGTAAGCTTGTCACAATAACAAAATCTTTTTTGTCATCAAGATTTACACCGCTCCTTTCTCGAGTTCAGTAGAAATTTTGATCTTTTTATTTGTCTAGGGATATATCTATTTCTATTATTGTCATATGGAGAGATCTTCTCAGCCTTATCTATTCAAGCCTATTTTTTATTCTTCTAAATTCTAAATTTCCCAGGCATTATTAAATAAATTCCTCAAGGGGGCCTAACCAAGATGATTGGATTATTGCCTTTGCATGGATTGTGGAATATGGTTTTTTCCTTTCACCCTTCTGTGTAGTTTCAGTCCTTTGTCCTTATCCATCATTGATCTGGTCACAGGTTTTATGGACTTCTTTCCTGTTTAATCATCTGATAAAGATATTAACAATTGGGCTCATATCATACTAGCTTTGTTTTAAAATTAGATTTGTAAAATAAGATTCTGCAGGTTTATTCTGGTCCTAGCTGTCATGCTTAAGCGCTTCTATATAATCTCTACTCTATCAGGGGTGGGATGGGTATAGCTAGCCTCATGCATGTCTTAGGTAGCAGATTTCCTACATATAAGGTACAATCAATGTAGTCATTGAATCCCCCTTTTTTCTATCAAACCATGTTGGTCTCCTTTGACATTAGTCCTGCTTCTGTTCCTGATCAATAATTTTCTGCTCTTTTCAAGTAGGATACAGTGGAGGAATGGCAGAATCCAGACTTTAAGGATTATGAGGTGCTGGCAGATCATCTTTTATAGGGTCTCGGCTCTTATCTTCAACTCATATATTTATCCTTTTCTGACAACTTCCAAAAAATTTACACTTCATGAGTTAATACTAATTCTGTTGTATATTTTGGAATTATTTTGTCTGGAACCCATGGCTGCTTTGATACTGTTTGAGACAAAAATTACTTAGTCAATCGTTTTATATTCAACTCTTTTCCTACTATGTTGTCTCAGAAATGGAGTTCATCGATGAAAGGAATAATATGGACATGGAGTCATTTTGCCTAGTCATCACTGGTCTAGTCAAGGATAAGGGACAGTGTTTTCTGATATTTCTATATATACAGAATTTGTCCTAACTGGATCTGGGTTCTTTTAATTACATCATAGCCAGTCTGGGATTCCTCTGGCTTGGGAGGTTGCTTAATTGTGTTAAAATTTGGGCCGAATGGAGTCAGTTTTGTGTACGAAGGTCAAGTCTGGTAATTCAGAATTTTGTCCCTCACCACGACTGCATACACTGCATTTTCATTCGTTGGGTGTCATCGGTACCAATTCACCAGTTTATCCATCTGCAGGTCCAGTTTGATGTCTTGTTCTTACGTGTTTGGGGGGAGGGGATCTCGTTCTTGTGTCTATGGAATCAGATAAAGTAGTCTTACTACTCTCTTCCTTTTCAGGAACTAGAACAGGAACTAATACTCTAGTATTCCTCTTCAATACTCAGGAATATTGGAGAATGAAGAGATATTGTCTCTTTCACAAGCACCTATCTGCTCATGCAGTCTTTTCTATAGTAGTGACCTTCATCAACAAGCAGGGCAGTTGAGGTTATCATATTTTGTCTGGAGTCTTGGTCTTCCTCCTGCGGTGGAGATATCAGCAAAAACTTTCAGCAGCTCACATTCCAGGTAGAATGATTTTCCTTGTAGCTCATTTATTACATCCCATTAAGTTTCTACTCAGTATAGTGTCCAGATTTGATGTTCATATTCTTCCTCCAGGCTAGGCTCTGGCGGTAGATGCTCTGGCCCAGTCATAGACTTCACATTTTTTTTAAATTATCTTCAATTTAACTTTCTAGTGCCAATTGTATTTAAGAACTTTTGTCAGCGGTTTCTAGTACAATTGTCTTTAAGAACTTTTGTCAGCAGAATGTATTATCCCTTTAATCACTCCTGCTTGGCCCAATGAGAGTTATTCAGTGGATCTCGTAGTCCTCTTTGTGGAAATCCAAAGCGTCTTACCAATTTTGCTGATTTTCTATCTCGTTTAACAGCAGCTTTCAGTTCATCATTCCACAAATCTTCAATATGTATATATGGTATTTTCCAAGAGACCTGTTTTTCAGAAATTGATTTTTTGTCTGAACTTTAGTATTCTTAATCAATTCAAACTATCTGTTACAGGAGAATTTACCAGAGTATATTTAAGGTTTTCAAATGGTTGTTAGAACAGCACATTATCTCGCCCGATTCTGCATCCCATCATCAAGTCATAGATTCATGGCATATTTTTTGATGATTTAAATCCCTGTATGCTGGGGTGGTGTTATCGTTTTCACTAGCATCTATCCTTCTTTGTTTTCTAGAAGCCAGTTTGAGAGTTATTAAGTATTTACATCATTTATCCATGGTACCGGTATTTTTAGGGTATAGCACAAAGGCAAATACCTATAATAAATTCCTCTATTAATTCATTCTTGGGTCCATCTGTTTAATTGTATAACTCTGAAATCATTCTTTTTGTACTAGCGGCCGCGTTTGTTAGATGGCATTTTGATATTCATATTCTTTTTGGAAATGATCTTTTCTAGGTGGTAGGAGAGCTGGCCTCATTCTTTGCCCTTGAAGAGATCTTATATATATAAAACCTAATTAATTGTTTTCGATCCTTTCCGAAAACTATGCCCAATTTAAAATATCTTTTTGAAACACCGTTCAGGTTACTTATGCAAATTTGTTTAGTAAGCGCGCATCTCATCAACTGGATTACAGACACCATTAATCGACACTAGAATGTACCTCCAGGAGACACTCAGTAAGTGTTAAGGCACACGATGTTCGTGGTAGGGCCTTCTCCTTCGCATTCTATGCAGATCTACCGTTCAGATTACTTATGCGAATTTGTTTAGTAAGCGCGCATCTCATCAACTGGTTTACAGACACCATTAATTGACACTAGAATGTATCTCCAGGAGACACTCAGTTTGTGTTAAGGCACACGATGTTCGTGGTATGGCCTTCTCCTTCGCATTCTATGCAGATCTATCAGTGGACGACATTATGTAAGTTGCAGTATAAATGTCAGATTCTACATTATTTTTATCTGAAAGATCAGATTCAATTCACAATCTGACATTTCTCGTTTCGCCACTCAAACCTAGGCTCAATTGCCTAGATTCTTTAGTCAGCCGTCTTCTTCACCATCTCACGGCTGTTTTTAAATTCTCTTTGCTGAGATTTTCTAATTATCATTATATTATTGTATTTTATTTCGAACATTTGTTTGTTCGTGCTATTTCAGCACTTCAGCGATTTAGTTGGTTTTAGTATTTTTGGTGATTAACCTTTCATTCCTGATTTGCAATTTACCAACCCACCTAGTATTTGGGCTCTGACCAATTCTGTGTTTTAGCAAACAGTGAATTGAGTGGCTTAGTATTTTTGTTGTGTTACAAAACGACCCAGACGTATATATACTGGTCTGGCGTTTTGTTAGCTTACTAAAATACTTACCACTCAATTCACTGGGGCCCACCTCAGCCACCCCGCATCGTTAAATTGCAAATCATTAAAAATTTGTGGAATTAATTAATGACGGCTTGGACTCGGTCGCATGCATAGTAGCATAAGTGCGCATGCTCACAGACTCGTTTATATGTTCTCTATAGGAATAGAGGAACCGGTTCCCTAGAGCAATGACTGCTTTAGAGTTAAAGAGATACTATCAAGACTACCCAATGGAGGGATGTATCTCTGCTAAACTTGTTTCAAGGGAACCTACACCATGGGAATGAATAGGTTAAAATTTTCTGAGATATCTAAGTCAGGTGACTTTTAGCAAACAGTGAATTGAGTGGTAAGTATTTTAGTAAGCTAACAAAACGCCAGACCAGTATATATACGTCTGGGTCGGTTTATTGTGAAGCGTGCCGGAGCGGCTACTCTCTCGCAGACGTGTTTCTTAGCCACATATGTCAGATCTATGGGTGGGCAAGTGCACATATGTACACGGTTACAATAATCGTAAACGTGTACACGGGAAAGGTTTATAAAATATATGTTTTGATCTGTAGCTGCATAACTAGCTTATATATATATATATATATATATATATATATATATATATATATATATATATATATATATATATATATATATATATATATATATCCCCCTCCTCGGACATCACATTCCACACTGGAACCGCATTTAACATCGTTTGGGGATCCATTCATTCGATGTTATGAATATGGATATTTATGTCCGGTCAGCCATCATTCATCGTTACGTGTTTCGTAAAGACAAGCTCTGTGGTACTATTTATCTTGTAGAACTTAGGCGCTGTAACATTTGGTTTAATACCACCGATGCCACCTGACAGCATAATACAGGTTAGATGGTATACACTCTTTGTATATAAATTAATTAATCCGTGATTGTAAATCTATTTACTAATACTAATAGTTAGCGTATTCTTTAGATTATTTAACATTTCCGAGTATGATATGGATTTCTATTGTACTAGTCCATGTTGTGTTTAATACTCAGTATTAGACGAGATGCCATCAGATCAGCACAGTAATTGGCGATGGATTATTACCATCATACCATCCAATGGAGTCCAAAGAGTAGAGTAATCCAATCAATATTGACATAGGGCCTATAAATAACTTCTGGCGTATCATGAAATAAACTATGCTTTCACTCCCTCTCCATCCACCTCTCTCCTATATACCCCTCTCTTGATCTATACCCCTCCCTCCCCCAATCCTCCCACTTTTCCCCTTTCACTGTCGCCCTCCCCTTATTAATACACTTAATTAGAGATTGCATACGTTCTTTGCATTAGCATACTGCAACACCGCACCCTCCAGGCAAACCGGCCGTCACACATGGTCATCAATGAGAATCGCAATCGTCTCATGATTTATAATATAAGGGAGGATACTCTGTTGAGCATTGAACAAATGTTCACGTAATCATCTCCCGTTTTTCATTCAGAATTTATTTAGAATAAAAGTCGACTGATTTGCATGATTATATTTTAATGTCTAACTACATATTGATTTAGAATGTCTATACGTTTTTAGACTTAACAAGTCCCGCATTTCTGGCCATGCCATAGAATTCGCTGCTAGTGTCCTGGAGTAGATTATTAGGACTGTCATATTCCTTCAAAAGCCCTTCTTGGATGACGAGAATTCTGAAATAAATAGAATAATATAAACTATTTAATCAACAGAGAGCAAAATTGTTTATAACGCTTGCTAATTTTCCCGGCATTCTATCGAAATCCGAAATACCAGAAATGATAAGATATATTTCTGAATTTGGTTTTCCTCATGTCTTCATAAAACAGGTATATATCTTTCAAACATGCCTATATTTTCATTTATGACCAAGTATCCTTAGGTTTGCTTTTTTCACGAGTAAAGCAACGAAGGTACGAGTAGATAGACGGGGAATTAATTACACTGTGATGCGTGTGGTTATAACCACCGGAAAATAAACTGATTACATGTAGACAAATTGGTTATTTTTACTTTTAAAAGTGTATGACGCAACACTACGGGCTTTTAAGACAAACTGTCGCTGTACAATAGCTGTGCGACGGTAAGCAATGCCATTATTGTTGTGGAACCGGCCACACCACCAGAACCACCACACCTGGTGCTAGCTAGCCGTGACGCAATACATTCGAATATTATCGTCGCTCAAAGCTCAAGTGGTGTTACGTTACACACGTCTCCGCGTGAGCTACAGCTTGTCAAACTAGCTTATATTGTGGTCACCCGGAGGACAGAGCTCCTGGCTCATCCATCGCTTCTATATCGCTTGACACATCTAAAGCTCATAGTGTGGTCTCATATTCATCCAATTGGCCTGCAGACAGGGTCGTCGCAGGCCCGATGGCGGCAGCGGCAGCAATAACGGTCGCAGTTGTAGTGGCGGCAATGGCAGCAGCCGCAACACCAACAGCAGCAGCAACAACAGCCGTAGCAGCAACAGCAGCAGCAACAACAACAACAACAACAACAACAACAGCAACAACAACAACAACAACAACAGCAGCAGCAGCAGTGGTATCGGCGGCGGCGGTAGGGACGGCGGCGGCGGCGGAGGCAGTGGAAGAGGAGGAGAAAGAGGAGGGAGATGTCGTGGTGGTAGTAATACCACAGCATGTTACCTATCATAGTCCATGATGGTATTCAGTCTATGAGCGATTGTTACAATGGTACAGTCCTTGAACTCCTTCCTGATTGTTTGTTGAATGAGATCGTCAGATTCCATGTCAACTGCTGCAGTTGCTTCATCTAAAACAAGAATCTTTGTCTTTCGTAAGAGGCTTCGTGCCAGGCACAACAGCTGTCTTTGTCCAACACTGAAATATAAAAAAATCATGATTTATTAGCGTTATTGACACTCAATGTCACCGACCAGACATACCAGATTCACGCAGATGGAAGAAATCTGATCTTAAAAAGCAAATCAGAATCTCAAGACTCCTTACAAACGGGCCAACACATTTATTTACAGGAGGTTTTGGTTTGGTTGCATGACACAGAGGCCAACGTGTTGATTCAAATAAGCTGGTCGAATATTTTATTGCAGCTCATACCAACAAATTGTTTGCACTACACACGGACCAGGCAACTGTTATCCATGGTGTTAGAGCCAACAAAGTACACGCCCACATATGTTTGCCAATTGCCACACACAATTCACCGAGTAAGGATCGTGAACGAGAGAGGGCCGTCATGGGGTCGTCATGTCATAATCACGCCATATTTGCAAAATTGCCGATGGCAGATCTCTTGTTACATGCTTCACACAGAATGTTAGTTGCATGAGATACGGATTAAAAGTTGGGTATCAATAGGTCACTCTTCTACATTCTAAACAATATATTGTGGTGGTACCAAACCGTTGCGTCTCGTTGCACATGGCCCATCCTGTTGATAGAAATGGATCCATTCGTGTATCACGGCATTTACGTGTTACTGTCAGAGGCAATGGTGAACATATTTCAGTACATATCCTGATCCATGAAACAGTATCATACCGTAGGAACCATTCTAGATTAATTGGTTTGAAAAGCGGCCTGCAAACGTGGTGCAACACGTACACAATCAATTTAGTTTCCTTCAGAGTCACAACTTAATTACCCAACAAACCAACAAAGCGATGGCCATTACACACAACCCTATACTATCCATATTAGACAGTATGTCGTCTTTCAGTGTGACAATGTTATAAATTTCGACAGTAAACTCATTTGATTTCTAATGGATTCACATTATATATGATTACTGTATTCTACGGCTGTAGTAGTAGAAACCTCCTTCATTGTTTTCGCTTTAGACCAGTGTGTCTTGTCCTCAGCCAAAATCCTTCGCTTCCCCGGGTCCATTCTTGATTTGACTGTACCGAGTCCTGCTCGCACGAGGTCACCTCGCAAAACGCTTGGTATATTTATACAATGACGTCCTCCTCCTGACTTAATATCTGCTGGCTGCCAGTAGGGCGAATTCCTAGGCTGTCGGTGATGGGGTGACTTCTGGCATCTTTACTGCATGGCCACACATGGACCATCATTTAGTTTGATGGACGACTTTTACGGACAGCGGCGATGTATTACTCATCTTGTATGGTGCACCGTTGGAAAGTGTGCTGTCCGGTGATGGTGGGGAGGTGTGTGCAGTGGCAGGCATCAATACGCTGGTTGCACTGTATAAATGCAGTCTTTTTGTCACCAGCGTCCTTGGTCTATGAATCCATAGCTTCCAGAAGACTGGAAAGCTATGTTCTTACGCAACAATGTCAGCAGCACTGCCGAGTAATGAGCCCAGAATTGTACTTTTCCTCCATGGATCGCCGCCATGAAGTGGCTCGTCATTTCTTTAATTTCATGCTTTGTCGATATTTATATGTGGGGTAACTCTGTTTTGGATTCATTTATAAAGAAACTTTCAATGTTGAGTTTGGTTAATGGGTTTCTTTTCCTCGTCTATGAAGGGCTTGTGAAATTTTCACGCACAGATTCCAATGATTCGAAATTCCCTTGATTATTGTGCAAATTATGCTCTACTTGTGAAAATGTGTGGGCTGCTGGAACAGGAGGTAGTATTGCCAAAACAGGTCAAGATTTTGCCCCTGGACTGGAGCTGGACTGACGACGACGACGACGACGACGACGACGACGACGACGACGACGATGATGATAATGATGCCGACGATGATGATGATGATGATAGTGCCGATGACGATGACCATGCTCATGATGATGATGATGATGATGATGATGATGATGATGATGACGATGTCTTATTTAACTTGTCGCCAGCAAGATTACATACATGCAACGGAATGGATCGTTTTATTAGACAATTGAAGTAGAGTTACCTTAAACTCAGTCCTCCTTCTCCACACTGATACTGAAGCTGGTCTGGAAGTCCCGTCACAAAATTCTTTAGATGCGCGTGGTCTAGTGCTGTCCATATCGCATCATCTGAATAGGCATCGAATGGATCCAGATTCATTCGGAGTGAACCAGAAAATAATACAGGATCCTAAAAGAAGAAAAACATATTGCATTGTAAGCAACAAGAACAACGACTACGACGACTGTTGTTGCTGCTATTGCTATTGCTTCTACTACTACTACTACTACTACTACTACTACTACTACTACTACTACTACTACTACTACTACTACTACTACCGGCGGCGGCGCCCCACAGCTTCCACTGCCACCACCACCACCACTACTACTACCACTACTACTACTACTACTACTACTACTACTACTACTACTACTACTACTACTACTACTACTACTGCTGCTGCTATGGCAACTGCCACACTGCTATTCCGTCTACTACTAACATTACTACAATAACAACTACTAACTTATATTCTTCTGCATACGGATTTTCTATAAGGAATAACTGGAAAAATAGATCTAACTATCTCGACAATTTACCCAATACTGCGAATGTTAATTGTGTCAAGATCAATGCTGTGAACAATATAATTAAGCCATTAGTAAGTGGCGTACCTGTGGTAAAATAGTCAAGCGTTTTCTTAGATCGTGAAGTCCCATGTCAGCGATATTACGACCATCGATCTCAATCCTGCCACTAGCAGACTCAATAATTCTGAATAGTGACAACATCAGTGACGACTTTCCTGCACCTGTTCTCCCGACAATTCCTACCTATGAAATAAGAGAAGAACACGTAAATAGCTGCTATTCCTATAAACTATCATATATAAACACGCACGCACGCACGCACGCACGCACGCACGCACGCACGCACGCACGCACGCACACGTGTCTTCAATAACTTATTTTGAGTTCATAACGTCTTCTACTTAGACACAAGTGAGCTGTGCGTATAGCATATGCGATGTGGTGAGAGATATAAGATATAAGATATATTTCCTCAAGGTGACAACCCACATTAAATATTATACAATATACGATACGTGACATTCGGAACTACCACGTGACCAAAGAACCTGGTCCTATTACATATGATGATCTACAATCAGGAAGACTGCAATTGGAAAATATCAAGCTGGGAGTACAAGTAAAAATGTACAGTTTGCATAATTCTAGGGATCGCTCAGTTCCCCACAGGAAGATGGCCTCTCTCCGGTGATCTTTACAAACCACCTTGCGTGAACTTCGTCTTATGTACGGGAGTACTCCACAAGTCAAAAATATAGTGTCTAAACTGGTTCTCCCACTACAGATGAAGTGGTCATATGACGTAGTTGTTAATGACTAGGAAAAGACGATGACCTTCTCTCTATCTGCGGCACAAGAACGATAATCACTTCATCAGTAAAGCCAATCACTTTTCACTGCGTGGCGTGGTGTGGATGAATGGAGGCAGAGCAGAATACCGGGTATGGGTACATAAAAGAAGCAGGACTGTGTACACCGATGAGCAGTTAGATCATGATGGAGCTAATGACTGGCTTATGACAGCAAAAAATGTCCCAAGTATAGGGAAGGTTGAGTGCAGCTGTTTTAACTACTGTAACCGATCATCATCATCATCATCATCATCGTCCGTCACCAAGGTGGTTAAAAAGCAAGTTAAGCAGAAACGTTCAAGAACTTACTGCTTATGTCTATGTTTATGGTATTTACACCACATACTACCTTTTCTCCACCCTTGATGTCCGCCGTAATTCCTTTAAGGATTAGGTTCAAACCAGCACGATATCGAGTAGTGTAGTTCTGAAAATGTATCATCCCCTCGCTAGGCCATTCGGAAGGAGGTTGAAATTCTGAGATTTCCCACGGAGCCTGCATAAATAATATTACGATTAACGCAAAATATAAAACAATAAGAGCGTATCTCGCACACTTGCAGGTATTTCAATGGATGGTATATTAGACGGTTTAACAGCCACTAGGAATATGTGTAGGCATATGCATGCTTCTGTCCCAAATCTCTGTTTTGTGGAATGAACATAGAACATTCACAATAGACTAACTTTAAACATTAAAACTACCGATAAAGCTTTCGAAAAAAAACGTGAAAAAAGAAAAAAGAAAAAATTTACCGTTTTCTATATTAACCAATAGGTGTTATTGCCAATCCCACACATACATACCCACCATCTCTGAGAATGCAAGCTGCTGCTGCTACTGCTACTGCCACTGCCACTGCCACTGAGACCACCACTACTACTACTACTACTACTACTACTACTACTACTACTACTACTGCTACATCATATCAATTTTTCTGGCATTAGTACTACCACAATCCATAATTTGTATGACACATTATGATGGCCACAGTTATGAATGCTTATATCTGATTAGTATATAGTGTCAGATATGAAGGTCTGGAATTATATATGGAGCTTTGTGTAATTATATTGACACAATACGTTACAATTACATATCTTCAAAGAAAATGCCTCTTTATTATCGTGTATGAATAGACGTGAAATATGCCAGCGCACCGTAGGCTTATTATTCAATGATAAAGCTTTTACCTCTCTGGGTGTATTGCAGTATTCCACAATCCTTTCCACTGATACAATATTAGTTTCAATATCAGATGAAGCGCGCACGATATAGGTGAGAGACGTTGTAAGCTGCTGAGCATATGATATAGTTAAACCCATAACCCCTGCAGTCATTGTGCTCCGCTTTGCAACAGAAAACATGGCAGTCCCGAACAACATCGCATTGCCGAGTAAATCAAGAACTACTCCTAGCCACCTGGCAAACAATAACAGCTACATGAAAGGCTTAGTGTATTATTAACCCTTTGAACACGAAAGGACAAAACAGCAACATCATTTGCGAATTAATAAATATGCTGTTCACTACTTTGAAATTACGTTGACGTGAAACTGTTGATGCATATGGCAGAAACCGGTTCTTGTCAAATTAATTGCAAAATATTCAACAGTTTGCATGTAAAGCGACTGAGAATTTTTGCCTTTGGAATTTATGGGGCGAATGGTTAAGGAGTACGACAGACTGTGTTAAAATAGTCACACCATGACAATAGAGGTGAAACACTCATAGATATCACACTCTTCCAAGTTTCTAATACGTAACCTCGTCTCACCTATAAATCTGTATCATGCCGCTGCCGCGTAACTGCATCAATCATAGCAGGACTGACGCATTGATACATTAGCCGACAAAAATCCGTCTCTAAAAACAAGTTGTGGCTTAGTTCAACTCTACTATGTTATGTCGGGGTCTGTAGACGTTAGTTCTTTAAAACTGATTTCCCTAAGATTACCGTCTTAAAGAACCACCATTGTTGGGCCCTAAATCAAGTGTCTATTGTAGAAGGTCTCCGTGCATTCTCCATTTCTAAGAATAATATTTCTAAATGTATATAATTACCTTATTATGAATAATCTCCTATATATTCATACTAATCTGCTTTCATTCGTCGATACTGCACAGTATTTCACCTGAGTTCTATAATATTTTGTCAAATGCACTAGACAAATGCAAATCCCCATGTGTTGTAGTTTGTGATACACCAAAGCGTTTGACAGAGTGTAGCACATAGGTGTGGTGTTTAAATTACAGGCGAGTGGGCTAGCAGGATACCGTGTTACATAGCTCAGTAGCTACATCATTTCACGACAGCAATGTGTCTTAATTTACCAGCATAAATCGCCAACGAGATAAAGCAAAGATGGAAACACCCATGATTCGGTGATCCGTTCTCTCCTATTTCTTAATTTCTATAGATGCTAACTTACTGAACATCCAGAGCATCCCAAGATCATAAGAGGAGACCGCAGTATCATGCGCTCGTTCATTTTGTATCAAACACCAGACAAAATTAAATAGCCAAGTAAACGTCATTTCAACATGGTCAAAACAATGCTAATTTTTATTTAATGCTACCAATACCGATGGAACTAACCATATCAAATTCACTTAGTTTTTTGTTACCAGGTATCCTTTAAATAAATCACTTCAGTGTAAACTAGTAAGTATCTCGGTTTAACAATTTCTAGCGACTTAAATCCTCATATTGACCATATAACTAACTATAAGAAATTTGACAACCATGCGTAAGTGAAATACACTTTAAGAAGGAGTATATTATCCAAGATATTCACTGCTTATTTGTATCCAATACTAGAATAACGCAGTAAGGGATGGATGGTTACTCTGACTGAAATGCTGAACAGACTAGCAACGATACACAATGAAGCCATGGCTGGCTTTCAAATGTATACAACATCACTGCGTGAATGTAGTGTAAACAGAAAAAAAACACATTTTGCTTTAGAAAATCAAAGAGCTTGCCCAAATTATATTACGGATACCAGTCATAGACAAATAGGCAATGTTTCAAACTATAAACTAAGATGACTTACACAGAGTCGCCAACTTGAAATATTGAAAGAATTTTTTTATACATTTCATGTTATTCAACTGAATGAACTAAACACAACATTTAAATCAAATGTCCAAGCTTAATTGTCCCCATACTACTATTTTGGTTGGAGATGTAAAATATTATAACATACAAACTAAGGAATAACTGCAGTCAATTACATACTGATTTGTACCGCTATCACTTACTTGAACAACTTTACTGTTCTTATTGTTTATTGCCAGAAACGTCTTTTAATTATTGGTCAAGATAGTTACCATTGTGTATGTTGGAGGTCATATGGCCATAATGTTAAAAATAAAATTGTATTGCTGCTTTGCATAGAGATTGAATTTTCGCTATTTCAAAGATATCAGATAGAATCTTACACGTAATTACTGTACACTTGCTGAAATGCTATCTTGTACTGCATTATATATTTTGATAATCATCAAACGAAATAAGATTATTTGTCGCTGATCCAATAGGCCTGGGTCAGAATTCCAATCATTTGGCAATTGGGTTTCACGCCAGATTACTGTCTTTATTACAATTGCTATCACTATTATTCCTAGTATTATTTAAAATTCAGAACTGGTATTGATTTCATGTTAATAGATCCGATGGTAATTTTGTCAGACAATGTTTCTGAAAAGTGATCATGAGGTAGCAGTTGGTGTTGATATTTTATTAACCCGTAGCAATGTCACATGACCATATGCTGTTATTTGATTGGTTAAGATCAGTGATGTATGATCTCGTATTTCCCTCACGCGAGGGCAATACTACACAGTATCTCCAGCACGAACATCGTGGTTTATTCTTAATGCGCAGATTAATTATAATGTATCAATAGCCAATTACGAAGGTCATGACGTCATAAGTATTGATGAATTCTGAAAATGACGTCATAAAGTATTGAAATTGGCAATATTTAAGTTAAGACAAAATCTTCCACCTCTCTCTCTCTCTCTCTCTCTCTCTCTCACTCTTTCCCTGACCTCTGAGGGGTAATAAGTTCGTTACACAAGTGTTTTGCTGGGGCGTTACAGGAAGTTACCACATGTGCAAACAAATATATTTCCCTCACTACACTCCGGAAATACAATATTTGCACGTGTGGTAACAGCCTGTAACCCCGCCAAAACACTAGTGTAACTAATAGCATCTGAGGCTACATTCGAATAGTACTAAAGATAGTTAGGTAGGCGTGTTAATCTGCATAGGTAGATAAAATTGGATTCAAAGGCAATACCGTTTAAGATGAATTCAGTTTATCTTGACACGTTTCGCCCACAAATGTGCTTCACCAGATCATCTATGTGCAAAAGCTCATCAAAATAAAGTAACTTAGTTTTAAAAGATACTACTTTTGAATACTGCCCCCCACGCACCCCACCCTGCCCTCTCTGTCTCTCTTATTTATGTTCATACAATTACATTGTTATATATTATAATCTTAGGTTTATTATTTATTATGCTGCCATATAATGAACGTGTAGAGGGAGGATTAACGTAAGCTTGAAGAGCTTGTGTCCAATCTGTTTGCATAGAAGTTGCAATAAACTATGTTGAGAATCATAATAATCATTCCACTCACCGATTAGATGCTTGACCATATATATAGAACACATCATTGTTGTCGACTCGCTTATCAGACGTTTTTATGAATCTATCTTGCTGTCGGTAAGACCTGATCACTGCCACACCACTTAAAGTTTCACTGAAGTGACTGAAGATTGGCGATCGTGTATTCGACTCAACTCTTTTCAACTGCCTTGACGTTGTAATATAAAACTTCTATAGAACAAAAAGCACGAATGTAGAGATTATGCTTGTTACTGGAGCCTCGTCACAATGCCTTTTATTCGTTTACTGTCTAAATAATTCACATACATTTGAACAGATTCACACATTTCTCCTCTTGTAGATTTCCTGGCCAATAACTATGTACCCATGATTTTGATAGAATAACTGACCTGTGATAAATGTCTTAGCATCGCCAGCTGTAATAAAAGCAATCACATGATGATGATGATGATGATGATGACGATGCATGTTGCCCTATCTATTAAGTGTATATCGTAAACATACCTGTAGAAAATAATATATGATGATCAATGGTGCAATGACTGCGAGGAAGATTGGCAGATTAATGCTGATGATAACTACTGTGGTGATTAGAGGAAATGCTCTTGATAACCAATTGGAAAAGTTATTTGGCAGATCTTCATCACAACTGTCAATATCACGACTGAATCTGTTGATAATCCGACCTATGAGAGGAAATATAATCATGATGCATATAATGCTCTGTCATAATATGCCAGTAGAAAGGAATTCGTACATTATGAGAAACAATATACTTTAAAGAAATTGTTGCACAAGAAAACATGCACAATATAAAATAGATTTATGATTCAGCTGAATTAATAATTAATATGCACATATAATAGTTACAAAGAGGATATTTATTTTGCTTTTCCATATGTGTATTTGCGACTCATAACTAGTATAACTTGGCCTGTCATTCGCTCTGTCGGGCTATCAGTCAATCCGTCAGTCTGTCTGTCAGTTGGTTGGTCATTCTTTAGTCAGTGAAATGTGACAAGTTGGACACAATCCGTCTATGTCGCAACTGTAGTGCAGTCAAATCCTTTTTTACTTTTGAACCCTGACATACTAGTAAGTACCTGGCATTTCCAGACTAATAATACAAGCAAACTGTTTTGGTTTCAATCTGCACACGATACAGAACATGAATCTCTTGAGCATACATAAACACAGTACATTCCTATCTATTGGTAAGTATTAATCCATCTTTAAAACTGTTTTAGTCAGAAAATGAAATCTTAGCAAATTTATAATAGTATTATACCAACCTCCTGGTGTTGTGTCAAAAAATGACATCGGTGATTTGAGTACATTTCTCAGCATATCTTGATGTAAGATCCGTGACCCTCTGACCATAGTGAAAGCCAGCATTATTGAAAAAGCAAATATGAAAAGAGCTGGAAAGACAAAATATTTCACACAGCCAAGGCTAAACTTGTTTTACTCTTTAATTATAAATAAACATACAGCTCTATATGACACATAGAATACATTGACAGAAGTATTGCTTAATAATATGTATACTGAATAACGCCATCTTCAAAGGACATTGCTCTAAAATATTTTACTTTAGTAAAATAATCTGTAAACCCACTCCTTCTCCATGTAACAATGTACGCCAACCATGGGCCCATTTTCACAACTGGATTGGTTCATGGTTGACTGACGTTTTGGCATTTGGGAAGTGTAATATTTACTGATGCAGTTCGTCGAACCAAGAACCAAGTTCAGATTTCGGTTCGTTGTTCCCAAGGGTTAGTGGTTCATAAATTTCAAGATGGTGGCGCCCAGCTAAATTTTACAACTTATTTGAATGACGAAATCTCGTCAATATTTTTAGTATAAGCGGTCGTCAGTGATTTACATAGACTGAAATTAAAGTTTAAATCGAAATACGATAAAATTAATTGCTACAGTTAACGCAATTCAGAATGTTTGTGGGTTCAGAACATTGACACGAAATTGCAATTGGCAATCGGCAACCCTCCTCAATTTGCGTAAATGCCGTTTTGGAATTTCTGGTTTATGGTTAGTGGTTCCTGGATCCTGGTTCGTGGTTTCACGAACCAATTATTCAGTCACGAAAATATGCCCCTATATGTCCATGTATGAAATCATGTCCAAGACACTGTCTGAACATTGAGATAATGCACATTGTGAGAGGGGTGCTTAAATAGGTAGGTTGTCTACAATATGCACGTTCATGTCTAGCAGCAACACAACTGGCATACGTAATTCTGCATGTGTATCTTGCTCTCTATTTGTTTGTTGGATTTTGAAAGACTCTACCTGTTCACATATTTATAATTCTCTTTGTCTGAATCTTAAGTATCATGGAATATCATGTAATCTAACCTTGTAGTCCTCCGAACAGAGTGTATATGCCTATGTACATATTGTTCAAGTTCTGCTTTTCAGGACTGTCTGATGAGATAGACATATTGGCCAGTGTCTGGTCATCTGTCCACTTTTGCAACCAAATACTGCCACCAGCAACACATGCTTGGTTCAAAGCGTAGAACACGACCATGAGGATAGCTCTCCAATATGTTGTGGCTTTGAGGTAAGTCATATATATTGCAGTCCTCACCTGAAACATGAAAGTTGTTTTAATACGTTCAGTTAATATATCCTCAGTGAATAGCTTGGACTGTTATCAATAAGCTATCCAAGAAACACTATGATACATAAATTGTGATAACTCTTTTACTGTGTATATATCACAACCTATTTTAAACTAGAAACATTTGATGATGATGAGGAAAATGATGATAGTGATGTTGATGATGATGCTTTCTGAAGCTGAACATCTGGTATATTGCTATCAGAATCCTACCATTTGATGGTGATAGTGAAAACGATGATGACGATGATGATGATTATGATGATGATCATGAAGATGATGCTTTCTGCAGCTGAACGTCTGGTATATTGCAATCAGTCCTGTTCCATTATTGAACACTGTTTCTTTTCCTCAGGCAAAGTTTTCCCCACACTCCTTGGCTCAAACAGTTTCTTCCTTGGTTCTCCGTGTTCCAGATCATGTCTCTTTCACATTAGTCCATATCATGTTCGCAGGTGTATGCAGTGGCGCCATATGTATTCTTTGTATGGATTAGCTAAGACTACAGTAAATTCCAAAGGCATGTCTAGTACCATTTTTAGAACATGGCCAATCTCGACCACCATTTCCAGGCCGCGTTTACTGGCAGTAGAAACATATTGCACATGACGTATAGCCTACAACTTATTACATGGTAGTTCATTGGTAATGATGTATGTACGATGTTCGATGTAATATGGAGTTAGAGCTTCTTTTATAATCTAGCATTGAATCGCAGGATATATAGTTAAAACATAATACTAAAAATAATATGGACTTACACCTCCAATTTGCGCAGTTTCTTCATCAATCAATTTATCGGTTTGCGATGGTTCCTCTCTTATTTGAGTTCTTAATGATGCCACCAATGATTGGCTCAGACTCATCCTGCAAAGTTGTGAGACAATATTATATTCAAATATAATCTAAATAACGTCTCTTATTCATGGTTGGATTTCTATATGGAAATCAACAGCAGACATTAAAATCACAGCAAATAGTTCATAACGTAAAGCAATTATGCATTACCTTGCAATTTGTATACAACCCAGCGTCGACGATGTGCTCCAATTTAACTTTTGTCTATTTGTTATAGAGAGAGAATATCTTGATCAGTGGCAGACTGTTGATGTAGTAAATCTCGTTAACTTTACCAATATAAGGCCGTTATATGCATCAAATACACATGTATAATATCAAGGAGTACTATGAATAAAGACTGCTTTGATTTGTCCGTTATCAGAACCTAAAGCTCGAAAGTTAGCATCATTAATTGTTGTAATTGCGTTGGAGCTATTTAGATTTTAATATTTATTTAAATAATAATAATAATAATAATAATAATAGTAATAATAATAATAATACAGTTGACCTTGAAACATAATATCACTCTATAATACTGCAATATGTGAATTAGTTCGATATATGTTATTGAGATTATTTCACTGCTACTTAACCCATACTTTACCAAGTGCATTGTCATGCAATCGAGTAGGCGTTTACAATTAGCTCCCTTAATATGTCCGTGTGTGAGTGTGTTTGCATACCTTTTTCGTATAGAACCATAGCCAGGTATCTTATGATTTCCACTCATTTCCTTTACTGAGGATGTATCGAGTACTTTTCTGAAAATTGTTCAATTGAAGACAATTAAATGTGATATGTGTAAACTTAGTCCAGATACGAATACACATTTGCATAATCTAAACGCATGAGAACTATATAATCTTGTGTCATAAATGCCAATTACATTGCAAATTATAGATGTTTATTCAGCATAATGTCAATGAAAGACAAGAGATTATTACCTTTGGTTACCAACATCCTCCCTCTCGTCTCCTGAGTGCCCAGGCAGCAGGATCTCTAGCAGTTTTCCACGCACTGCTTGTACTGCAAATAAATGCATACACAGCCTCAGATGAGAATGGAATCCAATGCGTGTGGCGACCGCAGCAATATAGATCATTGATGCGGTCATGGGCAACTCTCTGCTACTTCATGGTCGTGGATTGTAATTGCTGATGAAGGGACAAACAACTCTAAGAAATGCGCTCTTTACAAAATCTGTACACGCCAATAATTGCATAAGCATCATAGTGTTGATGGTGATTATACAATGACAGAAGTAGACGCCAAATAACATAATGACCAGCTAATGTAATGGGGTATAGATTTTGATGAGCCGATACATGATGTGTGAGTATCTGCACACGTTTCTTAATATAAGTGGCATGATGACACATATCGTACGGACATTTGATTGTGTTTAAATTATGACAGCAATGTCAACATTGCAACAGACTGCATTCATGTAGCTATTGTGAAACACCATCTGTGACATAGTAATCCATATCACAATGGCTTATTGTGCTTGGTTAGAAATATTGATTATACATCATGTACATTTACGCCACAAGATGTGTTTCTATAATTAATCTTAATCTTAAATTTAACAGAAATCTTGCTGGTTTGGTTACTGACATATAATATAGAAGAATGTCATTTGTTAATATAAAAGGAAATCAAATGTGTTAGTTTTGAGCAATTAAACTGTGGCTCCACAGTAATATGGTTTCCCAAATATACCATCATTGGTCACAGACACTATATGTGATAGACGATGGCTAGCAGTAAGTTATATGCACAATTTAATACAAATATTATTAAGTTATCAGAGTTCTGAATATACTTCACAATATTACAATTGAATGATGAATGATATCCAGCATACATCAAAACATACCATCATCATCGTCTGTAGCACTTTCATCCATATGCTCTATGAGATAAGTCCTGAGAAACTGAGCAAATGCTCCATTATTAGCTAATAATTCTTCGTATGAACCAATTTCTGTCACTGCACCATCAACAATCACAATGATCTGGTCAACCTTTGGCAACCAATGGACGCCATGTGTTACGAGTATTCGTGTCTGTTAGAGAAAAATTGTATTAAAACAATGATAATATATCATATCAATATGACCTCATGAATGGCTGAATCTTGGCAAATGTGTTTGAAATACACATGCCTATGATTCCCAGTAATTTTCATATTACCAATGATCAATATAATGTACTACACAAAGAGATCCAGTAGGCATCCTATAGTGTTCACACACAACAGCCGCCTTTGAGCTAGAAACATGGCAAATATGAAAAAATAATGTGGAGCTACACACATTTGGACATGGAGTTTCAAGCATAAATAAACTTTGACTGGAAAAGCAGTGCCAATTAGTTCAGAAAACTAAACTAAATTGGCTACAAATTGCAGACTCGTCAAGTAATAGTCACCTTTGCCAGAACAGACATGAATGGATCTTAGTTTCTTATGATCTTTCCATAACATCGTCCCATTTTAAGTGGTCCTGTGGAAGGTATTTTTTGCGAAAGCTATGTCATCAAAGATGCTTTCCCGATATCTCACCACATTGTGTTCAATTGATCAAACTTACCTCAACTTTACCCTCAATATCAGGTTGATTGAAATTCACATTAGTCGTCTAAATTGATTTGCAAATAATCTTTAATATTTTTTAATAATTTCAGAAAATCTAAAATGCCAAATACCCCAGTCGACCACTCAACTTCTTTTGTGAAATTTGGACTTCTCAGACTTTTGGACGTTTCCGACCATATCTGGACTAAATCATTCCAAGGTTCCCATAATAAACCAATTAAAGTACAAAGGTTGTGGACAGATATTTGTCAAATAAAAAAATACAGATGATCGACTGAGTGCCAAGCGTATGTCATAACTTAACTTGGCCATTCAGGACAAGAGGGCTAATGAAACAAGAGAGCTAACGAAACCGATGTTTACACACCTTAGACTTGAGTAATCCATCGTCAGAAATTACTTGGTCAAAGATGTGTTTGCCCACATGTGCATCAACAGCGCTCAAAGGATCATCTAACAGGTATATGTCAGCCTCGTTATATACAGCTCTGGCCAAGCTAACACGTTGTTTCTGGCCACCACTCAGGTTGATTCCCTGTTGAAAGCAAGGATATACCTCGGAACGTATATGACTTGCTAGTTTACCATATACTGGCTAAATGTGATCAGGAAAATCAAGATATTTGTTTATTAAATGTTCATTTGTAGACCAAGAGAACATTTTTTGGAGACTTACAACTGGAATGAGCGGCTCGGTTTTAGGAATTATGTACTGGTATGCCTATTATTATGTACACGCAACAAAGTTTTGAGCATTTGCATAGGGATTTGCATTTTATCTATACGATGTCCCTAAATAACATGCTTTGTTATGCCTTTGATTAAAGGAAATACCTGGAAACCGAAGTCATGAATGGTGTACCAAAGTGTACGCCTATTTTCAGGAATTTCTGAAAGTTTAGCATAGTACATGCCTGTGTAATTATTACTGCAACTGCTAGCTGTATGGGTCTTGTCTGAAGTATGCATGCTATACCATTTGTGTGTGTGTGTGCCCATATAGGTGCTAGTGTGCGCGTGTGAGGGCCAGTATGTGTGCGTGCGTGCATGCGTAATTCATTATGTAGATTCAACAGGCGTTTGATTATCTTTGACAAGTCACATCATTTTGGAAATCGTTATTGCACTAAGAAACCTCTGTCAGACAGGCTTAGTGGTATCACAA
Source organism: Chaetoderma sp. LZ-2023a (assembly GCA_034401795.1). Lineage (NCBI taxonomy): Eukaryota > Metazoa > Mollusca > Caudofoveata > Chaetodermatida > Chaetodermatidae > Chaetoderma > Chaetoderma sp. LZ-2023a. The sequence continues at coordinate 44,986,783 of CM067360.1, read as the reverse complement.
GAAGAATGTAACAACATACTATATATTAATACTCACCGAGTCCAGAAGTGTAAAGTCTGTGGAAATGACTAGATATCCACAGACATTTACATGGTAATTTAAAAGGAACCATTGATATGGATTAACATGCCACTTTTAGTAGGTAGCAGGGGTGGTATAACTGAATGAATAGATGGATGGATGGATGGATATATATATATATATATATATATATATATATATATATATATATATATATATATATATATATATATATATATATATATATATATATATGGTGATACTGCCTAATTACTTGCAATAGATCTTGAGACGATTATAACTTTACCTTTTCCCCAATTTCTGTCATGTCATGAGCTACGAGTATGTCAAGGTCTTGTCGCAGTGCACAAGCATCAAGGACTTTGTTATATCGCTCAGTCTGAAAGTCATTGCCAAATGTAATGTTATCACGCACGGTAGCGTTTTGAATCCAGGCTTCCTGTGGAACATATGCTATACGACCCTGAAGGAAATAAATACTTTATTATAATCGCACATTCAATTATTTTTCTTAAGTTGAATAGCGAGGATTGCCATGATAATTCCTCTATTGTGAATATTACGATGCATAGAGGGATACAGTTCCAGCTATTCCCCGCCCATATCCGGCGACGTGTACGTGCGTTTGAAATGATTTAATCACTTGGAGCAATGAATTCCCAGAATCTCAAATCCAAGGTAAAGCAGGGAACACACATATGGGCTATATATGGCCATGTACGTGATACGCCGTCCATCATGCACGCATGTCCATGAAGCATTATGTCAATTACAGACATCATTTAACCTATTTAAATTCATGATATTGCTTTTCAGAGATTTCACAGGAGAGGATCTGTAAACCTCATTCTTATGGGAGGGGCACACCTTCCATATTCAGCCTAGTATTATGGCAATGTTACCACTGCGATTATGCCATTGATGACAGCCATTAAATTGGGAAAATTAATGTAGAGTCACTGTTCTGTTCTGTCAAGGAAAGCATAGCTTTACATTGAGGCACACGCATGTTAACCTGGTTGAGTAGATAGTCTGTATAGTCTAGATTTTTTGTATCACAACACTGCCCACGCAAAGGGATTCGATGCGAGTATCCCTTTTCTAGATAGAATTACTCACCTTAACAGTAACTTTTCCTGTGAGTCTTTCCATATCTCCCAATATTGCTGATACCAGTGATGATTTGCCGCATCCAACCTGGCCAACAACAGCTATCAGTTTGCCTTGTGGAAAGCTCAAGCTGACACTTTGGAAAAAGGTGAGAAAATAACTACATACTGGTAACATCTGTTGATTTCATCATTTAGTGCTATAATGTTTGATATTGTTTTAATTTATTATTGAAATATTATCTAAGTTGTCACCTTTTATTCACACTGATGTGTTACTTATGGCATGCATTTATGGTAGATACAATAATTGTCCAGAATTTATGCAATATAGTCAAAGTAATTTACTGGAATGGTAAGCATGGATTTTTGTCAACATTAACGAAACTGTTACTCTCCTGGAGCTGTATCAACCTGTGGAAGGGGCATATAAATAAGGAACCAAATACCAAGCCTTCTCACCGCTTAAGTCCAAAGTCATCATAAGACTATACTTGCTTCATGCTTCTGGTGGTTGGTCTAACATAACCACGTGCTCACAAATGGTTGCTGCTCTTATAATTATCTATCACAGTAATATAACTTTTATATTTTATGCAGATATAGTAGACATATATCATTGATCACATTTTAAGACCAGTCGTGCAAACTATTCTTGCACTTACATGTAAAATTATAGGTTATCTACTTAAAATTCTGATTTCTATCAATAAACATTTAGTTTTAGCTCTTGTTGAAAGCCACAACATATCTGTAATGCAAGCTAACATATGTCTTCTCCCAACATATTCGATAATTAGCATGGTTTATCACTATGCATAACTATGGGGCTATAACTTTACCAGGGAAAAGATTATCTCACTTTCTCATGAAGAATGTAGGTATTGTTGGCTTTATTCTTTGCAAACATGAGCTGAATTTTCTTTTAGATTCAAATAGCATAGATCAACATTATGCGGATATGTGAAAAACCATCTATACACAAATGGTGTGCATCGTTAAAATCGTGGATTCTAGCAAGTGATATGATATGCATTCACAGAGTATTATTTGACCATATTAAACACTAATCACAAATTGAATAGTTATTCATGAGTTAATAGTAACCTACTTCTTAAGACATGGTCCAAGTTTTGCATCCCATTGAAAAGTGCCATTTTCAATAATTACTGCCTCCTCTGAAACACACGTTTATTGTAATACCTGAATTGGTGTATCTTAACATGCATAGATCACATGTGGCTCAGTCTCAGACAACTCATTAGATTTTAGCACACATAACAGGTGAAGGGGGATTCTGTAACATTTGTCATGCTAAATAAGTAGGGAAACATTGTACAATGTGCCACACACGGGAGGACGAGGATATGAACTCTCTGATTGTAGTATTAATATTATTATTATTATTATTATTATTATTATTATTATTATTATTATTATCAATAGTCAACAGCACCCCGATGCAATTGGTCTAGACCATAGTGTTCAAGACAACAATTCAGTTTAACCCGTATTTATTGGTATTACCAAGCAAATTATTATGTCACGCAAATAAAAGTACACGATAGCAATGCATAAATCACAATAACATGGCTCATTACCTTGATGCTCACTACTGTGTACATTGTTCGGGTCTATATCTTCATTGGAGAAAAAGCTATCTAGTCTTCTTAAGGACACAGCTGCCTAAAGCAAACATACTCATATTTAAAATACACGTTAGTGGTATGGCATGGATCAATAAGATAGTGCAGTATCGTTGTGCCTTCTAAAGTTAAGGGAACACATGTACGTTGAAGCAACAATTCCTGTGCAAATACTTTTCTAAATGTTAATCATACAGAATATGTCATTTCTGGTCTGTACGTTTCAAAGAACTTGGAGATTGTTAAATACAAATTTGTCAACAACAAATGACGCCGTCAAAACAAACAATTACCTGATAATTAAAGTGGAATCATACTGTTGATGGTGTATTAGATGTGCATGAGAAAGATTCAACAAGCCAATACCATGTAATGGATGTCTAGAGTTACTACTTCAATGGTTTTGTTGTACTTATTGTGGCAAAAATTATCGTAAATACGCTCTAGCACATAACTCTGATATCTGAACATGAACATCAATAAGGTATAATATGCAGAGAAGAATATCCCCGACATCATGTATCATTTGAACCTTTAAAACGGTTTTGAAATCCAATCAATCGAATCTGAAATCCAAAGTCTACGTGAAGTTCAGAGAATCCTTAATGTTGATCAAGTTTCTCAAATAAAATCAAGATGAAATAATATCTTCTCAGAATTTTTCTTCCAGCGTGGAGACTACCAAATTATGTTGATTGGTAACACTATACATTAATGCAGCTATTATCACCAGTAAAGAAGATAAAATGAAGCAGAATAGCATCAGAGCAGCAAACACGCACGCACGCAAACACACGCACACACGCACGCACGCACGCGCGCGCGTGTTTGAGCATAACTAAATATATATTGCTGATATGGCTATCATATCTATGCACGGTTAATGTTATTAAAGCGCTATTAGTTGAACTATGGACATATATGATGAGTAAGAAGTAGAATAATTGTCGGTTTTCTCTCACCTTCACGATATCAGAAATGACTATTGGAATGAGGTAGACAGACACGCGCAAGATGTTCATATATGTGATTGAGACAAAGGCCTTATCGGGGCTGAGGTAGTGATCATCTGATGTATAGATGTATGTTAGAAATGAAGCTAGGGACACCTATGAATGAAAATACACATATGATTGCCTATATATCTGCCACTTCTTACATCATCTAATTAATAATAATAATAATAATAATAAAAATAATAATGATAATTTTATTATTCCCATACCAATGTCGGTGCTATAGTCCAGGATAAAATACTGAATGCATTTATCAGAAGGCCTCTTAGCAAAAGAACAAGTTCGTCTTTCCTGATGGCGTCAACTTTCTTCATAAATGACTGTTCCCAGCCATATAGTTTTAAAATCTGTGAACACAAGACAAAGCAGCTTAACATGATAGAGAATACCAGATAAACACGTGCACGATTATAAAAATATGCATAGGCAAAAAACAAAACAGAAAGGAAACCGCAAAATTATTTTCTTTCTGAATAAAACTCCTAGGTAAATATATAGAGGGTTCCATTTTCAGCTATGCCCACCCATTCCCATCAAAAGCCCACCAATTTCTGGAGGCTTTTGAATGAATTGTGACACTTTGAACACTGAGTTCTCAGAATCGCTAATACAAGGTAAGCTGTTGACTTTATTGAATCTAACCTGAATGGACGTTTCCATTTTAGCTATTCCCTGCCCATCTCTAGCTAAGCTCCACCCAGACCTCGCTTGTGATGGGATCGATCGATCTCTGACCTCCCTGACTATACATTTCCAGAAAACTATACAGGTAAACTGCTGAATACTTTGAAACTGATTTGACTGGATACCGGTGCTGCCTATGGCTTGTTTCTGCACGTGGCGCCTTTCAGATGTATTGTGATTCTGCGCAATACACTGGCAGCTAAACAAATTGTATTGATTTTTCAGTGTTGCCTGACCATTTAGAGAAACTATGAAGACATAACACAACTAGTTACAAAACAATTATGCAATTGATCGATTATAATTAACAAACAAGTTGTTCAGACCATCAGTTGGAACAGGCCATACATTTCTGAATTTGCCTATAATTTCTGAAAAGGTTCATCTTAAAAATACATGTCAGGTTGGTCCTTCCAAGGTAGAAGTCATTCCACCACCCTTATCTAGGACAGGTTAGGAGAAAATAGCACCAACGATCTGACTTGATATCCTTGTTTAATACCCTATTAGCCAATTGCATTAGCCGCTCAGTACACATTTCCAAATCTGCGTTAAGGCATCGTGATGATACTGTAGCTCGCCAGGTTATGTCAGGCCATTCCGGTGCGTGTCGCTGATTCGGCGCGTCGCATGTGCACGACGAACGATGACGTTGGTAAGCTCCTGGTCTCGGGGTTACGGATCCCATATGACGCTGACCTGTGGGAAACAAAGACCGGCTCCTAAGGCCGGTGGAACTCAATTGATCCGGTGGGGCCGTGCGACCATCGCCGTTAACATTAAACTGAACGGTGTCAGCCCACGAATTTGTGTCACCGGTATGCCTGTCCATAGCAATTCGAGATCTATGGACTTACACAGATTATGGTGGTGACCAAATCTAATTAAGAAAAGTAATTAAAATACTAATTTAGATATGTCTTAAAACAAACCGCAAAGTTTGTAAGATAACAGTGAGCATTCAATAATACGTAACATAGAGATGTTTAGTCGGTAGCATGCCGGGCTAAACAGAGTTAATAGCACGGACAGCGACCTCAGTGAAAAAGTGGCGGGAGAAAGTGATGTATTTATAAATGTTGCTGTATAGTATTTCCTAAATGCACTGCGGTCATAAGTTTTCTATAAATATCAACAGATGGCTACTCGCCATATACCTAACTAACCAAGTACAGAACAGTGACAGTATGTGATTGGATTAGAACAATGGTAATACAGGTTGAAAGACCTAATACGGTGCGGTTAGTAAAACACCTTACAGTAAACGAGGATAAATATAAACAGTGGTAAAGAAATTATAAATAGCGGTCCTAAGACCGGGACGGTACCTATTAGTCATCGGTACCTTTACAGTAATAACTTATAATAATTAAAGATATAATTAAGGATATCATGTATAGTTACTTGAATACCCAGTAGCCATTCTTATTTACGGGCTACTATGTTACTGAAATTGAGACGTCACTACACCTGTAACGTGAGTCGACACGTTCTCCGAAAGCTAGATATTCCACAAGACACGGTTCTCGCTTGCTGCTCCAGAACGGAAGCGGTACGAACTCAGGATAGTGAAACACAGTATGCGAATTGTCTACCGAATAGATAGTAAGTTCTATATAATAGTACAGTATTGAAGAAATTTCCCATCCGATGATGGTAAGTTATGAAGGTTAATAATAACCCAATAACAGAGAGGGTTATTTAATACAGTGGTAATTATGCATGTACATATTTAAGCTTAAAGGCCTGATTCCATTACAGCGGATTACCGTGTCGGAAACCGCGACGATAAACCGCGTGAGATTGGATTAATGAAATTCTATAGAACTGATTCCACTAGGGCGGCGCTGTGGAAACCACTCAATAGCCACGCTGCGGCTCCGCCAGGCATTACATTTGGAATGCCAAAATAGCAATCTGAGCGGTATTCCGACGCGGTTTTGTATATCATCAACTAATAAAATACCATAATTAGCGATGACATCATGGCTTTGATATAGATGTCAGAAAAAAGGTGATGATATTCTCCGAATATTTTACGTGATTTGATAATATCATGAACCCAATACTTATGTTTTCGCCTTCGTTGTTTTTTGCTGTACAGATACATTACTAATATGTCGGTAAACTCAGAATCTGAGTCGTCAGCCATGTTGATATGAAGGCGCTTGAATTATCAAATGAATGGCATGCAAAAAGCGATTCGGTACAGTTGTACGATTTCCCGCTCTAACGGAAACAATATATCGCGTTCAGACCGCTGCGGATTTCCGCTGCGGTAAATCATGGCGGTTTTGCCGCCGCGGTAATCCGCTGTAGTGGAGTCAGCCCTTAACAGTGTGGGCTGCGTCAAATAGCTCTTGTGGCGCACCGGGCAAAAGTTTACGTGCTGCGGTCAAAACATTAAAACTATCACACACGGCATGCAGTGCGGAGGTTGAATGCCCACTTTTCGGCGTGGCTGGCAGATCCGGTGAGTCATCCACCAAAGAACATCGCTGGTCTACGTTACGTAGAATTACATAGTTGGGCCACAAAGGACCACCGCAATAATATAGCGGAGATTAAAACGGCAGAGACAGAGGCGATGCTTTATACCTGTCCTGGCTGGTCCGGGTAGTCTGTCGTGCTGTGGCCAGCTCCAGACCGTTCGGCCCCCGGCCGAGAATGCTCTCAATTCACCGAAATCATCCCTTTTTATACACTTGGAAACGCCAGAACTGGCGGCTTCAACCACTCAGAATTTGCTGAACCAGCCAATCAGTGCGCTAGAGATCCGTGACGTGCACACAATTATCTAAATATTACGTTAGATATAGATGCGTACTACGACGTAAGAGATCACGTGTACACAAATCACTGATTATCTAGCTATATATACGTGATTACGACGTTATTTCTGAACCGATTCTAAAACGGTTTGTAGATTTAAAAGGCCCGTCGAAAGCTGGTCTTGATCCATACCAGATTCGACTGAAACAAACACTTATAAAGAGTTAAAATGTGCCCACTCGGCACACTAAAAGCGCCACTCGCTCTTGGACGTGCTACACGTGCTCTGTCAATACAGCGCTAGCGCGCACGCGAAATTCCTCCCGTATAGGCTTATACACGCGTATAGCTCTACCCAGGGGGCTTAGGGAACTAATCCTGGACGGACGGCGGGTACCCAGCTTGGCTGGTACGGCTCGTACCCGACCGGTCGATCCGTGCTACAATACGCGGATCTGACAGTCGTCATTTAAACTCAGATGTTAACCCGTTTTGTGTCAACAGCGCATTTAATCGCTCAAAATAATATTTATTTCAATTAATCATTTAATTACTAATACCTTTCAAGGAAATTTTGATTTTTGCAGCCAAAGAGAGTATGTTTGCAAATTTATAACGAAAATTTACAAAAATAGATTTTTGTTATCCTTCAAACGGACATTCATTAAAAGTGTAATGGTCAAGAAAATTCAAAGTTCTGCTTAGCCAGTGTACAATTGCAGACCAAGAGATGCATTACTGGAGTGACTGGCTTGTTAACCGAGCCAGTCATTCCAGTGGTAAATTGTCAATATTATACTTCTCTTAGCCTGCAAATGAATATTTCTCAAGATCGCTGCAGATGTTATTTTTTAGCAACTTGATCATTAAAGGGTAAAGTTGACACAAGATGGCTTAAACCGTCATTCACATTTCATACACCATTCCAACCTTCCATATCTGTAATGGAGTAATCCAGTGTTAGCTATGCCCCGCCCATCCTTAGCTATGCTCCACTCACACTTGTCCGTGTTGGGATCGATTTCGTGGTGATTATTTTGAAACTAATTTGACTGGCTACTGTTGCTGCCTACTCAGTCAAACTAGTTTCAAAATATTCAACAGAAAGTTTATTGAAAAGTAAAGACATACAATTTGTACAGCTTGATGGACTATTAAGTTTTTAAGATGGACTAGAATGAGTGCGTAATTCATGACGTAATTCATTACGCATAAGCCTACATATGACGTTGTTGATTATGACGTCCTATGATTGATTAAGAAAGTGGATTCGTCCATTGGGAGCCCAAACTGTGCAACATTATTTTCTGAACAATATGTGTGTTATATAGCATGGTGCAGTAACTGGCATTACCTCTGTCCTTCGGCGTGGTTCACAAAATTATATATATATTATATATATATGCCGAACTCGCTTATAGATCCTGTTCTATACAATCTCTGATATTTGCTCTGTCTGGTAATGGCATGAACATGAAATACATGTAAATAGATAAGACTCGACAGACATTCTGATTTTCTGACTAAGAACAGGATTTCGTGATTCGGGCCATATGCATAAAAGTTGAGCACTGACGGATGGTCCTCGATTATCTTTCTATGTTCAAAAGAACATTGTGTCCGCCCATCTCAACATGTATTAGTTATTCAGATTAATTAACCATAATATAAAACTTGATCATGGTTTTTGAAAAAGTGTTGAATTTGCTTAGGTGTTGTCCTCTGTTAGTATCACCGTCGTTTGGAATATGTTGCCTGTGCAAAGGTTGGTATATTAAGGTGTATCAATATTTATCTTTATATTAAAACAAATAAATCAACCAGTGGGGAAATAGAATTAGGAACATAAGGCAACATTACAGTTAAACAGTAATTAGCAAAATGTACCACAACATATATTAAATTAACCGATGCGTGTCTGTCGTTGTCCAATTCGATGTATTTTAAAGGTGTGTGGTTTTTCCTTTAGATTCGACGGTTACACATCCAACGACAAAAAGAAATCGATATTGGCTGCGAAATATGGTTTTGTGCAACAATGGATGAATCCACTTTTGGCTATGCCCCGCCCATCTCTAGCTCAGCTCCGTCCACGCGTTGCCCGTTTTGGTATCTCCCAGAATCTCAATTTCCAAATAATTGTACAAGTAATCTGTTGAATATGTTGAAACTAATTTGACTGGGTGTTGTTGTTGACCATGCCCGGTAAACTTAGTTTCAAAATATTTGACAACATGGTTATTAAGTAGTAAAGACATACAATTCGTAGACATAACGGATTATTAAAAGTTCCTGCTGGACCTAGACACGCCATTCACGGCTTATGTTATTTGTGACGGCAACATACCTGTGGCGTATTTGATTTTGTCATATAATTGACTGACAGAGTGATTACATTTATTAACATCTGATGCACCAGCAAAATAGCCAACCAATAAATGTCAAGCTATTTGTATTACTACGGATAACATGACCTTTAATCCCTTGGCATGTTGATTTAAATTGAAAAAGCATTAAATGACATACAAGATAATATAGAGTTTTAGTTGAGGTCCTGATCACGATGAGGAATTATTACTGATGTATACTATTTATATCACCATTCCTACCTTAATCCCATTAAGAATTTCACTAATCAGTTTGACTCGCTTGTCCTTCATCGTCATCTGTGCATCTTGCAAGACCTGCATCTTCTTGAGAACGATAAAGTTAACCGGTATCAGTAGTATGATAACTACCACGCTTGAGAACACTGCTGGGCCAAGCTCACAAACATAAATTCAATATTAATTAATTCAAGTATACAAGTTCTGTCCCGCACCCCATCCCCAACCCACCCAACCCCTAAAACCCTAGGCGGTAGATATGAACAGACTGGACAAACCATATTGTAGCATAAGCCGATGATGGTATCAATAGAAGGATCCAGCTCACAACAATACTACAGATAGACTGTTGCACCTATTAAGAGATCATCCTGGTACTAGCCTGTATGGTTTACACGTCTGTAAACTCGCAGAAATGAAAATTTATGTAAATTTTGAATAACATTATAGCATAGCATGAAGATAGTAAATAAATAGTATAATTAGTATGCCATCACGGCGCGATATTAATGCAGTCTCATTGTCATTAAACGAATCGGTCAATCGCAGCCCTCGAACTCACAGTTATCAAAATACTCTTACTCTCGCAAGGGGAGAGGCAGCAGTAGAGACGGTGTAAACATTCTCCAATTACCAAAGATCGAGCAACGTGTGTGCATATTTTGCATGTTGACATGGTATGACAAAAGTAAAGGGATGAAATGTGATACGTTATGCTCATTGGAATACCAATGCGCGATGTCGTACGGTTATGGTAAGCTACCCAAATTGTCACATAACAATGGATAATCTTATCCTTCACTTAAGTATATAGTATCATATTCAATTACGTCACATATAGGCATACGTCACAATCGTAATTGACTGAGAATATACCGTCATTAAGGTGGAGAATTCTGTCAAGTCTACGAAGTGTATGTCTTTGATGGATTTACCCTTTGATAAACATTCTGCGAGTAAACAGTCTGGGAGTAATACATTTATCAGCTATCAGTGTTGAATATCTTGAAACTAAGTTGACTGAGCGACACAGGCAGCAACAACACAACGTCGAGTTAGCTTTGAAATATTCAACAGCGTACCTGTATAATTACCTTAAAATGAGATTATGAGATGTCAGGGTTCAATGTAAATTAATAGATTCCACCACGTGCACAATTTGGGTGGATCCTAGCTAGAAATGGGTCCCTCTATTCAGCGAATCGCATGTTTCGCCATATCCGGCGTTAGCTGATTCTCTCCGGGCGAGAGGCCACGCTAAGCTTTTTATTAACACACAACTAACCTCGTACATGGAATCTTCACTTGCAGCAATGAATAATGCATTAATAATAATAATTAGAGGCCGAATAAAATAGAGTTTTGTTTTCCTTACAAAGACGTAAAAACTTATGTTGATTGCCAATGTCGTAAAATTAAGATACACCAGTCAGACGGTGACACTTAGGCTTTCAAATTGCCTGTTTGATACCAGACGTACACCATCTAATTATGAAGTCAGCTAACAAGTGCTGCATTTTGATTCACTCACTCATTACATTTGTTAGAAGTAGGCATGTAGTAAATACATTGAGTAGAACTCACCCAACTAAATAAAAAGGTGGTAACATCTTTAAGGCTGAATATTTAAGGCCGAAGAACGATTTTAAATACATATGTCATTAAATGATCATTCAACTATTCGAAGCATTTGAGACATCTTAACGATGGCGCATAAAAGGGCCTGGAGCGAATAAGTGGAAATAAAGGAAGATGAAGGGCATGAAGAAATTTAAACTTAATACAACAGAATCCGCCACGGTATAACAAGGAGAATAAGAAAGAACTATATATGTCATCAGAAATGAGAAAATCACTGCCATGTGACAACTCTGAAAGAAGTAGCTCATCTCCCAGTGCATGCCTTGAGTACACACATATGTAGGTGATTGCGCGGGTCCCATAATGGTACTGATATTAATTTAAGTAATCTTGCTCTTGTGTTATTATTGATTAAGCTTAGTGTGGTGTACAGCCTTTGTCAACCTCAGCCCAGCCAGCCAAATATGAACTTACCTCAAACAAATTGCGAGCCTTTGTTCTATAAATATGGCTTCTCTGTATCCGATATGGATTTACAATTACCGGGCGAATGGTATTCAATGCCAAATTATACAGCTCTTTTGTCCTTCTGAAATAATCTCTGACTCGGCCATTGTGTCTCTTCAGATCGGACACTAGATCCGGGAATGCACCACGACTCTTTCTATTACTTAGTAGTGGATGGACCCAGAATTGTCTTGTATTTGAATGAACAGCTAACAAGATGGTCGGTAGCATTGCCATAGTTTCGTCCAGGTCTTCTTCATCAGCTAGGTTATCGAGGAGCCTAAGTGCTCATGCTACACCAATGGTTCCAAGAGAATGGATGGTCAAATATATAAATACACTTACAATCACCATTAGTCCAGTAAGAAATGACAATGGACCCGGACATTTTAAGTAACAACCAGATCTTTGGCCAGAAATCTTCCATCGTATCTAAATTAAGACCAGAAAAAATCCCCATGAATCCCAATTGGGGGAAATGCTTTTTTTAGCAAAAATTCAAATTGGCCGCCAAAATGGCTGAAAATTATATATTTCTAGATAGTTCAGTTACTATATAAGCTAGAGTGGCGATTAAAACCTCTAAAGTTAATGTTTTGGGGTCAAGGAATTGAATTCTGATATTATTTCTACAGAATAACACATGCTAATTATTGTAATTTATTCAAAATGGCGGAAAAACGTCAAAATGGCCGCCAAAATGGCCGCCAAAATGGCCGCCAAAATGGCCGCCAAAATGGCCGCCAAAATGGCCGAAAATTATACATTTCTAGATAGTTCATTTACCATATAAGCTAGAGTGGCAATTGAAGCCTCTAAAGTTAATGTTTTGGGGTCATGGAATTGAATTCTGATATTATTTTTACAGAATAACACAATGCTTATTATGGTAATTTATTAAAAATGGCGGAAAAACGTCAAAATGGCCCCCAAAATGGCTGAAAATTGGACATTTCTAGATTGTTCAGTTACCATATAAGCTAGAGTGGCGATTGAAGCCTCTAAAGTTAATGTTTTGGGGTCAAGGAATTGAATTCTGATATTATTTTTACAGAATAACACATGCTTATTATGGTAATTTATTCATCATAATTCACCTGTCAGGATGGCAGATATAACTAAAATTATGCATGGTGTATAGAGTCAGCAATTACGGCTGGCTCCACCAAGTAATATTCTGCTAAAGTTCAATGTGGGAATTTATACATTGCCCCTCGCATTTGCAGTGTATGCTGCATGGACTTCCTCTCTTGGCACAAGTACAAGATACACAACGCTCGCTCTTACAGGAGCATCTGATCTCTATCAATATATCTGCTGGTGCTGCTGCTTTATCAGTGATTACAGGCACTACGGCATCACCTTCAATCCTGTATCCGAACTCTTCCTTTTGGAGAATCGTTTGAAGATGACGCCATGTGCTTACTTGGTGATGTACACGTAGCGAGTGATAGTACATAGCTCTGCTAGTAGGTGTTATTCTCTCAAAAGGTACATATTTGGATGATACCACATTTAAATAGCGCAGTTCATCGAGACCTTCAGCATTGGTTCCCCCTATGTACAAATTCTTTGCAAAATTTTCTCCTACCTTTAGAAGCACTTCTTTAGGTGTTTCTGTGTCACCAAAGACCAGCGCATCTGTGCGTAACTGCTGTGATGACTGGAGCAATTTCATGAGCTTCAGTTTCACCACGCCATACATTCCAGATGTTGTATCACAGCCTGACATAGCATGAGCAAATGGCAAACACATACACATCTCTCTCCCTAACACCTCCTTTGCAACTTTAATGGCAATGGTATGTTGTCTGATCTGCATATAAACATGTTTCCCAAAATTTGTGTGGTGGATCAACATTATCAGAATGTCTGTATGATCAGCAACAACAACAACATTTTCATATGTTTTTGCCAATTCCATTGCCTTCTTAACTATGCAGACATCAGCATCACCCTCTTCACCAGCATGCTCTACATGGATGCCTGCCTTCTGAAGGTGCTGAGACAATAATTTGATCAAACACTGCTTGTTCTTTTTGTTTCCAAGAAATGCCTTCTTGTCTCCAGGTATTGGTGTTTTCATCCCCACAACAACATCTGGGAACAGTTTCTCCTTTCGCCGTCGCTTTTGTTCCTGATCTTTTGTTGTTGCCACTTCATAGCTGTCAAACTCTACCCAAAGAGGAAGACCATATGAAGAATGGGAGACAACAGAGGACACATATGCATCACAAACATCCTCCATAGTGCCAGTCTTGGCCCAAACCAGTTTGTGCAAAAGAACACATCCATCAAGCACATTAGCTGCTGGTCCAACTGTCTCTGATGTGATTTCTGTATCCATCTCAAGTATACATTTAGCCATATCCGCCGTATTAGCTTTCCTCATACTCCCGTCATCTTTGAACAGTGCAGGCGATACAGTTGCAAGTCCATGTGAAAGCACACTTTTGTCAGGAGGGCAACCATTGACATATGACATGGACACAAATCGATGGTGCAGGTCCTGTGATGACATTCGGACTTCATCACCAGATATTTTGAGGGGCTTTCGCATGGCAGCAAATGTTTTAGCTTGTTCTACCCTCTTAAACTTTACATCGCCAAATTTCCGTTCATTCAGTTTTTCTTGGATTGTGGTCCCAATTTGTAGGGCATTATCTACATTGACGCACTCATCAGCTACTACTCCAGTTGCTATGTTCTTGAGCTCACTATCTTGACCAGATCTGAATGGGTTGTTCCTTAAAAGGAAGTGCTTGAAGGTATCCACGTCTTCCGAATCCTTTATAATGTTTCCTGGATGCATCCCTTTATGTTATTCTGACCAGGACCCAGTAAACTTACTGGTAAGGCAACGAAGATCATCAGTGTACATAGCAACAACATGTGCAGTGGGTAACCAAATGTTTCTTGCAGAGTCTTTGTGGGTAATATTGATGAGTCCACCTACAGTCTTCCCTAATCTCATCAGTGATTGTTCTATGGTCATATCTGACCATGTTCCACTCCAGAATCGGGGTTTCTTCCTTCTTATCGCGAATTCGCCATTTTGTATTGGTTCTTCCAAACATTCACATAAATTCTGACAACCTTGAAGATACAACCGGCAACATTTTTCATAGTTGTTGTGACCTGCAGCTGCTAGGAAAGGTAACATTCTCTCTATAGCAAAAAGATGTAACTTCCAGCAACCCGTTCTTTCAGCTATAATGAAAACCATTGTAATTTCAACCATGCCCATAAACATTTGCAATAGCTTTGCCGTTCGGTTGGATTCGTGAGATTCTTTTTTTCTAATCTAATCAGATCTTTATTTGCAGTTATTTCATCCAAGCAGATTTCACCAGCTACTACGGAGCTGTAGAATGTTTTCAAATGTGACCAAATGTTATCACTTTCCACAGGTTCCTCATTAACAGTATATTTATCTTCACAACCACTACCTGGCATAGGAGTTGTTTGGAAATTGCTTTCACCATTCTGATTTTTATCTGACATATTAATCATCATCATTGTCAATCATGCCCATACACTCTGATGCTTCATTATCAGTGTCCATACGGCAGTCTACATCTACATTCTGAACACCACTGCTCGATTGTTATGTTAGTTCTTCAGACAAGTCAGTGTCCACAGCATCGCTAACTTCAGGCTCAAACAATAATAGATGAAGTGCTGCATTTGTTAAAAGGCATGCTTTTAGCATCTTAGTATAAGATTTTCCCTCCATCATTTTAGGTAAGGAGCGTTTGGCATACACTGTACCCCACAACTCTTCAATACCACTGTCCTCCATTAGTTTACACCCTGCACCAAGGAAAGACATAAGTAAATGGAATCCTCCCAGCTGCAAGAACATGTTCTTAGATTCATTCTGATTGTCTTGCTTGATTTTGCAAGCACTCAAATACAATGGTTGGTCAAAGTAAGTGTTGCACAGCACATTCCGACTTTCATGGCCTGCTGTTTTACATATACCATTGTACTATAAACAGCTTCATCTGTTGAAGGGTTCACAGGTACCATAGGGTTGAACAACACATTTGTGCAGCAGTAATCTCCTTTACTTATGTCGGACATGAACCCCTGCCAGGTTGGTAGACTCGGTGAAAGCCTACTCGATAACAGCCACAGGGTATCCATTATTTGACATTTACGTGTGGAAATGTCTGTAGTGCTAAGAGTTCCTATCTTAACATCAGACATGCATGATTTCAAAGGACGCTTGTACTATTTGATGATTGAACTGAAGTTCCCATCTTGCATTATATCTGCTGAAGAAGGATTCTGTCTAACAACTGATTCTGGTGTACGCTCACATGAAGTCTCAGTTTGACATGCAATTATACCCATTACATGTGTGGTATCATGCCCTAATTTGGTATCTTCATTATTGTCAAAGTTGTCAGCTACCCACTGACAGAAACCGCCCCCTTTGCTGACATCAACTAGACCGGATATTAATGAATCCACTCGCTTTCCAACAGCTGCACTCTTTTCAAACTGCAGAATCTGAGTATACGATATACATAGACCTAAGGATGACAGAACATCAATGAGCACCCTTGATCGTGTTGTCTGCTTGATAAAGAGGCCAACTGATAACATAAGAGGTGATATGTATGATTGTTGGCCTATTGCCTGCATGAGAATGTGGCACAATGAAGTCATCATAAGTTGCTTCTTCATGTTGGCTGATTCACTTCTGCATTCTGAGAAAAGGTTAGCAACAAGGGTGTGGAGTGAGTCTGGAATGGAATTATCTAATTCACTCAATTCAAATTCTGATGGACTTGGATAAGTGTCATTATCATGTTCTATATTCAAGATATCTTCTCTAATTTTTGCGCCTATCAGTTTTGTCTGTTTTAGGGTTTCTTCACTGTCTCCTAAGTTGTCTGCATCAATATATGACTGGTGTAAAATGATATCTGCAGCAGCTCTGAATGTAAGTATGTTAATTTTCCCTTCATTTTGTGCAACGCATACACATTCACCAAACTGCTTCACAAGGCGACGTTTCAGATGCTTCTCTGTGTGTGGCGGAACACCTTCTGGCAAGTATGTTGCGAGCTGATCTCTCAGATCCTGAAGGGAGAATTGACCCTGCATTTGCTCTGTTTGTTGTAACCGGTTACACAACTTGTTGAAAGCACAATCATTAATTGTTTCAAGGTTTCTAGAATTGCCACATGTTATGTCAACACAATTCTCGCACCCTGGAACACCTTTTCCTAGCATAAATAATGTCATACGAGTTCGGTGATAATGATCCTCTACTGCACGGAGATCTCCCACAAAATGTATTCGTGCTTTTACATTTACTGCTAGATTGTCGTGGCTATTGTCACATTTTTTCATTAGTGACTCTTGGAAGAGACTTCTTTTTTCTTTGCTTGATACAATCGCCACACTAGATATCTGAGATGCTCGGTCTGGATGGCACTTGACATCATCAAAGTCAAGTTCCTTTGTACATATTAAGCAATGTGTTGGATAATCAAAAGGCCTGCTTTTCGTTTTCAAACGTAGTGTAACACCAGAACAATCTGGATCACTGGAAGTTCTCTTTGGTTGTTTTCCTTTTGAATAATTTTCATAGTGTGGTGCTGGCGGTATCCCGCAATTCCGCGGTTCGTGTTTCGCGGCTGCCGGGCTGGCTGATTACCGCCATTTCTACGGACGCCCGGCAGTCGTACCTTTGAACTTGAACCGTGCACATCTGCCGCTGGTTCCACTGGCCGATTCGAGACCTCTGTGGGGTGAGTAACCTTTTATACGTAGAAAAGTTACTACAAATGGTGTCAGGAGTACTTTGGGCCCTAAATTAAAAATTGTTATTAGTTATTTCTAAATTCTACTCACGATTTTGCTGTTAAAAAGATAGAATTCTCGGAAATATAAAGACTACTCTAGTCCTGCCTGAACGTCCATTTTACAGACTCTGGCCGCCATTTTGATTATTTGATAGTTATTTTTGTAGGATTTAACAATCACAGATGATAGGTGAGTTATAGTTAAATATATATTATTTATTTATACTATAGCATGCACATGTCGGGTATATAGCTTAATATACCTTACATACATACGTCATATACGTCAGAATTAGCAAGATAAACAACATCATCAACATGATAGGCATGCTCATGCAAACTCTTTTTTCTGGCGCTTCTGAGCCATTTTAAGGTTATCCTGTGCTATCTCATGAGTTTCATGCAACGTTTTCTGTAACTGTTGGACGAAGTCACTGGCATCTGAAGGGGCATTCTCTGTAGTCGCAGACACAGGGCATTTGCACATTATGTCAATAGGCTGTAGTACTTCTCGACCAAGCATCATCATGTTGGGAGTATACCCCGTCTGTCGGCTTACAGTAGATCGTATAGCTCCAGCGATGAAAGGAATACACTTGTCCCAATCTTTCTGTCTGTCATGCTCTTGCAGGTAACACCGTATACACTGCAAGACAGTACGGTTTATACGTTCAATCTGTCCATTCGAACATGGTCTATAAGCTGTGGTGTGTGTTTTTGAAATCTCCAGTAGATGGCACAGTTCCTTAAATAGATTGCTCTCAAAGTTACGACCCTGGTCGGTGTGCAAGAAATATGAACAGCCAAATGTGGTGACAAAACGCTCCATATACGTTTTGGCTACCAATTCTGCCCCTTGTTCAGGGAGCGCATAGCACTCAACCCATTTAGTGAACTGATCTATGATCATCAACACGTATCTATTTCCCAGTGTAGATGTGATAAAGGGGCCCAAAATGTCCATATGTACCCGTTCCAAGGGAAAACCGGCATGGAACTCGCCCAGAGCAGCACTAGGTCGGATGGAAGCTTTTTTGCTACAGCTACAAATCCGACAGGATTTCACATACGCCACCACATCACGAGAGTATCCGTGCCAGAAATACTTAGCATTCACTCTCTCTAATGTCTTCTGCTCACCCATGTGACTGGCAAGCTTGGAATCATGACAATATTCCAAAACCAGCTTCTGGAGAGACTTTGGGACTACCAGCAGATTCCGTGTGGTATTTGCTTCTACCCAGAGATAGTGCAACATGCTATCGACAAAAATCAATTGATCACAACGAGCCCACCAAAACTTGACAGCTGGACTAGCTAAATATAGCTCCGCGTCAGAAGGTGTGTGTGACTGCTCAATCCATGATACAACTGTCTTCAGATCAGGATCCTCCAACTGATGCTCCCTTAGATCTTCCGAAGAGAATGCGTCTAACCAGTTTGACCTTCCGATAACCTGGTCTGTTTGGGGGACACCATTCAGCAGTCCATCTGGATCGTCGCTGTCTGTGTCGCTGTCTGATAGGTCATTATTACTCAGTTGAAGGGCCCTTATGGTTTGAAAAGCCAAAGGAATTACATCATCAACATCTTGTTCAAATTGAGACCATTGCTGCTGAAGCTTGGTACAATATTTGCACCCACCACATGGTAACGAACTAAGAGATTGGCCAGCTTTATAACAGTGGCAAGGTGAAGAATCACTTGGAACTCGTGATAGACCATCATCATTAGAGTGCTGTTTACCGGGCCTGTACTGCATCGTCATATTATATTGGGACAGTTCTTCTAGCCATCTAGCTAGTTGTCCTTCGATGTGCTTGAAACTGAGCAGCCACGTGAGACTGTGATGGTCAGTCCGCACAATAAATGACCGTCCTAGCAAGTACATACGGTACTGTCTAGTAAATGCTACCACGGCTAGCAACTCTTTGCGTGTAACACAATATTTACGCTGAGCCGGTGTCAACGTTCGGCTCGCAAAACCAATAAGCACCTCTTTCCCATTCTGAATGTGGGATAACTCTGCACCAATAGCCGCCTCGGAAGCATCAGTATCCAGTATGAAGGTACCATCCGGTGTCGGATAACCTAACACTGCAGGGATGGCCATAGCACCCTGAAGTGTTTCGAAAGCTACCTGATGCTCTGGAGTCCAGTCATACTCTACTTTGGAACTGGTAAGTGCAGAGAGAGGAGCAGAAATACCAGCAAAACCCTGTATGTGCTCTCGGTGGTAATTCATGAACCCTAGGAAAGATTCCAGCTCTTTCCTGGTCTTTGGAACAGGCCAATTAGCGACGCTTTCCATATTGTTTGGCTTAACAGCGATTCCCTTATCACTCACCAACTTACCTAAGAAACAGAGTTCTTTACGGAACAAATTACACATCTTAGGTTTTAATTTAACGTTGTGCAACAGGAATCGGGAAAGGACAGCTTTCAAGTTGGTCATATGACTGTCAAAGTCAGCCCCTGTCACTACCACGTCATCTAAATACGCAAGACACTCGCACCAGTTAAGACCTTGCAACACCAGCTGAACAACCCTCTGAAAGGTAGCCAGGCTGTTGCACGTACCAAATGGCATCCGGAAAAATTCAAAGAGCCCATATCTTGTGATAAATGCGAGCTTGTGGCGGTCCTCTGGGTCAACCTCGACCTGCCAATACCCAGCTACCATATCAAGTGTGCTGATGAACTTAGCACCAACAAGTGCCTCCAGACATGTCTCAATGTTTGGTAGGGGGTAAAGGTCTTTGCGAGTTATACTGTTCAGAGCTCGAAAATCGACACAGTACCTCACGGTACCGTCTTTCTTCCGAACTAATACCGGGGCTGACGACCACTCAAATTTTGACGGAACTATGATACCTTTCTCTAACATTTCCGCAAGGTGTTTCTCTTCCTCATTCTCAAAACCAAGAGGAGTTCGTCTAAGTTTAGAACGAACAGGTTGTGCATTACCTGTGTCAACCTTATGTCTTATCCCCTTGAACAAACCCAAATCAAGATCATCTTTGGCAAATGCATCCTGATACTCGATTAACATGGATTTAACTTGCGAAGACTGCGTCTCCGATAAACCCGATGTCGACCTCTCATACAGCTCCTGGAAGAACACAGGGATGTCCACCTCAGTGGCTGTAGAAGTCTGTAAACCGTCTATCATGCTGGTGATGTAGTTTATCTTGCTAATTCTGCAACTAAAATAGGCCAGTCCAGTAAACTACAACCTCCTTGGACCGGTCCATTTATTATTTATAAAAAGTTGTCAGAAGCACTGTTTGGTATCAAAAACCAACGCCGGGAACTAGTTGTTCACCTTGATAAATTAAAGCTGTGCAGAGATCGTGATTTACCTCTCTGGATATTGCGAATGAGACGTGCTATAAGCTCTGAAGATCATGGCGATGATAATGACTTATTATCCCCCGAAAATGGCCTTAGGTTATCTGATGATAACCGTGCTTCCATTTTTGAAGAGGATTCGGATGAAACCAT
Organism: Chaetoderma sp. LZ-2023a; assembly: GCA_034401795.1. Taxonomy (NCBI): domain Eukaryota; kingdom Metazoa; phylum Mollusca; class Caudofoveata; order Chaetodermatida; family Chaetodermatidae; genus Chaetoderma; species Chaetoderma sp. LZ-2023a. The sequence continues at coordinate 44,965,494 of CM067360.1, read as the reverse complement.
TCCATAAGGTATTGATCCATCCTCATCAATTCTGCATAATGATCTAGATGCTGTTTTGACAGATAACCTGGATATCGACTCTGTTTTACCCGTCCCACAAACACAGCATCACTCTCCTAGGCGCATGAGGTGTCAGGTCCGAGGAGAAACGCATAACACTTCCCCTAGGCGCATGAGGTGTCAGGTCCGAGGGGAACCGCATCACACTTTTTCCCCTAGGCGCATGAGGTGTCAGGTCCGAGGGGAAATGCATCACACATCTCCTAGAGATGACCAACTCCAAACTCACACCATTCAGAGTCGAACAGGAAGGCAGTGCCGTCTTCCTAACAGGTTCCTAGAGTATGAAATGTATTAGAATGATCTTTAAGCATTCGTGAATTAGACTATGTAAGTCTTCATAGACCCTACTTGTCCACCTGAATAAACGTTCCTCTGGTTTCGTCTTATTACTGATTCATTTGGTCATGGTATTGTTGCGGACTGCAGTTAGCTTTTCGGTCGTGGTACAGTACTACAATAGTAATGTGATAATGTACAATGGTAACAGTAATTCAACATTAAAAGAATTACTGTAATCCAGATGATATGAAATTATGACTTCAAATTTTAACATTCTGCATGACACTGAAGACATTCAACTTGTCCGGAAAACAGTTATAATCATTGGCTTATGTTCCGTTTCCATCTTAGTTTTAGTTTCAGCAACCGCAAAATCGTGATGTTCTATTCTTTGTAAGTTTTTGGGAAACTAAATTAGTTGGACACATAAGCACATAGTGGCTTTTTCCAGCAATAATACTCCTTGAGATACCAAAAAACCAAATGACGCGTGAATAATTGCGCGTAGTAATGCGTGGTTATATTTACACATTTCTTGATCACACATTACAGATATGCGTTGTCAAATGATGTGTACATTGTTACACATTAATCATACGCATTGTATTGTTACCTGTATTTATTGTCTGTCATGACGTGTGGTCATAATAATGCGCTCTGTTTATGTGTATATGGATTAACTCCATGTACACGCTTTTATAAGTCTATGCATCATGTGTTATGATGCAAACTCATTTATGTATAGTGAAATCCTGTATAGGTTCGCTATTTAATGCCAGTTCTACATTTGTCAGCTCAGATATTTTATAGGGTAGCTCAAACATAGTATATGTAGTTTTATTAGGTCAGCACAGATATATTATAGGATAGCCCAGGTATATTAATTCTACATAGGCCAGTTTAGATATTTTATATTAGGCCACCAAATTATATATTGCCATACCTAGGTATTTCATTTATTAAACGTTTAGCACTTACATGTTAAAATGATGCAATGATGCATTATTACTCTATAATGCATAACTCTTGCATATTTATAATGTGCATTACTCTATAATGCAGAAGTCTTGCATATGACAGCATATTTATAATATGCATTTAGCAAAGACTGCATAAATCGTACAGATGCATTTCTTGCGCTTACCATTTCATAATGCACGAAGTAATTGGCGCGTTAGTCATAGCGCACATTCATATGTGTCTTTCTACTGCTGTATTATCCGTTCAGTTTAGCTTCATTCAGATATCTTTATTGTGATAGGGATAGTGGTTTTCCGGATTTCCTAAATTTGTGAATTCAGATCCGATTCAATGATATAAGAGGTATATCCTAAATGTTAAGGTTAAAAATATTCACTAAATTAAAAAATTTGTAATATTCATAAGTTTTCCTCGAATCTCACACAAGTTAATTTCAGATAACACTCCAACTAAATTCATGTGAGATTATTTTTATTACTTCTTTATCAATTCGGCAATTCCGTCAATTCTGTCAGTTTTCTGCTGTGGTGGAAAACCACTGTCCTTAATTTTAGTTAGGATGCTATGCTATTTTAGAATCTGTGACGATGGCCTTCGTCCGGCAGCGGGTGATCTATCCATCTGTTTTATTATTAACAGCTTCCTTCTATATGGATCGACACCTATTTTTTTAATTGGTAAAGTCTGATTCTACCTTTAGCAGTTGAGCGTCAATGCCTGTGTGTTTTTTATTGAGACCAGTAGATCAGCCTAACCATTTTAACTCGGAAGTTCAGGAAAGTACTCTTGACATGTCTGATAAGAGTAACGCAATATTTTGAAAATTAGTTAGAAATTGAGCTGTTTAATGCATCATCAAGTTGCAGGTAAATTATTATTACTAACTTAGTTTGCCTATTATATGTAATTGACCAGTGGACAGAGTATTATTGATAGGGTTAACTCCGTAGATTTTTAGATAAGATTTTTAATTAAATAGCCAGTTTTTATAAACGGGGGAGAGTGTGGTGCTGGCGGTATCCCGCAATTCCGCGGTTCGTGTTTCGCGGCTGCCGGGCTGGCTGATTCCCGCCGTTTCTACGGACGCCCGGCAGTCGTACCTTGGAACTTGAACCGTGCACTTCTGGCGCTGGTTCCACTGGCCGATTCGAGACCTCTTTTGGGTGAGTAACCTTTTATACGTAGCTAAGTTACTACAATAGCAATTTTCATGAACATAGTTCTTCTCAGTGGAAGATGTTTTCAAATGTATGTCATCACCTCGTTTCAATGAACTTTATTTAGGGTTTGTGCCCCTTTAGCACCAAGTTCTCTGCCATTGACATGTATTTGTACATCTACATCACAAAAGATACAGGGCGTGTTCAGCCCGGACATCGCTGTTTAGCCCGCACAAGCTTCACATTCAAATTAGCAAGCCAAAACGGGTGAATAGAAAATAACACACAGGCTATAAGATCAACAATGTGAGAATGAAAAGAAATCAAAGGGCATACAGTGTAAATCGTGAAAGTGGAGAAAGTAAGAGCATGAAAAAAGAACAAGTGCAATCTGTGCTTGATCCGAGCAAAATCCGAGTTTTACTTCATCTCGCAACGAGAAAGCACGGACAATAATACCAAAATATATCAAACATGCAATATAAACACGAGGGAAAGGAAAGGGATATTAAATCAGGCGCAACCTGGGGTTCATATGGCATGTATTCAACTTTTACTATGTCTAACAAGCAGATGACAAACAAATTCAACTGTATAAAATATGTGGTTTATATAATTTACTTAAATTGCCGATTTCTAAAATTACCACGGAACCTATATTTCTCAAACGATATGTATTTAACAATATGCTAAATAGGGTGCAGAAAGTTATCCACTGTGACCTTGGCATTTGGCCGTTTGTCTCAAAATTTTGGAGACATGAATATGACTATGTGTAGAACAATCAAGCAATGATTCATCGAGGTATTCCCAGTGATCGGTGAGTAAGCACATTTTGAATAATGCTGCCGAAAATGCTTCAAAAACAGATTTTAGGTCACTGTGATCTTGACCTTTGACCTTTTCACGTAAACTTTGGCACATATGTTCGGAACCTAACTTGTAACCTCCCCACCCATTTTTGTTTTAGATACTAACAGTAGCACCAGAGTTATTAAAAGAATAGCTTATGAACCAACAAAAATCTGTTTTTAGAGGTCACCTCTTTGACCTTGAAATAACCTACTTTTCCCATGTGGGAATCGTGGGGGAATTTTTTATGCAGACACTATGGTATATATATAGGCAACTTTGAAACATGAATTTGCTTGTTACTTAAAATGTCCGGGTTCGACCAAAATCATGTCAATTCTTACTGGACTACATACCTTATTTTGACGAATGATTCTCACATATATGTCAACGCGAATCATGTGACCATGATATGCGGTGCGTCGGACTACACGTTGTATTTTGCGTCAACGCGTACGTCGACGCAGCGCACATCGTGTAATCCGTGCCTATTAGCAAACGCATTATGCAGACATCTTCGCACATATGGCATTCTCGGACATATGGAATTCCGCATCAATACTGAATGTAATATGGCGATACCAGCGAATGTTACTTAATTCTATTACTGTTACAATTATTCTGCCAATCACATGACCAACGGGAGGTGTTCACTGTAAGATTAACCATTGGCCCAAACGTTAAGCCGGATGCAATTGGAATACACTTACCTTTGTATAGATAAGAGCAATTATCAGTACTAGCTGAATTGGTGTGATAAAAATAGCCCAATTAAGAATGCATAGATCAAGTAGCTTTTTAGAATCTACGGCCATCAAGTTTACGATTTCTCCAATGGTGGTTTCTTTCCGCGAGGATGGCGTCATAGTCAAAGCCTGAAGGACACACAAAAGATAATCAAGGGTATGATGTGTAATGTGTGCCCCCGTATGACAGGCGCAGACTTGCGTAAACACGCATATATGTATGTTATATGTATGTGCGTGCAAAGCATAATTGCGTGTGCGTGCGTGCGTACGTACACACGTGCGTGCGTATGTGCGTGCGTGTGTTATTTGCTTGAATTCCGTCAAACAAATGATTTTGGATGAGATACCCGGACGGATGGACACACGGACGGTTGGAGATCTCAATATCCCCGCGGTTTTATTTCAAAACGTGTGGTGGATAATACTCTTATAATAGCTGATGGCGTTAGGATAATCACGAAACTTGCCATATAATGAGATCTCAGTAACATTGATTACACATATTAACGCTTTGATTCCGTTGAACTCTAAATTCCAAAATAATTATTTGACAAAATATTTATTAAATGGATGAATCCGATCTGCCGTTCACGTATATGACGTGGAAATCAATTACGTCCACATGTACGCTGTCGTCACAATCAGAATGCTTAATGAATGGCGTAACTAGGTCGGTTATGAAAATTAAAAGTCCATCAAATGTACGAATTGTCTCTACTATTTTAATAAAGAGTATGGTGAATATTGTGAGACTAATTTGACTAGCCGATGTTGCTGCCTACAGCAAACAATAATAGCACCCAGTTGATTCAGTTAAAGAAAACTGCAAGAGATTACCTGTCCAGTGACCTTGAATTTGGGAATTTGGGACTTCAGGATGCAAGCTATATAAATCGATCATAACGCGCTCAATGCATGAGCCGGAAATTGGCTGGGCAAAGCTAGAAACGGGTCCAGCAATTGTTAATGAGTTTTTTAATTCGGCCTCTTGCGTTTAAAGGGGGACGTTGTTATATTTACCCCCATTGAACTATGATGGCACAGTATTAAGACAATCATACAGATTGCATTTTCTCAAACCTGCTGTTGCCAAATGATCAGTCTAGTTTAATTATTTTATCTTTTCACAGCTCAATTTCTGTAAGTTGCAAATTAGATTTTTAAACATCATTTGATAGTTCCCTTTTCTATGTCTTTAACTTACCTTTCTGTAAACAAGGGCGATGACAGAAGCTCTTACACGCATACCCAACCGGTAGCCTCTTATATATGCTTGGGCCAGGGACAAGGACTGAGCAATGCCGAGCAGAGGCATACAGATAGCGTAGAAATACCCTTTCCACTCAGGCTCACTCGGGGTTTCAGTGAATGTGATCATTAAGCTGGCAATATAATGCACGATATACATAGAGAGCTTACGACAATGATAAATAAGCATTATATAGACCTGAAATCTATCGTTGCGAAGATAAAAATCGCTAGCCCACACGAATCGTAATTGAGAGATACGATCTGACACTCAAGTATAAGATGCCATAATCAATTACGTCACGCAAGTCCTTCAAGGGAACTACTCGTATCCATTTGATGAATTCACAATTTAATAAACATTTTCTTGAAAATTATGAAACTAATCTTGCATGAAGTTGTGGCTGCCAGTATATTCAACAGCTTATCTGCATAGTTGGCTTAAGGAGTGGGCGGAGTTTAGCTAGATATGTATTCCTCTATTCTCGTTATCTAAATAGGCCATCCCATCAGGGTATCAACATGCATTTGGGAAGAATCAACGACTCTCACGGCTACGATGGGTAGCTGGTACATCCGCGACTGTCTTTTAGTTCTTGCTAGTTATAGCTCTACAGCCTTACGTAATGGTTCTCTGCAGGACAGGTCAAGGCTGTAATCCACTTCGTGGCTGAAGCCAAAACAGAGTTCACTCACGTACATACTTATCCGACACTACAACAAATGAATGATGACGGTGCACTCATTAGGCTACTTAGAAGCCGATGAAGTGCAGAATATTTGGTGGCTTCCTCTACAGCTCTACTGACATTGGAACTCGCTGTGTAACAGGAAATCTCGTCTTCCACTCCTATTAAAATTCCCCATGTAATTCAAGATGCAACTATATGATGCTCCATGTCTTTCCATAATGCTATACAATGGACCTTTCCACTGTATCCATCCACGATATGACGTCATAATCAACTACGTGACGTGTAGAATGACATCACAATCAATGATGGCATTATGACGTAATGAATGGCGTACGTCACGAACGCATATAATTGAAGACAGACTATCTGTTGTTGTACGAATTATATGTCTTTATTATTTGATAAATATAGGCAGCATCAGCACCCAGTCAAATTAGTTACAAAATATTCAACAACTTGCCTGTATAGTTTTCAGGAAATTGGTGGTCACGGCATTCTGGGATCGATCAATCCCAACACGGCGAAGTGTGGGTGGAGGTTAGTTAGAGGTTGGTGCGGCATAGCTAAAACTGGAACGGTCTATTACAACAACAGCTCCAAAACTCAAATTTAAGGCATATCACCGCAAAGTCTGCGAGAGATTATGATTTATGGTCTATGTTCAGACAAGTTCTTCGAATGACGCCTGCTTAGAAAGCACTAGAATTTGCCGTATCATGTAACAAAGGTCGTCGTCGTCGTCCTCGTCGTCCTCGTCGTCGTCGTCGTCGTCATCGTCGTCAATAACAACAACGGTTCACTATGTGACTCATTCGGTACTTATAACGTTATTCGCAACGGTTCCTTCTCGTTAATCTTTAAAAAAAAAAAATAGGCAAGGCGAAACGGTAGTGGTACGGGTAGGTGAAGTCTACGGGAGTGTACATTAGGAACTAATATCTCATTAGTTTTACATCAACACGGAGCCCCCCCCCCCCCTTCCAGCCATCTCCTTGTCGTACCGAGGCGATCGTCTCTCTCTCTCTCTCTCTCTCTCTCTCTCTCTCTCTCTCTCTCTCTCTCTCTCTCTCTCTCCAAAATAAGGGGCTTCAAACCAAGATCGATTATGGTAGTTTACCTAGTTGAACCTGCAATCCCAGTATCGTACATTTACAGACATGGCACAACGGCTGGGGAATGATTTGAAATCAATTTACGTGGAAGCTGGTGCTGCTTTAGGCACAAGTTTCCAGCCAAATTAGTTTCAAAATATTCCACATAATTCTGACGCAGCAGCTGCAGCAGCTGCAGCGGCAACAGCAGCAGCAGCAGCAGCAGCAGCAGTAGCAGTAGCAGCTGAATCAATTGGTCATGGGTCCCAAGTTGGCTTACTCCGCCTCCGGCATAAGCAGAAGTGCGAGCCAGGCTCATGCCAATCATCGGCCAAAGAGAACGCCCGGCAAACCGAGACTCGCCGCCAAGAACAACCAGTAGTATACAAACAAACTGCGTTTCACTGCACCACCAACGAGATAGCTTGGCAAATATGGTTGAAACTGTGTTGCTATCTTTGCCTGCATAAACACATACATCCATCTGTCTCTTTTATACAATATGGGAATATCTGTAAAAAAGAAAGTCTATTTTGACAGTATACTGTAACTTCATAGGTTTTGACACGCTGGCCAAACATAGAACAGTTACGGAAAATATACCGACAAGACAGATAATAAAGGAACTATCGGTACAGACATTTTCTGAGCCGACTTTGATGCCATGATCCACTCCTTGATACGTACTCCTCGCCGGCCTTGAAGAACATTTGTAACATGACAATATACAATTAAAAGCTGGGAAGTATGAACACAGATGTGATTTAAACTGTTTTACGTGTGTATTACTCTTGTAACTTACTCAAGTATTAGAGGAAATCCAAGGACTAATAGGTCACAACATAATTTCCATGCATTTATAACCAAGATCTGTCTCCAAAACGTCTGTATAATAGCTTTAAATAGTGAGAGATGCGTACATGTGGTTTGTTGTACTTCATTTTCAGTACTCTCAGGTAGTAGGCCGCTCAGAAGTGGCGTTTTTTCTGTCACAGTGTTTTGCGGTAGTCCCGTATCTAGTTTATTGGCTGCCATATATCTGGGAATTAGCGTCAACTTTGATTTCAGAATACGACCATTTCTTGAGCTGCATTTAATAATAATAATAATAATAATAATAATAATACAGGTAATATAACGGGCAATAAACTAAAATCAGACCACTATAGCTAGATGGGACACGTGGCTCCATCATGGACATAACCACATTTCGTATTATATGGCAGCGAATGATAACGTGCATGTGTCTATATGAATCGAAGGAAGGGCAACGAATAGAGGTATCTATTTCTAGCTGTAGCCCATACCAGTTTAGCCATGATCCGTTCACTTTCGAATTGATTATAGCACGGCAGCTTGACTTCCCAGAATATCAATTACAAGGTAAACTGTTGAACAATTTGCTTTGATTAGGAACGGTTGTTGTTCTAGTCAAGTTAGTTTTGTTTAAATCTGTCAAAAGACGTTTACTATGTTGTAAATTCCCAAAATACATCCAGTTCAGAGCATTACTGTCATACGTTTTTCCCTTATGTAACGAACCTGCGTCATTTGATTGTGACGTCAGCTAACAAGTTCTGTGTTTTTATTATAGCGATAGATACTTGAGTGACAAACCAGATACATCCATATATACATGAACTGACCTGACTAGTTTATGTATTTCTTTCATCCAATTCCCATTGATCTGTGAGAAAAGCGTAGAGCACTTGTCACCAGGATTCAGGTTGTACATGTCCTCCTCGACTAGAGGGCGCTTGTATCCTAGAAACATTAACCTGTTAAAAGCGGCAAAAGGACAGTCAGGCATGTGACATAGATTGTATCGGCGTGTGGTCCTAAGACGCAGACATAAATAATGGAAGCATTATATTGTGTGTGATAATTTCGTGAAGTTCGTCTCTTCAATCTTATTTGGTAACATACAAATCATACACAATCGGTGTATACGCAACCATCTATGTATTTCTATAGCAGCGAGCTTATGGTTTACGGTTCTAAAAGTACACAGAATAATCGCCACGCTTCAAGATAAGATTTTCAAATAATCTTCAAATTTAAACTCAATTTTAATTTCTCTGTTAAATGTTGACCCTGCTGATCGGTTTATCTCATCTATCTCTTTACTACAAGAACAGTGTGTTCTGTTAACTGTTGGTATTCAATGCAAAGATGATACAAAATTTCTCCCGAGTTCCCCATATACCATCATATGTGGTGTACTCTGCTTCATTTTAATACGTATTTGAAATTATTTGTTTGACAGGACTCGCTGATATCAGACTTCTCGTAACATCATATTTACGCAGCATATAGTACTACAGGTAGTATTATTATTATTTATTATTATTATTATTATTATTATTATTATTATTATTATTATTTCTCGAAATTATATCGAGGTTCATTGCGCAATGTATGTCTGATAATATATGGTTGAACTCGAGTACCTCAGAATGATTAAGATTTCCAATTAACAATCTGGTACCTATAGAATAGTCAATAACACTATTATTTGTGCTTGTTGGTTTTCCGATAAATCTATCTTTGTCACATCTGCCATACACATGCTTACATTTTTGCATGACTGTATGAGCTTTCTAACCATTGTATCTAGCAGAAATGAGCACTGTCTGTATCTTCCTTTGGGGAATCCTAAATGTTCCAAGGTCACTAAATCAATGCTGGTCCTATCGTCGGGCATAACATATGTCAGTGTATATTGGGCATACTCATCAATATCTTTTTCTGTATATGCTTTTACACTGAGGTCACCAACAATAGCGATTGTTTAATTTGTTCGGCCTAATGATATAATGTATTTTTCAATGCTATCGATTGCTTCGTGAGAGTAGTAATGTAGTTAACGTTATACTATTACTTACGGGGCCATCCACATAAGCGTGAGCTCTGACAGCCAAGAACACCGTGTCTCTGGACATGGTTTCTGTAAAAGGTAAAGTACCGCAAAAAGCGATTTAATAAGCAATACTTAAATTCTATGCCTATTCTCGTTGTCTCTGGTTTTCCGGAAATAGAGTACATTTATATGGCACTTGGCAACAAGATGAAATTAGAATTTGAATCTCGCAATCAGGTTTTGATTTTGACGATTTTTTATCCGTCACAACCTTTCTTGTGCTACGAAATTAGCCAAATCGGATCAGTTGTTTCCAAAATATTCAAAGATTCACTTTTTTCACAATTCGTAGCCGGGTTTTTTAAAACGCACACATACGCAAGCACGCGGGGACACGCGTACGCATGCACGCACGCACACGTATGCGCTTGTACCAAATGATCCCGAAAACAATATACTTTCCCACATATGGGATGAGGATAATAAAATAAACGAAGGGTGGTTTAATAAAACTATGTATTAGACTTGATACATCATTATAAACAGCTGGTGTTGTACGGCAACATCTTCAACTATTAATCCTCCCAATCCGATTTACTGTTTCAGTTGTGACATACAAAACTATATCAGTATAGCAAAATGTATTTACGCCAGTGACTGTAGGATCCGGTTGTGGTTTTTCAGCAAAACAGTGAAGCACAAGCGACATGAGCACCAAAGCAAAATCCACATAGAAAAGAACAAAACTGAAGATGTCATTCTCATACTCCTGCGAAACAAGAGAATACAACATGGTCATTCTGCCATGAATATACATGTACCACAATTACACACATTCTAAAAGCAATCTTAAGACAGATGACCATTTTATATGGCACTTCGCATTCATGACATGTGTGTGGTGAATCATTCACAGAATAATTAAAATGTTTAACAGCCCATAACTATCGTATTAATAGAGGGATCAATTTCTAGTTATACCCACCCATTTCTAGCTCAGCTCTGCCCAGTTTTTGTGAGCGTTGGAAGCAATTTATATACAATGAATTATGAATTGTCAGTATCTAAATTTCAAAGTAACTATACAGGTAAGCTGTTGAATATTTTGAAACTAATTTGATAGGGCGCCTTTGCTGCCTATTGGAGCAACAGCGTTCGGTCCAATTAGTTTCAAAACATTCAACAGGATGCTTATTAAATAGTAATCCATCAGAGACATACACTTCGTACGGACTGCTCAGTGTTCATAACGGAACTAGATTCGTCATTTATTATGCATTTTGATTTTGATGTAACGTATTAATTCTGATACCATATACTCGAGTGACAGTTCGGACCTCTCCAATGCTTTCTTCTGCGCGTAGATGGTATCGCATGATGATGGTGAAGACGACGACGATCTTGACGACGACGAGGATGACGATGACGATCCATCATCTATGTCCTATCAATTGTAAGCATTCTAAGCTCGTTTAGGATCTTTATTGTCTTAGTAGTCCTGTATTGCCGTTTTAGGTTTGATTTTAAGATACTTAACATGTTGTTGCTATTACTTTTATGCCATCCTCTTCATTCTTAACACTCGTAGGTGCATCTTGAATTTAATGAGAAGGTTAGAGCAGCGGATTCACATATTCCAGGAACATTGCAAGGCGATGTTACTGGTTATACAGCGTCCTGTAATGTCGATTGAATAGACGAGTGCGCACACGATACCGCTTTTTCTCCGCTTTTCTTCACCCAGAAGGGTGATACATTTAACGGTCTCCTAGCTGTCATACATGTAGGCATGTATAAACCCGCTTTTGACGTCATCCATTAAGAGGTCTGTGGTTATTGGCTGTTTTGCATCTATTAGAAGCAATTCAACACGAGGGACATTTCCATTATCGATAAAGTCAAGATCATCTGCATCATCCAGATGTGGCATATACAATCAACCAATGGAAGACAAGAGCGTCTCAATTTCGAGATACCGCTACGGTAGAATCAAGCGACGCTAATATGGCCTTGTGGCCCAGTATGTGCTGGTTAATATAATGATGATGGAAGTGTCACCTAACGGCCCAATATATTTTAAACCGTTGCGATAGTAAGCGTATACAATAGAAAATTGCTCCAATCTGTAATGTGGTTGTAGCGCGCCTCGGACATCTAAACATTGGTGAAGCCTTTCAGTTAGGCAGAAAACAGAAATGTGTAATTACATTTCGTACCATAAGTATATATTTATTTAAAAGAACTAACATTTGGTATCTTTTATCCTTTTGTATTTGCGTAAACACTTAAACAATAGCGTCATCTTAGCATATATATTAGGTAATTACTATTATAACAATATTGTGTTGTCTAACTATGCACACATTATGTATTGAGCAATGATTAAACTATCTAATGTATTATTGTAAACATGGAACAGTTGTCATAAATATTTAGAAATATTCAATTATAGTAAACGCCATCATAAACCCCTATCTTAGAGAAGCATCAATTAGTGGTACCTGTTAATCCTTGCATCAGTATAGGCCAGATACAAAAAAATCTTGATGGCGCAAAGCTATTTCGGTGAACATCTTAATATTTGTTTGCGTGGTGGCGACCCGCATCTAGTCAAATTATTTTCAAAATATCTAACAGTTGACCCGTCTCGTTGCCTTGAAATTAAGATTATATTATTTCATCGGCGAAAGGGTTAATATCGGTCAGGTGGTATATATGATTTGCTTTTGTTGCCAATAGACATTGTTCTCTCGCGACACTGGGCTGGTTGTCTTCTAAAAGACCTTTCGACAAAGAGCCAACTTCTTTTAAAACCGAAAGACAGTAGGCCTGTACAGACAGTTTCTGTTATTCCTTGAACAATTAGGTCTCTAATATCTAGACAAATATCTAGACCGAGTTGATGAGCAATTTCATGTATTTGAATAAATCAGTATTTATTCACAGATCCCCCAACATATTCTGAATGCACGAATGTCTTCGCTGCAATAGATACTTCAGAATGATAGTAGAGCAAAGAAACAATTCTGGAATGATCCACTGAGTCACGTACTGCAAGAAGAAGAAATCACGGTTCGTCTTCCTTGATTGAAACGAGTTCTTGGAGTTCTTTCAGAGGACGAGATTTGTTTGAAATGTCTATGATTGCTAAATCTGCCAGAAATAATACGTATTTTATTGACAGAAATGTGTTCGCATGCATCGTTTATACGGTAATCACTAACACATATTATTAGCGCCATTTTGTTATTATCATTGCTTAATACTATTTGCAAGGTGGTATAACGTGTCATCCAGACACTGCATGCGTGAGCATTATTCTGGGGGTTTTCACCGTAAACGCTATGCTGACATAGCTGAAGTGTAACTGTCATATCTATGAAAGATAATAGTAGCATTTAAGTAACCATCTGATGCGTTGCATTACAAGTTCACCACGATCATCAAACCGTTTATGCAACGGTTAACTCAATTATTTAAGCATAGCAATGCCATCAATTATATAGCAAGTTCGCAACCTATTTCTGAGTAGGAAAGATTCAGTAGTGCAATGAACATGGATTCCAATTGCTTCGCAAGATCCGCTTTTGTAGTCTTGCTCAGTGTTCCATCATCAATGAAAACTGCTGGAGGTACAGCTGCAACATCATGTTAACTATACCTGCAAGTTTAGCTTCTCTCTGTTTAGAGATGGCTAACAAACGAGGAATAAGTACCCCATAATCTATCTCGAGCTGTGCTTGCCTTGTAGATAACAATGTATTCGTGTCTACAAATGTGTTTTAATGGATGTATATGGCGTCCATAGGCTTATTGACGTCGTGCCATGTACAAGACGTCTGTTAAGAAATTTTCCAGTTTGTTTCAAGACTAAACACAAATTCGAAAGAGAAGCTAAAACCTGGGATGAAGCAACACTCTCTGTTGATAAGTTGATTAGGCTGCATGGGACTGTGTCTATCTGGAACGGGCTTTTTCACTGTTCTGAAATCAATACTCTGCCATTTTGGTGACATTATTGCTCTGTTCTGGCTGTACTTTGTCTTTGTTGATTACCGCACATAATGCTTGGAAGATAACTAGATACTGTCCAGAAACATGTCATGTAACGAACCATCTTATCAAGTTACCATTCCCAAATAATGCCAATAATTCCTCCTTGATATTTGCGCCCATTGACTAATGATTTTTTTTCTACTGCTTTGTAAGTGAGCATATGATTCTGGCTTCCCTTCTTCCGACACGTTCATTTCTGCTTTGTACAATGGGGCATACCTATAGTAGCTAGTTCTCCCTGCTGCTGTCAGTCATGGCATTGTCTCACAAACAGCATCAAAATGAAAGTCAAGGCTTCCATCTGGTTCAGCCATATGTCTGGTTTCTACTAATACATCAAACCTCAATTAGTGTATCATCCTACCCCCTCAAATCGGTTTGCATCTGTTCAAGATGCTGTTTTGTGAGACCAGGCTCAAGATCCTACAGCATGATAAATATCAGAATCTTCACATTCTCTGTAAGAGAGCTTTTTCCATCCACTATATCAGTGTCATAAGGAAAAGCCACTGCTTATTTTACTAAAGGCACATACATCACATACTTGTTTACCATGCATCATGTGTTGTGCTGGCAGGCAACAGTGATAGGCACTCCCTATAACAACTAAAATTATCTAACAGTAACAAGCAAAAGTGTCTGCTAAAACAATTTAATAATATCAAGCAAACTATTTTGAGGTATAGCTATTACAACAATAACCAGAATGTATAAAATAATTTATAACGATAACACAAAAATACAGATGAAATGTCATACTTCTCTGGGGCACATTCGCAAATTGTGTATCTATGGGAGACGTATGACATAAAAAGTTGACCGCCAGGCGAATGATAGCCCAACATTAGAGAGTTGTACCGGTATATGGCCATGTTGGTCCATCAAACGTGCCATGGCTTGCAAGAAACTGCAATTTCTTGGCAACAAAAGCACATCCAACGACAACAAACCTACCGGTATATTGAAGAGATTACGCCTTACAACTAAGGTGACCATTTATTACAAGGTTTACTGTAATTGAGGAGTTCCTAATACCTATTCCCATTACTTTGTATGGATGGATGGTTGGATGGGTGGGTGGATGTATAGATTGATGGATAGATTAGTTGATAGCTTGAGAGATGATAGATTGATGTATAGATAGATGGATGGATTGATGGATAAATTGATGGATAGATTGATGAATATATCGATGGATAGCTCGTTGGATAGATAGATCGATTGATGGATAGATAGACTACTAAATGAATAGTGCAATTGATGCAATGCTCACCCGGATTATGATCTTTGAATAAAAGGGCACCAGACTTGCAATACATTCTAAAACCCAGAAGATAATTAAAATTGCTGACGTAATCGCTCCTTGTTTTCTTGCAATCTGGGTCAGGACTACCAAATAAATCTGCAAGAAATGGAAATGAAAATATGAAAAGAAATATATAACACCTAAGATATAACAACAAACATGTGTAAACAAATAAAGTAATGTAAACTTTAATTATACGTGAACTACATTAATACAGAAGTCAATATATACAAAACAATCTGTTCTATTTTCTCTTGCCTATTTAAGATACTCAGTCACCCACTCATCCATGATTGGTGAATTTTGTAGCATTGTCATCTTTGTGTGTCGTCTTTATTTACTTCATCTTACCATTGTGATTGAACGAATAACTGGTGTGATGACGTCATCCCTGACAACGGATTCACGTGCATTGGTGTGCTCTATTAGTGCTCTCACTCCATCAATTGCCGCGATAACTGCTAGGAGACAGATTAATAGCTGTTAACGAGAGAAATGATACACATTTTAGATTTCTACTTCTTTCAGTATTATCTTTATTGTTTTGTTTATGTGTAGGTTTCACAGTTTACTCGCTATGAAATGTTGATAAGCTTATATCGGAACGACCATTGTTTTCAAACAAAATTACATCTGCAATTTGGTAAGTCGTATATTAATAAAAGGATCAGTGCTTAAATGATTGGTCTATGTGCACTTTGGTTAGCAACATAAGAAATAAAACCCCTTACGTTTCAATCGCAATTTTATTAGGTAGTTCGCATATTAGTAAAACTGTAAGTGTTCAAATATTAGTCCATATACAGTTTAGTAATCGGCATAATATTAATATGGGCTGGTGCTTAGAGATTTTGTATTGCTTCTTGACAAATGAATCCTTGATTAGTGGGTACTAGCTGAGTTCTACTATTATCAGATATGTCATGAGAATAATTGCGATACTGGAGGAAACCAGTTCTAGCTATGCCCCGCCCATCTCTAGCTAAGCTCCACCTACGCTTTGCCCGTGTTGTGATCAAGCGATACCTGCACTCCCTGAATCTCTATTTCAAGAAAACTATACATGTAAGCTGTTGATTATTTGGAACTAATTTGTCTATGGCAGCAACAGCGCCCAGTCAGATTAGTTTCAAAACATTCAACATCATGTTTATTAAATAGTAACGACATACAATGTGTACAACCTGACATACTATTACGCGTTTATAGCAGACTAAATTGCGTCATTCATAACTTAATTGATTATGACATGAACCTGCACATGGCATAATTGATTATGACGTCATATGATTCACTGAGAAACCGGATTCATCAGTTGTTATAATCCCTGCGGGTGACTGAATATTGTGAGAATTCCTTCCAATTCCATCTTCTAGAACGCACGCACATTATGTGTTAAATAAATGGCAATTTGAAGATGAATGTCCATCAGCATATACAATTGTGGATGATCGTGTAAATAATACTCTCCAATAAGTGTGTTGCGTTATGCTAGCTCTATGGCGTCTGGAGGCATTTATGGACGTGCCGAGTCAATTCGTGAATATTATCGGATCTAGTATGTATAGGCATAAACAATTGTAAACGGCAAATATATAATCGTCAGTGATAAGGAAATAAATAAATATACCTTTCCACTACATCCATCCATCATATGACGTCATAACCACCTACGTGACGTGTAGAATTACATTACGATCAATGATGCCATTATGACGTCATGAAAAATGTAGATAAGTACGTCACGAACGCATACTTGAATGCGGGCTATACGTTGTTGTACGATTTGTATGTCTACTATTTAATAATTATACTGTTGAATGTTTTGAAACTGATTTGACTGGGCGCCGTTGCTGCCATAGACAGCAACAACACCCTGTCAAATTACTTACAAAATATTCAACAACTTACCTGTATAGATTTTTAGGAAATCTATGGCCAGGGCATTCGGTGATTCGGTGATGTGGGTGGAGCGTGGACAGAGGTGGGCGTGGCATGGCTAAAACTAGAAAGGTTTATTGGTGCAGCTGCTGAATGTAACCTTATCATTATATGGCAATACCAATAAGCATACTTGTAGAGAGATGGTGGGAAAAGATCATTACCGTCTGATATACATGGCGACACTCTATATACACGTACGTATTTGAATCGATTCTGGATATATTGGCAAACAGTTTGATCCTGAAGCTAAGCCATGGATGGAGACAATTTAGGAAAATGAGTTAGCATTAGCATCTATGGGCAATGCCAGCGTTCGTTAATGGGTTAATAGCACATGCCACTTATATACTTACACATTTAGCTATGTTAAGCTTGCAAAGTAGTACTTTCGGTCGATGTAATGAAACGAGATACCAGAGATAGAAAGGGGAGCTAATCCATAACCACCCACATGGTACCAAGTTCAGGACTGTGTTCTGAAAACACTCAGTAAAATGTGGCCACGTGCTATTCCATGTCATCTGAACATCCTGTAAAAAACAAAATATAATAATAATAATAATAATAATAATAATAATAATAATAATAATTATTGTTATTATTATTATTATTATTATTATTATTATTATTATTATTATTATTATTGTTATTAGAGAAAATTCACTGAAGTAACTGTAAATCTGCCATGTCTGGCCATGAATAGTATATCTGCCTCTTCTACGGAGATTGAACACGTCAGGTGCTGATTGAATAAAAACTATAGGTGTAGGCACGTTCAAAGATCCATGCTTGAAATTCCCATAGCTTTTCACTAAAACGTCGCCTTGAACCTCAGGATAAAATAATGTGTGTTTAAGGTGTGTATTATGCTCTTTTAAGTTGCACTATGAAAGGCAGGTAATTTATGCCAAATATGAAAATTGGAACTCCTTTCCCGTGAGTGACTTTGACCTCAAGGAAGATATTACAAGTTTCATTGGAAATTATTTAGATCTCAGAATGTTCTATTATCTGAGTGGGTTTGACGAGAATCTGAAGAAAACTATAGGAGGTAACACTGTTCCAATATTGCTCCCATAGGTGTACTATGGGGATACGTGGCACGGAAAAGCTGATTTCTCGAAAACTGTTTGATGGATCAAATTTAGTTTAAATTAGACCCAACTAATGTCAATACAAAGACCTAAAAGTCGATCAGAGACAAAACAGATTTCGGTGTTCCAAAAACTAAAAGTGGTATTTCCCCCACAAAATGTGCGCCTGTCCCCCACCCCACCACATTTTTTCAACATTTTTCATCCTGAGTTCATTTTTGTTAAATCATCAGTGGTAACATCCTACCTTTCAGTGAAAGTCGCATATATGGAAGAGAGGTTTCCTTTCTCCTTACACAGGTAATAAAGTTAATCCTATCCAAGAATTATCATAACTATATATACCCCTTTGTAACTTGAAGAAATAACTTAGATAATAATTCACAGATTAACTGCTGTAATTCACTAAATTAATACAGTAACTGTACATCTAACAGCTATAACAAATTCGTACTAAGGAACATCAGTTGGTCGACTGTTGCCGATTGTAAGCCTCGGCTACTTTTATGCGCAGAGGTTAGCCTACCTTGGGACTTTTCTGGTAACTCTCCTGAGTCGTGGCAGTTGATTGATCATTTATATATATTACGTCATCATGGCTCAATCAATATTCACTTATTCTCATCAGGAAACTTCCATTTGCACAATTATAATCCGTATGGATCCAGTACAATCAGGATCAGTTTGAAGTCATTCTGATCATTAGTAATAACAAATTTTTCTTTGATTTGCCAACGAACTGGAAATACCAGGCATACTTCTGAATTTCAATCTAAGTTGGCAGGCTAATGACTAAGATTATCATGGTCATGTATAATGGGTAGACCTCAGTGTTCACTCGGTGCTTGTGCATAAATCACCAGTATGGGCTGATCCCTGATCTAGCACGTACACGATGTTTTATTTCAGGAAAAAACACAAGTGACGATTCAGATACCCGTGCTTCTATTGTGAAAGTCAAAGAGAACCGGATTATTAACCATATACATCAGCTCAGGATAAATCTCAAAACAATGTGTTAAGGAACATCTTACAATGTATAGACGCACTAAATGCCAGCAAATCTTCCTCAAGATGTGCCTGCATCAAATCCGTCAATACTGTACAGATTCGTGTATACTCATCTCTTTATAAACAGCGGAAACGTATTAGACAGATGGACACCAGTCAGTAAAATAATACAACTTGCTAACTGGAGCCAAAGTGCAATGCACTAATAGTGCATGAATCCAAAGTGTTGTATGTATAAAATGTACAAGCCTAAACCCTAAATAGGTGATTTATAATCAAGTACGATTCCAACATCGCGTTTGTGATACTAATATAACAATGTCGTTTGTGCATTGCTTCTTTGTACCAACATCGTCAGGAGGCAAGTACCTAGTGAGGCAACAACAATAACTTACAGTCACGGTTAGGAATACTAGATACTATTATAATAATTGGCAATATAGATCATATCGATATGGGCCGATGATCTATTATTGCACACGCTATTCGTATCACCAGCTACAACAACAGATTAAAAAAATGTACATGATTTACATAAATATAGCAATACTAGGCACATGGCATTAACCGTAGTCGCACTATTAGTGCCTATTTATTTCATCCAATGCCTAGATATCATTGAATATTACACTTAGTCAATAGGTATATCCATTTACTGGGTTAACTTGATAATGCTGTAATGACGATACTATGTCGATGCAGTGAATATTTATTTCATTGAAGACTAGGGTTATAAATGGCAGGCTCACCATGTCGAAGGTCATCTGCAAATAATAGTTGGGTCACCATGGGACCTGAAGGAAGCTAATCTTCATGTCACATCAAGTCGACATTTTTACACCTCTCTACATATACTCACAAAGAATGGCGAGTCTCCACAGAAGCCATTGTTTCCTGAAGAGTTAGACATGGCATCATTGTTTATGGAGCCGATTTAACTATGCCCATGATGCATTGTTTTCCTGATTGTCGCGCGATGTAAATCTGAAACAGATGTTCAGAAACAGTGTTAGATGTTAACTCATTGCAGAACATGTGGCTATATCTACACACATCTCCAGCTTGGAACCAAACGTCACAATAACCATGGCAGACACATTACACTCACGCAATATTGTACTAGTCTGTTTAGCAAGTCACTTACTAGCTGACGCCACAATTAAATGATGTAGGCCGGACACGGACGTGACAAAGGTCCGATAGTAAGTGTCTGAATTGTATGTCATTTATGAATTTAATACTGATTTTGTCGAATACTCTGAAATATATAACAAGTTTCGAAATATTGTCAGCATTATATTTTCCTTGAAATTAGGATTCTGGGAATGAAGGATTCAAAGTGTTAAAATCGATTCAAATGGTCCTTAGCTAAGTATGGGCGGTCATAGTTCGAAATGGATCTTTATATTAGATACTTATAATAATTGCAAACATATTACCCTCCCTCATATTAAATGCTTGCACGCAGAGCCGGATCAAGGCAAGGGCTAAAAGGTCTATATCTCATAGGCACTGAAAAAGTAAGGGGGCCCCAAATAAAAAACATTATTACATTTTATCCATTTGACCATTTTAATCCCAGTATCTCACTTTTACAGTTCTTGGATACTTAACATGCTAAATATTTTGAAACACAATTGACTGGAAACTGATGCTGCCTACGCCTAAGGCAGTACCACCTTTCAGTCAAATTAGTTTCAAAATATTAAACATCATTTTGACGCAGACGAAACAAATTTATTATGGCAGTAGTAGTGGTAGTAGTGGTAGTAGTAGTAGTAGTAGTAGTAGTAGTAGTAGTAGTTGTAGTAGTAGTAGTAGTAGTAGTAGTAGAAGTAGTAGTAGTAGTAGTAGTAGTAGTAGTAGTAGTAGTAGTAGTAGTAGTAGTAGTAGTAGTAGTAGTAGTATTGTCTTATCAATGTGAATGATTAGTTCTATGGACACTATTATTGACAACGCATACGAAACAAACTTATTATAGTAGTAGTAGTAGTAGTAGTAGTAGTAGTAGTAGTAGTAGTAGTAGTAGTAGTAGTAGTAGTAGTAGTAGTTTTTATTATTGTCAAGCATTAGTTCTATGAACTGGCACTAGTATGTAGCTCATTCATCATCTGGAAAATAAATTTTTTCAATTTTCGACATGAGTGGGGTTCGAACCCGGCAATTTTCCGGCACCTTCTGCCTAGCATTTGGGAGCCGGGTGCTCTACCCCCTGGCCCACCATTTAGAGGACAAAAATCCTCTTTCATTGGACCAGTTTTCAACCACCCGACTCTCAACCACACGATTGATTGGAATTGATGGTGTACATTCCAGATATTTTCACTTTTACGTTTCTGAGATCTCTCTTGCTACATCACTAGGCATTCGCAAGTATGTAGTTTTTATTATTCTCAAGCATTAGTTCTGTAAACCCTGTTTTTTATGACACACTGGCACTAGAATGTGGCTCATTCATTATCTGGAATGTAATTTTACCTTTTTCTCAATTTTCGACCCGAGTGGGGTTCAAAACTGGCAATTCTCTAGCACCTTTCGCATAGCATTTTGGAGCCGGGTGCTCTACCCACTGACCCACCATTCAGAGGACAAAAGTCCTCATTCACCAGACCAGCTTTCAACCACTCAACGCACAACCACACGAATTGACTGGAATTGATGGTGTACATTCCAGATATTTTTACTTTTACATTTCTGAGATCGCTCCTGCTATATCACTAGGCACTCTCCAGTATGTAGTTTTTTATTATTGTCAAGCATTAGTTCTATGAACCATGTCTTTGATGACGCACTGGCACTAGGATGTAGCTCATTCATCATCTGGAATGCATTTTTACCTCTTTGCTAATTTTTTACCCAAGTTGAACGTGGCAATTCTACAGCACCTTCCGGCTAGTGTTTGGGAGCCGAGTGCTCTACCCACTGGCCCACCATTCAGAGGATAAACATCCTCTTTCACCGGACCATCTTTCAACCACCCAACCCACAACCAAACAAATTGACTGGAATTGATGGTGTAATTAAATGACACTTGGAGATCGAATCAACCGAAATGGTGCTCGCCCTGTGAGGATCCGCCAGGCAGGTGCAGTGCCGGGCTCCACACCTCGAAGGAGCCCACAATCAGCTACTGGAGGTCCCATCAACTCGTCTTGTGGAATCAGGGGACGAGGATTGAGAGCTACTCGCCAACCGAAAGAGAAAACCAAACCCAAAGAGAACCCCAGTATCAACATCATGCACTGGAACGGAGAAGGGGTTACCAACAAGGAATCAGAGCACGAACAATTCCTGTACGAAAACAACATTGATATCTGCTGCATCCAAGAGGCACACCTGCAAGAAGGAAAACCATTTAAGATCAGAGGCTACCAGATTTTCCGGGGTGATCGAAGAGGAAGAAAGAAAGGTGGGGTGATCAGCTTGGTCCGAAACAGCGTGAACGCCAGCCAGATCAAAACCTTTATGGAAGAGGCAGAATATATCAAGATCAAGGTAACAACCAGCAACTCTGTGATTGACATTGTCAATTATTACTGCCCCAATGACAAGAATCTCTCACTTGACACAATCCAGGTCCCGAACTGCCACTTCCTCATTGTGGGAGACTGTAATAGCGAGTCCCAGAGCTACATAACACGTGATAAACGAGGAGAAGACATTGAAGCATAGCAAGATGAAAAACACCTTTTACTTGTCAACGATCCCACAGATCAGCCTACCTTCTACTCTCGCCGGTGGCACTCGACAACAACGCCGGAATTAGCATTTTGTACAGAAGACATTCACAGAAAGCTCAGTAGAGTGGTCGGATCGCAGTTAGGAGGAAGCGACCACCGCCCAGTCCTCCACTCTCTCGTTCTGGAAGTATTTCGACAAGTTCACCTCAACATCCAAGGTGGAACTACAAAAAAGCAAATTGGAGTCTGTTCAGCATTCGTTCCAATGAGCTTACCCAAAATATAGCAGTAGAAGGGAGAAACATCAACAATGTGGTCAAGGAATTTAATTCAAGTATCCTCAAGGCTGCCAACGAAGCGATTCCTCGAGGGTTCAGGAAAAACTACCGCCCCTACTGGACAACAGAACTGCAAGCAGTACATGATAAACTAGAACCCGCCAGAGAAGATGCAGAGGATAATCCCTGTCATGAAAACCACTTCATGCTACAACAAACTAAAGCCAGGTATCTAAGGACCAAGCTGGAGGCCAAAAGAAGAAGCTGGAGGGAAAAGATGGCAGGGTTTAATTTTGAGAGAGACACCACAAAGCTACGGAGACTGACTCAAGCACTGAATGATGAGGGTGTTAGGGGAGAGAAGATTACTCTTGAAGAAGATGGACAAACACTGTCAGGAAAGATGGCTGCAGATGCCTTTGCGAAGGCATATACAAAAGAAAGCAACATTTCTATACCACGAATGCGTCAAAAAGAGGTTAGAAAAGAGGAAAAGGAAAGAACAGACACTATTACTCACGATGCAATGAAAGTTGACATTAGTTTAGCAGAACTGAAGAAGGCTATCCGCCAATTGAAGAAGAAGAAATCTCCCAGGCCAGATGGCATTACGAATGAAATGATCCAACACCTTGGTAATGTATCTCTCCGCAAGTTGCTAGAATCTTTAATCTCAGTTGGACCAATGGAGAGATTCCTCAGTGCTGGAAGGAAGCCAGAATGACTCCTATTCTGAAAAAAGGGAAGAACAAGACGAAAGTGCTGAGCTACCGTCCTATCAGTCTTACAAACTGCATATGCAAGACGATGGAGCGCATCGTCAACCAGCGGTTGCAGTGGTACCTGGAGTCGGATAACATTATAGTTTCAGAGCAGGCGGGCTTCAGAAGATACAGGGGCACAGAAGATCAAACAACACATCTTGCACAGGTCATAGAGGACACTTTTCAAGCCAATAAGGTGATGCTAGCTGCCTTTATCGATCTGCAGAAGGCATTTGACAAGGTGTGGAAGGAGGGCCTCCTCGCGAAGCTCCGGCGCACAGCCATCGGTGGCAACATGTCCTGATGGACCAAGTCATACCTAGACAATTGCTGAGCTAGGGTGCTGGTGGATGGACAAACTGGACAGAATGTATTGCTGAGACAAGGGGTGCCACAAGGCGGAGTAGTATCACCAACTCTGTTCATACTCTTCATTAATGACACTGTAGCAGAGCTGCCCAATTGGATCCAAGCAGCCCTCTATGCAGATGACCTCGTACTCCGGTGCACCGAGGGGTACACAACGACTGCCAGGTACAGAATGCAGCTCGCCTTGGACAGAATTACAGCTTGGGCCAATCGCTGGTGTATTACCATCAACAAAGAAAAATCATCAGCCATGCTATTCTCACTGTCCACCAAAACCAAGGTTGGCAATCTGACACTGGGCGGCACTCCACTCGAGTACGAGGACCAGCAGACATACCTGGGAGTCACCTATGACAGAAGATTAACATGGAAGGAGCACATCCAGAACGCAGAGGCAAAGGCCAGAAGAAAGCTAAACATCATGAGGAAGCTGGCATGAACAAAGTTGGGTGCCAATCAAACGGATCCTCAAGACCATCTACCTAGGTGCCGTACGACTACACCTTGAGTATGGATCCAGCTCATGGATGACAGCAGCTAAATCTTATCAACAGAACACCGACTGAGTACAAAACCTGGCACTGCGCATCACCACTGGTGGAATGAGATCAACACCAATAGAAAAAATGGAGCAGACAGCAGGCATCCCCCCACCCCCACTTAGCAAAGGAAGGGAATGCAAAGCACTGATCCAAGCTGCAAAGTTCAAATCGTTCAACAACCACCGGATGAAGATCAGGCAAGCACAGCTGTCATCAAGAAGACTTAAAAGCTCAAGTTTTGTGAATGAGACAAAAGCACTTCAAAGGAAACACCAAGAAATGTTGCCAGCACAAATAGAAGCCCCAAACCACACCCTTGATCCGCCACCCTGAGAAAACAAACCAGAGAGTATAGCTATTCCCACCACATTACCTCATCTCACAACCAAAGATGAACACGGTGATGTGAGCAAGAAGGCCTTGGCCCTAGCCATGGTGGAAGAAATGTAGCCTCAGGAGACATGGATAAGGATCTACACAGATGGATCAGCCAAAGATGCAATTAGGAGCGGAGGTGCCAGACTGCACATACAGTATCCAAACGGACAACATGAGTCAGCTGCATTACCGACAGGCAAACACTGCACACACCACAGAGCTGAAGTCGAAGCACTGGTTCATGCAGCTAATATCATCAGCAGAACAGCAGACCCTATTGCACAGAGTGTCTTTTTATCTGATGCCCGCTCCGTCATTGAGGCTGTCACCAAAGGTAAGCTGCCACAACTTGAAGAAGCACTACAAACCATCAAATGCTTTCGGATAGCATTGGAGTGGATCCCCTCACACTGTGGAGTCCAAGGAAATGAGGAAGCAGACAAGATGGCAAAGGTGGGTGCAGAAGAGAATCAGACAGAAACATGGTTACCCATACAGAGATGAAGACTATCATCAAGTCACTCTATAGAACACCTCAATCAGAAGATGCCTACCATCATCTCTCGAGGCCAGAGCAAGTGACCATTTTTCGTCTCAGAAATGGACATAACAGACTAAACCAACACATGTACAGGCGGTTCCACCTTACGACATTGCCCGCTTGTCCTTGTGGAGAAGCAGAACAGACCACAGAGCACATACTTCAATGTTGCAGTACGTATCAGCTGCTGAGAGAAGAGATATGGCCTTGGTCAACTTCTTTTCTTGAAAAGCTGTATGGGCCTGTGGAAGAACTGCAGAAAACCACAGATTTCATCTTGAGAACGGCTCTCCAAGTGTGATACCAGCGATCGAAAAGAAGAAGAAGATGATGGTGTACATTCCAGATATTTTTACTTTTACGTTTCTGAGATCTCTCCTGCTACACCACCAGACACACCCAAGTATGTAGTTTTTATTATTGTCAAGCATTAGGTCTATGAACCCTGTCTTTGAGGATCACTGGCACTAGGATGTAGTGCATTCATCATCTGGAATGTAATGTTACATTTTATTCAATTTTTTATCCGAGTGGAGTTCGAACCTGGCAATTCGCCAGCACCTTCCACCTAGCGTTTGGGAGCCGAGTGCTCTACCCACTGGCCATAGGACAAAAATCCTCTTTCACCTAACCGATTATTATCTATATAATATTATACATACAACATCGCTTAGTTTACCTATATATTACCCATGTAACGCTGTACTTTGCTCTGATTTTTTTGAAAATTAAATGACTGGGAGAAGCTTCCCCGCCCCTATCTCAGGCAAGCAAATATTTTTTGATACTAATTTGACATAGAAAGTTTCAATTCGAGATAGTTTCAAAATATTCATCAGATACCAACCAGCTGTGCACTATTTTTCATAAGTGGGCGCTGCGTGCTCTCATTCTAAATGGCACAGCTGTGTGCTATTGTTCATGCAGGTGGCCGCTTGACGCTATTGTTCTAAATCCTGATTTGTCGAGATAGGACCAAATGCCACGTTAATCATTTTGACAGGAGAACAATAGCACACAGCTGCTCAGCTAAATTCATATGCGACTGTTGTTCATGCACTTATTCGATGACATAGGAAGCACCAATTCCGCTTAGTTTCAAAATATTCTACTTTTTAATTCAACCACGAGGTGGAGGTGGGGGTGGGCCGCCACTGCCCACCTAATTAATACATTAAACACGACAAGGCTGCTCGGAACGTCATTATTTCTCAACGATGACGATGGTTGACAATGTTCGACACCAAAATAATAACGCACAACCTACACCAATAGCATTGCACTAGGTGCGCGCTGTCTGCCATTGTTCTCGTATTGTGCAACTCGTCACAACCTGACAGATACACATCAATCATTCGGACAACTGAACAATTGCACTTTACATCCTGACATATACACACCGATCATTCTGATTGTTCATGCAGGTGACCGCTGGATGCTATTGTTCTAAATCCTGATTGGACTAGATAGGGTAAAATATTAAGTATTTTGACAAGAGAACAATAGCACACAGCTGGTCACCTGCAATTCATATGCGACCGTTTTTCATGCCATTATTCAAATGTCATGTTCGATGACATAGGAAGCCACTTAGTTTCAAAATATCTTTTTAACCACGAGTGGGGTGGTGGGGGGGGGGGGGCGCCGCCCACCTAATTAATACGTTAAACACGATCAGCCAGAACACGCACATCGCATGTCAATACCTATTTTAAAAAACCACATTGATCTATGCATTAACACGCATATGTCAGAACAGACAATAGTGTGTAGCTGGACATTTAGAGTGGACACCTGCATGGAGAATAGCACACAGTGCCCACCCGCTCATTTAGAACAATAGCTCACAGCGTACACCTGCTCATTTAGAACAATAGCCTCCACCCACTCATTCAGAACAACCAATCAGAACGCAGTATTTAAATAGGTCAAGAGCTCATTTGCATAACAATAGCACACAGCCCACCCCTTCACTACTTACACCAAGGAGTAACCTCCAACCTTTGTAAAATGGGCCCATGAGTGTAAATGGGAACCAGAGTAAAAACTGGGTTAGCCAAGTTATCCGTAATGACTTAATTGACTGAATATAAAACCACTCTAGAGTTAGCCTGAATAGGACCTAAACATTAATCTATATTGACTGGACACACAGGCAACCAAATCCAATAACTTTAGCAATGTCCTTGAAAATATATGGAGGGTGGAATTTTTCAAATAATTGATGGGTTTTGTCACAGACAAGGAGCAATATTTGATTTGATTTTATTATGAACAGAGAAATGCGGTACATGTTAAATCTGTATCTGACATATTGGTCCTATTATGTTCTACAATTTTGTCGCTTTTACACTAACTTCATAAATATGTGGATTTCTTTATCAATACGATACCGATACATAGAAAACTTGAGCTAGTTACCAGCATGCGGGTAACTTCAACTGCGTTATACAAATACCTACGTCATATTCATCAAGGGTGTCATGTTGCAAAGGCATATATTATATGAGTACGTACTTAATCGACATTGAACATTTTCTGACGGTAATTTCGAAGCTTGGTCATTTTCAGGTCAAAATTGAGTACTGGTACAAGTAACCTGTACCGTATTATATCTTAGCGCATCGTACTAACATACACCCACTCACATCGCTCGGCTTTATGCGTCCGTACCGTACGTGCAGACCTCTGATATTTTACTACGCGAAGTAACATTACGCTTAGGGGATTGAAGTTAACCAATCAGGTCATCATGTATTTCTTATCGAGCAATTTCATTGGCTGAGACCTCTCTTGATGATTATATAGGTCAATCTTTAATTTTATAAAGTTTTCTGAAATAATTTAATGTCTGTATCATCTTTGGCGGAAATTCTTATCTCATTAAATTCTAAGTTTCGTTAGGAATCCGAAAACATATGGTACTATGATCAGATAAACCGCTTATGTACTTGATTCGATAATCCTCAGCTTCATGTCCGGTCAAATGGCATTACACTTTCTCTCTGTATGTTTGCGCATGTTATCAGAACTTATTAAACAGTCACAATACAACAACCCAATGGGTATGGATGAACTTGTTATGCAGAAATGGATTGTTCAGTTCACGTGTTTCGTTTCGACTCACATGGATAAGTCTGTGTCTGTCGGCCTGTTGATTTGTCAAATTTTTTACATCGTTGGCAAAGCTTCTCTTGTCACAATTATCTCCAAGTACCATGAGGCATGCAATGGACCTTTCCACTTTATCCATCACTCATATGACGTCATAATCAACTATATGACGCGTAGAATGGCATCATAATGAATTGAGTCATTATGGTGTCATGAATGGAGTACATAAGTACGTCGCGAGCGCATATTTGAAGACGAACTATGCGTTGTTGTTGTTGTTGTTGTTGTTGTTGTTGTTGTTGTTGTTGTTGTTGTTGTTGTTGTTGTTGTTGTTGTACGAATTGTATGTCTTTACTATTTAATAAATATTCTGTTGAATATTTTGAAACTAATTTGACTGGGGGCTGTTGCTGCCATTGGCAGCAACAGCACCACGTCAAATTAGTTACAAAATGTTCAACAGCTTGCCTGTATAGTTTTTACGAGATTGATAGTTATGGCATTCGGGGATTGATCAATCCCAACACGGCGAAGTGTGTGTGGAGCTTATCTAGAGGTGGGCGGGGCATAGATAAAACTGGAAGCGTCCATTAATATTACAGTGAACCTCTCGAAATACGCTTATCAGCGACTCAATCGTTTAAATATGTATCGTCACCTTTCCTTCACGGTCAAATGTCACGTGACCCAACAAGATGCCAGAAAATGTTTCAGGACTTACAGTGTGCGAACAGTGCTTGGGATTCGTCATTGATCTGAACAAACTTGTGTTTCAGACTTGAGTTTGTTTCCTTGTCAATAATTTCAATTGCATCTGCCACGAAGGCATCGTGTATACACAACCCCACCGACCTCAGCTGATACAATTCCCAGCGCAACATTTGCTAATTGAAATATATCCATCATGTGGGAGATGCGTTTGAGTTATTCAGAACAACATCAGCAACGGTATCGAAAACCCCTTCATCAAAGTTTATAGGAGATGGCGGACTAAATTATTTAATTGCGCATGTTTTGAAAGGTATTCGTGGCTGATTATATTGTACCATTATCAGCAACTGGTGATAGATTCACTACCAGACATCGTACTCATTTACGTTGAGGTACGAGTGCCTGCATCTTGCCCGTCTGATATGAAACTATGTTACCTGCCTCACATGATGCAGTGCTACTAGGTGGCAATCGCTATCACAAAATCTTTAACGATTTTAACGAGGAATTATATTTGTTAATAAACGCGCGCATGCATGTGCTTTAGCTTATGTCGTTCTGGATAACGCTAGACCCACGTTCCGCTACAACATAGTAGACAAAGTATTAATCGTTTGCTCTTGCGCGTATGATGAATTGGATTAAATGAATTCAATAAAAGTGAGTCGTTGGGGGTATCGTATCCGAGATAGGTCATAGCTACAATTGTGTATGTAATAGGATTAATATACACTATCATTTGATTTTATGTATATTTGTGTTAGTTTCATTCATTGTGTTAAATATTCAATCTGTATGAATATTTTGCCATCAAGCGGACTTCGTACAGTATCAAATCCGCGTGGCTGCTGTCGGACCACACGGGTAGTAAGCATAGGTGTATTAAGCACGTTATTCATGCATTTGATGACTGTCTCTCGTAGAGAGAAAGTTGCGTGTTTACACAATTATAGGACGATGTAGCCAACCGTCCTTTCACTGTACATATATTCGCGTGTCGGCCCGTTTACCTATGTGGCTGGATGAACGGATTAGGCCATTTATCCAGCACCGTATAAGTGCAGCTATTAGCCATATAACTTTCATCACATAGTCAGACACAACAGGCATGGGCAGTGCAGTAGACGCTTGAGTTCCATTACCATCAATCATTTGCAACATAATATAGCTTCATTATCAAACATTAATTGAATTCGTCAACATATCCGTTTCTTAGAAGTGTACAGTATGCAATCGTTATCCAGTCAGTACTATTGTTATGTCGCTTGAGTAACCAGTTAATAGATTGAAACCAGAAGTCAAATA
This sequence comes from Chaetoderma sp. LZ-2023a, assembly GCA_034401795.1. Taxonomy (NCBI): domain Eukaryota; kingdom Metazoa; phylum Mollusca; class Caudofoveata; order Chaetodermatida; family Chaetodermatidae; genus Chaetoderma; species Chaetoderma sp. LZ-2023a. Next base: position 44,934,423 of record CM067360.1, on the reverse strand, counting down.
TTCAATTTATGAACATTTGTAACCAGTAGTCAGTTTATCAGTTCCTGAACATTCGGGGTTGATGTTCCTTTCTCTATCTCCGGGATAACGATAGACACAACTAGGTCTCCAGCTCAGGGTTGTTCGCAGTCTAAGCAAACCAGCATTTTTTTTGTCGTGAATTCGTATAACTGTCAGTCGAGCTCGAGCAGCGCCAGCTTCCGGCGGCCTGTGGCCGGGTTCCGGCAACAGCAGTATCAATCAATCGCTCATTGTGGCATGTGACCAAAGTCGATAGGACCCTCATCATCAGTGCCTTGCGGTTTTTTTGGTCAGTTCGCCACAATCCTCTATTATCATCAGTTTTGAAAAAGTACTCTCACTGTATCTTGGGTAGTGGATGTGTCAGACAATGAAGAACTATCCTCAAGGTCAACGTCATCACGTGCACCAATGGAATCACGTGTTGCAACTTAGCGTGTGTAGTCAACAAGCTAGTTCTGACTTCTCAACACAAATGACTGCAGCTGGTGGACATGCCCATTGAGGTAACGAACATTCTGCTCGTGCTGTTGGTGTATATGCTTTGGGCAGTGCTCGTGTGTTTTCCTTGAACCATCATGCGTTTGGAAAGGGCACCAAAGCTGCACAGCCCCCACCCCCATTTTACACCACTTCTTGCACCAGGTCTGTCTAAATAAGGAGAAAAATAATGTCAACAGTACATTCGGCATTCCAGTGTTCGCCGTAAATGGCACACATGGCTCATCAACATCAACTACCTCATAGTGAATTTTGACAATCATCTTTATAATGCTTGCCTACTAAATTGACGGCATCGTATAATCTAATTATCGCTTGCAAGATCCTAAGAACTTAGTCTTGATGAAAATAGCAGTAGTGGTTCTTTTTGCCCATTTTGGTCATGGAGACTAACACGATCTAAGTTCGTATCGTAAGAAATCTTTACCTCGCTGTTATGGATTACCGTAGACCTATTATTATTATTATTATTATTATTATTATTATTATTATTATTATTATTATTGTTAACTGGCTAATTTGATTTCTAATATCACTGAGTGTGAAACTGCCTCTTCTAGCGTGGGTCAAATCAATGCTTGGCTTATTGGTCTACTGCAAACATTCGTCTCCAGTAGCTGGGTCTGGCATCGAAAACGCAATCACATATCTGGCAATATAACTATTCTTGTATCGTTCATGGTCATATAAATCTGCAGCAAAATCTTACGCTCGCCTCTCTCAAGGGATGCAATACAACCAAACACCAGCCTAAGAAAATTAGGTACGGAATTAGAATTTATCCATACGCTGCCATTCACACACTTGAAACTACATATCCGCTTCGAAGCCACCGTACACACCGTGCACGGTCACACACGTCGCATGCAAGATAGCTGTTTCTGACCTTGTTGATTGACATTGCTGGACAAGAGTGATGTAACTAGTGTTATTTATAGATTGCTCATTTGTTTCAAACTGAGCTGTTGTATTTTTCTCATGTGTTGCATCTAATATTTTCTCTTGAATGTATATGACGTATACCACTCATTCTCCACGTAGTAACATAATGTGTATTTTTCACTCATATATGCAAGTATACCCCATCTTGTTTTATCTCTGCCCCATCTCTCCTCATTTCTGGCCACATCTAGTCGTTGTTAGCTTAAGTGTTTTTTCTTGTTTTCTGGCTAATAATACATATATTTTGGCTTAAATGCATGGATCGATCGAAGTCATGCAGACTCGACTGGTAGTGATAGACCTGTGGCTAGTCGCCTCCTCAACCATTTCTGCCATTTTATGATAGCATTATGAATGCTTCTCTAAAGTGCCCACTTTACAGAGTTGCCTTATTATGGACACGCAATGTGTTTCATGAATGTACACAGCATTAAGCCTGTTAAAATTGCTTCTGCAACCAAAATGGTAATGCACTCTAATTATTGTCTTCAAAAACTTGTACTTTGTACCAAAACAGTACGATATGAACACTAACTCCAGATTTAAGTTTAAATAACCTCTACGCAAATTATTATATCGGACATCTTGGATTTTATTTGTTATTTTTGTCAATTCCTTCCGGTAACGCTACAACCAGTGCTTCAATCAAGTAGATAATGCAATTTCCGAATTTTTAGGCCTCGAAAGCCTATATATTGATACCGAAAACTAGGTTGATAGGTTCTCTAATTACAGAGATATGAAATATTTAAAGCAATATGGCCGCCCTCTTCCGCCATCTTGCCACAGAGTTGAAATGTCTACCCAAGCTATTTCTGTAGCCACTGCGTCCAGTAACACATACGGACAATAAAATGTCATATACATATTTTTTCCTGGAATATGGTACAGCACAGACTGCGTGTACGCTACTATTGTATTACTGCTAGAATTTAGAATAAAGCACATTATAATTAATACTGCTCGGTTGACAGCCCGAAAAAGGGTTTTGATACCGCTGAATGGACCTTTATAGTTTATCCATCCATCATATGACCGTCATAATCAACTACGTGATGTGTAGGATGACGTCATGAATGATGCAGATAACTACGTCACGAACGAATAACTTTTGACGGCCTAAAGCGCTGCTGTACGAATTGTGTCTCTTATTATTTAATTGGCAGCAGCAGCACCCGGTTAAATAAGTTTCAAGATATTCAACAGCTTACCTGCTTACCTGCATAGTTTTTTGAAAATGTATATTCATTAAGTTCAGGGATCGATAGAGCCCAACTTGGACGAAGCGTGGGTGGAGCTTGACTTGAGATGGGCGGGGCATAGCTAACACTATGTTATAAGTGAATACGACGTCATATACTTTGTGACAGGTTGGATCTATCAATTGCTTCGTGGCTGTCAGAAAAGATTACATTAGAGACCGTTGTGTTTGGAATAAAGTGATAGCAACTTAGAAAGGTTTCTTGTAGGCCATTGACCGGGCGTTTGTCACTACGGGTCATTTTATATACCATGTATAAATTGCATATCGCTGTTTTACAGCCAGCAATCTTATCCTGAGAGTCAATCAGCCGTAAGAAGGAACCGTGTCTGGTAGGTAACTGTACGCATTGTGCAGGCCAGCAGACAATCGCAACTGTCTGGTAGTTGATTCTGAATCATAGAATCTCACAACCCGGGTCAGTAGATCAAACGAGGTCATGTCTCAACAATACTTACTTAATAATAATAATAATAGTTAATAATGTTTTGATGGTCACAAATAAAGAAATAGATACCTATCAATTACGATAATCGTTTCAAGTTATTAGACATAGATTGGTTATGTCAGGATGAATTTGTTTAACATTGAATGATCATTCCTCATATTAATTCAATATAACACACGCCAGTATTACGCATCTTTTCCATAGTATACACAATACACAGAACACGCTATAATAAGTGGTATCTAGGTTACTTACCGCCTCGTCGATTGTGAGTAAATGTCCCGATTTCTGGTTTTGTACTGACATATATGTCCTAACACATAGATCTACTTAAAAGGATCCATTTCACGGACTGATAAGGCAATTTCACACACACAACATGCAATTATACTGCATTTACATCATCCATGGCAGATCCAGGGCATGGGTATCAAGGGTTAACCACCTTGAACTTTCTGTTTACAATGTTCCTGTCGTCCTTTCCTTTTAGATAGAAGATACAATAGTAGTTAATAGCCTTAGCCTGTTCAGAATTATATTTAGTAAGCCGGTCGATGATTGGTATAGTATCTGAGAATGACTCTATGCTGCTAACAGTTATACATAGTACGATGGTCACATCATGTTGCCTAATATAAAACAACATATTTGTCAAATACGGTACTCTACGCGTAGCGCACGGATATGTCAATTTCACTGTTTCATAACACAACCAGCGAAGATCAACACCCAAGGAAATGATTTCGTTAATTATATTGCATTAGTCGTTGCTGGGCATTTTCATTTGGCGATGACGAACACAAAATTAGCCGACTTATACGCCTTTATTTCCAATATATACGGCATATGAATGGCAATATTACTAAATGAAATAGGGCATCAGATCAAAATGTGAAACGCAGTGAATGATCATTGATCAACTCATGTAGCACGTTGCCTCTTTGCAATTACAACCTGTATGTATGATTACTATATTCTGCCGCTGTTATAGTAGAAACATCATACCGTTGCATTCAGTTATTCTTAGCTTTTGACCATCGTGTCTTGTCCTCAGAAAACATCTTTCGCTTCCCCAAGCTCCACTCTTGATTTGAGAGTACCGAGTCATATGTGCTTGAGGTCACCTCGTAGTACGCTTAACAGATTTATGCAATGACGTCCGCTCATGGCTTTATATATTTATATTTATATTTAGTAGCTCCTAGTAGAGAGAATACCAATATTTTCTTCGCAGGTGTGTCTTCTGGCATCCTTTGACCATCTTTGCGGGACTATTACATACGAAGAGCCGAGATGTATTACACCTTTTGCATGAGTGCATCGTTCGGAATTATAATGTTCGGCAATCGGGGTCCAGGGATGGTGCGGGTTGGGTGGTGGGCGGGGGTGGGGTGTGGGGTGGGGTGCTGTTTGCGATGATAAGCATCAAGTTTGTCTGGACGTGACTTTGGATCTGTCTCGATGTGACAGTTGTACAGCATTAATGATATCCAAGTTGTGCTGTACAAACGTAGTCCTTGTCATGATCTACGAATCCCGGAAGAACTGGAAAGCTATGTTTCCCATGAAACAGCGTGAAGCAATGTCTGCAGTAGTACAGAGCAGTGAACTCAGGATCTTACTTTTCCCCCACGGTTCGCCGCAACGAAGTCATACTTTGTCGATATGTATATGCAGGTCAACTCAGTCTGGTTTGAATTCGTTCATAGAGATTCTTATATTTTCGTTTACTTGCAGCTATTGGGAGAGATTCATCAATGGGGTTCCTTTCCTCATCTCTGAAGTCAACGTCGTCAACGTATTACATCTCTAGTGGCATACCCAGTATGTGCACTGTGGGGTGAGGTAGGGTAAGGTGGGTGTAGGGGTTGTCTTGTGGAGCTTTCCCGCACATATTCCAATGCTACAGCAATGTAACAGGCGAAAAGCACATCTGATCGAACTGTCGCTATACCAATGGCTGGCCATTGCATTTCTGCAACAGAACAATAACTGCATCGCACGACCTCATAGATCTGTCACTCTTATGACTGTAACTGGATACATCCCACATCCTAGCCTGCATGTGCGTGTGGGCTTACATGTGTGCGTGTGTGCGCGTGCATCAATGGGGGGATTCAACCACATTTGGTATCTGCGTTAACCATAAGATTGCCTTTTACAAGACAGCATCGGGTGAGGTCAAATGTTCAAATATGCTAAAAATTCTCTCTCTGTCTCTCTCTCTGTCTCTATTTCTCTCTCTCTCTCTGTCTCTCTCTCTGTCTCTCTCTCTGTTTCTCTCTCTCTCTCTCTCTCTCTCTCGCTATCTCTATCTCTCTCTATCTCTCTCTCTCTCTCTCTCTCTCTCTCTCTCTCTCTCTCTCTCTCTCTCTCTCTCTCTCTCTCTCTCTCTTTGGTATGTGGGGTAACCCATATAATTGCGGATTGCTTGACGACATCTACGTTTGGTTCCGACCCCAAAGTGCCAGGGAGCGGAGTTACACGGTCAAATATTCAAAGAAAACCTGTCCCTCACGATATCTCATCGCAAGCCGTTGTGTGGAATTCAAACAAACCTAGTGAGTTGCCCATATAATTGTGGATGGCGTGACGACATTTACGTTTGGCTCCGACATAGGGAGTGGTGATGGGGTCAAAAGTTCAAGAAAGTGATTGTAATGCAACTCATCTGCAACCAGTTGACAGAATTTAACTAAATCTGGTAGGCATGTTGCCCATATGATTGTGAAGTGTAAGAGAGCATTTACATTTATCTCCAGCATCAGCGCTGAATATTGGGATTTGCAATGATGCGTCATCAACCGAGCAACCTAATTCACATTTTAAACTGACCGTTTAGCAGATAGAGTTCCCACCCTCTTTTCCCCTCCATCCCGCCCCAACTCCACAAGCACCTCTCTAAAATGTCTTTGCCACAGTGTCACCCATCTCTCAACATATTCCGGCTACGGCCCCCGGACGATGAGTACACGTTTCAAATATCACCGTAAATCTTTGATCGGGTTTCTCTACCATTATTATTATTATTATTATTATTATTATTATTATTATTATTATTATTATTATTATTATTATTATTATCTTTTACATGTCATTGCTGGATTTTCTAGCGTAATAGGCTGCAACGACGGAACGCACATACGGATTAAGTAGCCGCCTCAGCGTGAGTGGGCATATGTTAATAGGAAAGGGTACGATTCGATAAACGTACAGTTGATCTGTGACACAGATCTCACAATAATAAATTATCTAGCAAGATGGCCAGGACTCATGATGAGCGAATGCTTACTGAGAGTGTAATTTATAATCATTTCGATCAGTCTGGTATGTAGTGCCTAGTGTTAGGTGATAGCGGATATCAATAAAGATAAAGGCAAAGGTTAATGACACCGTTCCTTCACACAGCAAATGTAGACCAAGAAGCTTACAATACTTCACATAGACATACACGAAACGTGATCGAAAGGTCTAATGGAGTGCTCAAAGCCAGATTTCCACGTATACTTGGAAAATTGAACATGGCGCCAGGAATAGCTTGTTCAGTGATAGCTGACGTTTTTGTCCTGCACAATGTATGTATCAATAAGAACATGCCTCTACCAGACAATGCTCATCTTCCTCCAGTGATAGAAGATGCTGTCATTGATATTGCGTTGCCGCACCCAGATATAGTACGGAGAACAGTACGAAGGACACAGATTGTTCAGAATTATTTCCGTAACGGATAAAGCCACTATTATATATGCCCCACCAATCTCTAGCTAAGCTCCGCCCATGTTTTGCGCCTGTTGAGAATCTATTTATATATTTTGGATCCTGATTTGCCAGAATCCCAATTGCATGGTAACATTACATCTAATATGTTGAATATTTTGAAACAAATTTGACTTGGCGCTAATCAAATTAGTTTCATAATAGTCAACAGACTGTCTATTAAATAGTATACATACAATTCGCACAGCTGATAGACTATCCCAGGTTCATGACTGAGTATCTCTGCCAATTATGATTGTGACGTCAACATATGTGACGTAATTGATTCTGACGTCATATATTTGATGATTTATCCCTCAATTCAGCAACAAATAAGACGGATAGCAAAAGCTGCAATACGGATACAAATAATACATAATTATTTCCGTCATTGCACTTGGTCCGTAATGGAAAGAGGGCATTGCAATCATGCCTGCCTGCCCGTCCGCCAGCCCGTCCGCCCGCGCGCCCACCCGCCGACAAGTCCGTCCGTACGCCCGCCCGTCCGTCCGGCTGTCAGTCTGGAGATGTATCTAAACAAACTACTGGTCCAATTTCCTCATACTTTAACACAAGAAAGTAATGAGATCATACACTACGCTTCCATAACCTATGGCGTAATCCGAAAAATATGGAATGTCCGAGAACCTTTTATGATGTGACAATAACAGAAGGGTGTGAGTCTGCAAACTATTGCTTATATTTGAAATTATTGTGTGCGTACAAGTATAACAGGGAATGTGCAGAATAGTATGTATAACTCCTACAGTTGTTCTTCAATAAAGGAGCAGTTATAGATTCATATATATGGGATGCCTATTGCATCTGGTGTATCCTCGTCACGGATAGCTGCTGTTGGAGTTTCTTTGTTGGCAAAGGAGTTACCAGATTGTTTACATTCTCTTATACTCTCTTCGGCTTGGAGTTTCCGGATTTCCAAATCCCGCTTAGTTTTTCCCAATTTAATTTTAGTTTTTTTCAAGCGTACTTTTGAAATTTCTTCTTGTGAAAGAATTCTGTGTAGTTCTTCCCGAGTAAGATCATTGCTGTCCCTTTGTTTTGAAACTTTCATTTTCTTTCTCATTGGCTCATGCAAGTTATTTGAATTGTCATCTTCATCAGCGAGAATCTCTGGTGATCCTTGAGCTGCGATTGGTACTGTATGGAACAAATTATAAATGATTAAACATACTTGTGCAGGTAACCATTAATTCTGATGACATAACATAATTGTAATATTTAAACTATTCGTAAACAAAGTAATAAAACAAGCATGTTTACCTAATTGAAATGTTTATCTCATTCCACCTCACAAAGCCCCAAAGATCCACTCCATCGCTATGCTCGAGCAAACATGTTAACAGTCATGCTACTGCTACTCTGCTGCTGCTGCTTCTACTGCAACTCTGCTGTTGTTGCTGCTCCTCCTCCTCCTCCCCTCCTACTACTACTACTACCACTACTACTACTACTACTACTACTACTACTACTACTACTACTACTACTACTACTACCGCCGCTGCTGCTACTACTGCCGTTGTTGTTGTTGTTGTTGTTGTTGTTGTTGTTGTTGTTGATGCTATTGTATTTATTGTGTTGCTATTGTGACTGTTGCGACCTCTGCTGTTTCTGTTATGCTGCTGCTGCTGCTGCTGCTGCTGCTACTATCGCGTTTGTCGCTACTGATTCTACAAATGTATGCATACATTGTGGTGATTTCTCAATGGTCTGTTCATGCTGGCTTGTTGATGCGTCAGGGAGTGGTATACTACCCTCGTTCTTCTCAGCAACGCTTTCAAATCCGCCACCTGGTATACCAGCCACGAAATGATTTCCAAAATAATATCGGTGCATGTGCCTTTTTTGGAGGTTTCCCACCTCATGTTTCGGATATTTTCGTGCTGACAGGTCTCTCTTGGGTAGCGATTTGAGATCTTTCCACTTATGCATTACTTCTTTAACAGTACGGTCTTTGAGGCATATTGCGTTGATTTCGGCGACCATTTGATGCCACATATCTTGCTTCTTATTTGTGATGCTTGATTTGAAGTTTGACATCAGCAGCGTCATATTTTCCTTGTACATCTCAAGAATACGAAGAGTTTCACTTTCAGAATATGGTGCTTTCTTGTTCATCTTGTCCGTAGAAATATACCTAACTGAATAAATAACGCGCGTGTTCTATTCAACAGACTGAGAATGAAATGTACATATGGGATAAGTGTCACGAGTCCGCTTGGAGAATGGGTTAATTTCATTCATACGTCAGACCTTAAAGTTCTCATCTATTCTTAAAAGATACATATCCTAGCTAAATTTAGGACTATTTGTTACTTTATGGACACTTTAACTAACTTGGACTTTAGCCGCCATTTTAGATAGATATTTGCGGGGCCATTATTTCAGACTCTATTGTCTTCGCCGGTGAGCAATTGTTCGTATAAACATTCTCGTAACGCTAATGCTAGTCAAACTTTTCTTGGCTTTCAAGGCGAGCACATAGTAAGCATAGCGTAGTACAATATTATTTTTTTATTTCCTATGGTGCAAATAAAAACAAATATATCTATAAAAGTTAATGAATGCTGTTGCTACCTATAGCAGCAACAGCTTTCCGTCAAATTGCTGTCAAAATAATTAGCTGATAATACAATTGTCATTTTGATAACAATGTGGCTGAAAATCGTTGATGGAACAACTTTCAATCAAATTGTTCACAAAATAAACAGCAGGGCAGTAAATGTTGCAAGACCGGCTGAAGATATTTTGAGCAAATTTATTGAGTCATTTCTTACTCAGGCAGCAACAGCGTTGTCAAATTTTTCTCAGAATAATCAGCGGGCTTTCTTTTTTGTTAGCTAACAAATGCCTATAAGTTAGGCCTATATGGTATACGGAATCAAGACCCAGTCTCAGATATACTAGAAAAGTCGGTTCATTTCATTGTCAATCCGGAGGTAACCGTATTATTCTATTCACGGTTGGCGTGTCAGAGGCGATCGTACATGTGCTGGCGGACTGCTTGGTCTTTGTGAACATACTAATTGTGTATGCGCTTGCTCGCGAACAAAACACGAAGTCCGCTGATTATTCTGAGAAAAATTTTACAACGCTGTTGCTGCCTGAGTTAGAAATGTTTGTCAATAAGTTTGCGCGAAATATCTTCCGCAAGTCGTGCACGTTGACTACACTGCTGATTATTTTGAGAACAATTTGATTGAAAGTTGTGCATCAACGATTTTCTGCCAAAGTGTTATAAAATCTGTATCTAGTGACAATTGTATTATCAGCTGATTATATTGACAACAATTTGACGGAAAGTTGTTGCTGCTATAGGCAGCAGCAGTTTTCAGTGAACGTGTTATAAATATATTTGTTGCCACTTGCACCATAGGAAATATACGCAACTGGTAATGAACTATGCTATGCACGTCTATGCTCTCATCTTGAAAGCCAGTAGAAGACTGACTAGCATTAGCATTTCGGGAATGGTTTTATACGAACAATTGCTCACCGGCAAAGACAATAGAGTCTGAAATAATGGCGCCAGCAAATATCTATCTAAAATGGCAAGTCTACTTATTTAAAGTGTCCATAAATTAACAAATAGTCATAAATTTAGCTAGGATATGTATCTTTTAAGAATAGATGAGAACTTTAAGCGAAATTTCCGGCGCTTATAAGTCGGACTTACGCTCTACTTCTATGCTCCTAACTTAACAGAGTTGGTCGGTCTTACGTCGTCATTTAACCCCTCAAAAGTGCAATAGGCCCCTGGTCGTTAGCGGCTCCGGGTCTTAACCCGGTAGGCTTACAACTGATAGAATGACGTATTTAGAATTTAGTCTCATCGGGCCGATGGATGGTTCTCCATGTTGCCAGCATCCTCACGATTCACTGGTATTAAACACCGCTTTCTTTCTGTCATGGCATCATACGTGCACACTTAACTGGCCATCGTAACTTGCAAGCTTTTCACAAACGATTGTCTAGATACTTTATTCTTGGCTGTTTAACATCTGATTTTCTTCCACGATTCGAATGAGCTCACGATTTTCATATGCTGATGTCATTCTAATCGTGGCCTGTCTCTGACATCGCCCATTCTCCTACGTTCACGCAGCACTATTGTGATTATGAATGCATGGACACTTTACACGCGAGCCATCTCATTCTAACTCGTTCCTCCTTGGTTAAGCCAAACTATGCCCCCATCCCTCACAGTCATTCATTCCGTGTGAATCCCGCGGGAGTATTTAGCAATACAGGTAGAGGAGAAACGAAGAGCTTACACACACGGATGGAAAGTGAATTTGTTACGATGAAAGAGTTCTTTACATCTAGGCCCACAATTTAAGCCTCTAAAAGTATACAAATTTGACACCTTTATTTTCAAGCGTTCTGCTGTGAATATGCACATTTAAGGGAAATGAACCTTTTCCAGTTTATCATCCGTCATATGGCGTCATATACCGTCATAATCAACTGTGTGACGTGTAGGATGACGTCATAATCATGACGTCATAAATTACTCGATATAGTCCGTCTTTAACGCGTAATAGTCCGACACGCTGTACGAATTGCATGTCTTTGCCATTTAATAAACATTCTGTTGAATATGTGAGAAACTAATTTGACTGGGCGCTGTTGCTGCCATAGGCAGCAACAACGCCTAGGCAGCAACAACGACCAGTCAAATTAGTTTTAAAATGTTTAACATATAGTTTTCTGCAAATCGATAGTCAGGGAGTTCAGCGATCGATCGATCCCAACACGGACAAGGCGTGGGAGGAGCTTAGATAGATACTCTACTGCGTGACCTTGATCTTGTGGTTGGATCACTCCGAAACAATCACATTTGGATCCGGCATGCGTGATATACCTTGATCACAGTTTTCATGAATATCAATGAAAAAGCCCTGAAGTATCAAATAACTGAGACATTTACAAAGATAGATGGGGGTGCAAAGACCAAACATTTCACTCAATCTAACAATATCAATCAGTGTGTATGTGTACTGGGAGGCAATCTATGCCAACAACGAAAACTGATAATTTTGAGGCCCACGGAGTGCCCTTCCAGCTGGACCTGTGACCTAGGGATGGTAGAAATATGAAACACGTAACAAGATATTGTCCAATATGTCCATTGACCTTCTCTGACGAAGATTATATCTTGTTTGCAAAAAATGAAAACAGGTAATTGTGATGCCCATGGGGTACCCTTCCATTTGTGCATGCGCCCTGCATATCAATCAGTACCTTTAGGACTCCAATGGCAACATCATCGCCAAGCATGGTAGTAATCTGATCAAAACTCTAGTCAAAGATCCATCCTGGAAATCCCCATTCATTATGTGGTCATATTCAATGCAATGACGGTCAAATGTCAACGGTTATGGCCGCCTTTTTGGTGGGCAGACATCTTCAGGACCCCAAGGGTAATGTCCTGACAATGTATGGTAGCGATCCGATCAAAATAGGCAACAACAGCGCCCAGTCAAATTAGTTTTAAAATATTTAACAGCTTACCTGTATAGTTTTCTGGAAATTTATAGTCAAGGAGTTCAGAGATCGATCCCAACACGGATGAGGTGTTGGTGGCACTTAGATACAGATGGGCGGGGCATGGCTAACATTTGACAGGTCCATTAATGTGGCCGTTTAAGTTATCTGACGATGTCCATAAAGCTGACGCTTCAGTCAGTGTTGCTGTAGATTAAGACAGGACACATGTTTAATAGAAATGTAAGAAAAAATGGTTTATTCAATGAAGATCTACTCCAGATGTTTATATGAAGAGAGATAATGCTTAACCATTACCCCACACAATTTCACATTTATGCTTAGCTTGGTAACTACTACCTTAATAATATCTTGACGTACCTTACCATCCAATATAAAATGTCACATAAGCACGCATAGATAGATAAATAATAATAATAATAATAATAATAATAATAATAATAATAATAATAATAATAATAACTAGATCTGTTCCATGAACAGATATACGGCTTCCAAGAATATCTGCACTTGAACTAGACATTCTTTTCTTGTACTTCATATACAATCTAGTTATCTGGTGAAACTCTGTTTTTCTAGAACTTCTTTAGATAATATTTCTTGTCTTTCTGATCAATCGCCTAGGTGGTTTTGGAGAAGATCTATATACACAAAACTGGTCACAAAATCAGCTAGATGATTGGTCATTCACCAGTAAACAGGTTAATCAGGGATTTCTTTGGACACTAAATCTGGTAACATGGAACCAGTTTGACTATTCTATACCTGGTGCTTCGGGAGAAGTAACTAGCAGGACAAGAGTTATTAGAAGATAGCAATATCTTGCATTTTTAAGTTACCCAAGGAACCGGCTGCTGCAGGACCCGGTCTGCGCAGGACTAACTATGCTGTGAAGAAACAATATCCAAGCCATGTACATATATAGAATTAGATTGCCCATTTGACTCCTGCTCACTGCCCGCAGATTGACTCAAGAACAAAATAATGTGTTGTACTGTAGTCTACTAACTGCAAGCTTCAAAATGATATGTGACATGACCACATTTGATAAAATTTATTTTCTGCCCACCATTTCCCCCACCCCTTCGGCTGATACCAAATTCCAATGTGTCATGCACATCTCTGGCCATATGTTAAATCATAAATTTCTATGTGAAATGGTCTAGGAGGAGTTGTGTTACAATTGATTGGTGCCCACTTTTGACCCTGCCCCATACCCTCGTTTGACCCAAGATCAAAATAATTCCATGTACTGTAGTCTACTCATCATTGGCTTCAAAATGATATGTGACATGACCACCTTTGGAAAAATTATATTTTTTACTCCACATTTCCCATCACTTGGAGTCATACCAAAATTCCACAAGACCTATCAGAAGATAGCAAATAGCTGACCTGTACTGTATATTAATTGTACATCACAGGATATGATGGACCACTGGATAGTCACATTTTGAAATTTGACACTCAACATGTGAATTCGAAAGACCGGTGGTACTACCCATTGGGCAAGCATAGCTTGGAGACTGAACCATAAAGCTTATCTGCCCAGGAGTAACGTGAAGTCATTTAATGACAACTGGCAAATGGTCCAAACATAATTAAAGTTCATAGTCTGAAAAAAGAAGAAACATTTTAAAAAAACAATCAGTATAATACATATTTAGATGTCAAATGCTCTAGGAGTTGCATGACAATCGATTTGTGCCTACTTTTGACCCCGCCCTATACCCTCAGTTTGACGCAAGATCAAAATAATTCCTTGTATTGTTGTCTACTCATCGTTGGCTTGAAAATGATATGTGACATGACCACCTTTGGATAAATTAAATTTTTTACCCACAGTCCCCCACACCCTGGGGTTCATGATATAATTTAAAAAGTGTCATGCAAATCACTGGCCATATGTGAAATCATCTCCAGAGTTTCTAGTTTCTATCTGAAGATGTCTAGGAGGAGTTGCATTACAATTGATTGGTGCCCACTTTTGAAATTTTGACCCCGCCTCCCACCCTCAGTTTGACCCAAGATCAAAATAATTCCTTGTACTGTAGACTACTTACCATTGGCTTGAAAATGATATGCAACATGACCTTTGGGGTCATGCCAAAATTCCAAAAGTGTCATGCAAATCCCTGTCCATATGTGCAATGATACCAAAAGTTTCAAGCTTCTATGTGAAATGGTCTAGGAGGAGTTGTGTATCAATCGATTGGGCCCACTTTTGATCCCCACTACCCTCAGTTAGACCCAAGATCGAAATAATTCCTTGTACTGTACTCTACTCATCATTGGCTTCAAAATGATATGTGACATGACCATGTTTGGATAAATTACATTTTTGACTCACATTCCCCCACCCCCTGCGGTCATGACAAATTTCAAAAGTGTCATGCACATTCCTCGCAATATGTGTAATCATACGGAAAGTTTAAAGGTCTCTGTGAAATGGTCTAGGACGAGTTGCTTTACAATCGATTGGTGCCCACTTGTGTCCCCGCCCCCTACCCTAAGTTGGACCCAAGATGAAAATAATTCCTTGTGTTGTAGTCTATTCATCATTGGCTTGACAATGATATGTGACATGACCACCTTTGCACAAATTAAAATTTTTACCCACAGTCCCCACCCCCTTCGGCGTCATGACAAAATTTCAAAAGTGCCATGCCCATCCATGGCCATATGTGTAATCATACCATAAGTTTCAAGTTTCTGCATGAAATGGGCTAGGAGGAGGTGCGATGGTAGCTCTTTTAAATAGACTGTTAAGATTGCCTTTCTGTTGCAATTTTTAAATTTGTTCAAGAAAATTTTAATTTTCTCATGGAAAATGTCCATTTCTAGACCAAGAGAAGACTATTTTGAAAATTTACCACTGGAGTGACTGACTCGGTTATCGAGCTAATCATTCCAGTTGTAAATTTTCATAAATAGTCTTCTAATAGTTTGCAAATGGACATTTCGCAAAACCATTTCAGATGCACTAAAGAAGGGTAAAGGGTGAAATCTAAAGTTGTCACCAACTGATGTAGCTAATTGAGACAGGAACTACTTTTACTGTCACGCTTCTAGTATTGAAACACACCACGCATTTGTCAACTCAAGAAAACTGAATAGATAAGATTCTGAAACTGGTTGGAGGGCATGGGTAGGGATATATGACGGCAGTGGCCACAGTTTGCAGTCAAATTTCTTTCAATACATTCATCAACTTACGCAATACTTCTAGTATTATCAGGAAAATAAGATTTTAGCACTTTAGGGTTCAAAGTGTTAAAAGCTAAATCACTAATCCGCTCTATTAAGAGAAGCGTATAATAGCGCATTTAAGCTGCAAGATCACTCAAGCCTGTTTATAATGGGCACTGTATGGTCCATTAAAAAGTGGTTGTTAAAGACAGATAGTCAGTTAATACAACTTATTCGCTATACTATGCAGCGTTCTTGGACCAAAAGATGGTGGTTGCTTACGGCTTCTCGTCATACCACCACCCCTTTTAAAGAATAACCATCTTTTGGCGCCAGAGCAGGTGTTCGTCTTTGGGTAATAAATATCTTTCTGTCTACAAGCCTGAATTTCCATCTGATGGAGCTTTATCATGAAAGCTATATAAAATCATCATTACTAGATTGACCTTTTTCCGCTGATGCCTAAATATTTAAGATAGTATTGTGTGCTCTGACATCTATGTTGTTGAATTTTTTGTAATGTGTTTGACTGAAAGTTGTTCCTCCCGCAGCAATGACCTTCAGTCAAATTATTTTTAAAGAAACAACTCAGTCTACCAAACCATGTTGCTAAATAAACTTGGACATTCGGATACAAGGAACAGGAGTGTGAAATCTAAAGTTGTCACCATAAGTCTGCTCGACAGCGGAAACTGTAACAGATCTAACCTGTCTATTAAGGAACACCTCTGAAATTAGACCTTTGCTATATCTGATGTAGTAATTTCGGAAGTTCATATCTCGGCCGTTTATGGACAGGTTATCTTCTAGTTTTCAAACACTCGTTCATCTATGCCCACGCTGATATGACAAAGGTCATAGCATTCCGGGATCCATGGCTCAAAAGAAGCCGATAGAAGAGGAATAGTAATAATAATAATAATAAAAGAGAATAATCAGAACAATTTCTAGAAGGATTCCAAGTAAAAGTTAGCATTCTGCAGTATACAGGTTAATACCAATCTATTATTTTACTAGTAGAAGGGTTAATAGGCAGGAACAACTTTCAGTCAAATTGTTTTGAAAAATAGTCAGCATGTATCCTTAGCATCTACCATAAGTGCAAGTTTTATATTGGCATTACTAAGTTCATGGGCTAATCAGCCAGGTTGTCAATTGGTATTAAATGGCAATTAAATCCCTATTATATTAATATGTTTACCTAGAGCACTTACAGTAGCAAATGCCATTTGTTACCCCCATGATAACCAGATATAAAATGACAATAAAATGTCACATTAATCATTTTTATTAGAGCCTCTAGCAAACTGTCTTCTACTACATAATAAAGAGGAAAATTAAAATCTAAATATTTCTGCACTTTACAAATAGATCTCGTTCATTTTCACACACACTCTGCAGACGGTCAACTAACATATGCATAGCAATTTTTCCCATCAAAATCCATCAAATAGAAAAGTTCAAAATGGCCCCGAACTTGATCGGTCCACGGTGCCGATACTGTTTGACCAATCAAGTTTTTGCGAACAAATTTCACTTGCCGCCATTGACTTATTATATTCCCCAAATATTAGCCAGATCGCTTCAGAAGTTCCAGAGGAGAAGATTATTTTGTCATTTATGACGTCATCAAGATGGCCGCCAAATCCCTGAGTGCATCATGTTCTCTTTGATTAATTTCGATCCTAGTTGGCATCTAGACCATAGATCCCGAGTCTTGTATTGATTGACCTGCTGGTTTCGGAGTTTTGGTTCAATTTACTTGCTGGAAATGGCGGGCGGCGGAATAATAATAATAATAATAATAATAATAATAATAATAAACAGAACAATCACTCTAGTCTTCCAGAGCTTCGCTCTTGGAAGCCTAATAATAATAGCTTTGGTACTTCTAATATTAAAATGGTAATCACAATATATATTATTTCTATATAATACCATTTTATTTACAACATTTTCAGAGCAACAATGAAAGACATTGATTAATATCAATACAACCCCTGCCATAAGTATTTAAAGAGTTCGATTCCAATATGCTGTAGACCAGACTACCTATTGTTATAGGTATTATGGGGCACACTACATGTATTCATGTTCTAGAAGAAATCCGTGAACTGTTATTGAAATCGGAGATGTCAGTATTGATGTAATTGTCATTTGGATAAAACCTTTACCACAGCAAACCTGTTAACCTGTATCCATAAAATCGTCTAAAATCAAACGCTCGAGAATGTCAAATGAATTGGAAAACCGATTTCCTTTTTATGCTGACTAGTGCTAATCATCGTCTAAAAGAGATATATGAAGTTTTATTGAAATCTGATAACGCCTTCTAACATAAATTGTTATTTATAAAGAAAAAGCTTAAACTCAGCAAACTAATTTCCCTATCATATCAGTGGCTAGGTTTGTGCTTTGCTATAGAGCAATACATATCGATAGGATATGTCTGAAGACCATTTAACTCACTATGTTACTCAGCCATGTAAATCAGTTTGACGGGAAGATGTTGCTGCCATTGACAGCATCTAGGTCTACAACACATATTCCTCCTCTAATATACAATGATAATAGTCGTGCACAATATTCTACCACTGACTCTGGAAAAACAACATGTTTAAGCAATACGCCATGGGTAGCTTGATTTACGTCCTGTGATGATGTTAATGAAATATGTGATTTATTCAACACTATTTTTATATATGCTAACTGAATATATCCCAAACAGAGTAGTGCAAATTAGATCAGATGGCAAATCTTGGGTTGATGATGACCTAAGGCGAAGAATCCGGGAATGGGACCGCCTTAGGAGAAAAGCAAGACACAGTCAGCATCAAAATGGCTGGTGAAAATTCAAAAGACAACATAATAAAGTTAACAACATGTAGAAGAAAGCAAAATATGATTTTGTAGGATCAGCTGATTTAATGCTTGATGAACTATCTATTCATAACTCTCGTCCTTACTGGAAATTAGTTAAACAACTGATAAAAGGCGGTACTACAACACATATTCCTCCTCTAATATACAATGATAATAGTCGTGCACAATATTCTACCACTGACTCTGGAAAAACAACATGTTTAAGCAATTATTTCTCATCCGTTTCAAACGTGGATGATACAAGTGTACACTTAACAATGCTTGACAGAAAAACTAATAATATCCTTTCCGACATTTCAGTTCAGGAACCCGAAATAATTGATGACATTAAAACACTGAAGCTAAACAAAGCCTTTGGCAGTGATGAGATAAGTCATAACATGCTCAAAGAAACGATGCCTTCCAAAGCCTTTCTATTATACTTTCTATTCAATAAATCTATCGTAAGTGGCCTCTTTGCAGAAGCATGAAAAACAGACACCGTTTTCTCATTATTTAAGAAAGGCGATCGAGAATTACCGGAAAATTACACACCAATTTCGCTGCTAAGTACTGTCGGGAAACTATGGAAAGAATAATTTTCAAAAATGTTTATAATGACCTTTTTGGACATAATATTCACGACAAATACCAATCTGGTATATTCAGAATAATCCACTGTATTTCATCTTATTGAGTTGTGGCACATCCTTTAAAATGCAATAGATGAACGCAAATCTTCAGCCATTATACTTTGCGATAATTAGAAAGCATTTGACAGTGTGGCATAGAGGACTCCGGTTTAAATTAGAGGAGCATGGACTGGGAGGAACCCTTCTTACATGGTTCAAGAGCTACCTGTGTTCACGAAAGCAGTGCGTCTCGGTTAATCAAGAAATTTCTATAATGAGACAAATCAAAGCAGGCATCCTCCAAGATTTAATTTATCTAAATGATATCTCACAGAATATCGAGAGCATGTTAACATCATATGCCGACGACACTGTATTATGCTGCTCCAGCGCATCATCCATCGAAATAGAGAGAAAAATAAACAGAGACATAAACTCAATTTCTGTATACTACAAACAATGGTTAGTCCTCTTCGACACTGCAAAAAAACCGTGAATCTAAATATACTAAAGTCACCTACCTTCATATCCCCGGATATCTTTGTTAACTAATACACTATTATCATCAGTACAATCCAGTATGTATCTTGGCTTAACCATTTCAAACGAGTTAAAATGGAGTGCTCATATAGATCACATATCAAAGAAAGCTGCAAAGATCTTAGCTACCATGATGCAAATGCAGCATACTTTAAGGATGAACACGTTATGTAAAATCCACACTGCCTATAGCAGTGAGGTTTGGAATGGTTGCTCTCGCCGGGATTCTGAAATACTTGAAGTGATTCAAAATGAATCCATGAAAATAATAACTGGCTTACAAAAGTGTACACCTATAGAAATCCTTTATATGGAGACTGACATAATTCACTTACACGGCCTCCTATAATATCGTATAAGGAGATGGCCCCGATTATATAACATATACAATTCCTAGAGGTAGAAGAGTGGGTGATGTCACACACTATGACCTTAGAAACTCTAAAGATTTTATTCCACCGAACCAGCTTCTTGAAATATTAAAATATTTTTCATACCCAGTGTTATCCAATTGAGGAATAACCTAGATATATCACTAAATTCAGCTCCTTCAGTTTCCGTTTTCAAAACAAATCTTGCAAAAACATATCAAAACATGCAAGACCAATTCACCACATACTATTCATTTGATAAAAGACGCGAAAATATCATAACATGCAAACCAAGAAATAACTGTAGCCAACTGAGCTATGCTTTGTACAGATATCACTTACTTGAACACCCACTTGCTCTTACTGCAAAAGCCCAAAAACCTCTTATCATTACTTTTTTAATGCTCAAGATGGGAAAATGAAAAACACGATTTATTTGATCCCCTTTATGAAATTACGCCAATTATTTCCGTAGACATTTTCTAGCGCGGAAGTAATATATTTTATACTGAACTTAATGCAATTTATTTCAAGTGGCAAATATCCTGTGCGGACTGAACGTGGTGATGTTTTTGTGACGGGTAGTCCATGTAGGCAGGTTTGGCTATATATCACACTGACATACTTGTGCTGAGCATGACAACTCTATTGACTGGTGTGGTAAATTTGAACTCCCTCCCTCCCTCCCTCTCTCTCTCTCTCTCTCTCTCTCTCTCTATCTCTCTCTCTCTCTCTCTCTCTCTCTCTCTCTCTCTGATTTATGTAAGTATAATTATAAATTGTGCATATAAGTTTAATTATATGCTGCCGTCTAATAATTCTGTATGGGGCGGGCTAAAATAAATTGCTAGAATTGTACCCAATTCCGTTGTACAGATGTTACAATAAAATATGATGTTTAAGAAAATTAATAAGCTAGCGACGCTGTGTTGCAATTCTATCCGGATGCGTATCAAACCTTTCAACGGGCGGGTGGGTTGGTGTGGGGTGGGTGGGTTGGCTGGACGAGATGGTCTAAGCTATCGATGCAATCTATCACAAACGTCCTATAAGTTGTACCTTCTTCAGAGACAGCATTTGGTCGACCTCGAAGTGCACGGCGTAAAAGCGACGTACGGGATTGATATGGTGGTGGGGTGGGTGTGTGTGTGTTGGGGTGGTGGGGTGGGGGAGGCGAGGGCTGATATTGTTGGAGAGCACAAAGAAAATGTGTACAATAAGGGAGAAAACTCTTTTGATCATCTGCAGGTTCCATTCACATGATTATCTCCCATGTTTCAAACCGAATAAAGTAGAATGCAAATCAGTTGATTTGTACAGTCTGTAAATCTTTCGATTTAATAAGGCCCGCATTTCTGGCCATGTCATAGAACTCGCTGCTTGTGTCCTGTAGCAGATTACTCGGGCTGTCAAACTCCTTCAAAAGACCATCTTGGATGACGAGAATTCTGAAAAAAATAATAAGTATTTGATCTTTCGTAGACAAGACAGACTTTGATTTCGAGTTTTAACCAAAAATTAAGCACGAGTACGGTAGTAAAATTGATTCAATTTATACCAATGGTGGAAAGGAATGTTGATCAGTATACCGTTTGATGACAAAGATATGAATAGCCGTTAACGTTTGCCTGCGACCCGCAACTCTATCAGGTCTGCCTGTCAGTTAGTCTTCTTTTTTTTTTTTACAAAACCTCTGTCGCAAATATAGCATACGGTTTCGCAAATATAGAATACGGTATCGCGGTTTTTTTTAAAGAATACATCTTTTATCTATAACCCGTACCATAATGGAGGGATCCGATCTGTCACCCAAACATATAACGTCATAATCAATTAAACTATGCCACACGTAGGCACAACCATGATGACGCAGTATAACTCCGTCATGAAACTCGCCAAGTGGGCGAATTATGTGTCTTCGATGAATTGAAAATTTAAAACCCAATCTGTTTCAAATTTTGAAACTAAATGGAGTAGGAACTATTGCGCCCTAGGCAGCAACGCCCTCCAGTCAAAGTAGTTTCAAAATATACAACGGATTACTTGTTTACCTTTAAACTGGGATTCTGGGATTTTAGCGTTCAAAGTATATAAATCGACCCCAGCATGCTCAACGCATGGGTGGAGGCTAGGTAGATATGGACGGTCCCTAGCTGACGGCGGATTCATCCGTTACGCTGGTGTTTCACAATATATCTCATATTACAATCAATATAATGGTTAGAATAATGATCATACTTCTTAAATTTGTTCTTCAGTATCCTCCATCCTAACATCTGTACTCCTGGGCAGATAATGGTGGGAAAGAAAAGAAGAAATGGTTGCTAATCCGCACCGCCGTATCCGTGTCGCCAACTACATCACGTGAACATTCATTCAGGTATTTTGAGAATTTGCACAAGTTTTCCAAAGTCTTGCGCAACTTCGATTTCATAATTTAGATTACAGGTACACAGTCACACCAGTATGTGTGAAAATAAAATTGTTTAAATTGGATACATTGAGAGGCTTAAATTGTGGGCCTAGAGGTAATTAAATTAAATAAATCTTAACATATGGTGATTTTATTCTGTACAAATTATAATGAATTTTTAATTGCAAAATCTAATTAGGGACTCGTGTCTCTAATTGAATTTGACAACTTATGAAATTATAATAATGTGTACGTAATGTAATGAAATCATCACATGCTAAGATTTATTTCGTTCCATTACATCTAGGCAAACAATGTACGCCTTTAAAAGTATACAATTTTGACAATTTTAATTCTGAATCGTCTCGCACAATCTGGCTACTCTAGTTGTGATAATTGCAAGATAGATACAAAATAGTTGCAGTCAACCACGACCAAACTTGAACGACTGTATTTACATGGCAACAATCTGGCCACTTAAAAATGTAAATGTCTAGGGAGACGTGCAACACTTGGGGAACCAGGTTATGCCATTAAATCAGAATGCGCTTGAGATGATTAGAATGGCTTATGTATCAATAACAGAGCAATTATCTTGCTCTAGCTATCCAGCGATATCCTGTCGAAAAGATTCTTGTTGCATTTATCCGAGTGGGACAGGATAATTGGAGTACCAAGATTGATCAAAATCGTTGAGTACCAAGTTAGATTAAAATCTGCCTGATAAAATACAGTTGTCAGCACAGGGATCGATCGTTCATTCACATCCGCCTGATTTGGTGTGAATCACAAACCACTCTACGATATCACCAATAATTGAAACACTGCCCCCCCCCCCCGAAGCTACTAGGGCGCACCCCCTTCCCAGAACATGCAATTTGACAAAAAATAATGCATCCTTTAGTGGAGATTTAACGGTAATATCCCTCAACCACATTTGTAACTTATCTTTCATACAAAGCATATTTCCATGAAATTTAAAAGCATTACGAGTAACATCAATATACAAAGCAATAATGTTTTAAGGATGCACCTAGCATGCGAGGTACCATTGGCATCAACTGTGATATGTGTGGGCATGGAAATCATCCACTTATCCAACTACACTTTGATGCACAAAATCCTAGGAAATCCAAGAACCAATCAAATTGTGTGGATTTAGTCTGTAACCGTTTAAGGGAGGTAATTGCGTGCATATGCGTTAGTTAGGACATTACCATTCTTTACTGAGTAACAACAGTGTTTTGTCATTTAACGGTCATGATAATGCCGGAAGTGTATCATCACTTAACAGGTCTATGAAATGAAAATGACGTTTTGTTAAATTACGATACAATACAGGTAACAAGCATTAGCCAACAAGAGGCAATGCATTCACCGCAAGCAAAGCAAAGCTATTAAATTAAATGTTGGTTGATTTTGCGTCCCTTTGGTCGCACTACATTAAAGGCATGGTTAAAACACACCAATGTGTAAAGCCATTGACAACAATCCGTCAGGTATTTATCCATGAATTGTACACGAATGAAGTGTTTTGGAATTTTTTTGTTTCCTATATATTGACTGTAGTTGTAATGAAGTAGCTAACCTTGTTTTACTTAGTTATGTGTGCCTATATACCAATATATTCAAGTGGGCGTGAGTTTGAGGTGGGTGTGGGCATCATACCAATAATAATTGGTAATAATTGTCAATATTGTGAAAGTGGTATCATCAAGAATGTGCATATAGATGTACAGATAATCACAGAGACATTTATAGCATACCATTTAAGGCGGGATATTCTTCAAATCCATCATTGTAAGTTCAGTAACAACTTACAAGTCAAACACACTACTGTATGAGTTGCCACATTAACCCAAAATAACTACATGTGCAACACATCCTTACTCTATTTGACATGATTCTGGGACGATACATCCTGGAGGTTGAGTGTGGCAGAGATACATATTCCCCACACATTTTGGTCAGGGAGCGTGATCCATAGTATTACTCACACAATCTTTCACATTTGCATAACCTCAGCATGGTAGTAAATGCTATATACATGTTCAGACACAGTAAATGCACTTCTACCTCACTAACAGTACAGGCAATTGCTTCTTAAAAGGCCTATTTATACGCGAGAAGTTCCTGGGAGAAGAACATCGGGTCCTGGAATCCTGTCACATAGCCTCGGGAAATACCCTTCCAGGCTCCCCAAGAATCATCCACATACTTATTACAACAAATACCTGTCTGTTAAATTGTAGTGTATTTTAGAGAATCCAAGAGCACACTACTTCGACCATAGTGTGCATGAGTAACAGTAGCTAGGGGCGTACTTGCTGGGTCTTTTCATTCATGTAGCTGTGCACAGAAAGGTTCTTGGAAAATAGATACAAGTCAATTTAACCCTTTTATGCCGAAGCTGAACAATAATGGCCTCCGCAGTAGTCTTGAGAAATGTAGCGCTTCTAAGACTGCTTGTTGTATGCGTTCTGTCGCAGCGGATTGAGTATGCTCTTTTATCTACAATATATTGGTCGTTGCTTGTCTGGTGTATTGTTAAAAGTGTGCTGTCTCTGTAATTTGTGGATAATTTCTGCTGCGTGTTGATAGGTTTCTGGATGTATTTGCACTGGCAACTAAGGGTGTACACGCAATAGATGGCTCAACAACTGGATACGATTATGCATACCTTGGGGCGATACATTAGGGACCAGTTGCTGCTAGAAGCGAGAATGCGATACTTAGATTGTTCCTCTGACCACAGTTCAACACCACATCAGGTGTTAGTTGTAGCAGTCGGGCGAGAATTAAATGTTCGTTGCTTATCTCACGGTTAGTCCGTGCTTGGCTAGCTACATATTAGTTGCGCTTCTATAACCAAGTGCATGCGCATTGGTTCTACGCATTGCCCCCTGCTTGAGGAAAGGGCATGGCGTTAATGGCAGTGTGCCGTATGCAACGTTGACATTGGTTAATGTTGGAAATCTTGCGCACATATCGTCTGGGATAGTTTGTGACATGGTGACCATGCGCACGGAAGTCTGAGTATAAGTTGTGTGTTCTGCAAGTTCAATGTGAGAGTATGAAAAGTATGCATGTGTCCAGTCGATCTCTCGGCGAAAGGCGGCATCATAACTTCCCGTCTTCATCTCAACGTCTGTTGGTTTGGAGAAAAGATGTCGGGGTGGGGTTGGGGGCTGCGTTTTCAGGTTAATGGTGAGAGGACAGTACGTTAGCACACCTAACAGACCTTGCACCGTCTTCAGGGCCCTCAGCAGTATTTTCTAAGTCGCCATCCCTGTATTCTAGTAGTGTAGTGGGTGCGCAAGTTGTGTACCCTCGCAGCGTTTGGCTATCAGGTGACGCACTAGAATTTATGGATGCCAGTGGCGTATCAAAGCTGCCTATCGCTGCGCGTACTGTGGTGAATGCAACACGTTTGACATGCCCGATTCAGGAAATGATTCAAATGAACACGAGGGAGCTAATTAATATAAGCTATATGTTGAGTGGGTAAAGAGGTTAAACGAGGATGTCTAACATGTGTGGTGACGTTACGGATGACTGGCCATCAAACTAAACCTGTTATATTCCGCCATTTACCCGAAATTAAAACATTGTATAACGTTATATACCTATATCTGGCTAAGTCTACTTTAAACTGTCGTGCTCTGACTGACCAAGCAGCAGCAGAGAAATGTATGCGATGGCGTACACGTTGTGTAGGTCTATATTCTTGTAAACTATTTAGGCACCAATATTTGTACTGTTTATGATTGCCGCGTAGAGGAAGACCGCAACAATAACAATATACAGGTAAGATTCATAACAATACTGGTGATATCTTGGGCAAAGTTCGTATGTTAAAAAATTGTGTAGAAGTTTTCTGCGACAACAACGGACCATTCCATTTTCAGCTAGGCCCTGCCCATCTCTGGCTAAGATCCACCCACACATCGCCCGTGTTAGGATTGATCGATCTCTGAACTCCCTGACTATCAATTTCCAGAAAACTATACAAGTAAGCTGTTGAATATTTTGAAGACTAATTTGACTTGGGGCTGTTGCTGTCATAGGCAGCAACAGCGCCCAGTCAAATTAATTCCAAAATAGTCAGCATCGTGTTTATTAAATATCAGAGACATACAATTCTTACACAGTGTCGGACTAATAAGAGTTAAAGACGGGTCTAATACAATCATTTATGACGTAATGAACATGACGTCATCCTACACGCCGGTTAGCTGAGTATGACGTCTTATTACGTCAAATCAATGATGGGCACTCTGGAAAGGCGAATTGTCTTAAAACCTACTATTTCCCTAACGTTTTTTGCCAGCTACTTCACCATATGACGTCATAGCTTGACGTTGAGCTGCAAATAAAGCCGGATGATGGACAACAGCAAACAGGGGCCAATGGCTTGGATGGGGATTTCTTCTTGAAGTGGGCTATTTTGCCCAACCATGCGCTCACTTCACTGTCCTAAGAGGCCAGTTTCGACAATGCCATTACCAATGAACTTAATATAAGGTCATGCGTATATGTGTCACTGTTTCCATTGCATCTCAGTTCCCATTAGAGTGGAAGTGTGGCATCTAAGGTGACATTTATATGTGCCTGGAACCAATTGGAGTTGAAGTATTGCATCTCAGGTGATATTCATATAAGAGCCGTGATGTTCATATGGCTCCCGGCTGTCATGGCAGTGAAAGAGTTGTATCTAAGATGTGTTTTATATCGGCCTTAGCTCCCATTGGAGCCGAACAAAGCCTGGATATGTGTATGGTATGGTTAGGCCAACTGGAGACTGTACCACAATATTTTACGTTCCATCAATTAGCCCGAGTCTGCGCTCAATGCTTTGAATAATGTTCACTGATATTGCCGTGTGAGAGTATGTTCTAGACCACTGTGCATATAGACCAGGTTATTTCCCCTAGGTCAGTTGACAGAAAGACAACTAGTTATATGTTTAGTTAGAGTAATTAGTTGTTAGTTGGTACCTTTTCCTTAGTCAGGAGTGGTTGATGCAATTTGAACGTTATGGTGACATAGACATCAATCATTTAAGCAGAGCTTGCGTGGTTACTTTGCCATTTTAAACTAATTATGCCAAATAAAATAAATCATGTCAATTTAATCATTACAATCAGAATGATGTAGTATTTTCCGTCATAAAGCTGAAAATTTCCGTCGATTTAACGAATTGTAATAGATATTAAAAGATCTGAGTCAAATTAGTTTCAAAATATTCATCAGCCTTGAAATAGGTTTCTGGGAATTCATTAGAGAAATCAATTACAACGCACACAAAAAGTAATCGGGGAATATATATAAATGGACCCCTCCATCCTCTCGGTGTCAGCTTGCGCAAGCTCCCTCCCAGCCCATCCAGAACCATAGAGAGGTCCATTTCTAGGTATTCCCACCCATTTTAGCTAATCCCTGCAGCCTGAGGCGCCTATGTGGAAATCGATTTGTATACGTTGATTCCTAGAATTCCAAGTTAAAGGTAATTGTACAGGTATACTGTTGACGGTAACAGCTCTCAGGCGAATTAGTTTCAAAATATTTAACATAGTGCGTTTGTATGATTACTGTATTCTGTGGCTATAGTAGTAAAAACATCCTATACCGGCAATCAGTCCTTGTTCGCTTTGACCACTGTATTTTGTCCTTCGCAAAAATATTTAGCTTCCTCAGGTCTATTCTTGATTTGAATTTGACCGAGTCCTGCTTTCTTGAGTTTCACCTCGCAACACGTGTGGAATTGGGACTCTGGGAATTCACGGCAGAACATATATAACTCGATCCCATCACGCGCAAGTCATGCGCGGAGCTTAGCAATACATGGGTGGGTCATAGCTAGAAATAGATCAGTCTATTAATCTGATCTATGTATTTGTTTATCTTAATTCAAGCCCCTGAGTCATGTCTGGTGACCATACACTGACGCTATCTATTAGATTATTCACAGCAATTCTCAATAACGATAGAAAGTAAGTGAGAATTTGCATCGACCAAGGTGTGAATGTGTTTTACTCAGAGAAACAGTATGATGATACCCATGTTTGTCGTCTTGCATATACTCGTTGCTTAAGCCATGTGGAGATAATGCTAGATTTGTTAATTGCTGGTGCAAATCCCAATCAAGTTTCAGGAAGATATGGCAGCCTATTATACACATGGCAACAGATAAAGGTGGCGTACCACTGTCAATGATAAGATGTTTGCTATCCTATGATGCCGATGTCAATCTCGTAGATGGCAATAGGGATACTATTTTGCATTATTTGGCCCAACGGATGTTTCATGATGCAGATGACAAATTACTTTCAGCTGTTAAGCTCCTGTTGGATAATGAAGAAAACTTCTATGCCAGAAATGACAAGTTTACACCATTATATGCGGCCTGTAAATGCGGTAGATTTGACCTTATTAAATCATTACTAGCTTAATGAACTGATGTGAATTTTGACATTGGAGGCATGACAATGTTAAGAGGAGACGTTGAAAACTGTAATATTGACATGTTTGACTTACTGCTAAATGCCGGTGCATCTGGCACCTGATGATCTCGCGATACCATGTTCTCGGAATAAACTTGCTATGATTGCGAGAATACTGGATACGTATGGCATGGATATAAATATAAGATTTAGTGAACATCTAGCCATGACTATTCTACAACATTCTTGCTATGATCGTGACATTATCAGACATATGGTACAATTAGTACTTGACCATGGAGCAGATGCTAGAGCTGTATCTGTTACTGGAGACACTGCCTTACATTATGCTGCTGGTAATTACAGCTGTAGTAAGATACGTCAGTTGTTATCCTATAATCCGCCACTGAACATGAAGAATAATGAGAATCAGAGACCTTTATGTAAACTTATGCGTGTTCTAGGCTAGGCACTAGGCGTTAAGACGCTTGTAACCGCTGGCGCAAAGACTGATTTTAAAAATAATGAATATTTAGATATACATCGGTGACAATCATCTGCGGAGTGGCAGGTGTTAGCAGAATACAGGAACCAGTTATAGGCATGCCCCGCCAATCTTTAGCCAAGCTCCACCCACGCTTCTCCCGTGTTGGGATCGATCGGTCCCTGAACTCTCTGACTAACAATTTCCAGAAACCTATACAGGCAACCTGTTGAATATTTTGACTGCATGCTGTTGATTCCTAAGGCAGCAACAGGCCCCTGTCAAATTAGTTTCAAAATATTCAACAGCATGTTTATTAAATAGTAAAAACATACAATTGTACAACAACGCTTAGCCCGTCATCAATTAAGCGTTCCCCATGAATTTATCTACGTCTTTCATGATGAACGTGAATATAGACGTCATTCTACACATCGCGTAGTTGATTATACCGTCAAATGATTGATGGATAAACTGGAAAGTTCCTTCGGTATTTGTCTAAGTGTGATCTCGGAAACATGTAATTAATTCATCAATGTCTGCAATTTATTTCTCAGATTTGTTTTATTAAAACAATCTGGATGTGTAAGTGGTGACATTTTAGGATGGTATTTTGAATTTGTTGTTAAAGCTTTCGACTAAGTAGGCATGTATCTTATATT
Source organism: Chaetoderma sp. LZ-2023a (assembly GCA_034401795.1). Lineage (NCBI taxonomy): Eukaryota > Metazoa > Mollusca > Caudofoveata > Chaetodermatida > Chaetodermatidae > Chaetoderma > Chaetoderma sp. LZ-2023a. The sequence continues at coordinate 44,904,372 of CM067360.1, read as the reverse complement.
ATTCTGCCTGCTAGTCTATTTAAAAGCAACGAGTAATGAGTAAGGTATGTTTGGGCGAGATTGAAGTAGTAGGTATTTTTTTGCGTAACCGATTATAACAACATTTGCATTGTTTCTTAAATAAGAATCTGTACAAATTGTACCCATCGCAACGACCTACGTGCACCCGTTAACGAGGAGTCGTTTGCAGACGATATTACTCAACTCTGTTATTAAATGCAATAGCCTATTGGATTTACCACAGAAACACACTGATTGCCAATCACGCGGAATCTTCTAACTGTATTAGTAAACCTAGATAACATACGCATATGCCTATAAACGCGCCCTCAAATTCTGGGCCATTTAACCCATTCACCGATACGATACGGGACCAGATACAACTTCAGTGTGATACACACATTTTCTGTTGAGTATTTTGAAATTAATTTAACTGGAAGAACTTCAGTGTGATATACACATTTTCTCTTGAATATTTTGAAACTAAGTTAACTGGAAGCCATTGTAAATCAGCTATAGATTCCAAACAAATTATTTTCGAAATATTCAACAATTAAAGAGTTATACGGGTAAAACGTTGAATGTGTTCAAAGTAATTTGACATAAACCTTTTGCTGCCACTGGATATAACAACTGCCAGTCAATTTAATTTTAAATTATTAAACATAATATTTATTACATTTTGGCTAATTTGTCGTATTTGGCCTCTCGGGTTCAAAGGCTTAACGGTAATGACGCCTATATTTCTATGAATAGTTCCAAATCTGATACAAGAACATGCGTTTACTAAACCAGACCAATGATGTAAGCACCATAATAACTATCTAAAATAAACAATTCAAACCCATTACCTGAAGGTATGAGTTCAAACCATGATAAAGTATGACACATTTTGAAAATCAATTTCCTTTCAATGGAGCTTTGTTGTAATCATTGTGTAGAACGAATCTCTAAAATTGTATTCAAATTGGATAACCCTTTGGTAATATAAATGTCATTTCAATAGACCTTAACCGCCGAAAATATATGGAATAAATTGGAAAATCAATGTCTTTTGATGGGGACTAATCCTAAACATTGTATAGAACAAATCTCTGGCCGGATCAGAAGTTTCAAGTTAACAGGAAATCGCCCAAAGTGGTGTAAATTAAATGGCCCGAATGTTTAGTATCAATGGATCAAGAATTGCATGGATATTGCCGCCACAGTAGATTTTATAATATCAGAACACCAGATCTCTGTGACAGGAATGATTTCGAATCAATGTAAAGGATTCCGGATTTAATGAAAGAAGTTGAAGAGATAGGAGTTATAGGGTATGAATATGGCTGCAACTCGAATTAGATTATTGAGATTGGATAATGGCAAACTGTGGTTGTGGTCTCTCCGGATTGGACTTAAAGCTCATATGTCTGCTTTTTGGCCACACTTGATCAGTAGTATCAATATACCAGTGATCAAGTTATGATCAAAATTCAGATGACTTGGTCAAAGTTGCACGTTGCTCAGTTACCACCAGACCTCCTCATTAACCGACCATAATAACATCGTTGATGTATTTAATGATGTTGAAGTCGGAATGGGAAAATCTAAGGCTGATACATCCAGATATGCACCGATTCAAATTCTAGCAGTTAAGGTTAAACAGTTCCAATCTCTCTATCAAATGACAAGACCTGGTTAAACTTTCTTACCAGAACCAGAAAATCAGTCTATCTGGGAATGATACTGTTTGATGGTTAATTTGCATGCAATAGAGAAAATTCTGTAAATGAAACTATGAAAACACAAAATACTTTAATCATTCATTCATTACTGATGAAACGGAGGACGTAAATTGATATCGATACAGTATGAATGGAGTAGTGAATTTACACTATAATTTATTACATCTTAAAAGCGCCAGTGGTGCGTTACAAGCACGGATATAGCATTTGAGTAAATTAATACATAAATAAGCGGAAAGAAAATTATTTTTGGAAATTTGATGATTGAAATTAAGAGTTAATTTATTAAAGAGGCAATCACCAAATAGCATAGTAAAATTATAACCAATTTGAATGCATATTTTAATTCAAGGATAATGCATTACAAGTTCAATGGTATTTTAATAGCGAGTTGACCGCTAGTCAGTAGGATAATAATACAATTTACCGGGTAGTTCAAAAGACTACTCAACCAATCTAGAACTTACGCTATGAATTTGTTGATTAGTTACTCAAGCCTTGGAACTGCAAACTAATTAAGTGTATATGATCATTACTGAACGAGTGTTGGTTATTTGAACACGGACAATTGAAGTAATAACAACACAATGAAACAAATATCCAATCAATTTAAATAGAAATATTTCAATAATAAGTATGAACATTTACTTATAGAATATTTTGAAATTTGGTTAAATAAGTAAAAATCTGGACAGAATGTGCATCACGCGAGTTGGTCGGGGTGTATGGTAACTACTTTGGAGTTAAAAGTTAGATGCCTCGAATATGCTGAATACAGATGTCCGGTCACGGAATGAAGGCGAACAGATAAAGATCCAATCTGTCGTGGCGCTAGGAGTGAAAACACACGAAACAACTGTACTCCAGAACACTAACCGTGAAGAAACGGATGATGAGTCCGGAAGAACATTCTGTATTCCGAAATAGATACGATAAGATCGAAGGCACAAAGATGATTCGTGTGATAACTGGGCTTAGTTACCGATACAGAAGATCGAGGCCGAAAGATGGCGGAGAATCGAAAAGATGACAGCAATCGCTAATAAAGTCTGAGCATTTCAGAAAGAGGAAAGCGTCGTGAAGATGACGAGTTCGATGACATCACAGGTAGAAAAGATATACTTCTACCTACCCAAACGAGGCACCAGGTTCCGCTTGCATTGGGAGTTGGTCTGAAGGTGATTAAACTGATGACATCACGGGTAGAGGATTTAGACTACTACCGACCCAAAGGAGGCAATAGAGTTTCCTCTCGCTTTGGGATTTGGCCGGGAGATGGGCATCACTGGTCAGATAAAATCGACTGATGGCTGATGACGATTCCCACATTGAGACGATGACAAGACGAGACGACACAGGCACACTATTACTTTAAAATAGTTTTACTTGGTGAGTTCATGGACTCTTGAAAACAAGCGGCTCCTATGTTTCGAACTGATGAGTGGGAGTTGGCGATTTTCTCACCAGAACACTGCCACGTGGCTGATGAATGAGCACATAGTTTGATGTATAAATGCGCGACGTTCGTATAATGCCTAAATATGGTGACAATCTTATCATATTAAAATTTGATAACTCACTTGAAAATAGAATCTAAAAAATAATAGTTAACCAAGAAAAGTTAATAATTATGCAATTAAATTGGCCAATATAATAAAATCTAGAGGAAATATTTTCCAATCATAACGGCGCCAATCATGTGCAATGCATATGTCATGTTAATTTCAAGTAATATTGGTGCCTGGTCTACCGGACAAACATAGACTTCAAAAACACTAGATCTATCAATAGTTCACCGAGTTACATAGTGGGATGGACTTAGGCCGCTACGACAGATCGTAGAATTCTATACTCTGGGGTAATCAGTTACAGCCAGGAGCCTAATTAGCATATGAATTGGGAACTATCTGATCAGACGTTTACCTCATGATCATAGGTATGGAATACATGGACAGAGGAGCGGGAATAAATGGTAATACTGGATTAACCCGTGATATCTATGCTCCCTAAATTAATTAAAGCATTAAAAGTCCGACGGGACACATACGCTGTGACGTCACACATCATACACCTCATCCATCATTGTATGAGCGTCTGCCATTCCGACACTTTCGTAATCACGTCGTCTCATTGCCATGCTGGCATTCTGTTCACATCAGTTCTTCCATAGCAGTAGCTCACCTTCTTGTGGCCAAATTTGTCACTGTGCTGTGCTCTTGTTGATTAGCACCGTTATATCCTCAGGGGCATGAAGGAGCGGTCCTTTAACTTATTAGCCATTATATTGGCAACACTTAGGAATGTCTGATATGATATCATAGCAAGTCAATATGTAATAACATCCTAAACTCTGAATGGAATTCGGACTTCTCATCTGTGCTGGCATATAGATTAATGATTGAGATGTCAAAGAGATGGTTGGTCCAACTACACCAGTGATCCACGGTACGTGCTGTCTGGATATGGATGTAACACATCGGCATGTATGTAGGAGGTGGAATATTGAGATTCCGTGAGCAGGAGCCATTCCCTCTGAGACTGCACCACGTGTTTAGGCAGCAAAGACGGTATGATCATATTCTCTCCAGACAGTAGCAGCCGCCACATGGTCATCTTGGTTATATCCTTCCAGTTAAACCCTCTGTATATGGAGCCAATATTTGCTCATTCAACGGGTCTCGCTGATCTAGTAGATGTATGCGATGTTGATGACACCAAGGCGAATTAATATAATGGTAAGTCATTCGCCCTGCAGGACGGAACAGGCTCGCAAATATTCCACATCGGTGGTAATGGTGGAGAACTACTTACAGAACTGAATAACGTTATGCAAGGAACGTCTAAGATAAAGATGGTAACACAATTGTGTTCCGCTACGACTTCCCAAAAAAGACGTATATTTTGTTGAGTTGACAAAGGGCATAGTGGAGAATGTTAATGCGCTGAATGCCAATCACAGTTTTGACAACTGTGCACTACATGCCACCTATGCTACATGAGGAGTTACTGTTAACCCTAGCCAGACAGATGAGAAAGATGAGTTATGGCATCGTTGCAGCTCAGGTCGTAAATGGCAGTCTTGGATTCAGCTAATTAGACAACCCACAATCGTTGATTGTTGCTGTCGACTGTCATGAAGAAAGATGGTAAACCTTGGAAACCATACACATGTGGATCGTCTTTCATAAATTATAGGTCATGGTACTGTTCTAGTTGGAGATGATAGCAGAGTTGATGCTACCGGTGTAAAGCTATTGTCATGCAGCTCTTTTGCAGAACTCGCCCTTTAACATCCAAAAGCGTGCACTATGGACAGAAAGTATGTTGCATGCCAACAAGTCATAGAACTCTGCAATGTTACTAGAACCAGTAGGAGTCATCATCCCGCAGGCGACCCATTTTGAGTTAGAGCGGCGGATCCTACCTGATGGTAAATTGCAAAATGTTAGCTCCCGCCCCCGAAGGCATGAAGATCAGCCTCGAGGATGGTATGGAGCTGGCTCGGATGCAGATACTTCCAGATGCGTTCACTCTGTTTAGTTTAACTTTCCATACATAGCTATGATGGTCCTACTTGTTATAGTACTCACAGCTGCGTGTGCGTCAGCCAGGCACGCCCTGATATTGACTGCTATGTGGGCACACTTCGGAAATGAATACCACCCCTACTGTGTACATCTGCTAAAAAAATCATTTAGGATCACCTTTGCCCCCGCGAAAAAATTGAGTCAACATGTAATATCTATAAAGTACAACAGGTTGGGCGGGGTTATAAAGCAAGAGGCCCAAGGGGCCTGAGTTGCTCACCTGAAACATAGGCATTCCAACTAGAAAGGCCATCGGCTATAAGCAGGCCCCTAAGGAGTTGACCAGATTTTTCAAGAGAACACAGCGGTTTCTTTACCTATAAACTGCACTTGATTACAGTTTAATGGTGCTTAGCCCCTAATCATATCTCACAGATTTCAGCCCGATCCCTTCAATGATTCTTGAGAGGTTGCTTTTGCGAAAACTAGGTCATCCAACATGGCCGCCAAATGATTTGGCTCATTTAGCTCTTGCCAGAGATGATATTTCATGACTTTTGAATCAATACCACAAGTGGTTTCGAGAACATTTTTAGATGTTTCCAAAAGTGACCAAAATGCAAGATGGTCGCCGGCCAAAAGAGTCGATCAGCTTCATTTGATCAAACCTGGATCACCATGCTCTAAGGAAGATTCCCGCCAAATATACTTGAAATCGGCTTAGTGGTTCTCAAGAAGACATTTTAAATTTCCCATTGCTTTAGTATGGGATTTTTTTGGCGGGAAACAGATTCAAGATCGCCGCCAACACGTTCTTCTTCTTATTTTCGATCGCTGGTATCACACTTGGAGAGCCGTTCTCAAGATGAAATCTGTGGTTTTCTGCAGTTCTTCCACAGGCCCATACAGCTTTTCAAGAAAAGAGGTTGACAAAGGCCAGATCTCTTCTCTCAGCAGCTGATACGTACTGCAACATTGGAGTATGTGCTCTGTGGTCTGTTCTGCTTCTCCACAAGGACAAGCGGGCGATGTCATAAGGTGGAACCGCCTGTACATGTGTTGGTTTAGTCTGTTATGTCCAGTTCTGAGACGAAAAATGGTCACTTGCTCTGGCCTCGAGAGATGATGGTAGGCATCTTCTGATTGAGGTGTTCTATAGAGTGACTTGATGATAGTCTTCATTTCTGTATGGGTACCCATGTTTCTGTCTGATTCTCTTCTGCACCCACCTTTGCCATCTTGTCTGCTTCCTCATTTCCTTGGACTCCACAGTGTGAGGGGATCCACTGCAATGCTAGCCGAAAGCATTTGATGGTGTGTAGTGCCTCTTCAAGTTGTGGCAGCTTACCTTTGGTGACAGCCTCAAGGACGGAGCGGTCATCAGATAAAAAGACAATCTGTGCAATAGGGTCTGCTGTTCTGCTGATAATATTAGCTGCATGAACCAGTGCTTCGACAGCAGCTCTGTAGTTTGTGCAGTGTTTGCCTGTCGGTATTGCAGCTGACTCATGTTGTCCGTGTGGATACTATATGTGCAGTCTGGTACCTCCGCTCCTAATTGCATGTTTGGCTGATCCATCTGTGTAGATCCTTATCCATGTCTCCTGAGGGTACATTTCTTCCAGCATGGCTAGGGTCAAGGCCTTCTTGCTCACATCACTGTGTTCATCTTTGGTTGTGAGATGAGGTACTGTGGTGGGAATAGCTATGCTCTCTGGTTTGTTTTCTCAGGGTGGTGGATCAAGGGTGTGGTGTGGGTCTTCTATTTGTGCTGGCAACATTTCTTGGTGTTTCCTTTGAAGTGCTTTTGTCTCATTCACAAAACTTGAGCTTTTAAGTCTTCCTGATGACAGCTGTGCTTGCCTGATCTTCATCGGGTGGTTGTTGAACGATTTGAACTTTGCAGCTTGGATCAGTGCTTTGCATTCCCTTCCTTTTCTAGGTGGGGGGGGGGGGGTGCCTGCTTCCACCAACACGTTTATCTGACAGTTTCGAAGGCGGCAAGTTTGAAATCAGCATACGCAAAAACCTGTATAAAACCAATTTCGACTTCAAAATCCATCAATCAAGAAAAATCCAAAATGGCCGCGAAACATGCTAGATTTTGATTGGTACACGGCGACCATGTTTTTAAAGCATCAACTTCACTTGAACAAAATTTAATGACCCATAGTCTCTAATTATATCTCCCAAATTGTGGCCCGATCCCTTCAGAGCAGTTCTAGAGAAGCCGCCAAAATATTTGCCCAATCAAGTTCCTTTGAACAAACTTGGTTCAGCTCCTTACCTAGATGATGTTTCATGAGTTTGAATCGATTTGTCAAGCGGTTTTTGGAGAAGATTTTTAAAGACATTTCTAAAAATCGGTCAAAATCCATGATGGCCGCCGGCCAAATTTACTGATCGGCTTCATTTAAACAAAATTGAATCGCTATACGCTAAGGATGCTTCCTGCCCAATATAATTGAAATCAGCCCATTTGTTCTTAAGAAGTCGTTTACAGGAAACGTTGACGGATGACAGGTGACGGATGGATGGACACACGATGGATGGTCGCCATGACACAAGCTTACTTGGCTTTTTCGGCCAGCTGAGCTGACAATATGGAATTGCCAGATTCTGTCCATCGGCTGCAATGCGCCAACATGCGATGGAAGGCAATACGTCAGTGTTCCCCAATGGAGGATTGCCAAGATAAATGGAAAAGCTTACTGGGTGTTACCGCATGTAACGGTGATAAGATGTCTGGCCACGACTACATATTTGTCTGAGTAGTTCTATAACGTCCAAGGCCGACGTGCATGCTTTTGGCCGGCCATGGTCCAGACAATTCTTTGGCCTTATTTTTTCATTTGAATCACCATTTTTAGTCTAACAAATATGATTGGTCTAGAATTGTAACCAAAACAATGTAGTTGTTCTAGACCATTTAACCTACTCTTTTTTGCACTTGAATCACATTTTTAAAGCGAATTTTAAAGGAAGGGAAAAGGGAAATAATAAATGATGTTTATTGGTAATTTCATATACTATTAAATAATCTACCACCAGTAAACACACGGAAATGAATAGGGAGTGTTCGAGAAAAAGTATATACTACATTTAGCAGCGTCACTGATTGGTTCCCACCAGTATGATATAAATGGTACTTATATGCTTTTTTCAAATTATTCCAATTTATTTCTAGTTTTGCTCGTGGCTATAGGTTGATTATTATCTAAATCTGCCATTTAAGAGTATTTATTAGTTCCCTGGTCCTTTAACAAGAAAATGTGATTGGTCCAAAATCTTATTATATATACACTACGTATCTGGATGCAAATCAGCCCTAAAATAATCAAAGTTCCCATGATGTAAAAGTATGTATAAGTTTTGATAACCAATTTAATTTGGATGCAGAATGCTCCTAAGCACCATATAGAACACCTCTGTGACGTTTTATTCGAATCGTTTAAAACGTATGGAAGAATCTTGAAAATCAATATAGTTTTTACGCAGAGTACGTTCTAGTCATCGCGTAGAATGAATCTGTGACGATTTATTCAAATTGGATAAATGTAAATCTTGTTTCAAAATGGCTTAGCCAGAGTGGGTGCCAATGGCAACGCCCACGCCGATGCCTGCGCCAAAGGTGCCATTTTCCACCCTCTCCCAATATCTCATCTCACTTCGTAAAGGCAACATAATAATTGTAGGCCTTAATAGGTGTCAAGCTAGAAAGAAAATTTTCCCACAATATTTTAACAAAATTGAGATGATTTAGCTAACTTCCAATTGTTTTTTGGATTCTACAGATTCCGTTTTGCTACTATTTGCTAATGCTATCTGTTCATCAGTTCTGAAACAGTAGTACTAGTAGTAATAGTAGTAGTAGTAGTAGTAGTAGTAGTAGTAGTAGTAGTAGCAGCAGCAGCAGCAGCAGCAACAACAGCAGCAGCAACAGCAGCAGCAGCACCCGCAGCAGCAGCAGCAGTAGTAGTAGTGGTAATAGTAGTAGTAGTAGTAGTAGTAGTAGTAGTAGTAGTAGTAGTAGTAGTTGGTGTTGTTGTTGTGGTGGTTGTTGTAGCAGTAGCAGTCAGGTACAATATGTACAGTTATATGCTGACATGCATGAAGGTAAGTAACATATGAACACACAAATATACGAGAACTTACCTATCATAATCTATGATGGTAGTCAGTCTATGAGCAATTGTTACAATTGTACAGTCCTTGAATTCTTCTCTGATGGTTTGTTGAATGAGGTCGTCAGATTCCATGTCAACTGCTGCAGTTGCTTCATCTAAAACAAGAATCTTTGTCTTTCGTAAGAGACTCCGTGCCAGGCACAACAGCTGTCTTTGCCCGACACTGCAACACATTATATTACGATGTATTAGTTTTATTAACACTTTCAACTCCACATACCAGATAAAAACACAAAGCTATGCAACTGGTTAGCCGAATGGCTGCTTACCTTCAAAACTGAACAACTTATGCTTTAGGATTGAGCGTCAAGTGACACTTCACTCGCAAAGTACATTGAACAATGATGATTATAAATACAAAATAAGCTATGGTCATAACAATCGCCTAAATTCCAAGGTTGTCGTACGGAAGCGGTTCTATTCTTGCTGTTATTTCGCAGATATGCTAATTTAGGAAATCGGTAACTAGGGATATTATCTAAGACCTGGCTTGCTGAGACAATGAAGACAGTAGATTAGGAAATCCTCCCCTGTAATAGAAATGTCGTTAGATGTGTATGCATGTTCAGGCATCATACAGGGTCTCCAAAAAGTAGGACCATATTTGAAAAAAGTAGGGCTATCATTATTAGCAACACGCAATGAATATAAGGATTTAGCAAAGGAGTAAGTGATTACCTACATAGGGATTTAGGTTATACTAATTTTCTTATTATTAAGGTGACATCTTATCACCCATCATTTCAAGACATTTCAAGTCACCATACATCACACAAAGTCGGCTTAAAGACTAACTGGACTGCAGCCCCAGCGCCCCGAAACATTCGGGGCGCCAAATTAAAAACAATTATCGTATTTTACTCATGTTAAGCTTTTAATTCCAGTATCTCACTTTTAAAGATATGAGATGCTTAAGACGCAGCATATTTTGATTATGGAGTAAGGATCATTACAGTGTGTTTCAGGAAAGATGATCTGTTAAAAACATGGCGCCTTAGGTCAATCAATATATAGCGTGTTTAGGCGGCCATATTGGATTTTTTTGTTTGATGGATTTTGAGGCCGAAATTAGTTTTATATATGTTTTTGGGTATTCCGATCTCAAATTTGCAATTTTCGAAACTGTCGGATAAACGGGTTGCCGGCCCTCTTGGATAATTTGCCCGCAAAAAGCTCCCATACTAAAGCAATGAAAAATTTAAAGTGTCTTCTCGAAAACTTCTGTGCCAATTTCAATTCTGTTTGGCAGGAAACATCCTTACGACATTGAGATTTAAGCGTGTTCAAACGAAGCCGGTCAGCCAATTTGGCCAGCGGCTATCATGGATTTTGGTCGATTTTTATAAATGTTTTTAAAAATCTTGGCCGAAACTGTTTGAGCGATTGATTCAAAACTCATAAAATGTCATTTAGGGCACAAGTTAAACCAAGTTTGTTCAACGGAACTTGATTTGCCAAATGGTTGGGCCGCCATCTAGGATGGCCTGGTTTTCATGAAAGCAACTTCGTCTCCAGAGCCACTGAACGGATTGGGCCGAAATTTGGGAGATATAATATTGATGACTAAAGGCAATTAAAGTTTGTTCAAGAGAAGTTGATACATAACGAAACATAGCCTCTGTTTTCTTGTTACTTATTGTTAATGACCATGGTCCAGGTGAGAGATACAGACCCATTGGCCTCTTATTTAGCCCAATGCACCTAATAGGTTTAATCCGGGTAATGACGTCATGAATGATGTAGAAAGGTTCGTCACGTACGCTTAGCCGAAGACGAACTAAGCGTCGTTGTACCAATTGTATCTGTTTACTTTTTAATAAACATGTTGTTGACTATTTTGAAACTAATTTGACGGGGCGCTGTTGCTGCCATAGGTAGAAACAGCACGCTATCAAGTTATTTTCAAAATATCCAACAACTTACTTGTATAGTTTTCTAGAAATTGATAGTCAAGCAATTCAGGGATCGATTGATCCAAACACGGGCGAGGTGTGGGTGGAACTTAGCTAGAGATGGATGGGGTTTAGCAAAAACAGGATTCCTCCATTGCTGAAATGACACATGCGAAATAAGGGTTATCAAATTGCACATACCATGCACAAGCTGTTGGCATGAAAGACGGACATTTACAAAGTTCATATTTATATCTGATACGTGGCTGCATATAGCAGCGCAATGGCAGCACCGGTGCAGCCCTGGAATAATGCCTGAGCATGTCAATAGTGAAATAGGTCTTGCTGCACAGGAATGCAGGCATGGTACTCAGTTAATTTCTCTTAAGCGTAATAACTATCACTATGTTAAAGAAAGGAAAACGTGTAATTGTAGTTCCTTGATAATAATTCCTTCTCTTTCGAACAAAATGTAGAACAAAATCATAAAAGGTAGGAAAAGTAGGACAAAGTAAGACACGTGTCGAAAAATCGTAATGGTAGAGGACTGGCATCATGTCTGCCTGTTTGTCATTAGGTCTTTATTTATCGCTATGCATGACTATTACCACTAGCACACAGAGTCGATTTGACCCGTATGTACCAGTAAACTGGAATTAACCTAAATCTTTCTTGATTCGGAAAAAAACGTATTATCTAAAGAAAGATTAATGGGGATTGGCTGCAATCTCTCATTGCTCGTTTTAACACATTATTGGCACATTCCCACGCGATGTATCTGCCAGCCCCATAAACAATCACAACATTAGCTATTACATGTATTACTACTAAGTATATGAAATGTTACTATACCAGCTGACTTATTAAGTCACCTACTTAAAGGCGCATCCGCCATTGCATCAGAAACGACATTTTTATCAAATGCTACAAGTAGATTTGAGGCGTACCTTAAGCTCTGCCCTCCTTCGCCACACTGATAGTCAAGTTGATCGGGAAGTGCTGTCACAAATTTCTTTAGATGCGCATGCTCTATCACTGTCCAGATAGCATCATCTGAATAGGCATCGAATGGATCCAGATTCATTCTAAGTGAGCCAGAAAATAATACAGGATCCTAAAATAATAAAGCCATATTGCATTGTAAGCAACAACAACAACGACGACAACGACGACAACGACGACAACGACAACAACGACGACAACGACGAGGATAGCTACACCGAAAATAGCAATATCTTGGGAACAGCTGCGCAGATGTTAAGTATCTAAACGGCTCATTTTGCAGGGCGATATTCCACTATTCTAAGACAATATTGCCCTTCGATTCATTCGTGCGTGTGCTGTATATTGATGGATCAAGGAAACAAATGAAAACTACTGTTCTGCAATTACAGAAAAGACTTTTTGACCGCCAAGGCGGGTTACAAGTTGACATTTTCAGATCAAGGCGATATAAACAACCATCTTCTGGACCGCAAGAGTAACCTCCTAGACAGCCTTTCGCTAAGAACTTTTAAGTGCAGTGGCAGTTCTAAGACGCATACTGAAAATTACCATTACATTTCCTGTATTTGGACACGGCAATCTGGGTATCGCTAAAGTCATTAAGGTGTCCCAAGAGAAAAGCAAGAGCCTCCGCGCGTCCTAGAAGTAGAAACCGTTTGGAGTTGATGGCATCAAACCTGTAGGAGGAGATACAATTGAAGCTATTTTATCTGATTTATCGAGAATAACAACGAAGTAGAGGAGGAGGGGCATAGGGAGGAGGAGGAGGTGGAGAGCGACGAGGAGGACGATGAGCAATACTAATTTTTATTTGCAGGCAGATTAATAGTAATAAATAATACATGTGGACGCAAATGTTCTTTCTAACTTAGTAAACATGCAGCGATAAATCTGACTAACATGCACTTAATATTTATGTGGGCGATGTGTAGGCTACATATGGTAAAATAGTCAAACCCAATAGACCGTTCTACTTTATCCAACCATCATATGACGTCATAATTAAATACGCGGCGTGTAGAATGACGTCATTATGACGTAAATAAGTGCGCCACGAACGTATGATTGAAGACGGACTATGCGTTGTTGTACGAATTTACTATTTAATAAATTTCCTGTTGAATATTTTGAAACTAATTTGACAGTGCGCTGTTGCCGCCATAGGCAGCAAGGTCACCCAGTCAAATTAGTTTTAAAATATTCGACAGCTTACCGGTATAGTTTTCAGAAAATTGATAGTGAGGGCAATCGGGGATCGATCGATCCCAACAGGGCGAATTGTGGGCGGAGATTATTTAGAGGTGGGCGCAGCATAGCTAAAACTGGAAATGTCCATTAAATGATTTGTAATAAAACCGACCTGTGGTAAAATAGTCAAGCGTTGTCTTAGATCGTGAAGTCCCATGTCAGCGATATTACGACCATCGATCTCAATCATGCCACCAGCAGATTCAATAATCCTGAATAGTGACAACATCAGTGAAGACTTTCCCGCACCTGTTCTCCCGACAATTCCTAGCTGTTTAATACAAGCATGATATCGGTGTGATAGTGCCATGAATTCAACAAAGAAATCCAATTTTAGCTATGCCCCGCACATCGTCAGGCAAACTCCACCCACATCTTGCCCGTGTTGGGATCGATCGAGCTCTGACCAGGTAAGCGGTATGGCATAAACAGCGTCCAGGCAAATTAGCTTCAAAATATGCAACAACATGTTTATTAAATAGGAAAGACATACAATTCGTACAACGGCGTTACCCTGTCATCAATTTAGCGTCTGCGACGAAATTACCTACGCCATCCATAACGTAATTGAGTATGACTTCATCCTACACGTCCCGTAGTTGACTATGGCCTCATATGATTGGTGGATAAACTGGAATTCTCCATAGGGGGATACATTTCAATCCATTACCCGCCCAGCTTGTACATGCGTTTGAATCGATTTTCATATGTTGTGTCCTGAATTCCCGGAATCTCTATTTCAAGGTAACTATACAGAAGTAATGTTGAACATTTTAAAATTAATTGGAATGGGAACTGCTGCTGACAAAAGCTGCAACAGCCCCACTAAAATTAGTTTCAAAATATTTAGCATACCGGTAACGTTTATTATAAATATTCACCAAATACATGTATGCAATTCTGACGATTACTCACTCATTGAGAGACCGTTTTCCTTTCGTGTCGGGCCTATGCCATCAGATTGTGGCGTCAGGTAACAAGTTTCAAATTGTTGTCGTGATGTCAGGTACTTAAGTGACAGATTGCATCAGTCAATTCGATATAGATCTAATCTGTTTTGCTGAATGCTGTGTATGATATATCGTATGTTAGGTAAAATGTGTTGGTCAGTAAAACTAAAGTATCTTACTGTACATTAATATCACCTTCAGAATATAGCAATGAACAACTTTTAAAATTGTCTCCCCAATTGACCTTTCCATTTTTAGATATGCCCCGTCCATCTCTAGCTAAGCTGCACACACACCTCGCTCACGTTGGGATCGATCCATCTCTGAACTTCCTGACCAATTTCCAGAAAGCTATACAGGTAATCTATTGAATATTTTGGAACTTATTTGACTGGGTGCTGTTGCTGCGTCCAGTCAAATTAGTTTCAAAATATTCAATAGCATGTTTATTAACTAGTATAGACATACAATTCGTATAACGATTTGGACTATTAAGAGTAAAAGACAGGACGAATATAATCATTTATGACGTAATACTTAGGACGTCATCCCACACACCGCTTAGCTGATTATGGCGTCATATGATGTCGGATTGATAGATAGATGCTCTGGAAAGGTGAATTGTTACGTCATAATCCAATTCCAGTATATCAATTTTAGAGTATCCATAAAATTTCTTACATGCATGGAGGGAAAGTATTCACTCAGTAGATTATCATACATTAAAGGTGCATATTCACACAGAAATGCTTGAAAATAAAATTGTTGAAATTATATACATTTAGAGGCTTAACTTGTGAACCTCGATGTAATTAAGCGAAATTACTCTTAACATATGATGATTTCATTCCACATAAATAAATTTGGTGGGTTTGGTTATGAATTTCAATTAGGGACTCGTGCCTCTAATTAAAATCGACAACTTAAAAAATTATATTAATTTATACGTAATTAAATCATCATATGCTAAGATTTATTTCCTTTCATTACATTTTTGTTTTAAACATATTTTATTGTCAATTAACAACAATTGGAATGAGTCACAAGTCAAACTAACTTAGATT
This sequence comes from Chaetoderma sp. LZ-2023a, assembly GCA_034401795.1. Classification (NCBI taxonomy): domain Eukaryota; kingdom Metazoa; phylum Mollusca; class Caudofoveata; order Chaetodermatida; family Chaetodermatidae; genus Chaetoderma; species Chaetoderma sp. LZ-2023a. Next base: position 44,888,772 of record CM067360.1, on the reverse strand, counting down.
CGACTCTTTCCATAAAAGACTATAAAATGCGATATGCTATAATTTTGCATAATAATTTTACAGTAAAATGCAAAATTAGTATGCAAAATTATAACATGACATCTAGGTAAACAATTTAAGCTCATAAAAGTATATAATTTTAACAATGTTATTGTGAACCATTTTGCTGCAAATATGCACCTTTAAATAAGTGCCGCAATCACACTCCTCTCCTCTCCTATCCTTCCAGCCAAGCAGGTGGCTCCAACCGCAGTAGGTTTGCTGGAGCCACACAATTAGTATATACACTGGTGAATATTGCGGAGGTTCCATGGACGCAATCACTCAGGTTATCGACGTTTTCAGGAGAGCAGATTGTCTGCATGTATTGGGCGGCGGTTCTGCGGATGGCATACCGGATGTTAAAGGGAAATGCCATTGAAAATCGGGAATAAGTTCACTAAAAATGTACTATTATCCGAAATAGTTGCTGCAGGAAAATATAAAATATAAAGAAAATAGAGAAATAATAAAATGAATATGCCGAAACGGTCGAAAACGTCACTCCTCGGGCGCATCCATTTTCTCGCAACGAGAGCGAGAAACCGCGAGATTATGACGTCAGCTACACAGCAGCAAAATATCGCCAGTGCTATAGATTTACCGGTTTACTTCGCGTTGTGAAAGCCAATATTAATTAACCCTTTAATGACCAGATTTTGTCAGGCAAATCAGAATATTTCCTTATTGAATGTCCATTTTCAGGCCAAGCGAAACCTATTTTTGAACACTGACCACTGGGATGGCTGGTTCGGTTACTGAGATAGTCATTCTTGTGGTACATTTTCAAAAATAGTCTTCTCTTGGTCTGCAAACGGACATTCCCCAACTTGACGATTGCAGATGCCAGTTCTGGCATGAAATGGTTAAATCGCAACATATCCGCATGTCAAGCATGGGCTTGCAGTAATAGAAACGATCATGGAAAGGGTACGGCAATTCACATATTCAGATACCGGATCCACAGAAGCATCCGCATAAAAGGAGCTAACTGACAGATGGCTTCAGAACCTCGGCACTGGATGGACATCTTCCACATTTAAATTTGGAAGACACAAGTTTAGAACATATAGTCTGTATAATTTTAAAATAATATGTTTCAAACAAAAGACACGGTATTTAATTTTAATATAACAGAATCAAGCTCGACAATTAACATCAGTATTTGCTTGCATCAATTGTAAAATGGGACGTGCACACCACGACGAAACGATGTCGCTGATTGTCCGGTCGGTCAATTATTGCCACTCGCCAGGCGGCATAGGCTACTTAGTAGACGATAGTAGGTGACAGCTAGTAAATAATGACAAGTGCACACTAGACATAATTAGTAATTTAATGGGTTCACACTATTGAAATCCAGCGTTATTAATCATTTACAACGTTTACTCCCACTTTTAAAATAACCATGCAAAGTGGAGAATATTTTGAATTAAATTTTCCTGGAATTATGTTGCGGTAGCTTCAAAACAAATTACGTTCACACAATAGATTTTACGCTTTCTGATTGTCTGGCCTTGAAAGAGTTAACTAATTGATCCAAATTTTAAACTGTTGACCCATACTTACTGCCTGTTGGCTATTTTGAAACTGGAATTTAACTGGAAGCAGAAGTTACAATAGGCAGCAACAGCTTTCAGAGAAAGTAGTTTCAAAATGTATTCAACTAAAATATGTTTACGCTTTTAAGAATTGTTTGTAACTGGTTGATTGCAAAAATGTTCATGGCATAACCCCTTACTGTTTCATTTAATAGAATATTCCCATTTACAGACCAAGAAGACATTGTTTGACAATTTAGCGCAGCAGTTGCTGGCGCGATCATCGGGACACTAATTGCATTTTTAATTTCCTCCAAACGCGGGCAAAGTGTTAGTTGTTTAGCTAGTACGCTAATTATCCAGAAATAAGTGCTGTAACACGAGATAGAAGATTTACCTCCCCTGGTTACGGCTATCCTAGATCGCTCAAAGAGAGTAGGTGTGTCGGTGACGTGAACTGTAGCGCAGATCGACCGGTAAGGTAAGGAATGTCCCAGCTAGTCTGGGTACGGAACAGCCGGGCTGGGTACGTTCCATGCACCACCCCACCCCCAACCCCCTTGAGTAGGACGATGCGCGTGTATTGAGCCATATACGAGAGGTTCGCAAAACGACCGCATGCGCGGGCGTCAGAGATTGCTAGCCAACGCACGTTTACTATTTTAAAATCGCTCTAAAGTTGACCGAGTAATAGCTAATTGAGCCAGCAAATTTCTTTCAAAATATTGAACCACATAGGCTTAGCGCATTCATACTCTTAATGCATGGGTACGATAGCGCGTCACATTACCCGCTTCCCTGCCTCTGAAGCTCGCTAGCTGATTGGCTGTGGCGCTCCAGCTGTGACGTCACAAGCAGTAAAAACGGCGCCTGAAAATTAGATTCAGCAGCAGTCAGGTGGTGCTGAGGTACCTGGTTTGAGAAGACGAGTCGTGTAGTACTGAAAACTCACAGTAGGTACCAAACATCTGTTTCGGTGCCATTCGGTTTTGAGCATTCGGCGTCTCTAGGATACTAGCCACCACATATTCAACCACCAGCTTTTGTAAGCTCCCGGGGGGGGGGGGGGGGTTATCACCCGGGGGCAATAAAGAAATTAAAGTCAGGTAGCCCAAGTCACTACTACCGCAAAGGGACTGTTCGTGTATATGGACCTTTTGGCCGTGATGGAGCTCGTCGTCCAGTATGTGGCGCGTCCAGTATGTGGCGCTTCCAGTATGTGGTGCGTCCAGGATGTGACGCGTCTAGTATGTGGCGCGAGTGATGTGCTCGATGGTAACTCGCCAGACCTGCCGCACCAAGCCTATCAGTGGTGTAATCAATCCACACATGATGTGTTAGTCTTTTAGACATTTTGACCGCAGCTAGGGGGCATTGCCTGATGCACCGTGTGAGAGATTCGATGCATCACGTCTTGTGATCCGGCAGAATGCATCTGCAGTATTACTTCATCATAGTCATTCAAGAACTACAAGGCAGCTTTCAATTTCCGCACCAGTACGGAATATACCGTTTACATTATTAACTATTTATGTAGACATGACTAGCTACTAGCCATCCGCTTCCGCAAACGTTCTTCTTCACTTTTCCCGAGAATGATCCATATCCGCGGTGCGCCTGCAGATTTTCCTAGCAGCTAACTTCCGTATCGTGCCAACTCGCATTCCAAATGTGTTACGCTTCAACTATTGTAACTCTAGAACCTTTTCCGTACCGATGACTAATAGGTACTCTGTTATTGTCTTATTATTATTATTGTATTACGTTTGTGCAACAGGTACTGATGACTAATAGGTACCTCCCGGTCGTTTGAGACCGCATTTTTAGAATTTATTATTACGTATATATTATCCTTATTTTTGTGCATAAGCACCGTCAAGGTCGTGTGACTTTCTATTTTACTGTATTAGTAGTAGTGTCGGGGTCAAAATGACACCACCTGCCTCAACTGGCCGCCGTTCGGCGATCTGTGGCCCCCACCGCCCTCACAATCCCTGGGCCATAGGAATTTGAGACATGTGATGTTCGTGGTCGAGATGGGAGTTGTTGACATGGAAATAAAACTCCCGTGCGGACCCCACTGTCCGGGCGAACCTCCTCAGGATACCAGCCAGTGGCCGGCCTCTCTCTGTTCTGTGTAGGTTCAGACAAACACGTAGTCTCTGGCAGAGTCGCATCGGCATGATGGGACCACCCATAGGGGCTTCCATCTACCTTGACAACGCTCACCTGGGAGGAGGCTAAAGTAATTATCATGTGAACCACGACAGACTCTAGCATGTTCACATGTTACGCAGAGAATATGGTGCTGAGCAGGGGTCTCCAGCAGACAACCACGGCCTACCCTCTCCACCCCATAGAAGTGGCAGACAGACTCGATCTCTTTACGTGGGTGAAAGCGGTCGTAAATGTTTCTCCACAGGGGGTCGACCCAAGGAGTGTACTGGGGGTCATTCCGGAAGTGGGCCCACTTGGCATCCATTAGCATGGCAGTCTCAGCGCCCTGTGCCACTGCTGTAGACGCCAGCACGAGCCGTATGATGAGAATCATGGCTATATATGAAGAGTTAAACTGAACAGTGTGAACCCCTCGAGAAATATCTGTGCCAGATCGAGCCCTGTTCCATCCGGATCGATAGTGATCTTCATCCCCTCATGGGCAGGGGCTAGCTGCTTCATTCTGCTGCCGGCTAAGAAACATAGCTCTAGGACTATATGAGTCATTTGCGGGCTATTGAGTCCGACTCGCTGAAGCAGTTTAACAGCACCCTTGACTTTGGAGACATGTGACACCCCATCTACCCATAGGGTGCCCTCCTGGAGGTTAACAGCTTCTTCTGGTCCATCGAATGGATGACACAGCAGGAGCTTTCCACCTGTAACTCCGATCTGGTGACCCACCCTCGTCAGGGAGACAACTTCACCTATGTAGGTGAGGAAGGATGATCCCCGATTGTAGAGCTTTCGAACTGTCCCATTCTTTTTCACAACAGTGGAGAGGGGAGTAACCTCTATGTCAATGAATGCGGGAGGCCTATACAGGGGCAGCCATGTTTGCCAGTCACCCCCAGGTCCAGCACGGTATCACACTTCATTCTTCTAAAATATGAACTGCAGGTTTTTTGCCAGGGTCAATAGCAGGCCATCACGGGCCATCGGCGGGGCACCGCTCGAATAGGGTTTGACCAGATGAAAGCTGAGGTAGCTATTTAGGGTGTTGATATCTGCTACCTCTGTATCCGAGAGCTCAATCAAAGGCTCGAGGATGTACTTCCTCTTCAGGAAATCATACCGAAACTAATGGGGTGGAGGGAGAATGCCTTTGAGCTTGCTTCGTACTGTAGGGCGAATGACTTGTCATCGCTATCTTCTACCTTGGCAGTATCAACTACGTATACATCTGCAAGACCAGTCAAGTGAGCAAGTATGGGTTTCATAGCATGCTATATGAGGGATTTAAACAAGACATATAACCATGCCGATTGTCCGACTGCTGCTCTGCGGTGGTGAGAACGTAATCTCGCCCTCTCTAGAGGGGAGACGGGTGGTACAGTATCGTGTAGAATGGGTCCTCTTTGAGGTGCCCCAGTGGGGCACAACACTCATACACGCCGATGTGCTACATCAACCTCCGGGCAGTGCACACAGCAGCCCACTAGTAGAAGTCGGCCGGGACGTGATAGAGCATCTCCCAGGTGCCAACAGCAACCTATGGAAAGCTATCAGTCCTAGCCTCTTCACACCTGTAAATCACCTGTTTGACAGCCCCTCCATTAACATATATGCCAGCACGGATGGGATATCGGACGCCCATTTAGAGATTACACTCTTATTACTCCTTGACCTGATGACAACATGATATCATACCAGGAATATCTGACCTATGATGAAAGAGGGTTGCCCCTTCATGACCCCTGCACAAAACGAACAGATGCTCGCACTGCAACAAGGAGAGGGACTACAGTGGGAGAGCCGGTATCAACAGAATGCGAGCATTGCAAGGAGGCGAAGGAAAAGTGAAGCTTCCAAATACTGGCAGGACCTCCTGAAGAAGAGTAAGCGGGGCGCAGGAGTCTTGACAGACGGCTATGAGCCAGATGTCTTCACATACAACGATGTGCCAGACCTCTTCACAGACGAGGATGAGCCAGGTGTCTTCTCAGACGAGGATGAGCCAGAGGTCATACAGTGGGAAGAGGAGATGGCACAGAAGTGTAAGACCAAGGAAGCCATCCAGCGGCAGACCTACTATCTTGGTGATAAGGTGAAGTTCCAGATGTCACATCTCAGAAAGCTACTGGCACCCGCCATAGTGCTGGATGACCACTGTCTAAGAGATGTCTGTCTCGAAACCAGCAAGCTGGCACGGTTCACCAGGCTCTCCAAAATGTACCCTTCTAGGACTCATGAGCAGATTCTACAGGTGATGCAGGTTTAATCTCCAGGTATACTATGGCAAAATCAGAGTGGCGGAAGCAACCAGAAATATACCCCTCTGTGTCTGCTGACGAGGGGGGTACAGTACATGGTTGGCGACTCCAGCAGACAAACACCCGCAAGCTGGTATGGTTCGCAGGGCTCTCCAAAATGAACCCTTCTGTGAATCATGAACAGATTCTGCAGGTGATGTCGGTTTAACTTCCAGATATACTATGGCAATATTATAATGGCGGAAGCAACCAGAACTATATCCCTCCCTGACTGCTGACAAGGGCGGTACCATCCATGGCTGGCGACTCCAGCAGATAGATACCATCAGGCAGAATCTCGTCCATGAGGCAGAAAAGTACAGCAGAATGTGCAGGCGATATAAGACAGCATACAACGTCATCGCGCATACAACCACTGCTGCGGGTGTGATTGGAGCCAGTGCAAGTGTGGCAGCTGTGGCCACTCTCGCTACAGGGGTGGGTGCCCTCGTCGCCATCCCGCTGGGTGGCGTGACACTAGCTGCCACTGTCTTGGCCACGGGCTTGGGGGTGGGGCAGCGGCAGATCACAAGGAGGCTGGAGAAGCATGCTAAGTACGTGACACTGGCACAGAGTATGCTACGGACTATCGACGAGTCTGTCAGCAAAGCTCTCGATGATGGCCAGGTCACTGATGAAGAGTACCACCATTGAAGGTCCAAGCACTGTACTGCATGGAGAAATGCAAAGTGCGACAGCAATACCTCAAAGGCTCCAGCCGGCGGGTTGATATGGAGGAGCTAAAATACGAGATGTTATGGCGAGGTCACACCCCCATTCTATGGAGTCGAGATGACTACAAATAGTGTGCTGCCTGTACGGTAGCTTTAAGAACACCAGCAAAGATGGCCTTCCTACTGAACCTCATGATAGTCATCCGGAGCCAACCGCCCTCCTGGGTACACCCTTGACTGGCCTGAGCGGTCTACTGGATGATATATCAGAGCTAACACCATTCTCAATCACAGTGGATGGACGGTCCCGAACCAGCTTCTCCATCAACCCACGACCGCTGACCAACCGCCCCATCACCAAGGATGCAAAGCAAGCTCATACTTGGATGGCTGGTCCAAGCCTCTCATACTGGAATCAGCAGCTGAACCTTGCCGTGTGGTGTGCCACGGCAGGATGTGGAGTAAGTTCCACCCTGCTTCACTCCTATTCTGGTACTCCTGAGGCTGTGCTCATCGCCAGCTGTCTCAGATTCCACGTGTACTTCACGGTGCAACGAATCCTCTATGAGCTGGGTGCAAGCCTTCCTGATACAAACAACTTCGACCCACACCTCAACAGTCATAGTGTCTCAGTGGCCAGCAGACTACTCAGAGAGTTCAGCGTTCACCCAGACTATTGGTGGCATGGTGGTGACAATAGCGACCTAGGGGTTATGTACAGTGACCCGAGACGTGACTACTCAGGAATCCCCTATCGAACACCCCGACGAGTAGGCCGCCGGAAGACAGCGACATTCTCGTTCAATCCAGACTCCGACCCTGGAGCCCTGGTGAAAAATATGCACATCACTGGCTTGTGGCAGGACTATCCAGATGTGTGGAAGTACTTTGTCCCACATACCACCTCAGGCCTCACACCAGCAGGGATCGTTCAGATCAACCAGTCCCTGGAAGCACTGTGCTACTGCCTCCATACAGCACAGACCAAGCTGCGTCATTCCATATATGGTGTGAGTGAAGCAGACGTCCGGGCCATGTTCATCAGTCTCGTTGAGGATATGATCATCATGGCAGACCCCAGTAGTCTTATTGCTAAGTTCCAGCAGGGGTTGCAGAAGGCCTGTCACAAACTTGACTTTGCTATTTCACCACACCTTGATTCTGAGCAACATGATCGTGAACATCGAGGACCTCCAAGTCAGGGGCTATAACAACATGATAGTCGAGGGGAGTTCCCCCAGTGTCCACTTTGGCTTCAACACTGCTATTAATGCACCTACGCGTAGTATGGGCCATACAGTCGTTCCAACCCTGACACTGCAGCCAGTCGACACAACGCTTCCCATGGCCACTCCGACATCGACACTGCAGCCAGTCGACATGACACCACTTCCCATGGTAGCTCTACGAGTGTTGTCTGGCCCAGCTATCGTGGCACTCAGGATCAGCCTACTCAGCCGCTAGCAAATCAGATATACGATTATCTTGACTCACTACAGTTGCAGTGGAGACCATGGTGAGACACTGAACCAGCTTGGCCTACCCTACAGCCCCTATACCCGCTGCCAACATGCACATTCAAGGGCTAGAGGGTTCGGCAGTGCATCCTTTTTCCAGCATGTAGTATCGCAGAGCCTTGTTCAGCTCTGAATCAGGTGAGACCATGGAGGTCTGCAACTGCTGGAACACATCTGACAGATACTTCCGATCCTTGTAGAAACCTTTAGCTTGCTTGAGCTGCTCGACGATACTCCCGCCCATGATAAGGTATTCGAGGAAGCAGATCTACACCTTACCAAATCCTAGAAAGAGCTTCACAGCTGTCAGCTCCTCTGTCAGCTCAGCACTGGAGAGCTGAGCAAGCTCATCTGGTGTCTTCTTCTTGTAGTCCTTCAACTCCCTCCGGAAGCCCTCATAGTACTTCTCGCATAGCACGAGCCCGGACATATTTAAGATGTCTCAATAGAGAGGTGAATATTCCTGAGTACCAACCCGGCCACCTGGCAAATGCAGACTGGGAAGATCTTATTAGCTCTCTCGACAGGGGACGCAGTCATTTAACAGTATTGTATACTCAGTGCTTAAACAATGACGTCAACGGTACAGATCGTGAAGCAACTTCCCGAGAGCCAGGTGAGTCTTTAGAAGGTGGAGAACCTGCTGCGAACCAAGACACAGAAGTTACTGACCAACGCAAAACCTCTGGCAGTCAATGTCGCTAGTAACGTGGCTGCGAATGTGGCCCTGGTGAAGATGACAGGGGGAAATGAGGTTCTTCCTGCCACCAGTGCGGCTGTCCTCGCTACAGTGGTGAGTGGGGTCGCCGGGCACTGTCTCAGAATAGCTCAGCCCATCCCAAAGATCGCCCACAGTCCTACACTGTTGCTGCCAAGATCATGGGTGAGCGTGTTACACTAATGGAGGCCGCGGTTCTGGGGCTAGCAACGAGTGCAATGGCTGAGATCACCGTCGCCCACGTTTAACCCCTCTCAATAGTGAGAGAAGGATCATGAGATCCCTGCAGCATATGAGGCATGGCATGGCTGTGGGCGGTGTATAGCCCATAGTCGAGCGCATGGACTGAGGATCGCAAATGCCCGGGAATGGTGGACTGCCCACAGGGCGTGCCACTGCAGAGAGGGCCAGTGCCCTGAGCACTGCTACCTATTCTCTTGGCTGACTGCGTGGTCCTCCTATGCCCAACTATTTCACTGGGGTGTGACTAGTAGGTTTAAGCCGTGTATATAGCACTATGACTCTGTCACTCACAGACCTAGAAAGCAAAGAGTTAGGCAACACGGGAAAAACATCTTGCTGCGGGCTCTCCTGGCCGAACATCTACACTCTCAAGACATCCTTCTGGTGTCTGACTCCACCACTGAGGCGGTTGATAGAAATGATCAATGGTACAATGTCCCAATCACCAAGACACAGAACCTGCAAACACTGATGGAGAAGCTGCTGGCAGCCCGACTGACAGAACCACATGTTCTAGTTATCGATGACCCTGCAATGGACCAGAAGACAGTCACCTACCTCAGCAACATCACCAGGTGCATCCGGCATACAAAGATAACTGTCTTCATCCTCTTTCAGAAGTACACCCGCAAGATCTCTCCAGACATCCGCCACAATGCCTGGTTGCTATACTTCAGCTCCAAGTGTGGACGTGCCCTGCTCGAGACCATCTACGCCAGCTTAACCCTCAAGGAGACCAAAGGGGAATTTATCGAAGGTGTACAGAGGGCAGCTGAGCTGTACTGCTTCATCTTCAGCAACAAGGAGACAGGTGAGCTGTCACACTTCAGGCCATCTCTGGAAAAGGCACAGACCTTCACCTACAAGCTGAATCCAGCCAGGAAACTAGCCTGCTCCACGCATCATCGTTGACAGACTGTCGCAGCTGCCGCACCTTTTTTCAAGGCTGCACAGTCACCGCTACTTCGTCCGTGGTCTCAGCTACTTTGTCAGATGCTTGAGGAACTTCATCAGATGCTTGAGAAACTTCGTCAGAAGCTTGAGGAACTTCGTCAGAAGCCTGTCGCTTAAACTCTACCCACTGAGGGTCAAATGGTAGGACTCTCTTCTTCTGGAACTTCTCACGGAAGATCCACTTTGTCCATGCGCGACGAGCAGCTGACTTGCGAGCGGATTTGATGAGGTAGTCCTGGTAGTTATCTGGGAATTTCAGAAATGCTGCCAGATCACTGGACAATCTCCTGTGCCCTTCTTCGTTGAAGATGAGCTCAACAGCCTCATTACGGCCAACAGTGAACCCCTCCTGAGTACCTTCTGCATGACCGGTGTCATGGTTCTCTGCTACAGCGGCACTGATCTCCTCCCTGAAGTAGTTATTTGCTCCAGACTGGAGGCTATCCAGCATCTCTCGCTCATCCTGGCTATGGAGGTTAAATACGGCAGCCCAATTCCCGACCATTAGTAGAACTTTGGGGTCTACCCTCGCCATTTGGGGAGCTAGAATAACAGGACTGTTGGTTTGGGCCACAGGTAGGTCGAGTGTCCTGCCCTGGGTGCTGTCAAACTTCTGGTAGAGTATCCGAGTCAGGAGTTCTTTTGTAATATGAGCTGGCGCTCCTTCCCCTATGGCGGCCAATATCTCCGCATCAGACGGAGGTGTGACCTTGGCTCGCTCGTGGATAATGTTGATGTCATGAAGCAGTCCTCGGACCCTGTCACAGTGGGACAGTGCACGCCGTGGCTGTCGTGCCGACTTGTCCTGCTGCCTATAGACAATCTGCTGGAGAACTTTACCAAACATGGCAGCCGGTTAACCCCTCTATATACCCAAACCTTAAACATGCTACAGTATGTGCAACATCCAGATGGGGCCATTGAACCCGTGACATCGCACCACACTCATCCTCGGAAGGACTGCCTGATGGTCATTCGAGCCAGTATACACGATGAGAACCCATTGTCCGCTGCTGGGAAGTACATTGACGTTGCAATCTCGGCACAGATCCACGAGAGCAAGAGCATGACACTCGCGATCAAGCTTCAGAGCACAATAGAACAGACGGTAGAGCTCCTGCAAGTTCTGAACTGATGGGAGATCGTGCATAGCAACAGCACCGTGAACACCACCTATGTGAACGATGAGTACCGAGTCCTAGGTCCGCTGGCTCGTGGACCAACCTTCTATGCGAAGGGAAACCGGTACTACGCTGTGAGGTGCAATGAGGGGTTCACGGAATTCGAACTATGGGCAGGTGTCGAGAAGGCTGTGGCAGTTCCACTCTTAACACTCCTCAAAAACACACACGTGAATCTGGCTGCCATGCAGGATAGGCTGTTCCTCTGGGTGTACACTGAGCAGCTGACAGATGCGACAATGAATGCTCCAAGACTTCATGTCTGGCATGACGAGAATGACCAGGAACTGAAGCAAACGGGTTCCAAACAGCGGATTGTGCATGTGGAGCGAGAACACCAGCAGGTCCAAGCCACAGCTAACCAGCGGGTAGAGCTGATATTGCATCGTGGTGCATCGGACTGTGTCGCTGTTGTGGTCCTGGTTCTCAGAAGGGAGGAGCCATACAGCAGATGGATAAGCTAGATGACATCAAGCTTGTGGTTGTTGGGACTAATGGTCTTGGTGAGGTACGCGAGCTGGCTGATTGCCAACTCTACAAACAGAAAACTAAGTCATATGCACTTCTGCGACTAACCAGTGGAAGCGATGACCTCGAGTCGGCACTCGGGGGCCGTCATCACATCGGGGGCAGGAACATCCCACCTAATAAGTGCAACCGGCTCATCTTCAACATCAGAAACCTCATAGCTGGGACTTGCTCATTGGGTGTGATGGTACTTTACTTTGGCTATGCTAAGGTATGCGTGTTGAACATATCAGGTATTCAGCTTGAGCGTGCGTAGAGCACGACTCCTGTCATCACCGCTGCAGCTGCCACCACTACTATAAGCTCTGCTGTCTTCTGACCTGTCGATGCTTCATAGTCGAGCGTTGGCTCAGATACAGCCTCGTAGTACTCATCGAGACTCTCATCTGCCCCTTTGAGGCTCTGGTTGGCCTAAGCTCGGAGTTGCCGTCGGCGTGCCTCCCTCTGGCATATATGCTCGAGGGCTTTGCTGTACCCAAACTTCTCCTTAGACAGCTTCTCCATCGCCTGGTTATAATGCTCACGCTCGACCTATACCTCGTTCGTGTCAGCGAAGCTGAGTCACCAGTTCGCTAAGGCAAACATGCCCGCATTCAAGATTGCGGATGCCATGCTATAGACTACAGATTAAACCTACTATATAGATGTCCCCCAGCAATGGATATGTATGAACCAGAAGCTTATGAAGATCAAGTCGAGGATATAGATGGCGAGGACTATGAGGAGGACTATGATGAGGAGGATTATGATGCAGCTGACTACGATGTAGCGAAGACTGCGGGTGAGTATGATGATGTAGCGGAGACTGCGCCTGAATCCCGCAGGCTTGTACACAGAGCGAAAGGAATCTATTGCACTTACATAAAAGGTTCTATCAGACCGCTGGCAGCAGTTGGGGCTCTGATCGCTCTGTTCACAAGGAAGGCTGGCGAGACAGTCCGCAAGATCGCCAACAATGCTCTCCATGGGGTGGAGAAGATTTCTGATTCGCCTCAGGAGTTGGTACGTTCTTCGGAGTAGCAGGCCCCTAGCTATCATATGTTGCCATAGCGTGCACAGCCATCTGGATCGCAGAACATTTAAGCTGTACTATATAAGGAGGGCATCTCTGTACGACCTGTTCAAGTCTCTTAACTTCCGAGGGTTGATCGATAAACTACTGTTCAGGAGGGCTTCAGTGATGGTCGAATGAATGATGGCCGTCTGTTCATCTGTTTAGAGTTCATCCAGGCCGTGTGTGACAGGACGGGAGTGGCCGTCAGTGATGAAATCCGGGCGGGAGTTTATCAACCATCTTTCTTGAGGAACTCTGCTATCAGCCTGGTGGATATTACCGTGAGCCCGCTCAACAACTCGAGGCTGCGCGTCGCAAGGGCCACAACTTCACATTGGAGACAGTTAGCCAGTGGCTCAGCCACCAGGCGATGTGGCAGATATACAGACCTCGTCCATGGCACATCAGGCATGCCCATTTCGAGGAAACTGTATTCCTTCCACACGACTCGGTTGGTCGTAAGACCTACAAGTATGCCCTCACCATTGTCGATGTCGCCAGCAGGTACTAGGTGGCAGTACCGCTCACAGAGAAGTCAGCTGCCCAGGTGGCCCAGGCATTCCAGGGTGTCTACGAGGCTTCGGAAAATCCCCTCCAGTGGCCAGAATTGTTGCAGGTGGATGAGGGTAAGGAGTTCACAGGTGAGACTGCAGCACTCATGCGGAAACATGGTGTGGCAGTTAGGCGAGGTGAGGTAGGGCATCACCGTACCCAGGCTATCGTTGAGTGGTGGAATCGGACACTGAGAGAATGTTCCCACACCAATATGCCCAGGAAATGGCCGCGCCGAGTGAACGTTCTAGAGTATGGGTGAGAGGGCTGCCTGCTGTGGTGGAGAGATCCAATGCTGAGGTTACCAGGCCAATCAGGAAGAAGCCGGTAGAGGCTATCAGACACTCTGCTGGTCACAGCTCTAGAGGAGCGAACAAGGGAGAGGAGTGCCTATCACCTGATGCTCTGGTTCTGTACCTGTATGAGCCGGGTGAGCTGGAATGTGGTCGACGGCGTGCAACAGATCCTAACTGGTCAATAGATGTGCACAGGCTTGACAGGTATATGGAGGCCAAGCACAAGCGTGCATCCAGACTGTATCTGTGTTCGGCATCCTCACCTCGCTGGTGCTGTGGACCCCCGTGCCAGTGACAGCCATGGAACTGGTACATGGTGTTGGTGGTCGGATTTTAACCATCTACGGGAGCACCCTCGATCCAACGCTCGCCACCGTGCCCACACTCTACATGGTGTATGTGTATGCCTCTGTTTCTCAATTCATAATCGACCCAACGAGTAGCCACTGAACTGGATGGTTGGGGCGGATAGAAGGCTTTCTCATACGCAGACTGTGGTGCCTCAACCTTCTCGCCAGGACACACGATTTTTGTTTTTCCACCTGTACAGTGATCAGCTTGGCGTTGAAGATGGCATGCCTTTGTAAACCTCTGCTGACAGTGACTGCAGACCAGTGTATGCGCCAGCTTGGAGATGTTCTTGATATAGAAGGCATGGTGGCCCCACACTCCGATGGTCATGGTGTCACAGTAGTGAGCCGCTTTCCTGATCATGTGCCAGGTGCCCTCTTCGGTTGGTTCATACGTGCGAATCCTGATCTTGGCAAAGAACTCTACCTTGTCCAGCTGATCCAGCGAGATCTTGCGGACATCAGGTACTGTCTTGCGTAGAACTGTGTAGCAAGCTCTCGTGCAGGAGCTGTACTTCTATCAGCTCTCGCTCCTTTGTGGACTGCTAGACATGGCCAGAGGCACATGTTGTCCTTGTAGGTGTCGAGGGCAGTCATACTCTTCTTCTGTTGTAGCCAGTCTGGGAGGGGGCCTGTCCCAAGCAGAGGTTGGCGGTCGATGACGGCCCTGACCTCAACGGTGATTAATCGAACAAAAGCCCACTTGGTGTTGGGTCGATCGATATTGTCTGTGTCGAGGTCGGCTTGCTCTCTTCCTGCCACCCAGTCCTGAGCTGCTCCTATCGTGTTCAGCCACAGGCTCCCTGGAGCATTCTTGTGGAAGAGCCTCTCCCTACCGTCTTCGATGTGACGGATGCGATAGGTATGGGTGTAGTGGAGGTAGAAGGCCTTCTGGACAGTCTGCTGGATCGTTTGCATGATCCGGCCTGTGAGGTCTCTTTCTAGACCTTTGAAGAAAGTCCAGCATACTGACCGGCGTCCTCTATCCTCTGTCTCCCTTTCGCCGAGACGCTGGTCGAGAATATGTTCACCTTCTCGCCTCATGCTAAGGGTTCAAACCTCAGCCCCCTCATCACTCGGTTAGTGATCCTGCATAGGAGAGGTAAGCGTGCCAGTGGATGGGCTGCCCTCCACCTCAATACAGTCTTGGCTCGCAAGCTAGCAGTCACCTCCTCGTCCAACTGACGAAGCTCACGTATCCACTGCGCTTTCTTGTGGGGATTCCAAGGATCCTCTTTGGTATGCATTGGAAACCTTCCCATCTTCATTGCTCGGGAGAGTCTCTTCTGCCACTCCTCGGCACGGACCTGTCTGATCATCTGGAGCAGGTCGGCTTTCTTGCCATAACAGTAGCCTCTAAGGCCGAATTGGTTTGCAACAGCGTGAAGCTGTGCAACAGTAATCATGGTGTATGTCCCTGTGGATGCCTGTCTCTAAATGGACGTTCAGACCTATTATGTGTGGTGATCACAAGGTGATCAGTACCTGGGGGTGGCCCGTCCTGTCATGTGATACCAACGGAGACTATGTGTGAGAGAGTGTATGCTTATATTGTACCGAGAAATCACTTTATTCTCGTCGTTCTTGGTACCAATAAGGACCGGAATGAAGCGATAATTTCAAAACTGTTTACCATTTTAAAATCGGACCAGAAATGGCCGAGTTGTTCACAAGTGCTAAAAAGTGAGATTTGAACCTGTGATTTTAAGTTTGCTAATAAACATAAGGATCCAACGCATTAACTACATCGGCCATGTATTAATATGTAAAGCTGATAAGTTATGTATTCTCATTGCTGCGCTACATGTGTGAGATGTGGTCGATGAGCTGATACGTGGGAGTAGCGCACATTGAGGGGTTGGTGGGCGAGGATCACTGGATTATTTCTTGGTTCGAAGCGAGAATTTCAAAACTGTTTACCATTTTAAAATCGGACCAGAAATGGCCGAGTTATTAACATATGCTAATAGTGAGATTTGAACCTGTGATTTTTAGTTTGCCAATAAACACAACAACGTGGATCTAACGCGTTAACTACCTCGGCCATGTATTAGTATCATTGCTGCACTGCATGTGTGAGATGTGGTCGATGTTCAGGAGCTGATACATGGGAGTAGTGCGCGCATTGAGAATCACTGCATTATTTCTTGTTTCCACTCTTCTTCCAACTCGATAGCAGCATCCACATCAAAACTGCAAACCATTTCTAAATAATTCATATACTTGAAGTGTTTGTCCATCGCTATCACAGTCATTGGATAACGCATAAGGCATGTTAGTGGAAATGATGAGCGGAATGTTGGGATCCCTGAGCTTCTCCTACATTTCTCAAGATTTCTATCTGCATAGTTGCCCATATCACGCAATGGACCGGGTACTTTTTCTCGTCGCGCCGCACAGCCTACATCATGCATGCATGACCATAGCACTTCAGGTCAGCCCATTGTGGGTAATATTGTTTGTAGATGAGCGTTTACACGTAGTTGGGTGTTTACACATAATGTTGTGCGTGTATGATCGCCGGTATACCAATGGATACTGCGTCTAATTAGGTGTTAACGTGTAGCAGCTACTATTCTTGACTTTCAATGACTGTGCGAGTTGGTCTTGACGTGATGTCTTATGGTCAGAGATAAAATTACTAAGCCACATGTCAGTATTGTGAGAAAGTGTATGCTTATATTGTACCGAGAAATCACTTCATTCTCGGAGTTCTTGTCACGGATTAGTACCCGAATGAAGCGACAATTTCAAAACTGTTTACCATTTTAAAATCGGACCAGAAATGACCGACTTACCCACATATGGTAAAAGTGAGATTTGAACCTGTGATTTTAAGTTTGGTAATAAACACAAAACAAGGCTCTCACGCCTTAACTACCTCGGCCATGTACGCATCAGTAATTATAGTTGATAAGTTATGTGTTCGCATTGCTGTATTGCTGCGCTTATCAGTCCCTCTAGAGATTGACGTCACTTCGACATAACGTGTGTATAGACTGTAATTTTGTTGTTACCAGTGTGTTATTGATTTGTTTGCTATCATTGCACAAGTGTAGTTAGTTACCAGTGTGTTACTATTATTGCACAACAATTAGTATCATTATTTGTAATCTAATTATCGGATCTCCGTTGGCTCAGTTGATAATAGCGCTGAATTCTAAACAAAAAACCATGGTTCAAATCTCAAAAGTAAAAATTAAAAAGACGGTGTTACCAAGTCGGTACGGAGCAACGGATAACCACCGAAAAAACCCTGCAGAGATAGAAAGAGAGAGAGAGAGAGACGCCGGCCAGAGAGGGCTGGCGATAATAAGCGGGGGTTCTCCCGAAGAGGTGGCGCAGGAGTTTTATATTTTTTTTAGTTTTTAGTTATTATTTTTTTTAATTTTTTGTTTCATGACAGTATTACTCTTTACCCGTCGTTACCGCATGACATCACGTCAAGACCTTGGCTCTAAATGGGTGTTCAAGTAGTGTGATACTACCTCCCTCTCAACAACCTATGCCCCAGGGATTGAGAGGGCAGTGGGGGCCACGGATCGCCGAACGGAAGCCAGTTGAGAGAGGTGGTATCATTTTGACCCCGACACTACTACTGTATTTTAATATGGCAGTAGCAATTCAAGTTATATGTTTTGTTTATTTTATATAAAAACTCTTGAACCGCAATATCACTAGGTTACACTATACAGCAACAACATCTGCACCACCTTGTTCCCCACACAGCATCAATTTTCCACTAAGGTCGCTGCTCGTGTTCTCACTACGCGAACATGACATGCGGTCGACCAAACCTGGACTATTTTAGCTCGATAGGATATACACTGCACACCGGCTAGATTATATAAATTTACCGCAAACCTTAAGGCCTCAATTATATGAGTAATTGTCTTTGTCTACGCTCCACCAGCCTCCGGGCTTATTAATTTTTTAGACATCCCAGCGTCACGTTATTTCATGCTGACTTTGAAACTACTGAGGTTCAAGTGTAGCTAGAAATAAAATGACGATGACTGCATACACGTCCACCTGTATCTTCGGATAATAGCTAGTTAGAAAACCCCCGCCAAAGTAGGAAGCACTGCGAAAATATTATTATATTTACTGGCCCCTGGGCGAAATTACATATCCCTAACGTCAGGTAAATGTTAGTTCCCCGGGTGATCTCGCATGATCCGTCCCTGACACGTTGGTCATGGACATGATTCAGCTCTATATAACTCCACAAGTGACTGGGTGCGGTCTTTGTCCCAGCCCTAAACATATGTGCTTATCAACGCTTATGCGCTGTAACTTGTCCTTGTGCTGTTATACGTGATCATATCATAGGAATGTTGAGTTATCTGGTCAAATATATCAATTTTTCCCCTAGGGTTATTTCAAGGTCATGACCTAGAAAGTATGGTTGTGCTATGGAAGCAAATCTAGGAGTTACAAAGCTCAACAGTCCATGATGTTTGGACAAGTAGGCCAACCCAGGTGAAATCTTGACCTCAATGACCTCAAAAGCCTGTTAATGATAAGTACCAAATATGTTGATGACCGATTCAGGTTTCATGTGAGCAGGAAATCTCCCAAGGTTGC
Organism: Chaetoderma sp. LZ-2023a; assembly: GCA_034401795.1. NCBI lineage: Eukaryota > Metazoa > Mollusca > Caudofoveata > Chaetodermatida > Chaetodermatidae > Chaetoderma > Chaetoderma sp. LZ-2023a. The sequence goes on along the minus strand of CM067360.1, from coordinate 44,870,069 downwards.
GTAGATTAAATGGCTCGAATGTTTAGTGTCAATGGATCAAGAATTACAGGGATATTGCCCCTGTAGATTTTATGATATCAGGGCACCAGATCCATGTGACATAGGAAGGATTTCGAATCAATGCAAAGGGTTCCGAATTTAATGAAAGAAGTTGAGGAGATGAGGACAGGGTATGGACATGGCTGTAACTCAAATTAGATTATCGGGATTGAATAATGGCAAACAATTGTGGTGATCTTTCCGGATTAAATTTAAAGCTCACATGTCTCTGCTATTTGGCCAAACTTGATCAATAATATCAACATACCAGTGATCAAGTTATGATCAAAATTCAGACATGTCTGACTTGGTCAAAGTTGCGCGTTGCTCGGTCACGACCAAAGCTTCTCATTAACCGACCACAATAATATCGTTGATCTATCTAATGACGTTGAAATCGTAATGAGAAATAGTATGGCTGATCAATCCAGATATACATCGATTCAAATTCTAGCAGTTAAGGTTAAACAGTTCCAATCTCTCTCTCTCTTTCAAAAGACAAGAGCTGTTTAAACTTCTTTACCAGAACCAGAAAATCCATCTATCTGTGAATGATACTATTTGATGGTTAATCTGCATACGGTAGACAAAATTATGTAAATGAAACTCTGAAAACAGAAAAACTTTAATTACTCATTCATTACATAGATGATAGAAAACGGAGTAAATGGATTGATATTGCTATAGTATGAATGGAGTAGTGAACTGACGCTATATTTATCATATTTTAAAAGCGTCAGTGATGCGTTATAAGCATGGATATAGAAGCTGAATAAATTAATACGTAAATAAGCGCAAAGAAAATTATTTTTGGAAATTTGATGATTGAAATTTAATCAATCAGCCCTTAGTTTTCATTAAGGGTTAGTTTATTAAAAAGGCAATCACCAAGTAGCATAGCAAACTTATGATCAATTTGAATGCATATTTTTACACGGTAAGTTCGTGGACTCTTGAAAATAAGCGGCTCCTAGATGACGTGTGAGCCGCTAAGAGATATGTTTCGACCTGATGAGTGGGAGTTGGCGATTTTCCCACCAAAACACTGTCACGTGATTGATGAACGAGCACATGGTTTGATGTATAAATGCGCCAACGTTCATATAATGCCCAAAGATGGTGACAATCCTATCATATACAAATTTTATAAAACTTATTCGAAAATAGAATCTCAAAAATAATAATTATACAAGAAAAGTTAATAACTATAAAATTAAATTGACCAATATAATACAATCTAGAGGAACTATTTTCCAATCATAACGTCGCCAATCATGTGCAATGAATGTGTTATGTTAATTTCAAGCAATATTGACGCCTGGTTTACCGTACAAACATCGACTTCAAAAACACTAGATCGATCAATAGTTCACCGAGTTACATAGTGGGATGGACTTAGGCCGCTAGGACAGATCGAACAATTCTATACTAGGTGGTAATCAGTTACAGCCAAGAGCCTAATCAGCATATAAATTGGGAACTACCCGATCAGATGTTTATTTCATGATCATAGGTATAGAATACATGGACAGTGGAGCGGGAATAAATGATAATACTGGATTAACCCATCATATCCATGTTCCCTAAATTAATTAAATCATGAATAGTCTGACGTCACACATATACTGGTGACACCAAGAGCGAGGATGAGACCGTGAGGTTCAACTTCCGCGGCGATGGTCGCACACCTGAACGTTCCACCAGCTCTAGAAGTCGGTCTTTGTATATTCCGGCAGCGCGCAACACCGACATTCGCAGCTAACCAACAGCTCAGTCCCAACGTACTACGCATTGGTGGTACCACGGAACAGGAGTATCCCGCTGACAAGCGCGTACGCCGGGAGGTTACGTTAGCAATTTAAATTGTGGATATCTTTTTTATTTGTTGGCATAAAATTGTGCTCTTGGTCTCAACTTAATGCGGAGAATTAGTACCTCACACCAGATGCACACAATCTCCGAGTGGGATAGCCCTTTAAAGTTGTCATTCCACAAACCGGGGCGGGGTGGGGTGGGGGGGGGGGGTCCGGATGTTTCGTATTATGTTATAAGTTACGTAAACGTTAAAGAACTTAGAACGCTATCGAAGTTCCGCTAATGTAACGTGGTTGATTCTCTACAGATTAATTAATGTCGCGACAGTAATGGCGGGGCATTGCTAGAAATGGGAGGAGCATATTTAGAAATGGGTCCCTCTATTGTTTGCAATAAGATTTTTTTTAGTTAAATGTTATATATTTATATATTGTGTTCAATGGTTGAGAGCAGCTTAAACGTACACACTTTGTTAAATATAAATTATTCTATTACTGCATGGCATGGCAAGCAATGCGGTAACAAATATGAAACAGATATGTCACAAATGCAATTTCCGCAGCGCTGCAAAATACGATATTAATGGACCTTTCCGGTTTTAGCTATGCCCCGCCCCTTTCTAGCTAAGCTCCACCCACACCTCTTTTGTGTTGGGATCGATCGATCTCTGAACACCTTGACTATCAATCTCCAAAAAACTGCACAAGTAAGTGGTTGAATATTTTGAAACTAATTTGACTGGGTGCTGTTGCTGCCTAAGGATAACAAAGAAATACAATTCATATAACGTGTCGGACTATTTGAGATTTGATGACGGTCTATATGGAACCCTTTGTCAAATGATGGATGGATACTCTGGAAAGGTGAATTACCCATTAAATACAACTCACACAGTACTAAGGAAATTGGTTTACTAACTCATTATTTTCCTTTCTAAGCATTATCACTCTCCTTTGGACATTATCACAATATATTACCGTTTCGCCGCCCTTGATGTATGCTGTAATCCCTTTAAGGACCAAGTTTAAACCAGGGCGGTATCGGGTCGTGTAGTTCTGAAAATGGATTATCCCCTCGCTAGGCCATTCAGAAGGCGGTTGGAATTCTGAGATGTGCCACGGAGCCTGCATAAATAATATTATCATAAGCGCATGCTGATCGCCACCTGATGATTACATAAGAATATGGCAATTTTCTTCACCAAACAGAGCAGAAAAAAGTCTATTTATATACCTACATAAAAGTATTGAGGTTTAGCGAAATATACAGGAATTTGACAAGGAGCTTCTGCTCCTTATCTGATTTGGACGAGAGTTAGCTGGGCTGGTGATTGGATGGCGGTACCGGATTCGATGTGGTTACAGAGTGCTCATTTCGATTTAATATAGGCGAGTGTAATTACTCTAAAAAATTTCTTTAAATTGCACGATAAAGCATCCAGTCTTTAGGGATTTCAAACGGTATGGGTCCATCCCTAACCATGCACCTGCTCACATTGGCTACATTAAGATGCACCCTGGGGAATCATATAGTTGAAAGGATACAAATGCTGGAAAGGATTACGAATCAACCGATAAATCAATTTATTGCGACAACACCCCATACAGTATCGTGTACGAATACAGCACGATAAAACAAACACTTAAAAATAACACAATGGCAATGCGTAAATTAACCAGCCCACATTTTTAGTCAAAATTTTAATTTTTTACCTCGGTCGGTGTGTTGCAGTATTCCTCAATTCTTTCCACTGATACAATAATTGTCTCAATATCACATGAAATCCGTACAAGTAATGCCAGAGAAGTCGTCAGTTGCTGTGCGTATGATATTGTCAATCCCATGACCCCTGGAGTTATGGTGTACCGCTTGGAAACACAAAACATGGCAGTCCCGAACAACATCGAATTTCCGAGTAAACTGAGAACTACCGCTAGCCATCTGGCACACATAATGGGTAAATTAGAGGAGGGACGATTTTGTAAAGGATATGAGTAGATGAATCAAATCTGTCACTCAAATACATGATGTCATAATCAATTATGTGACATAAAGGCTGACGTCACTGCCAAATATGCAATGATTGACGTAGCTATGCCCTCTCCCCATCCCCTCCACCTCCCCCCGTCTATCTCTCTCTCTCTCTCTCTCTCTCTCTCTCTCTCTCTCCCTCCCTCCCCCCACCTCCTTTCCCCCTCCTCTCCACCTCCCCCCGTCTCTCTCTCTCTCTCTCTCTCTCTCTCTCCCTTCTCTCCTCTCCTCTCCTCCCTCTCTCTCTCTCTCTCTCTCTCTCTCTCTCTCTCTCTCTCTTTCTCTCTCTCTAAGCACGAAAACTACCCTTCATATACCTGTCATATATAATATACCTTTCATGTACGCAAACATATATTTTGTACGGCAGCCATAATAATAGTCATTAGCATTCGTCACTGCATGTGGTCACTTTAGTCGGCTTTTACATAAATGTACCTTGGTTGTGTTGAGCAAACACAGTTATTAGGACATATACCAAAATTCGTGTACATGAATGGCCATCACATGACTAATCTCTACCATGCAAGTACAGGATTTGTATATGAACAAATGTTCCCTTTGATGTCCATCTCATATTCAAGCTACCATATAGGTACAGTTTATATCATATCTATCTGTGGGGATTTACTATACTGTGCAACACATCACATGCTGTAGAACAGGAATTCTATGGAATTAAATGTTCCAGCTGCCTCCTCATTATCAATAAGCCTCCGCCTAAAAATCCATGTTCGGTCAGTATAAATGTTGCCTATCTCAATGCAATCACCATGCATTTTAAAGTATATTCTCAATGTTGTGTGAATGCAGAGCTAACTTCAAAAAGTTAACAATGAAAAACACAATTTTGTACCATGGTCTCAGTGACTTTGACCATTATCTGTGACCTTGACCTCCTATCGAGATAAAACATATTCCAAATGATCGGGCATGTTTGAAAACCCAACAATCGAGTCTAACATCATGAAAATTGATCAATTACATACAGATGTGCTCATATTTCTGCACCGAGGGACACAAACTGACGTTGACCTTGACCTTGTTGCATGATCTTGACCTTCTGTCGACCTGAAACCTATTCCAAATGATCAAGCATATTTGAAAAAAATTAAAGTGGACTCTTTATTGAAATTGGTCAAATAGTTCTAGAGATATTGCATCCCCTGTAGTTTCCATGAGCGGCGGTGCCCATCTTGGATTCCATGGCCCTTCAGGGGTCACGGGCGTCGAAAAAATTGTTACTGAGGATTTGTCTTAATTTCAGACCCTAATTAAGGGAAATCAACCACCATGTCAATTTGGACATTCAACTCCCACAGGACTGTTTTTTTAATACATGGCAGTCTGCACTATTTGTCTATGCATCTTGAGGCTCCACGTTTCAGACTAGAAAATTTATATATTGTCTCCTCTCCAGAGTACTTGATACTTGTTTTCAAAACTTTGCATAGCATTGTAAAAGGACAAACTATTCCCTATGGTGACTCTTCCTTTGATACATGTGCCCTAGATTTTATTATATTCAACATTATTCACATGCACCAGAATGGTAGGTCTTATATGATCTGCAAAAGATATGCCATGATATGGGAAAAGGTTAAATCTTCATTTTGAGAAGAAATACAATAATAGACATAAGCTTTAAAACACCCAAGCCTATCTCAAGTACACTTGACCCCATCATATAACAAAGATTTCACCAAAACTCTGTTTACAGGACATGGTTGACCTTTCATATGTTGGAGTTTGGAGCCTTTCAGGTACACAGTACATGGATGGTAGTTTATGTAAGCATGACTGTACATGAAAGGTTGCATTCAGTTTAATATATATGCTAAAGTGTTTGAAACAGCCTCTATAATGCAGGTAGAATTAGAAGTAGAATTCATTTCTAATTCTGAACGATACTGTTTGGCTATCAATGTATTGTATCACGAACAATATTTCAATTCACATATTGTTTTAGATGATGGTAATTTGTTGCACTGGTGATATGATGCAAATAAAAGCAGTGTTCTCGTACAATACATATTTGATGTTTGCAATTACTCACCGAACTGCTGCTTGTCCATATATGAAGAACACCTGATTGTTGTCTACTCGCTTATCAGATGTTTTAATGAATCTATCTTGTTGTCGGTAAGACCTGATCACTGCTACCCCACTTAAAGTCTCACTGAAGTGAGTAAAGATTGGAGATCGTGTAGTCGACTCAACTCTTTTCAATTGGCGTAATGTTACAATAGAAAACTTCTATAGAACAAAAGAAAGAGCGTAAATTTCAAAATTCTCAACATTCTAAAGAATGGGTGCATGTACATTATTGTATTCAGCTTACTATAGCCCACCACCACCCCGACCCCCACTCCATCCTCCTTTCAAGAGAATTATGAGTGCGTGACCACTCTGTCATTGCAGACCGAGATATCTAGATTATATTTACATAGGGCAATATATTTCACCACCTACCCCAATCACAGTATTAATATATTATATTATATAGTTCATCTGGAGCTACCATACTTAATTAAATATCCCTAAATGCAGAAACCCAATTAAGTCTGGCAATTAAGCTAATTACCTAGTCATCATCAAACCCGAAATATCCAGTAAGTAAATTACGGTCAGATTATGTATGATGTGTATATATTATGTATCGAATATGTATTGTGAGACAAATGCAAAGTTCAAAATTCAAAGTTCAAAATGAATAGAACTGTGTATACACGTATATACCCCTCCACCTTTAGCAACGCATGGCAGCATGAGATGGGTGAAAAGGGACATTATGTAAGGCAAGTGCTTCAGGATTCAACCTGTATGTCAGTCTGCCAATATTTACAGGACATATTTGTCCTTCACAAATTTCGCCACCTACTTGCATACTTCCAACTCAATTTATTTTCATTAGTTAATATGGTCAAGCAGTAAGCGTACCTGGCAAAAATAGAATATGATGATCAATGGTGAAATGATAGCAAGAAAAATAGGCAGATTGATGCTGATGATAACTATTGTGGTGACGAGTGGAAGTACCCTCGATAAAAAGTCATTGAACTTCAATGGTAGTTCTATATCACAAATATCAATGTCACGACTGAATCTGTTGATTATTCGACCTATGTTTGAAAATAAATGCATGTAAGTTAATATGGTTGTTAAAATGAAGACATCTCACTATAAATCAGTTCTCAAGATATATTCCCAGCAATCATATGTTGCCACCATCATTGCTTTAGTGCTTTGTCTTTCTTAAGCATAATCATATTTCAACATTATCGTGCACATTAAGCATGGCAAAGCAGGCAAATTATAATTTACCACAATTCAAAATAATAATTTGCATGTATTTTTGTATTTTGTATTTCTTAACCCTTCTTATGTCAATGGCGTCTCAAAGCACTGAAAATGTTATTCATAAGAATTAACCCTATAATGGTGAAGCCAGGCCAAGAGAAAACAATTATTAGAACATTTACCATTGAAATTTACAATTATAGTTTTCTGTTGTCCTGAAAATAGACATTCCTCAAAACCAGTGCTTGCCTGTTAATGGACTACTCATCAGAAAACTTAAGTCTTCGCTTAGTCAGTGTTCAATAGCAGGCCAAGATATTATTTAAAAAATTTTACCACTGGAATGACTGGCTCGGCTACCGAGCCAGTCATTCCAGTAGTACATTTTCAAAAATTATTTTTCACTTTTCCTGCAAATGAGCATCCCTCAAGACCCCTGCAGATGACCCTTTGGCCGGACTGACCTTTAAAGGGTTAAGTTGATACAGGAATGGTTAACCATGATCATATTTTAACATTATCATGTACATTAAGCATGAGAAATAAGTCAAATTATAATTTACCACAACACAAAATGATAATTTCCATGTATTATATTGATTGACATTTATAGAAAAACAATACTTCACATTTTTGTCACTAAAATCCAGTTTTAGAACATCGTTGGTAATAGAATGTCTGTAAAGAAAAATCAACCCCACGGAGCAAGAAGTGACATTGTCAAGGTTTTAGATTACCCCGTATCTATGATATTAAAACTATGATTTTAAAATTCATGCCCTAATGAAATGCACCTAGATTAGTGAGCCTAAGTTAAAATAATTCTACTGGCTACTATGAACAGTAATTAACTGATTTACAGACAATTAAATACTCGGGGTGGATCTTGTAATATGTTATGGCAAATCAGAGATCGTATGGGATATTAAAACCAAAATGCCTCAAAATCCATCCCTCAGATTTCAAACCTCTCTGGTTTCTTGAGGCATTGATGGATTCATGCATTGATATGTGGTGAGCCCAAATAAGGTAAATCTAAATACATGATTGTGATTTGATACTAAGTTTGAAATTATTATTAAACCTTTTCAAGTGAACAATTTCAGGCAAGTTTGTAATAGCGACGCTTGCATAGGTGTATATTGAAAAAGATCCCCAATGTGTTTTGAAATTTAAACACCTTTATATTTCATACTATTGTGGCAGACATGATGACCTAACTATCACTTAGATTTAAATAATTACAAATTAATGAGGTCATTAAGCAGTATTCAGTTTAAGAGATTTGCTACTAGTCACTATCAAATGTTGGGCTACATACCTACTGGCGTGGTGTCGAAGAATGACATAGGAGACCTGAGCACATTACCCAGCATATTCTCGTGCAATGTACGTGAGCCTCTGACACTAGTGAATGCCATCATTATAGCGAAGCCACATATGAAAATGGCTGTAAATAACAAATATTCATAGCATTTGGTGACAATATCGCTATCACTGGAAGACATAAATTGGGCACATGATGTTTCATTGGGTTGTCATTGATAGTGTTGCAATCTTATTGAAAGCATTCCCTTAAGACAGGTACCACATTAACATTGTAAGCCATTGACGATTATCCTAACCATGCCACCTTAGAATGTAAATATTTGTATATAAGATGCACATCGAAGTCTACAATAAAACAACCTCAATGTTTTAAAATCAGCCATTTTATAATATAGTTATTACTTACGGCCATGCACAAGTAACTGTGCAGTAACTACATATGTAATGTCATTTTGCATCAAAAATGAATTGTATATATTGTGTTTGTTAATTGGCAGGCTTGAAATTAGCACCATTCTATACACAGAACACAGTGAAGATACATTTGATGCAAGAGAAGTTACTCATATCTGCGAATTAATAATGCGACGTATCAGAGACTTCACCCCTTCTACTATCCGAGACATTAGTGCCACGTATAGCATTATCGCTTCATCTAACCTTGCAATCCTCCGAACAGGCCATAGATGCCTAGGTACATATTGTTCAAGCTCTGTTTCTCAGGACTGTCTGATGAGATAGACATATTGGCTAGTGTCTGGTCATCTGTCCATTGCTGCAACCAAATATTCCCACCAGCAACACATGCTTGATTCAAAGCAAAGAATACGACCGTGAGAATAGCTCTCCAATATGTCGTAGCCTTGAAGTACGCCATATATACTGCCCATTTGACCTAAAATATTAAAGCTTTGCGATCATTTTCAATTCTGAATAGGACATTTATATGTAATCGGTACTCAATCATGTGCAGAATGGAATTGCTCTAAAAGTATCACGAAGCCAACATTCATGACGATTGTGGGCATGTGAAGTTTCTACTAGAACATTCAATACAAAAATAAACTTGAATGCATACAAGAATAGTATAAGTAATATATTTTTGATACCAATCTAAAATCATATTATGAGAATTGCAAAGCACATGTTAGCTTTGCCAAACTGTATTCATATTTAAAGAAAATTCTAAATACTTAAGGAATTGAATCTTTCTGTATAATTTAGATAATTTAGTAAAATACTGTTTTTCTTTGTTGAGCGCTAGCATGTAGCATTTACTACAATGATTCTATTCAGTAGCGGTGATTAATAGTTTGCGAAGACATACATGCAAATTAAAAAAACCAGTATTGGCTCTTTCATGTTTCAAATACCTAAACAGCAGCCATTGTGTATATAAATATTGACACACAGTATCTTCAGTGGTGCGCATAGAACATACTGCAAACCATGGCTAATTAAGGAATGCTTCTCGTGCAATCATAATTTATGCATCAGATGCTATGGACTTACCCCTCCAATGTGAGCCATCTCTTCATCAATCAATCTATCAATAGGTGTTGACTTCGTGTATACTTTGCTCTCTAATGATGCCACAAAACCACTGAATTCATGCTCTGGTTCATCGACGGCTGATTGACGTAAAATTGGCCTATAATAATTATGTAAATAGTATGAGCAACCTATTTGATGATAGTCATACCGGTGTTTCGAAGAAGAAATAACTAAACAATAATGTAATTTATTAATTTTCATTCACATGAACCTAGCAATGACACAATTCAAAGATGATATAATTTAATGCTGACTGGATTGATGGTTACAGGCTTTCGCTGTACCTCATAAGAACATGATTACGTCCATCTATTTGCAATTGCGTGTTCAATACCAAATCAATGATGGCAATTTGAAAAAGGCACTGCTTTATAATATAGGCTCTAGCTTTATTAGTAGATCCACAGAGATAGGCTGCATCTCAAGAAGCATAACATATAAGGGATGATTATACTGGAGAGTGGTAATAGTACATGGAGGCCGAATAACGATATACGGATACTCGGTGTACGCGTAAGGATAAACCCCCTTGTATTTCCATTGAACATGGAAAGCCTCACATTACGTGTAGAAATGTTAATGGATTGACATCAAAACAGTGTATAATGTCGTTCATCAGAAGCATAACCATGATATATTGTTAATTATATATGAAGCAGATCATTCCGCCAAATGTACTTTATATTCCTGTGTACATAGAAGGGAAACTGTATTGATCTTTAATTTCAGTACTACCCTAAATTTTGATCTCTAACGAAAATTTCATTCTGCATTTTTCTACAATGTTTTCCATCTCGTTATCCTTCAGGCTTGATCATCTACAACAATTATTTTACTACACATAGAGATGATGGCCTATGACAAAATTATCTCTGCTTGGCCGATATCCTCATTTATCTAAATGAGTTACAGTAAAAAGCATTTCTGTTTGGAACGGTTTTCCGCTGAATTGCTTTACCGCTCTGTGTTGGGTAAAATTGCGCCTAATTAAACATAAGGTAGAAACTTATCTCAACTATGCATGCGCCGACGCATGCAGGCAAGTTTACACACGCATGGGTGCACAGCTACATGTAACATATGAATTGTACGTATGCAACTACGTGAGCGAAATAGCGACATTGTAAACTAGAGCATTTTAGAACATTTTATAACAGAGTTCTAGTACTCACTAAGTAACAAATAAAGGTATATTAGGAAAACTGCAGCATTGAACGAAATCAATAAAGCATAGCGAAAACTGGATTAAAATTAAATCCGGTTAAACTTTATATTCAGTAGGTTGATATATCTCACAGTTCACGATACAATATAATAACATCTATCGCGGAGATTACATGAAAAACCAGTAAGGCAGATAGGATTTCAACCATTATTCAATCACAAATTATTAAAATGACTCGGGATCATTCTTCTTCTACTTCTTTTTCTTCTTTCTCTTTATTTCATTCATTCATTCATTCATTCATTCATTCATTCATTCATTCATTCTTTCTTTCTTTCTTTCTGTAATTCTCTCTTATTCTCGGTTGAAATCTTTGGACCACACATCTGCCCACAGTTTTCATCCGATCAACTCCAAACTCGGTCAACTTATGCTATCCAGGCTGGAATCGTGGACTTGTCTTTATAGTTTGGACTTGTCCAACGGTTTTCTAGCTACCCAGCTTTGCGTGGGAAAACAGTCCCATAGGCAATGTATGGGGGTTTTCAGTATTGATATATGAAGTATTACCACAACGAGAGTGTTGATCGGATCTCAACCGTACATGGGTAAGGTGTTATCCATGGGGCGCTGAAAAGATCTGGCACCCCGTAAACGGTTACCATGATCATTGACCTTTGTCCAACAATGAATTGAATGTGGTTCCATAGGGAATGAATGTTCAGGATGGATCTTTGACCTGCGACTACATCTAGAGTTTTGATTGGATAACTATAATACTTGACTCGGTTACTATTGGGGATGCTTTATTAATATTTTTGTCACAATGGCCGCCAGATACACATTTTGGTCAAAAATAGCAGTTTTCAGGGTTTTGTGTAGAAATGAACTCAGCATACCAAATATTGAAAAAAATATTTTTTTTCAGAATGGCCACCGAAAGTAATGTTGCTCCAATTGACTTTAAGCTTTGTGGTCTTATAGGCCCTACATAGACTCGATTCCATGTCAATTTTGAAGAGGATCAATCCAAGGGTTTTCGAAACATCAGCTTTTCCGTGCCACATATCCTTTAACATTGAGAGATCTAAATAATTTCCTATAAAAATGTGGGTCCAAATTTTCAATTTTCATGTTTGGCATAAGTAACCTCCCTCTTATCATACCACTTCAAAGAGCATGTTAGAAGAAACCTTATTTATCCTTATCCTTTATGGTCAAGGTGAGCTTTTTAAATGGTCAACGCTATCAGTTTTCTAGAAATCAGCCATTCCATGCTCAATGGAAATTTCAACCATGGATTACAACCATCGATCTTTGAACTGGGTCTACACCTAGACTTTTTATCGGATCAGAACCAGACGTGTTCAATGGTTATATAGCAAGAGAATTATTATTATTATCATTATTATTATTATTATTATTATTTGTATTATTATTATTATTATTATTATTATTATTATTATTATTATTATTATTACAATTGTTTTCGTTCTGTTTACTATTATTTCGCCTAGGGACTAACCTAACCTAGTGTTTGAACGTGAATGAATCTGATTGGCTAATTGGATCGGCGGCCATCTTTGATTTCTTTAAATTTTTGTTTACGAATTTTCAAAATTATTTTTCCTCAGTAACTGCTGGGCCGATTGATCCGAAATTCAGAATATAATATTTAAATGGGGAGTTGGATAAATACTATTCAGAAGAACTTGATAGGCTCAGCTGTTCGGTGGCGAACGCGATGACATCATAAATCTGTTAATTATGTCTATGGATATTCAAAAATCTTCTCTTAGACGACCAGGCGGATTGATGCGAACCGAAGAATCTAGTATCTCGTTTAGGACCAGTATCAAAATCGTTTAAGAGAACTTGATTGGCTCCGGCGGTCATCTTGATCATGTCATAACATTTAGAATTGTCCTTTTCTCTGAAACTACTTAATCGATTTGTCTGAGATTTGTCAATCTCATCAGGAAATAGGGGCAAGTCAAAGTCTATGAAGATACATCGATATCTTTAGAAACCTGGCCGCAATTGGCCAAAATGAAACGTGAGCATTTCGGCGGCCATATTGAATTCTTTATTTGATGGAATTTGAGAGTGAAAACTGATTTGAAATGTGTTAGTTTGGCGCATATGCGATTAAGCAAACGAATGCCATCTTGGATTTCCCGTGGCCCGAAACGTTCCCATAATAGATGTATGGGGAAATTTGTGAAATTTGAATCACGTTTTTTAACCTAGGAGTTTGCTGCCGACCAGCTTCACACTTGACAAGCATCTCACATCGTGACAGACAACATATTTTTGTTCTATTTAGAGGTTTCTCGGAAATGCCGAATAAGCCATTGTTAGCGACATTGCTGTAATATATACTTCTTGAGCAGTCAGTGGGTTGAGATTTTTCCTTCTCGAGTTTGCGCCGAACATCTTGACACTTTGCAGTCTTCTAGCAACATGTAGTTCCATCTTATCCTCCAAAATATTTTTGTTCTATGTGGCATATTTGCGGCCAGTGCGATAACATAGATTTCTAGGGATAGACGACGGTAGAAATTTTGCATATACGTAGCTACCCTATGCGCCTATTAAATGATGAAATAAAATCGTTAGCAAACATAGTACACTTTGTGTTATTGCAAATATGCGTACTACCATCTATTTCCGTGATTTGCAGCGAAATGACGCAATACAAAGACAATTGTTTCGCCGTTTGCTTGATCAAATTTGGAACAAGATCCCCTATCAGGGGCCGTTTACACAACTCGCATATCACTAGCAGTTCGCGAGACATTACGATTTTCGTATCATAATGCAAACATGCCATTGGAAATGCGTTAACTAATATGCTGTACATAGCAATCAGCGTTACTGCAGGGTTTTCACAATGAATATGACTTTATATAGGTTTTTGGTGATGCTGATTCCGAATATTCTAGTTTCGATAGTGTATGATCATTTCCTTAGCAACCAAGCTAGCACCCTTGGCAACCAAGATGCTGTCCATAGCAACCGAGTAACTACTTGAAATTTTGCGTTAAAAATGTGGTCTATATAGGTGTTCAGGTATGCTGGGTTAGTATATCACACTTTCGAAAGAGGCACATCATTTGAGTAGCAACCAGACTAGCCACCCCCCCCCACTCCCCCCCCTTCCCCCACCAACCGAGCGGTTCTCCATAGCAAGCAACTACTGGGAATTTCATGATAAATACGGCTCTATATACGTTTTCAGGTACGCAGAGTTTGAATTGTTCTCACTCTGAAGACTATCCAGGCAAGATCATCGTCTTAGCAACCATTAAGCGAGCTTTTCTGCACCACCACCCTGCCCGGTGTATCGCCGCGTGTGGATATATTTATTATTATATATCATTATTATTATTATTATTAGTAGTAGTAGTAGTAGTAGTAGTAGTAGTAGTAGTAGTAGCAGTAGTAGTAGTAGTAGTAGTAGCAGCAGCAGCAGCAGCAGCAGCAGCAGCAGTAGTACATTTGATTAGACACGGCTTCTCCGTCCTCGTCTCCCTCTTCGCTTGATATGGCTGCTTCAGGTTCTACATGTGGGAATCTTTCTTTCATTCTTCCATTCACTGCCAGTGCTGCAAATAATTTCACTAAAAATCAGATATGTATCTAATGTATTAAATGTCCCGCTCTCTAGAATCCTCCCATGTATGTAGTTAAAGAATCCAGTTTCTCAGTCAATACTATGACGTCATAAACGACGAAGTCACATGTAGGCTGATGTCATAATCAATTACTCCGTAAACGACGCGAGTTAGTCGGTCTTAAACGCGTGATAGTCCATTGTACGCATCGTATGGCTTTACTATTTAATAAACATGTCATCATCGGCAACAACACCCAGTCAAAATAGTTTCAAAAGATACACCAGTGTACCTGTAGTTTTCTGGAAAATGAGATCCAGGGAGTGGAGGTATGGATCGATTCCAACACAGACAAATGATGGGTGGAGCTTAGCTAGATATGGGCGGGGCATAGCTAAAACTGGATCTCCCCATCCCCTCTGTCCACGAGAGAGTTCACCATCTTATTACCGTCATGTTATATATGATATAACTTGCACACCCATTAGACATTTCTGGTTTATACAATTACGCCCCTTACATCAGAGTGTAACACCGATTTGAGGCAGCAATTGCCTGGTCATCAAATTATTCAACATAATTCGTACTGTCATCGCACTATCATCATTGTTCGCATTATCGCCACGGTAATCTTAGAGCTGCTATTCAGCTTACAGAGTGATCTATAATGAAATAATTCTCTACCTCATATATCATAATTGTTATGTGCATAGGTTTATAAAAACAACAACGTTTACCATCAGATCTATCTGTATTTGACATATGCGTATGCTCAATAATGTTTGCCCTGAGAAACTGTGCAAATGTTCCACCATTGACTAATAAGTCTTCATAAGAGCCACGTTCTGTCACTGCACCATCCACGATCACAATGATCTGATCAACCTTTGGTAACCAATGGACACCGTGTGTTACCAGTATTCGTGTCTGTAAAATGCGTATTAAAAGGTAATGCATCACATCTGCCTGTTACGTATAATTAACCTTTCCAGTGTATTCATCAATCATATGACGTCATAATCAACCACGTGACGTGTAGGATCTTAGATAATTTCCTCACGAACGCTTAATTGATGACGGACTGTGCGTTGCTATACGAATTGTATGTCTTTCATCACCCTGTCAAATTAGTTTCTAATTATTCAGCAGCATACCTGTGTCGTTTTCTGGGAATTGAGAGTCGGGAATCGTTCGATCCAAATACGGCAAAGTGTGGGTAGAAGGTGGGTAATGATTGGAGGGACGTAGCTATAACTGGATTCCTCCATTGTGAGGGAGTGAAATCATGATATGGTGGTATTATGGTATTTGCAATCAATTAGTTGTAGTACGTATCTTATGAGAGAGAAGTCTATTCAATGGACTAGGTTAATTTTTTGAATAAATGGTTGGTTACAGTATAAGGGAAACTACTTGGTAGTTAGATTTTGAAAGAGTTGTTATTCTAATTGGAACGTAGGAATTTATGCAGATTCAAGACAATAGGTTTGATGAATCGCTTGCTAAGGTTCAGAGATTTAGGAATGAACTCGGGGTATTGTGATGTGATTGGGTGTTCTTGAGAAATACTAGTGTTTGATTGGTTATGAGGGAAGTTTGCCAGTGACTGGGTTGTAGGAAAGTTTTCCAGAACTAATTCGTGAGTTCGAGATTTAGTTAAGCCAAGCACATGGCATGTTTTATTGCAGGAGACATGTTGTGTATTAGAGAAACTGTGGAAACTGTGGTTACTGGGATGGAATGGATGAGTTCATCTAGTATAGTGAGTGTAATAGATGAATAGCTGTGAAATAGGAGTGAGGTGGGTGGGGTGGGTATTTAATACCTCTGTAATTGAAGATACGAGTACATTTCCTATTGCTCACACGTGATTAAGCTGCAGGAATTGTGATACATGTACAGGTATAGCTAATACATACTTTAGACTTGAGTAATCCATCATCAGAAATGACTTGTTCAAAGATGTGTTTGCCAACATGTGCATCAACAGCGCTCAGTGGATCATCTAACAGGTATATGTCAGCGTCGTTATATACAGCTCTGGCCAAGCTAAGACGCTGTTTCTGGCCACCACTCAGGTTGATGCCCTGTTCAAATCAAGGATATATATCTTAACTACCAGAGTTTCAGATAAACCGTTGAGTGAGCCAAACAAAATTACACGCACGTCAGTCCCATATTACAAGCTTAGTTCATGTGAACACCTTCTTCTCAACGTCTAGTATTTCAATCTCACACCTGGTTTGAGGTGTTGGTTTTATAAACTTTACTAAAATCGTATGTAACATTCCGAAATATATGTTGCTAATAGTATGACTTCACGGATAGCCTAATGGATATAATGGGTAGCGGTGCAATATGTGGAACGCTATGATATGTGTATTAGTGAGGAGGTGAGATGTTTGGTTGGTGAGTGAAGTTGTGACGTGGAGTGTTGAGTGAGGTTTGCGTGCATGTGTATGTACGTTTGTCCACGCGTGCGCGCACGTGCGTTTGTGTTCTTGTGCGGTTTGCGTTCTTGTGCGCGTTCTTATTTACAATAATATTATTGTACCAACTTAATCAACATTATGCGTTCAATGCTTGTATACAATTATTGCTTACATATTGTAGAAACTTAGGACAGGTATACTCGCTGCATCAGCACACTTCACTTTGCACTAATTGAATTCTGATTAAGATTCATATTGCCTACATACCAATGTCACACTTTCAGTACACCAGTCAGGACACGCTTCAATTGGATTGATAAATCATTGACGTATATATATTTAATATCCACCAGTAAGCATCTGTGATGTAGGCTACATGTCTAAAGCCAATGCAACTTCTCAGTTTGCCTCCATTTTGCTGAGCAGCTCCTTCTAATGAAGATATTGACGCTAATAGACCGGCTCAATGCGCAATAAACGCAAACTGCGAAGTCACCACATAGATCAAATAGCCATAACAGCCAGCCTCTGGCGTCACTATCTGGCTCAAATACTCCATAACAGTCGTCACTCCCGTATACCCCGCTCCCTCCACATTAACATACGGGTACATAATGGAAGGAACACAAAAATACAAAATTGAAAAAAGTTCATTACCTTTTCCCCAATTTCTGTCATATCATGAGCTGCTAGTTTGTCAAGGTCGTGCCTCAGTGCACAGGCATCAATGATATTATTATATCTCCCAGTCTGCAAATCACTGCCAAATGTAATATTGTCACGTATGGTAGCATTTTGAATCCAGGCTTCCTGTGGGACATATGCTATACGACCCTGGATCAAAGAACTACATGCTTATTATGTTATATTTAATTTCACTTTAGCAAGTTAAACAACAATGACACTGAAATCACTTTATTAATTGCATTCTATGGATTAATGATAGAACATGAGCAGTCAACACATCCCCTGCTTCCCGGTTTTGTCATAGTATAAAGTTTTCAGATTTTTCAGATTTTCAGATCACGTCCAAGGTTGTGTAATTCTGGAATACGGTAACACCATTTCATGCGTTAAAATTTGACCCAAATCGGATCAGTAATTTCCGTTATATCCATAGATCCAGAATGTGTTTCGGATCACGCCCAACGTTTTGGAATCCTAGGGTACGATTACTCCATTCTTGCGTTAGGATTTGAGCGGAATTGGACCAGTAGGTGCTGGGATAGTCAATAACCATAGATCTTGAATTTAATACGTATCTGGGTCCTTTTATGTGGATTATGGCAACCGTCTGGAAAGGCGCCCGTGTACCTTCGTTGAGTTAAGATTTTGAGTGAAATCTGATAAGTAGTTCTTTAGATACAGAATCAGAGATTGGAGACCCACATCCGCCAGTATTTCCTACATTTTACAAGTTTTTGGCGGATTTCCCAGAATCTTTTTATTTTCTGGATTTTTGTATCACGCCCAAATGCATAGGTACAATAGTAGTGCGAAAAGTTATAAGATGCAGTTCGTCATAACTCATTATATGAATCTAAGAACAAATATATGGCCATCGATTGAACACACCTGATTGCAAATTAGCACAGGCTTATTATGGGTGCATATTGAGATACTTCTGTAGGTAACCATACACCGCTAAATATGTCAAGGCGCATCGCTGTTCTCCTACTGTACATATATCTATACTATTAGTTACACTACAGTCACAAACATAGAATATAAATATTTGTATGATTGAATGCGTTGTTGTTAAAAGACCTTTCCAGTTTTAGCAATGTCCTGCCCGTCTCTAGCTAAGCTCCACCAACACCTCACTCGTGTTGGGATAGATCGATCCCCAAACTATCAATTTCCAGAAAACTATATGGGCAAGCTGTTGAATATTTTGACCCTATTGAAGCAACAGCGCCAGTCGAATTAGTTTCAAAATATTCACCAGCATGTTTATTAAATAGTAAAGACCTACAATTCATACAACCTGGCGGACTATTAAGCGTTTAAGATGGACTAAATTGAGTCACTCATAAGCGTGACGTAGGTGATTATGACGGCATATGATGGATGGATAAACTGGAAAGGTGAATTACAAATACCGATTTTCATCAATAGATGAGTTTTCAAACAACCTGATGATTGATCTTCAAATATGTACATATCACCTGTAAGTCGAGCTGCATATATACAGGGGAGATAAACATGGGTATTAGTTTATACCAGTTCTTTGTTTGCTGACATTCTAAAGATTTCCACACTGGGTGTTGCTGGTTTGATTAATGAACGCAGCGCAATTTGGGTTACATAGGCGACAATGGACACATGAGAGGGATATATGTCTATATAATAGATCACGTGTTATTTCCCCATAACGTGATAATCAATCTCAGCCTACCTACGATAGATAGAGAGTACTGACCTTAACTGTAACGCTTCCTGTGAGTTTGTCCATATCACCCAGAATTGCTGATGCGAGGGATGACTTGCCACTTCCGGATTGTCCAACAACTGCTATCAGTTTGCCTTGTGGAAACTTCAAGTTGATACTTTGAGAAACATATACAATCTGAACACTTACATTTTTAACCATGAATTCCCGGAATCTCATTCATAAGGTAACGATACAGATAAGTAATTTAATGATTTGAAAAGAATTTGACAGTTAGCTGTTGCCTTAATAGGCAGCAGCCCCACTCCGCCTACCCACCCCCACCGCTTTGTCAAATTAGTTAAAAAAATTAAACAGAATCATTATTAAATCATAACATACTTTTGGTTTTCATGCCTGATCGTTCGGTTTCAAAGTCCTAATGACACTAGTCTAGGATTATATAAGTATTAATGTACTATTTTCAGCATGTCCATTGCAATTATAATTAGAATTATACCAGCACACTAGTAGTGGGTAATCCCAGTTACAATGTACTCACAATTTCTTGTAAGACAGATATGTAATTATTTAAAATATTTAAAAAGTATGATGAATACAATTTATTATAACTACATATAGAGCATCTACTCATCATCATCTAGAAAACCACAAATGATTTTAGCGACGCCCCGCCCATTTCTACCTAAGCTACTCCCACTTTCTCCGGGTGTTGGAATAATTTCTATGCGTTGAATCCTGAATTTCTCGATTTCAAGGTAACTATACAGATAAGCTGTTGAATAATTTGAACCTAATTTGATGTGGTGATTTTGCAGCTACAGCACCCAGACAAAATACTTTCAAAATATTTAGCACTGAACAGAATGTTTATTAAACAGTAGACATACAATTCGTACACTTAACGGACTTCAATATCTATGGCCGATCTAGGTACGCCACTATGCATTGTGACGTCACCCTACATGTACTGTAATTGAGTATGTCGCCATAAACTTGAATGAAAGGTCAGATCCTTGTATAATGTTCGCGTTTCCAATGCTAAACATAACTTGTGTTGGTATTATTGCGTGTTATATCTTGTAACATGGGACTGCAGTGCATTTGCAATCTTGATTATAATTTGTTGCTACCCGCGTTGATTCTAGTAAGTGGTATATTATTATAAGCGCGGTGTAGCATTGCGCCATTCGATGTGGCGAATATCATAGGCGAATATCAGGCGAATATCAGAGGCGAATATCATAAGTTGTTCCTGACCCAATAAGAAAATCACCTGTTAAGACACGGTCCAAGTTTTGCATCCCATTGAAATGTACCATTTTCAATAGTTACTGCCTCCACTGAAACATATATTTTAATTATTATTATTATTATTGTTGTTGTTGTTGTTGTTGCTGTTGTTGTTGTTGTTGTTGTTGTTGTTGTCCATAGACACACAGGGAATGAATTTAACATGGGCCAACCATAAAATATGCATGTAACTGTACAAAAACCTACGACCAAATCGTGAATCTATTTCCTCACTCAATTATATGACGTCATAATCAACTAGGCGGCGTGTATGCTGACGTCATAATCATGACGTCATGGATGATTCGAGTAAGTCCGTCTTTAACGCATAATAGTCTTTTTGCTATTTAAGAAACATGCTATGGAATATTTTGAAACTGATTTGACTGGACGCTGTTTTTGCTATAGGCAGCAACAGCGCCAAATCAAATTAGTTCAATATTCAACAGCTTACCTGTATAGATTTCTGGATATTGATCGTCAGGGAGTTCAGAGATCGATCGATCCCAGCACGACCGAGGTGTGTGTGGAGCTTAGCTAGAGATGGGTGGGGCATAGCAATGAATGGAAAGTTCTTCTAGGATTTAGTTTGTCAATCTGCAAATTTTCAAAGACTTTCCCTGCTACCACAAAGTCTAATGAGACCAAATCTAGTAATACGTGTCTATGAACTATGATGGTCAGGAGAGTACTGGTCATCTCGGTGGCATCACCCATCGCAAACCAATACTCTTCTAAAGAACTGCTTAAATATCAATCTAAAGTTCCTTAAAAGAAGTTGAACGTTATGGACGAGTGAGAACACCAATGACCAACCAATCTTGACCATTCTTGAGGACTGAAGTAACTGTAAATCTGAATGTCTGACAATTAGGGAGTATTATACGCTTCTTCTTATATGACCAGCGAAGACGTCTAGTGCTGATCCGATAAAAACATTCTAGGTGTAGTCGCAGTTCAAAGATTCATAGTTGAAATTCGCATAGGTTTACATTGTGCATGGAAAAGCTGTTTTCTCGAAAACTGATAGCGTTGACCACTAAACGGTCACTTTGACGCCAAACGATAAAATAAGGCGTCTTCTAACATACTCTTCGAAGTTGTAAGATGAAAGGGACGATACTTATGCCAAACAGGAAAATTGGAAATATTGACTCACGAATGACCTTGACCCCATTGATATTTTCGTAGGAAATTCTCTCAATGTTCTAGAATCTGACCAGGTTTGAAGAGAATCGGAAAGACTAGGAGAGACGCAGTTCAAATATTGCTCCCATGCGTTGTCTATTTTGCGGATTTTTCGAAAACTATTGGATTGAGCCTCTTCAAAATTGACATAAAATCATGTTTATATAGCACCTATAAGATCACCAAGTTTTAAGTCGACCAGATACAAATTAAATTAAGGACGCATTTTGAAAATAAATTTTTCTCCAAAAATATCTTTTTCACCGTTTGACATCCTGGGTTCATTTCTGCAAAACCCCTAAAACTGGTATTTTTAAACAAAATTTGCACCTGTGACCATATTCAATGCACTGACGGTCAGAGGACAAAGGATAATGTCACGTTTTAGGTGGACAGACATCTTCAGGACCCATACGGCAACATCATACCCAAGTATAGTAGTGATCCTATCAAGACTAGTCACCTAGTCGCGCTTCAAAGAGCAATATCGAAAATCCCCGTGCATTCTCTATGGGACGTTTCTGTCCACGAAAATGTGGGTAAGTCGAAAACCATCGAGTAAATCCAAATTCTGCTGAAGAGCGTGTGATTCCTGACTTGGTAGCAGAAGTTGACCGAGTTTGGAGTTAACCGGATGAAAACTGTAGGCGGCGATGCGGTGCAAAGATTTTGACGATAAATAAGACGCAAGAAAGAAGAATAAAGATCATGTGTGATTCTAATAATCTGCAATTGCATCGCAGATTCACTCCATCGCTGCATGAGCATATGCTGTACACTGGTGGTTGGCGGGCACATATTGCTGAATGATTTCTCTGCAACTTCCGAGGAAAATAAACTTAAATATATGACGAAAAATTAGAATCGAAGGCATGGTAATTAAACACAGATTATTAACTGGTGAAGCAGTCATATTGAGCTCCTATATTTGAAGGATTTTGATGGCGAAGCTTCACTTGGCTACTCCGAGCTAATGTTTTACAAATATTGCATCAGATGGGTTTATCGTGAGGGTGCATTTAGAAACCCTTCTTCTCTAAAACCACCATAGTAAAGAACCTTTCCAGTTTATCCATCCATCATATGAAGTCATAATCAATTATGTGACGTATATGATGACATCATAATCAGTGACGCCATAAATGATGTAGATAAGTACATCACGAACGCATAATTGGTGACGGACTAAGCTTTGTTGTACGATTTGTATGTCTTTACTATTTAATAAATATGCTGTCGAATATTTTAAAACTAAATTGCATGGGCGCTGTTGCTGCCGCCATAGGCACCACCAAGTCAAATTGGTTTTAAAATATTCAACGGTCGATCCCAACACGAGCGAGGTGTGTGTGCGCGCGCGCGCGTGCGTGCGTGCGTGCGTGCGTGCGTGCGTGCGTGCGTGGGTGGGTGGGTGGGTGGGTGGGTGGGTGGGTGGGTGGGTGTGTGGAGCTTAGCTAAAGACTGGCGGTGCATAGCTAAAACTGGAACGGTCCATTGATATAAAGTCTGCTTATCTAGTTATGTAGTAGAACCAACTTGCTGCAAGAAAACCTGATGTGTCATGATAGCTGGTGGCCACATGGATGACATCATAAAATTATTTCAGAAAAAGAGCCATTTTCTGGAGTTCTTGAAGATATCAAGGTGGATTGCGAAACGATAATATGACATCTTGTGTATGTGTTTGCCTTTAACTGAATTCGACAGTTAGAAAAAGCATAACCGCCCGACCTATTAAATGCAAGAATGTGCCAGATATTTTGAACCTGTTATTGGAATGATTTCGATAGCGAAAATAGATTGTCTACTAGATAGGCCTACCTCAAATAAATTCTACTCTTTGACAGTTTCTTAAAGCTGATCGGCCCATTGGGTCAGCGACCATCTAGAAAATTGTTACAATTTGGCTAATGTAGTTGAATTAGTTCATTACTCAATCCTGTAAAACCACATTGTATATAGTAATTCATCCTAAGCACTAGATAAATGATGTCTGCATTATATAAATTTAAGGTGCATATTCTCACCAAAATGCTTGAAAATAAAACTGTTGAAATTATATGCTTTTAGAGGCTTACATTGTGTACCTCAATGTAATGAAACGAAATAAATCTTAGCATTCAAATTCATAACTAAACCTTCGAAATTTATTTATATTTAATGAAGTAATCAAATGCTAAGATATATTTCGTTTAATTACATCTAGGCACACAAATGTTAGCCTCTAAAACATACAATTTTAACAACTTTATTTTGAACCATTGTGCTGTGAATATGCATCTTTAAGCAAGTTGAAATCGTCTCTAAACTTAATAGTCTCTCCATTTTGCTACCATACAACAGTCCACATACGAGGTGTTAGACACGCATGGTTGCAATCAAATCGTCGACATTACCTCATACTAATAATTATGGGAATAAAGCTTTGCACTGACATATATATTCTTACCGTGATCGCTGGTGTTCTGTACATTTTCTGAGTAAATATCCTCACTAGAGAGAAATTTGGTTAGTCTGCGTAAGGACACCCTGGCCTAAAATATATTAATTTATATTAATCTATAGCCAGCTGTCGCTAAAATGGGCCTTTCCAGTTTATCCATCAATCTCATGACGCCATAACCAACCACGTGACGTGTAGGATGACGCCAAAATCAATGGCGTCATGAATGACGTAGATAAGTTAGTAACGAACGCTAAATAGATGATGGACTAAGCGTTGTTGTACGTTGTGTGTGTGTGTGCGTGCGTGCGTGCGTGTGTGCGCGCGCGCGTGTGAGCTGAGTTCCGCCCACATTTTACACGTGTTGGGATCGATTTGAAGCTTTGAAACTAAAATTGAATTCCCAGAATCTAAGTCTCTTGGTAACTATATGGGTAGGCTTTGAATATTTTGAAACTAATTTACCTGGGAGCTGCAGATGCCTATAAGTAGCAACAGCTCGCATTCAAATTAGTTTCAAATTAATCAACATAATGTGTATTAAATTGTAAGCTCAACAAAGACATACAATTCAGACACCTTCGTGACGCCGTTTTAATTTTCGTGACAGAGCTATGTCATTTTGATTATGACGACAGCTAACACGCGGCTTTTGTGATTCAGACTTCAGATACTCGAGCGGCAGATCGGATGCCTGCATTCAAACCCTAAAACAAAACTAATGATGGATGAACAGTATATATTCATACTCTAAAATAGTGTAATGATATTTGGTGAGTATCATACATTGGTATCATTGGTATACATGTTAGTATATATGTACGTGGTTGATTCTAGAAATTTGGGGGCAATTGACTGTCAGATTAAAATTCCAAATATCCAATTTAATCAGGATTATATTTCGTTAAAATCTACTAGACACATTGGTGTATTGAAACATAACGCGGCCACAATATACTTTCAAATCGCACCCCATGTGCGACTGATGAAGTTCAAAGTTGTATTCATAATGCTGCCCTACATACAAAATTGCATTTCACTAGATAATATATTGTGGAAGAGAAAAATATATTTTTACTCCATCTTTACCACTCAGTGAGATGTAGCGAGTTTTCAAAGAACAACTATTGATTTAATTATATTGTACTCATTTGATAGTCCTTTGATGGCGATTGTATTCCTTAGACTATTTTTAAAAAATTTGATTTTTAATATCAGACACGCTTTCATTTCGCCAGGAAATGTTTTTAAAAAATCGCAGTGCTTATCACGCACAAGAATATATGTAGATTTTTAATTATTTTAAGTCAAGACCTGGGTGTGTATAAAGCTGGTTTTCCATGCAAGCGGTTTGAGCCGACCGGCAGGTTCTATTTCCATGCACGCGATTTTCAAACAACTGCCGCCTAGCGGTTCTGTCGAATGTTAGCGTATTTTCATGATTTTTTCATGAATAGGCCTATTACAAGTTCATATCTATGTATTAATTGTTTGCTTCTCTAATTAAATTGCATTTAATGTTGTATTTGAATTTGTATTCTTCAATGATTTTTCATACATTAGCGTGATAATTTCTGAAGCACATTGAATCATGTCAACATTAGAAGAGGAAGAGTGTTTGTTGCTGCAACTAGTAAGGAAAAGGAAATGCTTGAGCAGAATGGCGCTTTCATTGCTGCTTAGACGAAGACAGCTGATGGGAATCAAAATAAAACATAGGTTTTGGGTGCATGACATTATTAAGAGACGACCACAGCAAGGTTCCTATGGTAATTTGGTGAGGGAACTTGAATGCGACAGCAATGATTGAATATGTGGCTGGCAGTGTACCAACGTGTATGCCACTATGTAATTACTCAATTGACTTAATTACCTGCCTGTTACATTTTGCACGTGCAAAGCATACTTGAAGCAAGACCGCGTCCATGAGGAAATTCTGTTTAGATGTTCAGAAACATGTATCAGCAGAGCAAAGCGACATTAAAAGTAGGGGGTATTCCAAGAATGACGTAATTTTATGGATTTCCCTACCGGTTGAGCCGCTAGCGGTTTGAGAAAAATCGAGCAGTGATCAATTTTCTTAGCCGGCCGGCTCGAGCCGTCCGGCTCAACCGGCTACATGGAAATGGTATCATTGGAAAACAACTGAATCGATTTTAAATCGCCTACCGGCTAGCCGGCTGCCGGCTAGCCGGCCGGCTAGAACCGCTCTCATGGAAAAGCACACTTACAAAAGTGTTATTTACAGGTTTAAAATGTAGTTTTTAACTCAGTAGGCAAAATGTAGTTTGTAGGCAAATCAGTGTAGAAGAATCTGACGCTGAACACAATTATTCAGAAGAATATCAAAATTGTGTATTAACCCATCATATGGTATTAGTGGTAGTCAATGCAAGAATTCCTACTCTACAACTAATGTTACACACTCAAATAGGTTTTTGTCACCATTTCAATTTACCTCGGCAATGCCCCATGAATGAAACATTGAGATCGGTGTGCGTCTAAACCTAGGACCAGGCAAATACACTTCTTAGCTTCATATGGTGGGAAGTGGAGAGATGACCCTGGAAGTACCGAAATAGATGTAGCTTGAGTATCCACAATTCTCCCACACATGTATATGATGGTGGAATGCCACCTACGTCCAATAGTTCAATGGCATGCGTGGGTAGTAATGGTCCATGTTCGACATGCACGTGTTCGACAGTGGAACACCTTTTAAAACAGCTTGCATTTG
Organism: Chaetoderma sp. LZ-2023a; assembly: GCA_034401795.1. Classification (NCBI taxonomy): domain Eukaryota; kingdom Metazoa; phylum Mollusca; class Caudofoveata; order Chaetodermatida; family Chaetodermatidae; genus Chaetoderma; species Chaetoderma sp. LZ-2023a. The sequence goes on along the minus strand of CM067360.1, from coordinate 44,842,734 downwards.
ATCAGGATCCTGAATCTCTGCCAAAGATGTCTCTTTAAGCTCATCCTCCTCAGATTAACAGCTTTAAGCATTGCATTGATTGGTAACTGAATCATTGAAATTATTGTTAACTCGCTGCCGTTTACAAAATGGTAATATTTGTTCTGGAACGACAGACTACTTTGGCAATATACATGCATCTGTGTTATTAGCACAGAATTGGGTTGGTGGAAGTATTGAATCTTCTGACAGCTTTTTTAGTTTGAGTGAGACATGTTGTTGAAGCACTCATAAAATTTCGCAATGATTGTTTCACCACACCATTGGCTGGTCTTTGGAGAAAGATTGTCATCTTTATTTTGTGTTGTGCTATGTACTTCCGTTTATTTTTCTCTTTTTCACAAAGAATTTTCAACTGATTTTTAAAATAATATCCAGGAAAGAGACCAAATGTGATTACCTCACCCCGTTGTTGACGAGTTCTGGGCAATAAAACGTTCATATTTGCGTGACCAACTTGTGTATCCGCATCTTATACGTTGCCAACTGCATTGCTGGTTTGACATACTTTCAATATGATTCCTTTGTCATCACGCAGATCCCACCACCCATGTGAGTTGTTGTCTTTCGCCTCAATGCCACCCTCATCTTGTTCAGTATGTTTACCAATGAGGCACTTCAACCGTTCTTCCTGCCCAGATCAGTTTCTTGGGTAAGACCTCGCTCTCATCATCTGACGAGTGTGATTATAGATCAGTGTATTTGTTTCATGACAATTTGATTAAAACATATTTTATTGCACGAAAATGTACAATGGGATCGGGCACACTCCGATAAACGCTCTCTTCTGTCATTGTTTTGCCTTTTTTCTCTGACCTTATGTCCGTTTATCATATGCAATGCAAATACATTGTACGTGTCGTGTACACATACGTGGTTATGGTTTATTTACACCCATTAGAGGCATAATCTGAATACAGATTTTACATAATTAGTTGTACAAATATATGGATTGGACGTAGTAACGAGACTAAGTAAACATCATTGAAAGCAATCTCACATTGCTAACACTTGCATCATATTTAAATCGGAGCATGACTGTCGGATAAAATTATTGAATACAATTATTTTTTTTTAAACCACACAATAACTGATCTAATTTAACACATACAGTCAGTTGATACCATATTTGGACTGTTTCTTATGTTATGATACACATTTAAGGACAGCTTTTCCCAACGTATAATGCAGTGATGTTGCTTACATACCACTTTGTCTACGAGCTACATACATGTTGCAGCCATGACAACATAGATTTTGTAATTTAGCCTAGTTATCGTCCATGACATATGAGTGTACCTTGAACCTATAGTAAATTTATGGAGATGCAATCACATCCTATATAGTGTAGCAGCCGGGGGGGGGGGGCCGTGGCTCCACCGCATGGGGAGCGGTCCCCACGCATATCCGGTGTCCACAAAAACCGACCTCCAGGGCCGGTAGAACGACCACGTTCCAGTGGGATCGTGCAGCAATTGCAGCGAAAATTGAACACTACCGTATCGTCCCTGCTGTGTCTAGCCGTCATTTCCAAGGTGGAAAGAACGGTACCAGCACACAAATTTACTTACCTGATTTTAGTAACAAACAATTTTTGGATGCTTGCCACTTATGAACGGTGTATGTAAAATGAGAGTGTTGAATGTGTGTTTATGTCTCGCCGGAAGTACCTAACTGATCTAGTCATATATAGACGGTATCGTGAAAGGTACCCCTGTGGGGGAAAGCTCCTGTCAGGACACATCAATTGGTTTAATATAAACTATATCTGCCTCCGGCTAGCCAAAAATCATTGGTTTTGCGAGAGGAAAGTGACTCGAGCAGGCCTCCATCACAGGAAAATGCCTACAACGCTGTAGCGGAGGAAGAGAGAAGATAGGAGAGAGAGAGAGAGAAGTCGTCCTGCATAAGATTCAGCGGGAAAATGGGGAACCCATACCAAACGGTACCAATAATGACTGAATCTGTACTGTTTGCTTGAGAGGAAATATACGATGGTGCAGTACCATGCTCTGCATGGAGGACGGTCGAGGGAGGAAATCGACCGACCATCACAATGAGGAGGAAGAATGAGAAACCAATACATCTGTATGCCAAGGATGACTATGCCCTCGCCATTTGTTTGAGAGGAAATTAACGATGGTACCACATCATAGCGCATCGTGAAAAGGCAACCGTTGGGAAGCTAACCATAAAAATGTGAATAAGGGGGTGGATGTAACCTCACCGTTTGCATGCAGACGTTAGATAGACATACCACGGTAACGAAAAATGAAGACGAAAATTATGTTGCACAAGGCAAGGAATATACAATTTTGCGAGATGAATATGCCTCGCACGGGCCTCCATCAAAAGAAAAGTGCCTTCAACGCCGAAGTGGAGGAGGAGAGTGGTAAAAACGATCGCCTTCCTATCCTACGAATAGAGAGAAAAATTATCATGTGTATTTATCCTAATATAGTTATTTTACTGTTGTGTGCCCACGGTGTGTACGTGTAGATACGGTAGCTGATTCATTTCAGCCCCGTGGTCTTAAGTTAAAGATACTGTTGTAGTTGGTGTACTTAAAAATGGCCTAGACTAACTTTTAGTTGTAAGTTCAAAACATATATTTTTAAGCCGCAAATGGCATAGCACCAACTGCCTTTAACGAACACGTCTTCCTGGCGAGGATGCTCTGTACCATTGCCGATACCTCACGGAGCATCTCTCCTCAACCGATATCGTACAATATTGTGTCTGGTGGTAGCTTCAGAGCCGCAAAGTGATCCATCGACATACCGCATCACAGCCACAAATAACAACACATGGACAAGTCACATTGACAGAAGCATGTTTAGAAAGCGGATTTTTAGCTTACTTACGGTGGGGAGAGAGAAACTTATTTCCATCTATGTTGGCTATCCCATAGGGCGTGGTGAGCTCTAAGGCTTCACCCAGTCACCGTTATGCGTTAGATGGTGATCTATGTTTCTATCTGTCACCTAGGGTTTCGAGTATGGACCGTATGGGATCCGTTTACCGTTTAGCTGCTTTAGGTTTGGAGAAAATTGCTTTAAGAGCACTGTTTGGATGGCAACGGTGTTGGCTCATTTATAAATATCGCAGTGTTTCCTACTTTGGCATAACAAGTCTTGCTTAATAGGTATCCGGAGATACTCGGGATATGTATGTGAACGGCAAATTGGTTCTGTCCAACCATTCTGACAGTGAAAATTCTAACAATTTATTTCGGCCAGGCGGTTATAGAAGCGTAGTCAAAGGCAGTTACTCTCCACTCTAATTTAGGATGCCTTACTATCGATGGCCAACTATGCACATCAGTAGTACCGTTTATATAACGGTCGTATTGACTGTGAAGAAGAGTTTTTAATAACAATGCTCTGTTTGAAGAGTAATCGTTCTTGGCTACCTTAAAAACATGTCCTATTGAGCTATCATAGTTCTAGGTTTAACGGTAGTATGTAATGTTCTCTGGTGAGAGCATGAGCAGCTACCTTAATGTAAAATTGGTGCCGTCGGGAGAAAATACGGCGATGCATTTGTTGTTGATGTATAGTGGAACTTAGATGTACTGCGGTCCAAATGTGTTTGTGTAGGTTTTTTTACTGCTAACTCACAATATTGGCAGAATGCCTGATTATATATTTTTGAGACCGATCCCATATTACGGAATTGCCATAATATGAGCAAGTATACACATAAGTTGCCAGTCTCCACCGGCTAACGCGTCAACGTTTGTTTACCTCTCATGGCGGCGCATTATAATATTATTTTGTTCTCCTGCTGGAATGGCCATTTATGCTCGGGCCGTATATGGTTAACGGAGGGGTGAGCATGGACCATCCCGGACCGGGCCGTGTGGTACGCACCCGACGGTGATCCGTGCTACTGAAGTTCCTAAATGACAACAGTATTTGCAGATGCAAGTAAAACACTTGTTAACAGTGTGTGTGAAGTATGCGTTTGTAGGCAAGACACAAAATTTGCCAAAAATGAGATTAAAAAATAAAAATAGATTTCATACCAAACATATAGATTACATAGCGCACAACATAAGCCTAAAACATGTGTCTGTCACAGAGTTTTAAATAAATGGCTAATTTCGACAGTAAAAATTGCATATCTCGCTTAATATTTATCGTATAATAACAAACTAAAGTGCCCATGAAATGCATCGGTGAGATCCATGAGGTGAGTGTCATTAAATCCATTTGAATTAAATATTTAGGGACAGAGCTGTGAAAAACCTAAATGTTTCCATTTTGGACAATTGGCCAGGTAAATTGTTGAAATCTCTGTTGCGAAGCTAATGTGTGGAAGGCTAATGCAGCAGGTTAAAAAAATGCAATAAAATAGTATGGTTTTACTACACGTATCTGTATTTCACAAAACAAATGTTAGTTTGCAACTAGCATAATTTTAATGGTATTACCTTTTTGTGAACAGCCAATAGAGGATTCGAATCTGTCAGTCAAGTATAGCACGTCATAATAAATTACGTTACATGTAGGCTGACGTCACAATCAAAATATGTCATGAATGGCGTATCAAAGTCCGTCATGAACATATGTGTACGCATGTTATGTCTTTACTACATTCGGTTAAATATTTTGAAACTAATTTGACTGGACGCTGTTGTCGCCATATGCGGCAAACCACCCAGTCAATTTAGTTTAAAAATAGTCAACAGCCTGCCTGTATATATCCCTGCACATTGAACTTAAGGGAGTTCAGGGTTCGATAAATACCAGCACAGGCAAAGCGTGGGTGGAGCTTAGCTAGAGATTGGCGGGGCGTAGCTAAATATGGATTCAATCATTGTGGGGCCAAATACATAGACGCGAATGTTAAAATACTGGTTACCTTACCCTTGCGACATCCGTAAAAATTTTAGGGAATATGTTAACAGATCTAGTTAACATGTTCACATATGAGAGTGAGACAAAGGCCTTATCAGCGCTAAGGTAGTGATCATCTGATGTATAGATGTATGTTATAAATGAAGCCAGTGCCACCTAGAAATAGAAAACAAAAAAGAAACCAAAATATTAACACTTACGATTCTGGAAATATGTGTCACGTCACTACAACAGGATTCCCCTAAAGCAACGCTCCGCACACGACTGCTGGCTGGTAATACCATCAACAAGCAGATACAGTGCATTACGTTACTATTGCACTAAAATACACCACAATTTAAACCGTTCCTGTGATAAACTAAAATCATTATATTATTTAAGTCATACATAAATGGAAAGCGCAATCAATTGCCTACACATTAAAGCATTATTTTTTTGTAAAATTTTCACTGAGTTATTTGCGGATATAAAATGCTCCATTATAGCTAGATTCATTAAATCTAGTGGGCAATAGGGGCTAATTTAAAATTATAATCAACTGTATTACATTTTACAAAACTATAAAAACTAATACAGAAAAGTATATAAAATTGACGTAGCTTTTCCGATGCTTTATAACTTTAATACTATTATGAAATTAGTTCATATAAACTGCTTAAATCGCTGTGTATCTGATTCCAATAGTAAAGTAATACTGTTTGTGCGTCGGCTATCACGGTTACCAGCCAGAAATGGTATGCGTGTTGCATTCTGGGAAGGTATTTTCCCAAAATAGGCTAATGTGGGAGAGGTCTATTCCGACAACGTCTAACCATGGTGATGAAGATAATTAGAAGGAATATGATAATGATGATGTGTTTACGCTGCATAGGACTATATCTATATTATATAAGTATTCACATACCAGAGTTGGTGTGACCGTCCATGAAAATATAGTGAATGCATTTATGAAGAGTCCTCGTAGTAACAGAACAAGCTCTCGCTTCCTGATAGTGTCAATCCTCTGCAGGAATGATTGTTCCCAAGCATAGAGTTTCAAAATCTGGGGAAATCGCAAATAGCCAACATACAAAGACCTGTGAAGACGCATACTTCTCTGCCCATGTAGTTGCACAGTTAAGAGGTATGACAATAGAAGGATCCATTTCTAGCTGTGCCCCGCCTATTTTAACTAAGCGCCAACTCAACTCCCTAAATTTCAGTTAAATATATAGGAAAGTTGTTGGATATTTTGAAGCTAATTTAATAGACCTTTCCACTTCATCCATCCATCATATGACGTCATACTCAACTACGTGACGTATGGAATAACAACATAATGAATGACGTCATTATGACGTCATGAATAACGTAGATAAGTATGTCACGAACACAAATTGAAGACGGGCTAGGCGTTGCTGTACGAACTGTATGTCTTTACTATTTAATAAACATTCTGTTGAATATTTAGGAAACTAATTTGACTGGGCACAGTTGCTGTCACATTAGTTTCAAAATGTTCAACAGTTTATCTGTTTAGTATTCCGGAAATTGACGTTCATCAAGTTCAGTGTTCGATCGATCCCAGCACGGCCAAAGCGTGGATGGAGCTTAGAATGAGAAAGGTGAGCCATAGCTAAAGGTGGAGTTATCCATTAGCTTAAGGAATTATGGCAATTAGAGATGAGATGTGCATATATATAAAGTCTTTTTAAAGAGTCATCAACCTGCCCAGAAAATTTGACAAAGCATTTTTCACAACGATGTAAATGTTCCAAAATAATACTAAGAGTATAATCTATTACGTTATGGCGCTTAGTTTGCCAAAAGAGGCATTGCTATCTAGGAAGAAAAGATATCACGCATAGCAACAAACCGGAATATGAAGTTGGCGTTAAAAATAACTATTCTAACAAAACATGCGCATAGCTTTTGAATTCACCAAGATGGTGTATTATGTGTGTGTTACCGTCATATAAGTACCACCGCTTTAATTAAGGCCTATCAAATTAACAGCTTGACATATGAATGATAACGTGCACACAAAACAGCAAACTCGTACAACAATGTGAACTAAACCATATTGTTGGAAGAATATTGAAAGTCATTAGTGAAATGAACTGATTTTCTTTTATGGATATTATTTCATATATGCAAGTAAAATATCCATAAAAATAGTTATGGACACAAATCGTGCGTAGGCTTCAATGTGGGGAATAAATACTCAAGTGTCTGTAAAATTCGATTACGTCAGCTCGCTATGAAATGAACTTGTATGCCTGATAAATAAAGATAACATTTCGCTGCGAAGTGCTATATTAGTATGGTGGGGCGGATCCGGGAATTATTTAAGCAGACGGTCCCTGTATTTATATCCCACTGCTCATGGGAGAGATCGATTATCTCCACTCCAAGAAAATTTCTTACGTTTATGGTAAGAAGAGACCTTTCCAGCTTTAGCTATGGCCCGTTCATCTCCAGCTAAGCTCCACTCACGCTTAATTTGACCGGGTGCTGCTGCTATGGCAGCAACAGCCCCCAGTCAAATTAGTTTCCAAATATACAACAGAATGTGTGTGAAATAGTAAAGACATACAATTCGTATAACAACTCTTAGTTCGTATTCAATGAAGCGTTCGCTACGTACGTAATTACGTCATTCATGACGCAATTGATTGATAATTACATCATCATACACGCCACGTAGTTCATTATGATGTCATATGATGGATGGATAAACTGGAAAGGTCCATTTCTCATTAGTGGCTGAATGGAATATTTATTTTAATTTTACGAACTTTATTTAATCTGCAATGCAATCGCAGATTATTAAAATCACTCAGGATCTTTCTTTCTTTCTTCTTTCCTCCCCTCCTTCTTTCCTTCCGTCCTTCCTTCCTTTCTTTCTTCGTATTCTTTGTCTTGGGTTTTGCACCGCATCTCCTCCTACAGTTTTCATCCGATCAACTCCAACTTGGTTATCTTTTGCTATCCCGTCTGGAATCGTGTGCGTATGCTTTATTCGGTCCCGCCCAAGAGGTTACGAGCTTCCCACGTTTCCGTGGGTAAAATGTCCCATAGTAAATGTATGGAGATTTTCGGTATTGATCTTTGAAGTGCTACCACACCTAGAGTGTTGATCGTACCACTACCATACTTGGGTAAGATGTTACCCTTAGGGTACTGAAGATGTCGTCCCACCAAAAATGTGACCTTGACATTTGAGTTTTGACTGCTATTGCATTGAATATTGCCCTATAATGAATGAATGGGGGTTTTCAGAATGGATATTTGAACTGCGACCACTCCTAGAGTTTGATCGGACAACTACCATACATGGCTAGGATGTTACCATTAGGGATGGGGTTTCTTGAAAATGTATTATTTTCCAAAATGGCTGCCAGATGGCACACTTTGGTCAAAAATACACATTTTCGTTTATACAGAAATGGACTCTGGATGAAAAATGATGAAACAAATAATTTATTGAAAGAATTTATTTATTAAATGGCCACTGAAATTTATTTTCCTTCAATTGACTTGAAACATGGTGATCTTATACGTTGTACATAGATTCGATTCAAAATACACTTCGAAGAGGCTCAATACAACTGTCTTCGAGAAATCAGCTTTTCTGTGCCACACATCACCTGTAATAACTCCATGGGAGCAATATTTGATCTGTGCCTTCTCCTAAAATTGTATGCCGATTTTCTTCAAAGCGGGTCAGATTCTAGAAGATTCAGAAATTTAAATAATATCCCATAAACATTATTTTAATATCTACCTTGGGCTCAACGTTAGGCGTGGGTCAAACCTTCCGATGTTCATGGTTAGCATAAGATCCCATCGCCTTCATCATACAACTTCAAAGAGCGTATGAGAAGATACTTTTCTATCCTTTAGGGTCAAGGTGACCTCTTAGGTTTGGAGAAATCTACGTTTCCATGCCCAATGTAAAGCTATAGGAATTTCAACCACGGGTCTTTGAACTGCGACTACACCTACACTTTTTATCAGATCAGTACCGGGCATGTCCAACGGCTATATAAAACGAGGCCTTATACTACTCCTTAATGGCCAGACATTGCAGATTTACAGTTATTTCAGTAAGTGTCTTCCGGTTTTTTGTCCTTTGAGCTTTGCAGCACCAATCAGAGCTTCATAGAGTTGTATAGTAATCATGTAGGTACCATGTTCAATATTTTGGAACTAATATGACTTGATGTTAATACAGCAACATCTTCAAGTCCTATTAATTTCTAAATATTCAGGCTAAAAGGTTATCCTATCTGGTGCCTCGACTTATGTCCTTGCTTTCGAAATACTATTTGAAGTTTGATTCAACAGTAAATGCCCAACAAATGTCTGTTGTTAATCCTACCTTGATTCCATTAAGGATTTCACTAATCACTTTTACTCGCTTGTCTTTCATCTTCATCTGAGCATCCTGCAAGGTCTGCATTTTTATTAGTAAGACGAGATTAATCGGTATGATTACCATAACAACTGCCATCCCAGTGAACACAGCTGGTCCAAGCTAATACAGAATTAATAATTAATAACAATATTGAAGTACAATAAATAATACAGATTCTGTATTTCCAGATTTAAAGTATTATATCTTCCGGATTTCAAATAAGCCCCAGTAGTTTCCGAGACATCCATAGATTCAGAACTTAATCTGGTCCGAATTAGACTTTTTATTCGGATCAGAGCCAAATTCTTTGTGTTAAAATTTGAGACAAATCAGACAAGTACTTTGTAGATACAGTTCCGGACTCACAACAACTCAGACAAACAGGCGGGTAGGCATGCAGGCAGGTGGGTAGTCGGAGTGGTGGGCGGGTTGGTGAGCTGGCGGGCGGACGCGTTGGTGTATGACAGGGTGCGCGGGCGGACGGGTGGGCGGTTGTGTCAGCGGGCGGGCGCAGGTGGGCGTGTAGGAGGTAAGCACGAATGAAATACTCTCTTCCACTTATTATGATTATAATTGAAATTGTGATAAACTGTCGTATGGAAGACGAATCATGCCACAAAAGATGTCTAGGTTAGAAGGGTGCGACTAACATAATGCGGATGGAAACTAGGTCATGCAATAACGGAACTAAAGGTATTGTAGCAAAGAGTTCCTGAGAATCTGATAGTTCCATTTGTCCATTTCACTGTGTGTATGTAGAAATGTAAGGGAGGTGTTATTGGGAAATAGAGTAGATACAACAATGCAAGGGCAAAAAACCCCAATAAAAAAACAAAAACAATACAAGGGCAGTCTTCCTCTGAAAACTGTATTAATAACATGCCATCACCAAATACGGTGCAACATATCAGTCAAATGTGGCAATGATTTGTATAATTAAATAATCTAATGAAATGAAGGTGTGCTTGAACAAGATGCCCACAGGGCCAGTATCGCTCACGTTTAATGTAGACATGCCAAATAGAAAGACCATCACCTATAATTAGAACCATAAAGTTTGGCCAGAACTGCAGCAAGAACAAAGATGCGTCCTACCACATTTGGATAAGATCGCCCAAGTGGGTCTCCAGAGGACAATTTAAATTTCACATTGCTTCACTACGGGAGATTTTGGCGAGAAAAAATAAGATGGCTGCCAAGCCGTTTATCTGATAATTTCGAACGAGGACAAGTAGAAATCCCCATTATCCAAAAAACAATTTCGGTTTCAAAATCAATCAAATGATAAAAATCCAATATGGCCGACAAACACGCTACATTTTGCTTGATCCACGACGGCCATGTTTTTAACCACGTATGTTCAAGTGAACTTGATTGGCCAAATGCTTCACCGGCCATCGTGAATGATCTATTTTTTTTTGCGAAAATGCCTTCTCTATAACCGATGGACGGAGCGGGCCAACATTTGGGAAATATAATTAGGGACTAAAATAGATTTTTCAGGTGAAATTGATATCTCCAAAATTTCGGCCCGATCAGGGTGAAAGCATTTGGCCAATCAAGTGCTCTTGAACAAATGTGTTTAAGATTTTGCCCCAGATGAGTTTTCGTGAGTTTTGACTCAATCGCCATTGGTCAAATCTGCTTCGTTTGAACAAACCTTTATCTCTATGGCATAAGGATGCCACACACACACACACACACACACACACACACACACACACACACACACACACACACACACACACACACACACACACACACACACACACACACACACACACACACACACACACACACACACACACACACACACACACACACACACACACACACACACACACACACAGAAGACATTTTAAATTTCCTATCGGTTTATTATAGAATGTCTTGGCGGGAAAAAGATCCAGATGGATGTCAAACAGTTTGTCAGAGAATTTCGAAAATAGCTAATTTGAATTGCCATACCCAAACTGTTACATAACACCAATTTCTAAATCAAAATTCCTCGAATAGAAATTCCAATATGGCCGACAACCATGCTACATTTTGATGTTTTTTTGACGTGCCAATTTCCATTGAGCAAATTTTAATGGCCCTTAATCCCTTATCAGATCTCTCAAATCTCGGCCCAATCCGTTCAATGGTTGTAGAGAAGTCATGTTCGCGAAAACTAGGTCATCCGAGTTCATAATGGACTTAGCAGTTGACCTATCAAGTTCCTTTGTACAAATTTATTACGCCGTTGCTCTAGATGAAGCTTCGTGAGCTGTGCATCGATCGCCCACATGGTTTAAAAAAGATTTTAATAGAGGTTTCTAAAATCGGCCAAAATCCAAGATGGCCACCAGCCAAAGTGGTCACTTGGCTTAGTTGTAAGAAACGTGGGTCTCTGTGACCTAAGGATGCTTCCTGGCTAACATAATTGGCACCAGACCAGTGGCTTTCAAGAATAAGACATGTTATCTTTCATATTGCTTTAGTATGGGCGTATTTGGTGGAAAAATGATCCAAGATGGCCAACACAGCGTTTATCTGACAGTATCGAAAGTGGCAAATTCGAATTTAGCGTATTCAAAACCTGTATAAAAATAAACCAATGTTAGCCTCAAAATCATTGAATAAGGTTGGTTACGCCGTTGCCCTCGATGAAGTTTCATGAGTTTAGAATCGACCCCCCCCCCCCCCCGCGCAAGGAGTTTCTGAGATTTTTACAGATGTTTCTAAAGATCGGCCAAAATTCAAGATTGTTCCGGTCGAAATTTGGCGATTGACTGTGTATGAAAAACTTGGATCTATATGCCATAAGAACGTTTCCTGTGAAATCTAATTGAAATCTGCCCAATGGTTCTTGACAAGCAGTCATTTAAACAAAAAGTTAATGGACGGATGCCGTATGCTGGACGCCAGACATGGCATAATCTCATTTGGCCATTCTGGCCAGGTAAGATAATGAATAATCAATAGAAATTCGTTACCTTTGTGTACATAAGAGCAATTGTCAGAATTATTTGAATCGGTCCGATCCAAATAGCCCAATTAAAAGCACATAGATCGAGTAGCTTTTGTGAGTCCACTGACATCAAATTTACGATTTCTCCTATCGTGGATTCTTTCCGAGATGCTGGTGCAATTGTTAGTGCCTGCATGATAATAACAAGTTATATAAGAATATGATGTTAGTTCTGGTCTATTGTATACGCCCATATTTCTAGCAATGTATCTTGCTACTGATTCCGGTCTTCCAGATTCGATGACTCCAATTTTAGCTACGTCCCACCCATTCCTAGCTAAGCTCCACCCACGCTTTGTCTGTTTTTGGATTGATCGAACTCCAAAATTCCATGAATCGCAAACTATATAGGCACGCTGTTGAATATTTTGAAACTAATTTAACTGAGTGGCACTGGTCCGCCAGTCTAATTAATTTCAAAATATTGAACAAAATGATTATTATAATAGTAAAAACACACAATTTGTACATATGGCAGGCCTTTAAAAGTTCATAATGGACTTAGCTTTGCCATTCATTACCCATTTTGACACGTGACGTAATTCATTGTTACGTCATATACTTGATCGACAGATCGGATTCATTAATTGCTTAGACAAGACATAGATCATTAATTGTAACGGTTAGCTAGATTCTAGTGGTAGTCAAAATAATAACTCCACAGTAATACCTATATACTGGTCATTTTCTAGCTATGCCACGCCCACTTCTAACCAAGCTCCACCTAAATCATACATGCATTTGAACAGATGTCAATACGTCGAGGTCTGAATACCTACAATCACAATTTCGAGGTAACTATACAAGTTAGCTGTTTACATACTTTGACACAAATTTGACTGAGAGCTAGTGTTGCCTATACTCCATATACATGAAATACAGATGCTTTCTTCACCCACCTTTGCCACCTTCATGACTAACATACGCTATTGAATTGCGGCGCGAGCTGACGAGTGTCGTATTTGATTATGACCTCGGATAAATGAGTGACAAACCATGTCGCATTAAATTCAGATTAATCATATGGAGGCTTACTAAATTATGAATGAATATCCGTACTTGTGGTCCACGTGTAATGTGCTAACTTACCTTTCTATAAACAAGAGCAATGACAGACGATCGTACGTGCATGCCCAAACGATAACTTCTATAAAATGTCTGTATCCCAACCCATTGTTGTAGAACACCCAGCAGAGGTATACAGACAGCATATAGATATCCTTTCCACTGGGGCTCGTTCGGGGTTGCAGTGAATGTGATCAATAAACTGACAATGAAATACATTACATAAGAATCATGGTATAACAGATGCGCCCTTTGCTAGCTATGTCCTCCACATGTCAAGCTATTCTTCTCCTTCCACTTAGCAGGCGTTAATTTGTGAAATATTTTGAATATAATTTGGCATGAACATGGCAGTAATAACTCTTAAGTAAATTATGGGTTTTTAAAAAAGTAATCAATAGATTGTTTATCGAATTGACCAGAGACGTGTAATTTAGAGGGTTGGTGTTAGACCATTGGCCATTACGTGTCGGACCTATGTCATTTTGCTGTGATGTCAGTTAACCCGTACCACTCTGATGTCAATATTCTATTTTTTATCAAGTCAATAGCAAAGAAACTGGTGTACATTTTTCAATAATTTTGTTGGACGATGTTGCTGTCTTCGACAGCACCATCTTACACCAAATTTGTTGAAAACTGTACACCAGTTCGTCTTTTAATTTAATTTGAAAATTCTCCCAGATCATACTCTAAGCGCGCACATGTGCACACGTACACATGCCCCCGGAACATGTGTTCATTTAGCAGCTGAGAAGCATTAATAAATAAATATATATATATATATATATATATATATATATATATATATATATATATATATATATATATATATATATGTGCGTGCGTGCGTGCATGCGTGCGTGCGTGCGTGCGTGCGTGCGTGCGTGCGTGCGTGCGTGCGTGCGTGCGTGCGTGCGTGCGTGCGTGCGTGCGTGCGTGCGTGCGTGCGTGCGTGCGTGCGTGCGTGCGTGCGTGCGTGCGTGCGTGCGTGCGTGCGTGCGTGCGTGCGTGCGTGCGTGCGTGCGTGCGTGCGTGCGTGCGTGCGTGTGTCTAATCATGATGTTATAACTTAAGCTAATTTTGAGACTTACTCAAGTATAAGTGGGAATACAAAGCCCAGCAGCTCTTCAAGTAGCCTACATAAATTTGTCTCGATGATCCGCCACCAAAACGTCTGGATAAGAGCTGTGAAGAGGGAGGGCTTTATTTCTGGGCTCTGGTGCCCGTCAATTGTAGGATGGGTAGATATAGCACCAGTCAAAAGTGGAGTTTTCTCTGTCGCATTATCTTGTGATTGTGGCGTATCTGGTTTATTGAATGCCATATGTCTTGAATTTAGAATCCATTTAGACTTAAGAATAAAGCCATTTCTTGAACTGCATCGAATAATAATAATAATAATAATAATAATAATAATAATAATAATAATAATAATAATAATAACAATAATAATAATAATAATAATAATTGCAGGGGTGTTACTGCATCTTGCAAATAAATTCACTTGCAATAACATCTCAATGATTCGATCAATGATAGCAACCATATATTTAATGGCTAAATCTTGTCAAGAAAATCAAAACATTTACCTATTGCTTATCCATGTACAGGCAAAAAGATGACTATTTTGAAAATTTACCATTAGAATGACTGTCTCCGTTATCCAGCCGGTCAAATTCCAGCGGCGAATTTAAAAAAGGAATGCCATTCTTTTCGCATAACAATGGACATATCCCAATACAACTACACATGCCGGTGTTGACCGCCTCTCCTTGAACGGTTTAAGCACTATTTCTACAATAGAGGATTTTTATAAATGATTGGATGTGGTATAATGATATTATTAGAGGAAACAGGACATTATGTAATTCATCATTTATACCTTGAGACTCCAGTATCTCAAATTCGCGGCAGCTCTACAAAACAGGTTATCTGTTTAATATCATGGCACTAATTTCTCCGGAACCCCTTGTCGCTTGAGAAACAGGATCTACCAGTCAAATTAGTTTCAAGATATTTAACATTTTATTCCCTACATTATAAAGGATTTCTTGTGTATGGTCTTTGAAGGTAAAATCGTTACATTTTTTATTCTTGTTCATTTAACATTGAGAAATTCAATAACTTTTCTGTATTTTTCCATGACCAGAGATTACTAAATGCCATGATTCTTTCTATAGATACCATTTTGAAACAGACAAATCTGAGTTTTGAACGCGAAAAGTTCAAATGCGAAAGATCATTTATAATTTAATACATATTATGAATATCTTGAAACTGAGTTAACTCCAGCTATCGTTTTAAAGGACAGACTGAATTACTGTGTAACAAAATCGTTTGAACCTGATGATTTAGAATGCCCATGACATAGAGATTTTATCCCGAAAATAGCGGATTGTCCCACAACATTTGCGATGAAATGTCGCCGTATAGATGTTGGCCCTTGACCTAAATCAAGTGATTCTCAGCATCTTCGACGAGATGTTCGATACATTCTATCTAGATATAACATTTATGAAACAGATTCATATTTAAGTGCTATATAATACTAACTTTACTATTTTATGTATTTGCTTCATCCAGTTTTTCGTGATCTGTAAAACAAGTGTAGCGCATTTGTCACCAGGATGCAAATCATACAAGTCATTTTCCACCAGGGGGCGCTTGTAGCCTAGAAGCATCAACCTATAAAGTCAAATAACAGGCATTCTAACATTTAATTCCTCTTATCAGAATGTCATCCTAGGTAACTGTACAGCTATCTCTTAAATAAAACATCATTGCCCATAAAAGATCGATCAGATAATAGCTGAAATGAAATGTCCAATTTAGTAATTCGCCTAATTATATTGACTATTTTTAAGACATTCTAAGTGAATCGTTCTCAGCTTTTTATATGTAAATCTAATGATGGCGCAATTACTGGGGCCCACAAATATGTGCATCCATGTATGGTGTTATAGTATTTTTCTATCTATTTGAAGTTAACTTTATGATAAACTTACGGAAGTATCCACATAAGCGTGATTTCTGAAAGCCAGGAACATTGCGTCTCTGGACATGGTTTCTGAAAAAATAAACCAGAATGTATTATCGGTTTTAAAAAGCCTTCAATGACGAAATGTGCTAGCGAGATCAAAATATGCCCACATTGAATGTCAATTTGCAGGACAAGAGAATACTATTTTTCGAAAATGTACGACTGGAATAGCTGGCTTGCTTACCGAGCCATTCATTTCAGTGGTAAATTTTCAAAAAGATTCACTTGGTGTTCAAATGGACTTTCCTCAATACCACTGCAGAGGTATATTTTCTGGTCGGCTTCATCATTAAATGGTTAATAGGGAACATATTGCCATTGCTATTGTCGTTCCTGATGTCATTATCGATGCGGTTGTTGTTATTATTGTGAACAATGATGCGATAAGAAATATATAAATGCCAACCTTTTCACGTGTTCCTTGAATACTGGATAAAAACGTATGCATGTGCTTATGTGGAGATTTACCAACTATTTTCTCAAATATCAATAAACATAGGAATGCATTCACTCTGTCAAATCTATTACATCATTATAAGAAGCTGAAATTCGCATCGTCCATAATTCATCAAGAGATGGTAATTAGTGTTTCACTCGTGATCTGATAATATTTGCATCTATATTTAAGTAGCGATATTTACCCCAATGACAGTAGGGTCCGGTTGTGGTTTTTCAGCAAAGCAGTGAAGCACAAGCAATATAAGCACCAAGACAAAATCCACAAAGAATAGAACAAAACTGTACATTTCATCCTCGTACTCCTGAAAAGGATAACACAGTAAAGTAAATCTGTCATTATTAATGAAACATACACCTCTCAAGCAATGAATGCGACAACCAATACTGTTCACGTCGGTTACCAGATACGGTCATGGCATTTTGTTATATGTGGTCTTTTAATAAATCTGTATATGTCACGAATGATTCATAGCGTCATACAGACGCACGCACTCACGCACGCACGCACGCACGCACGCACGCACGCACGCACGCACGCACGCACGCACGCACGCACGCACGCACGCACGCACGCACGCACGCACGCACGCACGCACGCACGCACGCACACCGAACTTGATATACTGATGACCCTATAGTAGTAAAACTATCAGCAGAGCAGAACGCATTACTCTATCAAAGTAGTCAAAGCGAGGTCATCACCAAACTACGCAGGGAACGCAATAACGTTCTGCGCCCCATCAGCGAACGCTTAAAATATACTGTTATTCAACAGGCAGAGTCCTTAGCAGACGCAATCTCTTACACGGACAACTGTCACAAAATGGTTCGGGCAGCCCTGAGAGTTACTGACTACACACCGCCACTCCTTGTACACAACTCTGAAGGGCGATTTAACGGGACCTGGGGAAAGCGGACGCAATTCGAGAACGGTTCAAGGAACAGTTCACCGAACACAATGATGAGACCTTGCATCTGTTTTCAGCTGAACCCAACCCGTTACTAACACAAATTAAAACAGCAGAAGTTGAGAAGGATATGAACGCCCGGAAAGTGGACGTGCATCCGGAGCTGGTAGCATGAGCAATGAACTATTCAAATCCTCAAAACTGATCACGCACCTTATCAATTCAGCCTTTGTGCACCAACTTCCCATCGATGCTGTGCGGTAAGCTACCCTTATCGCTCTACCTAAGCCCAAGAAGCCACCAGCACCGCCCCACCCACCCAACTTCAAACTGAGGCCCATTTTGCTCCTCAACAGCATATGGTTACTCTATGCTACATCAGAGAAAAGATCAATGACCTCACTGAATAATGGTAAAATGGCTTTAAACGTGGACCAAGCTGCGCAGACAGTGTGTTAGTAGTCAGGTCTAAGCACTGGGATTTCAACAAAAGGGGAATTGACATGTCACGAGCTTTCGACACAATTAAATGCTCAAAGATCATGGCAGTACTGCACCAGGCCACTTGCAATGCAGATGAGCTGCGACTAGTGAGACTGCTGCGTGCAGACACTAAGGTCAGAGTACGGGTCAAACGAGTGAAGTATGCATAGTTTGAGTTACCAATCGGCTCACCACAGGAAGATGGACTATCCCCTGTGCTTTCAACACGCTACATTGTTTTGCATTGCAATCGGTTTGGGGAAATTCCACAAGACCAAACCCCTAGTGTCCACACTGGGTATGCCACTAGAGAAGGGATATGCTGACGATGTGAACTGCATAGACGAGGAAAAGAAACACCTTGACAAACTACTCTCAAAAGCTGTACGCAAACTAAGATTTGAGAATCCTTTTATGAATGAATCGAAAACCGATTTGACCCACATATACATATCAACAAAGCAATAAACTAAAGAAAATGATGATCCACCTCGTGGCAAGGAAACATGGAGGTAAGGTACACTCTGCTGTTCTGCTGACACGGCTGCACCGTGGAGAACATCGCTTTCCAGCCCTTCTGGAAGCTATGGATTGGTAGATCCAACATGTCCTTGACAAATAGACGACATTTATGAAACGTAACTTGCGTATTGTGGTTTGGATTGACCGGTCAGGTGCCGGCCATACCAGCTAAGCTGTGTCCGCGCCGCCTGTCCTGGATTCGTTCCATGAACACCCCCCCCCCTTGGTAGAGCTATAAGCGTATATGAGCCTATGAAAGAGATTTCGTTGTAAAACGACTGTTCGTTAAAACGCGTAACGCGCATGCGCGCGCTTACCAGTGCATTGACAGAGCGCATGTATCACGTCCAAGATAGGATAGCACTTTTAGTGCACCGAGTAGGTACAATGTAATCCTTTATAATTTCCAAATATGTAAACCATTTCAAAATCGGTTAAGAAATGGCTGAGTTATCCACGGAAAACAACTTTGATTATCTTCAAAATTTTGCCGTGACGTCATAACCACGTACACGCAGAAGTTCTAGAATGTTCTAGAGCATTTGTCTGCGTCATTACAGACATTGCATGGGGGAGTCAGTCAAACCATTCCCGTCACGTTGGAGAATGCGGTACTATTCTGATGGTTTATCACTGGAAGGACTGGCTCGATAAACAATCCAGTGGTTCCAGTGATGTAGTGTCAGAGTGGTCCTCTTTCGATGTGAAAGAACCAAATCAACGTTTCAAAACCCAATTTTAATTTCTAGGCATGACTTTGTGAAGGTGTGCGAGCGAAAGTGAGTGTGTGAGCGCGTGCATCCTGGTCTCACTCCTCGCTTTTCTTTCGACCCGCTATTTCGAAAGCGAGGAGTGTTGACCTTGAGTGATTTATATACTTAGACCGGATCCCGCTCTTCGTTTCCCTTTCGACTTAACATATTTGGAAACGAAGGGTGGTGATATTGGAAATTGCATTATACTGTCGGAGTGTGGGTGAGAGAGAGAGAGAGAGAGAGAGAGAGAGAGAGAGTGTGTGTGTGTGTGTGTGTGTATGTATGTGCGCGCGTGTGTGTATGTGGGTGCGTGCGTGCGCGCGTGTGTGGTGGTGTTGTTTTCGTTTATCAGTATCTTAGTTGCAAATCGGGCTATCGTGTGACCAACCTCGGTCTGTTGATGGACTACGGTCGATTTTCCCGGACAGCACACCTGAGCATTTTGATAATGTAGCCCCAAATACCTAGGTGTCCCTTTGTCTGCTAAGGAAATCGACCCATGGTTCATTGATGGATCCGCGGCTGGCGCGGTGGTCCAGATGTATATGAACCAAATTAGCCTGCGAACATTACTGATTTAATAACATATAAAATATGAGAATGAATATGTTCTTGCAATTGTAATGCACTTAGTTGATTTGTCCGCCATATCACATTATGTGTAACCATTTGCACTCAAGGGTCAAATGGCCTATTGTGTGAATAAATCTATCTATCTATCATTATTAGCTGCTCGCTGATTGACTATTGCTCGGCCGAAGATTGGTTGAGGCCTGCGCCTATGACGTCAACCTTGCCGGAGTGCGGGACTAAATTATCGCAACTACCAGAAAAGAGGCGTCTCTTGACGAAGAAATTGTCTCTAATCATATTAAACCTATCCTATTGAACTAAATAGACAGGCTTTTAGTCGATAGCATGCCGGACTAAACAGAGTTCTAACGAGTAGTATAAAAGAAGATGGAATCCAGAGTTCGAGAGCATCTTCGGCCAGGGGCCGAACAGGTTGGCTCTGTAAAGCGGCTACGATCAGCCGAGACAGTTATTAAACAGATCACCTCGGTCTTGGTCCCGCACTCCGGCAAGGTTGTGTAAGATTGGCCAACTTGCCTATTAGGCATCATATTTAAACTAGTTCTTTACTTTAAAAACTAAATGTTAGGTTAGGCATAGAAGAAGGCCCGCATAAATAAAGGCGGCAACTACTAATTCTGCATATTTAAAACTACATAAGACGGTGACGGGGGAATCCCTCTGGAATCCCTCGTCCCGTCTTCACGTAAAACAGCGTGCAAAATTATAGTCATAATTTCACTAGGTATGGTCTTTCCTTTATAGCATTTTGGTTGAATATTAGAGTGGACCCTTTCTGGCCAATACTCTTCTCCCGTTTTAAGCGGTGGTGGCATTTTCCTGTGACGGAGGCCCGCGCGAGGCACTTGCCTCTCGCAAGGATTCAGTGACGACCAAAAATAGTATCAGAAGTAATGCCCGCGTGAGGCACATAGCTTTTCGCCACTATAAAAAATAACTTTCTTTCCTTTCAGCTTAGAGGTATAATAACTTATATTAAGTTTATTAGTGATCTCGTATGCGGGAGTCTCCTTTGTGGGGATACATCTGCGGGCCTACGAGTCTGTGTGGTACCTCCGGGAGCCCCGCGTTTAAAAGTTCATCAGGCTGTCACTATGTCTTGTATTTTCGTATGCTCATTTTTATTATCTAGCAAACCTGGCAGCCTGTTTTAGACGATACACTATGCAAGATGTTTAATACATCACCGCTATCCGTAAAAGTCGCCTGGATGAAAAGATGGTCTATGTTTGGCCATGAGCTAACGATGCCTTACGCACAAAGAGCCTTGGAATTCGTCCTAATGGGAGCCAACAAATATACAGCCAGTAGAGGACGTCATTGCACAAATCTGTTAAGCGTACTAGACTCAGATCAAGAATGGATCTAAGCATGCTAACGATTTGTCCGAGGACAAGATACAGTAGTCAAATGAGAAAGAGGAATGCTTGCAGATGTAGAATGTTTATACTGCTGCAGCAGCAGAATACAGTAATCACACGCACGCACGCACGCACGCACGCACGCACGCACGCACGCACGCACGCACGCACGCACGCACGCACGAACGAACGCACGCACGCACCCACATATGTCACTAGTACGTCAGCAAGCCAACCAGCCAGTCAGCCAACCAGACATACATACAGACAGACAAGCAGGTAGGCAGGCAGGCAGGCAGGCAGGCAAGCAGGCATGCATGCAGGCAGGCAGGCAGGCAGGCATGCAGGCAGGCAGGCAGGCAGACAGGCAGGCAGGCAGGCAGGCAGGCAGGCAGGCAGGCAGGCAGGCAGGCAGGCTGACATGCAGGCAGGCAGGAAGGCAGACATACATTCAGACAGACAGACAGACAGACAGACAGGCAGACAGGCAGACAGGCAGGCAGGCAGGCAGGCAGGCAGGCAGGCATGCAGGCAGGCACGCAGGCAGGCAGGCAGGCATGCAGGCAGGCAGGCAGGCAGGCAGGCAGGCTGGCTGGCAGGCAGGCAGGCAGGCAGGCAGACAGGCAGACAGGCAGACAGGCAGACAGACCTAAAACTACTCAGTTTATTTAACTCACCTGGAGAATGATCTTTGAATAAAATGGCACCAGACTTGCAATAAATTCTAATACCCAAAAAATGAATAAAACTGCAGACGTAATCACACCTCGTGTTCTCTGAATCTGGATCAGGATTATCAGATAAAGCTACAAGGAAATTAAATACATGGATACATGATGCATAGATGTAAGATATGCAAGGCCGTTGAGCAGCTTGAAGTAAATAGAGCCAAATTGAATTAAATAAGAGCCATCAGAGATTGCAAACTCACGCCCTCCAACGTTTGTCACACACACATTTTTCGGAAATTCAAATTTTCGGCATGATTAAAATTGTGGAATCCTAGAGTACGATCACACTCATTCAATTGTAAAAACCTAAGCCCAAATCGGACCATCAGTTTCAGAGACATACATCGATTCAGAATTCCATCCGATCGCGATCCGGGTATTTTATTCGGATCGTGGTCAATGTTTATTTTAGATAAAGTGACCGGATGCGTACACACGCATGCGCACCCCACACACTCTTCACATCTCCCTAGCACACACGCGCACACGCGCACACGCGCGTACGCGTGCAGACCCGTGTGTACCTGTACATTTAGACTAATCCAGTTAATACACAAATCAATTAATACGTATAACGATATGTGCAATAGCCATTAACCTACTGGTTCCTCTTCAGCCACATAATTATTAATGAATCCGATCTGTCACCGATGTATATGACATCATAATTAATTACGCCACTTGTAGTCGACGTCACACTCAAAATAGGTCATGCATGGCGTATCTAAGTCCATAGGGAACGCTTAATAGTTCGTCAAGTGTACGAATCGGATGGCTTTACAATTTAATAAGAATTTTGTCGAATATGTTGGAAGTAATGTGACTATACGCTGCTAGGCAGCAACAGCACCAAGTCAAATTAGTTTTAAATTATTCGACAGCTTACCTGTATAGTTAGACTACCTTCATATTGGGATTCATGGAATTCAAGGTTCGATCGATCCCCACACGGGCAAAGGCTGTGCGGAGCTTATGGAGAACTGAGGAGGGCATAACGTCCGCTCGTCCAGTAAACAGTCGATTATTCAAACATTTCATGCTTGGTTTTAGCCTCATGCGTTTTGAAAACAAACGTCGGAGTTATTTCACATCCATCCATCTGTCCGTCCATCGATCCGTCCATTCGTCCGCCTGTCCATCTGTCTGTATATGCGTTCGTCCGTGCGCCCATCCATTCGGCCGCCTATCTGCCTGCCCGCCTACCCGCCCGTCCATTACTCTGTCCGAACATCTGTCCACGATGCTATCTCCTTGGAAACCATTGGTGGAATGTAATTAGGTTTGCTGTGCGCGGTACCAATATGATTATTAATTGAGAGATGATATATATAATTCATATTAGGCTGCGGATATGGCTTTCAGATCACGTAAAAAGGTTGGGAAACTGGAGCGATTTGCGATGGCGTGCCATCGAAAGCTTTTTGCTTGTACACATTTAATAATCGACTCGCTGCGCTTACCATGGTGAGTGAGCGGATAAATGGTGAGATGACATCATCCCTGGTAGCAGATTCGCCTGTTGCATTGTGGTCTATTAATGCTGCCACGCCCTGAATCGCCGAGATTGCTGCTAGGAGAGAGAGCAATACCTGATAAGAAAGGAAGCATTGCTCATGATAAGTTATTGCATACCAATAATTTCTTACAAAGCTTAGAGTATACGTCACCACTGTACACTTATTTCAAGGTTGCCTTGCAAATTTATCGTATTATCTGTTTTCTGGTATATTATCGCTATATTATATACATAGGTCCCACCAAGAGACCTGTCTAGTCTAAAATACATGTATTATCTACTAACCAGCTGGCTGATTCTAGAAATGTTGAGTACCTAAGTGTAGCCGAGGTTGGGCATGGGGCAGGAAAGCAGGCGTTGTCGCCATAGCCGGGCGTAGGCTTGCACGAACGAATCATTGCAGTCATTGGATTGACATCATCGTCGGCGGGATTATCGCCTCAGCGATGGGCCTCGGCGTAGCTGCTGCCATTGCTGTTGTTGTGGGTGCTCCGTACAGGAAGGCAGGTGTTAAGCAATCTCGGGAGGGCGGGCGAGCTGCCCGTCTCGTGTGTTCTACTGGTCCACGCCTCCTTGTTCTGTACAATATTTTGCTGACAAGAAGCGGAAGCTGCATCTATGGATGCACGTGTGCAAGCCGTATATGAACAGAGCTGAGTCCTTTTCTATGGTTGAATTCGATCATAATAGCGGTTGGGTAGAGGTTTTGCCTGGTGACGGGAAGGTCTATATTTTCCTCCTTGTTCGATGCGGCGTTCTTCGCCAAGTAGTAGCTGATTTCACCTGATGATTGCAATCAATGGTATTTCCACTACGCGGTGGTAATAACACTCTCGATTGGAAATTATATTATACTGAAAATAGGTGATATATCTCGGGAAAATATATTGGGTGGATCCTGAAAAAGGCTAACATAACATGTATGCCGAGGTGCGTGCGAGCTATTCCAATTTAAAGCACTAGTTTAAGCATTATATTCTTGACTATACTATTATGTAGGGCTTAGTCTGACACATTGACTAGCTTTTACCTAGCTTCTTAGAGGTGCACTAAATACGCGAGAGAAAAAGAAGAGAAGAAGTAGATCTTTTCTAGGTATCCTTCCTGTACTGTAGTACAACACGAAACTTGCTTAATTTGCAAGCGGTTATTGTCACCTCGAGGTTTCCGAATAGATGGAAAGTGCGTCTGTCATTGTAAACGCCTTGTCCGGAATATCGACGGATGGTCCAAAATGTAAGTTGAAGATTTTACCTATCACTTAGGTTTCTCACAAGCCAGCAGCAATGGGGAAGTAAGGTAGTTTTAGTTATTGCCGCTGTTGAGGTCACGTGGCAGTCCTTCTGGGCTACAGTTCACTGATTGTAGTTTTTTGTGTGCCTATATTATTGGTTGGAGTAGTTTCTGGCTATGTGTGTGTTTTATCCCTCAGTGTCCTGGTGCTTTCCTAACTTATTAGGTTACTGCTAGTAGACATTACCGAAAATAAGCATAACAAGGCCCTTCAATTGAGCTCCGAAGCAACACTAACGGACGCACCAAAAGATGCTGCAATCTTTATAGCGAATGGCACCACAGAGCGGTAGACACCATTATAGCCAGGAACAGATACGGATACACAGATGTAAACAGTTAACGAAAGCGCATACTACGTACCCCTATAAATGTAGTGCAGTGGGTTACGTGACATAAGTTAAGATTCACATTACGAGGCTCCAGTATGGACTAGAACGTTTCAAATAGCGGATTGATACAATGGAATACGAGATGGTCCATTCAGTTCTGGACTGACGAGCATATCTTACGTACTCTCTTGTGCAAGATCACTTAGTAAAATAGATACTGAATTGGTACATATGCGGCAGTGAACACCATACACAACAAATAGGGCGGGCGCGCAACACAAATATTTAAGACAGCACATATTCACATGAAAATTAAGACAGCATGTGCAAACACAAATATTTAAAACCGGGCACGTAGGCAGAAAAGCTTAGGATAGCGTATGCAAACACAAATATTTAAGACAGGGACAACCATACAACCAAGCAATAGGGCTGCGCTGCTATGCAAACGTGGGAAGTGTTACCGGCTAGTCCTACCTATCTAACCTCATAGTCAATGACCTGTTTGCAAGTTAGGGAGTGGAAAAGATACATTCCTACACCAAACAGCTGCAGAGAGAGTGCGGTTATTATTCACCGTATATCCTTCAATTCAGTCCCTATTATGTTAATATAACAAGAAGTACAATCGTGTATGAGGGACGGTGAGTGCGATGGTACAGTCGATGTCCTAGCTATTTGTTTAGCAGCCCGAAAGGTTAGGACATCGGCACCATTAGGTAGAATGGGCGTGAATGCGACCAAGTTCGCAGCCAAAGAACGACTAATTAGTGTGAACAGTGAGAAGCGACTTCTCATATGCTGTCCCTATCCTAATTGTAATATGTAAGTAAAACCTGCCTTTTTTCAAGGGCCGCTAGGTGCACTTATGGTGGTGAGTGTGTGGGAGAGTGGTGTTTACGAGGTTGTCTATCTATGCGTGGTGTTTTTCTAGACAGATGTTATTCTAAGCAACCTGCAGTCTAGTGAGTGGTTCTCCAAGTAGTGGATGAAGGTGCGAAAAACTGTATACACGATCTGAATAAGAAGGAAGGGTCGATATAATTTTGAATGCTCGGATGGCTTCCTTTTACGATGTGCACTTAGGAAGCGGCGTTACAATAAATGGTGTTGTAGTTATCTGACTGTAAGGTATGTTAAAGGGCTCGTATCTTTTACAGTGCTCTACATAGTAGAACGGTATAGTATAATATCAACACGAAAACGGTGTGTACAATAAGAACCATGGAGGAAGCCATGTATAATAAAATTATCCTAACAAAAAGTTACCGAAAGGAAGTCCAAAATTCTCTCGGGCATACAGTTGCGTGTTTAGCTCATAGTCTGAGGATAAGGTGCCAGCAGTCGGATGCAAGTTTAAAGACATATACAGTCACACGGATGAATACATGTAGCGGTTGGTGGTCCACGAGCAAACATTTAACGCTTACCACTTAATATGTCATATATAAAATGGAGGTCAACGAATCAACAAAGTACATTTAACATTTACAATTTAAGAACGATTTTCAGTCCATTCTGTGAAGTGGCTGTAGATAACACGGTCCAGGAGATGAGACAGCAAAAGACGATAGCAAATACACTTTATGAACACAGTTTTCGTGAAACAGTAATCACGAAACAGCCACTTAGCAATGTAACATCAAACAACGAATACAGTGGTGCACTGTAGTGGTCACAGTGATGAAACGAAAGAATAACGATGATTGAAGATAAAGATGATGTGTTGACGAACAATGGTCTAAGGCCTGTCTTCCAGGTGGTGGCAAGTTGTGAAGTCGGATGGTAGTTACTTTCGCCTCCTAAAGATATTAAAGGTACAATTTTGTGGGCAACTTCCTGCTTCAGAAGTGGTCATAGTGTCACGCTTTAGTTTGTGCGCAGCTGGTTTCAGATTGGCAACTGAATATGTTCGACTGGTTAGAGCGCTTGACTGCTTGGTTGATTGCAGCGTTTAGCTGTCAGACTTATTAGAGGAGTCGGCTGCTGGGATGATTTCAGTAGTTGGCTGTCTGGTTTATTAGAGTGGTCGGCTGCTTAGCTGGTTGCAGCGGTCAGCAGTCTCTATGGGCGAGCGATATGTATGACCGCCGACTCATATATGAATTCTCCAGCGGTTATACCTCAGACGGTGGTGTTAACACAATCTGTCAGACGATTTCATTGAATCAGGTTACTAGAATATGGGCCGACTGGAAACCCTCATGGCGGTGAAGCTAGCCTAACGGTATGCATTGATGCGCGACCGATTTAACGTCAGTTAGTCTATTGGATCAGCGCGACTAACTTCGCCGCGTATGATTTCTTTGAACCTGCAGAGCAATACCTAATGACGTTATAAACAATAAACATTAAACAAGTCAGGAATAGGAATGCGTTTATAGCTATTGTATAAACAAGATAAGGAATTCAACTGTAAATGGGTGTATGGTTGCATAAAAGCGGATTCAAATGTACTGCCTTTTAATACTAAGTTATTTTATTTTGATGAGCTTTCGGAAATAAATATGCTTCAAGAATCTAAATTTCAAGGTAATTATACACGTAATCGTTTGCATATTTTGAAACTAATTTGACTGGGGTTGTAACTGTGTATGTCTCTTATCCAGAGTAGTTTCAACATATTCAGAAAAATGTGTATCAAATTGTAACTTTATCAAAGACACGCAATTCATACACTAGTTACGAGATTTTCGATTGTTATGATAAAGATATACGTCATTATCATTAGTGACGTAATTAGGAATAGTGAACATAAAGCTGTTCTTTTTACTTAGTCTGCACTATCTATGGGTAATGCCAGAGGTCGTTTTGCTGGTGTGTTATAGTGTTAAAGTCAGAGAGCAAGCGTCATGTCCATACTTACGCATTTAGCTATGTTAAGCTTGTTAAGTAGTACTTCCGGTCGATACCATGAAAAGAGATACCAGAGATAGAAAGGAGAGATAACCCATAACCACCCACATGGTACCAAGATCAGTACTGTGTTCTGAAAACACTCAGTAAATTGCGGCCATGTGTTATTCCATGTTAACTGAACATCCTATCCACCGCCATAATAATAATAATAATAATAATAATAATAATAATAATAATAATAATAATAATAATAATAATAATAATAATAACGAGAACACATTTACCGAAGCAACTGTAAAGATGCGATGTCTGGTCATCAAGGAATATTATAAGGCCCCCTTCTTACATGATCATTTAACATGTCTGGGCAGGTCGATTTTATTTCTGCCAAAAACAAACCCTTGTTACTTTGACCTTGAGCGCGGATCACGTTGAAACCATCACCATTGGATCCGGCATACGTGATATACCTATAGTAAGATTATCATGAAAATCAAGGAAAAGGCCATGAAACAACAAATAAGAATATTAAGAATGTGCAGAGTAGTTGGGGTGGGGTGGGTGGGTGCTTGGACCGATATCATAGCATTTCACTCAATCTAAGAATCTCAATCATCTTGGTAAATCGATGTAATTCATTGCAAAAACGAAACTTGGTAACCATCATCATTGGACGCGGCATGCCTGATATCACTAATAAAAGATAGATTAAGCAATTTTGGGTGTGCCTGGTAGTCAGAAAATCGAATTTCCCCGGTTTAATTGTCTCAATGAACTTCAACAGGTAAAGGGAGGTAGTTCATGCCAAGTACGAAAATTGGTAATTTTTAACCCTAAATGACCTTGGTCAGGTCACTTTGAAACCATCATCGTTGGACCCGGCATGCTTGATATCGTTTCATGAAGTTTTGCTAAAATCAAAGAAAATGCCATGAAATGTCAAACAAAGGAGAAATTAATCAATTTAGTATTGCGCCAGGTAGATAAAAAATGGAATTCACGAGATTTAATTGTGTCATTCAAGTTCAACAGATAAAGGGAGCTAATCCATGCCATGCCTAAACGAAAAACAATGGTAAATTTAAACCTAAAATGACATTGAATCCGGGTGCAGGTCAAATCTCTTTATATATTTTCTATGGGGAATTTTTGCCACGGAAAAGCGGGTAGCTCGAAAACCATGGGAAGATCCAAAAAGGAATAGCAATACAAGTCCGAAACCTGTAGAAAGAGACAGATGGCAAAAATCTATAAATACAATTAAATTTGAGAATTCCAGTTTTGTTTTCAATCAACTAGTAACAGTGGTACTAAACAGATTATGTATTACATCATTGAAATTGAACACTTTTCATGATGAGCAATAAAGTAGTAATGTCTTGTTTCCCTCGCTTCTATTCCATATATACTCACAAAGATCGGCGAGTCTCCGCAGAAGCCATTGCTACTTGATGAATTAGACGCATCATCTGTGGTGATGGAGCCGAGGCAACTATAGCCCTGATACATTGTTTTCTAGAACTGTGAATGTTGTAAACATGAAACAATTTTGCATAATTTAAATGTTCAAGACGAATTAGCACCTAGTCTCACGTTTAACACCATCTATGAAACTATTTACATCGCCTGAAAATACCCACTTTGAACCCCAAATTTTCAGAATCCAAATTTCAAGGTAACTATACAGGTAAGCTATTATCTATTTCGAAACTAGTTTGACTCAGCTCTCTGTCAAATTAGTTTCAAAACATTCAACAAAAGTTTATTAAATTATAAATTCACCAAAGACATACAATTCAAACGGCGAGTGTCTGACCTTTGCCACCTTCATGCGGACCTAAATCAATTCACCTTTCCAGGGTAGCCATCCATCATCTGATCTCTTATGATGTTATAATCGGCTCAGCGTGTGTATGATGACGTAACAATCATTACGTCATAATGGGTTCCATATAGACTGTCATCAAATCTCAAATATTCCGACATGTTGTATGAATTGTATGTCTTTGTAATTCTTTGCTATTTAATACATATGCTGTTGAATATTTTGACAGCATCAGCACCCAGTCAAATTAGTTTCAAAATATTCAACAGCTTACCTGTGTAGTTTTTTGGAAATTGATAGTCAGGGTGTTCAGCGATCGATCGATCCCAACACGAGCGAGGTGTGGGTAGAGCGTAGTTAGAGATGGGCGGGGCATAGCTAAAACTGGAAAGGTCCATTGAGAGCAACCGTAGCTAAGATGTGATGTATTATAATTATGACGTCAGATGCTTGAATGACAGACCGGGTCCACCCATTCCAATCGTGTTTCGGACTGTGAAGTGTGAATTTGATTCAGGAGCGAAAGATAAAAATAGCATATAAGTATTTATAGATAGATACAATTTTGCAAGTGAAAAAATTAAATTTTACACGCTTTCCCACGTCCGTAATTTAGGCCTACACATGTATAAGGCCACTGTGCAAATATGATTGTGCGATTTGCCCATGTGTATAGTGCATATGATCTGACATAAATATAGGTTAATGCATTTCAAGTGCAAATTAAATTAAAGAATGCGGTGCAACTCTGCTCCGCTTTCATACGGCAACATTAGCCCTCGGTGTATTTTTGCACATGCATGTTTACTTTCACATAACCTCCAGTCTAGGTGCACATTTTACATTTACATATGTGTTGTTCCGTTCATATGCCACAGTAGGACTACTATAACTGAACGATCCATTTCTAACTATGATATGTGTTGCTACAAACCATATTCACTTCAAATAGAGCTAGAGAAAATAATTGCCACAGAAACAATCGATAATTGGCTAAATTGCTCTTCTTACGTGGATTTCTCATGAGGTAGGAGAACACGTATAAATTAGTTTTGTTCGGTCCGAAAGTTCGAATATCAGAAGATTCATTGAAATGGAGCAATATGAACGAATAATAGAATATCTATGAAAAATTATGGTGGTTCCGGATGCACGCATTCGGAGGAGAGTTCCCAGGCCTGCGGGCTTTTCCTTAGGGAGGCTGAAGTCTGGGCAGGTTATTTGCGGGCCGAGGGGGGTGTGTATGGGTGAAGTGAATGTGAGACGGGAGATAAGGGCCGCAAGTGGCTCTCTTTACTGCAGACGGTTTCGGTCTTTCCTACCTGCATTCGAGCCAAGCTCAATTTAAGCGGTTCTCTCTTGGTCTGCTAGTGTATCAGTGAGAGGACAACAGGCGGGAGAGGTCGGGAGAGCGGTATTTCTTAACTTTTATTCCAAGGGCGCTGTGCATGGTATATTCTGTCAGCCGAAAGTTGTGCACGGGGCAGCGACTAGATCAATTTGGGTCCTCGTCGTCTGATGAAATTCATCCTAACTTACTATCATCGCTATGGAGGCGGGCAGGCCTGTGAGGTGGCGGAGGAGATGTCCCTCGGGGGGCCTGAAGCGGGAAAAAGGAGGTTCCTGAGTAATGGGAGGGGGGCAGCGGTATTTCGTCCCAATAGTCGTTATGGCGCTAATGGTCGCTATTCATTCCATCAATCTATAAGAGGTTAATCTGTCGCAAGACTCATTGGCGCTAAAAGTTAACTCCTTAAAGTCTGCTTAAGGCGGGGCAGAAACGAATCCTACTTTGTTGTCCTAAGAGAGGGAATATCGAATCTATGGTTGAAACATTAGTAGTTGCCGCCTGGTTGATCGGATGTTCTCGGGAGGTACCCAGAGGCTGACCACAGGCCAAGCGGATCAAGTAGATCAAGCCACTGTTTTTCTTTCAGGGATGCACCTAATGCGGGATAGTGAGTGGTGTGTTTAGCTTAAGCGGCGAAACCGTCTCTAAGAAAATGAGACATGGATCACCAGACCCGATGGAATAGATCCAAAAGATGTCAGGGGAACTCGAAGCCTTAGAGACTGAAGCCATCTTAAGGAGTGTGAATACGGTCACGGCGTTAGGATCGTTCTCAAAGGCGTGGGTGAATTGGTGACAGCGCTCTATAGTGCAAGAAGGCAAGCTGAGAAGTACGACGAACCGGAGACTCAAGCCAGCCGAAATAGCACGAATCATGGTGCCTGAGACATGCGTCGATCACGGGAGCTTCAAACGGGAACTAAACAGGAGGCAGAAAGAATACTGTCCGCAGGCGACTTTTACGTTTTTAGAGGAAGTTCCAAGTGCAGTACTGAACAAGCAGGAAGAAAGCCTTTTCGGCAAAGCATCTGGCGTCTTCGATCGCAGCGCTGCTCTTCATAATCTTCATGCTGCGCAAATTTGGCAGGTAAGGCGGATGCCCTTAAGTGTGTATATGTATGGCGACACCGCTAGCGACGTTAAATTATATCCTCACGTCGAGTGGAGTGCGTGATTGCCGTCTGCACGTGGTGACTAACACGGTTAATAACTTTTTGGAACTGTCCTAGCAAAAGAAAAAGCCTACTATAAGAGCAGTGGAAAAATTAACACTATATCCAAAAATCTGTAAAAAGAATAGAAAACTTAGATTAGTAAATGCATTTATGATTTAGTGTACAATTGCAAGTCTCCGGGAAGCAGTAACCGTTCACAGTCACAAAGTCCTGCGGTTGCGGGGGTCTAGATTTTGCTAATGCGGATGTTGCCAGCTTTAAACCAGCCATGGCACAACGTCGCGCGATGACTTAGTCATCGGCGACCAGAGATCACAAAGCCAGGCAGACAGAACTTCTTAGAATGGGTGAAATCTGTGTGGATCATTATGGACAGAATGGGCACTGAAGTCAGCTGTTACGAGGTATTCTGTCTTCACGGAAAAGGTTCTTTGAGAAATGGAAACACTGAGCAGTACAAAGTGAAACTTGGTCGGAAACTGGTACAGAGCATAAGGTATTACAGTTCTTCTGTGACTGACGTGTGCCAGAAGTCTGTGTTTTCGATGGTCACGAGTGAAGGTGGAAGATGAAGCAGGCGGTTTCTGACACGGTAAAAGCAGGTTCAAACTTACTTCCATATCAGGAGAGGTCACTCGATTTATGTACACAAACCTCTTGAGCAACACAAGGAGCGCCAGAACGTCTTCAGAAGGTGGAACAATTAGGCTGTTGTTAGGTTGTTATTAGGATGCAGGGAGGCCTTTCCAAAAAGTGACAGCTATGTAGATGTCATCTCACACCGAGCCGTCAAAGTAGTGAAGATCCGTAGTGAATTCCTAAAGTAAAGCAAGTGAAGTGGGAACCATAGGACCGTCGACCGGAGTCATTGCCGAATGGTCAGCACATAACCTGGACGGGTATGCGGTCTTGTTTAATGCAGAGCAGTCAGCCTTTATACTCTTCAGCTCTGCATCTTATTACTTTCTAGAGATTGGCAAGCGTCTAAAGCGTTCCCTCAGCCAATCAGGGGCCGTTAGTGTGGGTATGCAGGTTGCAGCAGTGTCTTAGCCGGAGTCAGCCGATCAATGGCATGGAAACGTCTTTTGCTTTCTCAAGCAGGTGGTTGGTGTTTAATATTAATTCTAATGTCGCTTCTTTCTTAAAGTTATCTTGAAGCAATAAGTTTAGAAAATATTTAGCAAAATTCAGTGACGATCGACTTCTTTTACTTTGATATATGCAAGGGCCATTATTTGGGATTCTATTGTTCTTGCTTCTGCCCAATGCTCGGTATAAAAACCAGTCCAATAATGTTGGCCTCCGAGGTGGGCTGCTCTACCTATTTGGCGTGTAGTAAGCATATAGTAGTTTGGCTCTAATAGTCCAGCAGATATATGCCATTTTTTTGTCCAACCTGGACTTGGCGTCTAGAGTTTATCTCTTGGTTGATTTTGATAGTCCAGTGTGTACCATTCTCAAATATGAATGATGACCGCGTGCCACCCTTGAGCGTTTTGAGCAATGCAAGATGGCGACCAAGATAGCCACAGCATGCCTGATGTAGAGTCCATTGCCCATACAGAAAATTATCAAGAATTGCTACCACCATGTTCGTGCTATTTCTTATAGATCAACATCTATACATAATAAATTAATGTGATAGCCTTTCCTAATGAGTAGCCTTTTGGTAATTATCCCCTCAAGCATGCCGATTCTGGGGTCAGTAACAGGTACTTCTTCAAAGAAAACACGGCTTTCTAGCTTAGCACGTTCCACGCTTACAATAGGAAATACATATTTAGAATCGAACTACTATATGCTTACTACACTCCATACAGGTAGATCAGCTCACCTCAGAAGCTGAGGCCAGACGGCTGCCATCCCGCTCCAGTTACCACAGCATCCAGGTGGGAGAACTGGGAGGTTGGGCGTCGTGCAAGCATTCTTCCTCCCTCTCCATGATCCCTTCGAGTCCCGGGCATAAGTCGAGCAGTGAGGGACCCACTCCGCCAAAGAGGCGGATGCTCCCTGCACTCGATGGGCCTCCTGGGCTGGGCATCTGCCAGTCCATGGTGCCAGTCTCAGAGCTTATCACAAATAATTGCTAACAGCCATCTCATTGGAGATGCGTAGGCCTGGCCGGATAATTCCAGCACAGCTAGGTGCCTATGCGCGCCTAACGAGCAGCGACGTGGTTGCTTTGCACCTGGCTGCAGGTATGCCAGTCTCGTCCTCATCGTTCCCTGAAGGGAGCTCCAGTTGTAGTGAGGCCTGCCAACCTTGGTCATCTTTCTCAGCCATGTGGTAGGTTGTGCGCGTGCTTCAGCTTTCTTCTGCTTTACTCTTTCTCCTTAGTCCGAGCAGAGGATGGCAGCGTCGATGAGTGCGTTCGTTCCTGCAGATGCGGTCTGAATGATGTGGGAGGCTGAATTAGTAGTGACGATGCATTGAGTCACTGCTGAAACTATTCCTGCGATGGGGTAGGCGTTTGTAGGACTCCCTGTGGTGGTGGCGGCAGTGGTGGTGGTCCTGTCGGCTGGTGTGTCGGTGGTGCTAGCGTTGGCGTTGGCGAGAGCTCTGCTGGCGAGAAGAGAGGCGAATCTCCCAGGTGCGGTCGGCCGAAAAGGCGTCTTCAGGTTGATTGAAGGAAATTTCAATTTCCCTTTCTCCAAGATCCAACAATACTCACCATTGTATTACTTCTGATATATACAGCTGACTCTGACAGCTGGCTCTAGGACTTTCGACTTAGAAAGCTTTACCGTCTCCTGGAACCGGGTACTCGGCTCCCAACTGCCGGGTACCCATCTGCCATGAAGCTCATATTGTTTGCATAGCCACCAAACAAGAGAAAACCATGGCTTGCCTCCGTGGGGCTGGGAGGCTGTGTCCGTAATAGAATGGTGAGTATTGTTAGATCTCGGAGAAAGGGAAATTGACATTTCCTTCATTCTCCTTCGATCAATACTCACCATTCTATTACTTCTGATATACACCAGATTTGGTCAGTAACCTGGTGGGAAGGGTCAAGCCATAACTGCTACTTTTGCCCCTTGGAGAAAGAGCTAGACTTAAACTTGATTAATGGAGACCTAAAAGGACCATCAAGTTAACGGAACCGAATCACATTCGCATCACTTCCCCCCCCCCATTTTTCTCCTAAGAAAAGGGAGAGAACTTACGAACATGCATCTTGCCTGAAAACACAAATATGCCAAGAGGGTTAACTGCTCTTTGCATATATTAGCCTGGGAATGAGCATGCATATTTAAGATGAATGATCATGATATATAGACATAATACAAAACATTCTCAATCTTGAATTACCTCATGATATTTGGATTTCAGACGTGGAGCCTCAAACCATTCTCTTGTCCGGCCATCAGTGACACAATCTGGTTGATATCCTCTCGCTCGACCATGTTTGCTTCTTAATTCTTTCTTACAAATGCCAAAAAAGGAAGACGAGCAGTGTGGTCATATAGCTATCGTCTCAAAACAGCTAAAGCGAGTAGATTGGCGAAGTCTGACACATCCCTCATATAGTAATCCCTGAAAGCGGACTCACAGTGCCATTGTGCAACAGCCATGATGTCCTTAAATGGAACACCATTGTAAAAGGGCGGAAGAGGCGGCTATTCCTTTAACATTGGTGCCCAGTCGTAATCTCACGGGTAGTCTGTATGCATTCGACTACCCAACGAGAGATAGAATCCTTGGATCCGGCGCCATATGGCTCCTTATGGCAGATCCACATTCGACCGTAACGAGTCTGTCCGTTTTGTACTTAGTCAAAGCACGGACTGGGCACCATACACTGGCATCACGATCAAACCTACTTAGTTTCGGTATAAC
This sequence comes from Chaetoderma sp. LZ-2023a, assembly GCA_034401795.1. Taxonomy (NCBI): domain Eukaryota; kingdom Metazoa; phylum Mollusca; class Caudofoveata; order Chaetodermatida; family Chaetodermatidae; genus Chaetoderma; species Chaetoderma sp. LZ-2023a. The sequence goes on along the minus strand of CM067360.1, from coordinate 44,806,312 downwards.
GATCGGTTTGCCGGGATATCTCAAAGATTGAATCTTTGACATAAACTCTGCTCTTGGCAGTAGACCCAGACCCTCTCTGGAGACAATAAATCGGTCCCTCTCTGCTGAAAGTGCATGGATCACACTGCACCTTCCAGCTGAGGAAGCTGCCAATAGAAAGAGCGCATTTAGAGTCAAATGCTTAAGACTAGCCGAACGCAATGGTTCGAACAGGTGCTTGGCCAGTACATTAAGCACTAAAGATAGACTCCAGGCTGGAATGACTACCGGTTGTCTCGGTCGGAGATTGCTCATTCCCTTCACCATCACACTCAACTGAGCCACCTCTTGACTATCCCTGTTGGCTAGACAAGGGCTAACTTATGCCAAAGCTGACTTCTATCCAGCAATTGTAACAGCAGCTAGTCCTGAAAAGAAAAGCCCACAGAGAAAGTCTGCTATTTGCTGAGTAGTGGAATGAAAGGTATCAATACCCTTTTCTTCACACCAGTCTGAAAATCCGTTAACCTTGTTGTTATATGACTTGAAGGTTGACCTCCCTCTCGCAGCTGCGATGAAATCTGCAACATGTCGAGAAAAGCCCTCCGACATGGAACGTTGTTTGACAACAACCACGCAGTCAATAACATTTCGGGACGCTCGTGTAGGAAGCGTCCCTTGGCCTGGGAGATTATGTTCGGAATCTCGGGTAACTGCACTGGATTTTCCACCCGCAGCTCTCGAAGATCCGTGAACCACGCCCTGCTGGGCCAAATGGCGCTATTAGCAGGATCAGGCACGGTTCCTCCCTGATCTTCACCAATATCTTCGGTAGAATAATGGTGGGTGGGTACGCGTAAGTGTGCATCCCTCTCCAGCTTAACGCCAAAGCGTCTATATCGACGGCATTAGGATCTGGAATCGGCGAGACATAAGTCATGATTTGAGCATTTTCCCTTGTGGCGAACAAGTCCACGTTGGGTTTGCCCCAAGGCTCGACGATCCTGTGAAGAACTGGAGGGTTGAGAGACCATTGGCAGAATTCTCTGTCTGTGAGACAAAGCATCCGCCAGAATGTTCAATCGCCCAGGAATATGAGCTGCTTTCAAAACAACCGAGTAATTCCTGCACCATTGATTCAAGTGCCACACTTAGATACATAGTGTGGGTGACTTGGTCCCGCCTTGGCGATTTCTGTATGATACTACTGTCGAGTTGTCCGACCGTATCAGTATCGGCTTGCCCCTGACTTTTGGAAGAAACATTTCCAATGCCAGTTCCACTGCCATCATATCCAACAGATTGATATGCAGCTGGCTCTCTTGGAGAGTCCATGTGCCCGAGACCTGGTGTTCCCCCAGGTAGGCCCCCCATCCCTCCAGCGATGCATCCGTGTACACGGGGGGGGGGGGGGTAGGTGCAGCGAAAACAGAGACACCACTCTGGGCTCTGACGGGTACAAAGCCCTGCCCTTCTCGAGATCGAATCGCATCCTTAAATAAACGAAATGTTAAGTGGGTGTCAACTCAAATTTCTCCTTGTTGACTATCCAGCCTAGATCTGAAAGCAACTTCAGAGTCAGAGCAGTATCCACCTCTAACCTGGCTGATGATCAGATAATCGTCTATGTAGGTGTGAAGCGCCACGTTCTCTTTTCTGAGAAACGCTGTCACCACAAGGACCACTCTGGTGAAAACCCCTTGGAGCTGTCGACAGGCCGAATGGGAGGATATAAACTCGCATACTTGATTCTGAAACGCAACTCTCAGAAACCTGTGACAACTCCTGTTCATTGGAATGTGGAAACATGCATCTCTCAGATCGATCGATACACACCACACCCCTTCCTCAATCCTGCCATTACCGACCTCGGAGTTTCCATCTGAAACCGAGGCGTATGGATAAACCAATTCAATGGCCTGAGACTGAGTACGGGTCTCCATCCCCATGTGCTCTTGGGGACAAGGAACATGTTTGAATAGAAGCCTGGAGTGTTCCGGTTTGCTGGTTTATTGCTCCCTTCAGAAGCAAACCTGACACTTCGTTTTGAATAGCTTCTGACTTGGCTGGTTCCATTGAACGGGTGTCCAGACAGGTGCCAAAGACAGATTATGTGGTGGAAAGTCCCACCACTCTGTCATGTACCCCTGGGATAACCATCCCAGGACCAGACTGTCTGAAGTCACACCTCGCCAAACCTCGACGAAAACGCATGAGCCTTCCAGCCACTATAGACGCCTCAACGCCTAATGGGGGTGTTTGACGCGCGATCGGCTCTCCCCCCCCCCCATCTCTCTCTTGACGAGAGAGAGAGAGAGAACCATTTTGGTCTTGGCTTGGCCGGTCTAAATGGCACCGATATTCCTGTCGCACAGGTGCAGTCCAGGCATATGCGAAGGGAGCCCTCGTACCCTCGGGTACGATCCGCTCCCTTCTGTCCGCCCTTTGAGGACTTACCCCTCCACTTCCCCTTCCCGCCTCTAGGGCGATCAGGGGCAACTTTGGGGAGGCTAGGGGCCCCCACATCCGTCTTGGCTTCTTCGCCGAGGCGGCTGAGAAAACTCAACAGAAAACAGAAGCAGCACTAGGCTTAGCTTTCACCTTGCTTTTTTCTGCTTCTTGAAGGTTGCCTGGTCAGAGGCCTGACTACGGTCCCTAGTGCGTCCACTTGACGCACTAGATGCAGATTAACCGCCAACCAATTCTGCGCAATGCTGGTTGTGTCCTCCAAGATGGCTAGCGCCTGGCCACCAAAGATGCTAAGGCCTGTCAGGGGCATCCCAGGAAGACGCTCCCTGACGGCAGTAGCTGGACGCATATGGTCAAGGACCATCTGCCTCCTGGACATAGTCACACGCGCCTGCACCCTTGCCAATGCGTCCATAGACAGCACCAGGCCGTCATTAACGCACGAAAGCGCCACAGGTGGCACAGGGTGGCCTGCCCCCGCTTCATCCCACACCGACTGAAGAAGACGATAAGAGTGGTTGAGAGCACTCATTGCTGTCCTCACACCCCCATCACATAGGGACAGGACTTCATTATGGTGTACCTGAGCTTTGTTCACCAGTGCCGGGGCTGGGCCACCCGCTCCAGCAATCTGGACACCCAGTACCCAGAGGTCATCCTCGGTGACCGACGGGACAACACCATACCTGTCGTATTCCCCATATGGAATATGACCCCTCGCCCGCACCTCCATGGAGGCCGCAAGATGCTGGCACTTGGTCATGCGTTGTTTGTTATAAATAGCATCAAGCAACACCATAAACCTTGGATCCAGTCCAACAGACTGGATCAGGGCTGCGGGCAAGATTCCCGTCCTAATCGATGCAACCGATGGACGGGGTACATCCTCCTCGGCTGTGGTCGAAACCACAGACGGGTCCACCCTGGCTAGCCAAGCCAGAGCCTCAGACCAATCCGTCTCCGAGGAGGACACTCCCGTGAACACGTCACCCGTTGACATGTTCACGGCCCTACCAGCAACGGCCTCTGCTAATATGCCAGGAACTCCGGTACCGTACGGTTCCACCGCCATCCCATGGAACACACCAGTCCATGGAGTAGGCCCGCACGGAAAACGGACATGTAGCGGTTGAGGAACCGTGGCCAAACACGGGCGCCAATGGCACCCCATGTCTGACCGCCGGACCAGGCGAGATAGGTGAGTACCATGCCTGGCCGGCCACACCCGTCACCGCGATGGTTGGTGGCAAACCAACCATCACGGGACTGGTGCCCGGTACCGGAGTGGCCTCAACCATGGGCGGAGCCGCTGCCCTGGCTTGCGCCAAGCAAGACAGATGGAGGACGGTTCCGTCCAGGACGGAATCGACCTCCATGCTCTCCACCCAAGGCATCACAGGCCGCAGCAACCTCTCCTCCTTGGTGTCCTCATCGTCAGACCCTGACGAGTCGTCACTAGACAACGAAAACCATGGAGCCGTCCTGGCGGATGGTTCCCATGACTGACGGACCGGCCACCGCTACTGGACCACCCGGAGGTGGCCGCAGAGAGACAGAACACATCAGGCCGGAGCCCGACGGGACTGCCAGGTGGCCATACGAGACGGCTCCCTCGGTGGCCAGTCCAGAACCCTGTCCAAGGACAGGGTCCGAATCAAACATGGGGAGAGACTGCCCTACAACTTTTAGCAGAAGGGACAACACCAGCATGGGCAGAACGCTATGCAAGAAACCTTGCCTAGCCGGACAAAACCACGTCGGCGGTGCCATCTCCGCCACCTCCGGTTGCAGACGTGGAACCCCGCAACTGGCCGAAACCGACGCTCCACGATTTACTTTCGGACCGCCTGACCCCGCGTCAGACCCTGCCAAGTCCTTCTGGCAAGGAACTTAAGCATCATATCGACCGACCACACAGCGCAAACGTTACACCTACTGTCAAGACTACACTTAGTACAGTGGACACAGACATGGTCCTTGCATAGAACCCGTACGATATGTGGCACTCTTCACATGATGGCGAGGCGGGCTTGGCCTATAAAAAGCCAAACCTACAATAAGCCAGCGGAACGAAACAGAAAAGGAAGGCAGACAATTAGTTTTCAAATATTTTGACCATAAATTAACTGTAAGCCTCCGCACCCCACCCCGCACCGTTACAGCAAAGATCGCATTGATTATGACGACAAGAACGAAGTGGGCAATAATACACCCATACACTGATCCTCAAGGATGTATAACGGAACCAGGAATCATATCGCATAGCATTCGGGGTATATTTACTAATAAATATAAATTATACGCCTAACGAAAGCCAAAACGATATGTGAAGAAACAACAAAATGTAAACAAACTGCTGTAGCACACGGTAAAACCGCAGACCACACATCTAAATCAAGAATTTTGAAACCACTGATCATTGCAAACAGATCATGATAACACGCAAAACTTGAAAATTCTGTTGTAAGTTGTTCGGGTACCAATTAAAGTACGCAGCACCCAGAATCAGATGCGCGAATTAATGAAACATTTTCTTCACATAAACATCCGAGAAGCACGGGTGTGACGTCACCCGCTCGGATCTTACGGAGAACGACGTCAGCCGATAATCATGTTAAAACACTGATAAGCCAACACCTAATTTCATATCTGCCGATCGCCTGTTGGGGTTTAAAGGAAGGCGATCATCTGGCATATTTCGTTGTTAACACACGTTAGAAATTGGAACATGCGACACAGACGAAATTTTAGAGACCTAAGTCTTTTAACTATGGAATAACACGGAAATATACGACCTGGTTATCACCGGAAGCATCCATATTAATCCAAATATCCTTTTGAGAACGCACAAGCTATCACAATTAATCACAGTAAAAAGACTTAGGCTTAAACAATCTTAAGACTTTCCAACTGCAAAAAGCATGTATTCTCTTGTCGCCATGCAAACAAGAATGAGCTTCATGGCAGACGGGTACCCGGCAGTTGGGAGCCGAGTACCCGGTTTCAGGAGTCGGTAAAGCTTTCTAAGTCTATAGTCCTAGAGCCAGCTGTCAGAGTCAGCTGTATATATCAGAAGTAATAGAATGGTGAGTATTGATCGAAGGAGAAGGGTGGGTTCTTCAGGAGAGAGGGATCCATTTGGGTTAATCCAGCGGGAAATGTGTGGTGCATGCGGTTGTAGGTGAGTGTGGGTGTGGAAGGAAAAAAGTGACCGCAGGCGGCTTCCGGACTTTCCTGTCTTGTGTTCGAGCTAAGCTCTTGTTAGGCATCTCACTCTTGGGCGCTAGTCTGTCAAGGGAGGGACGGAGTGAAAGAGGAAGCACAGCATGAGGATTGGTCTTGCTTAATGTTTAGGTTTTCCAAGAGATCTGTGCGTGATACTTTGATCACTGGCCGAAGGAAAATGGCACACGGGGTTGTGACAGGAGCAATTCGTGTGCTAGTTATCGAGAGTACTATCCGAGCTAGCATCACTTCTGAGGCAGGAGGGCCTGTGAGCCGGTTGGAGAAATGGCTGTCTTTCCGGGGGAAAGGTCCTAAGTGGGAGGAGAAAATCGCTATTCGTCTAGTCAGTATATATTTACGGTTAATTGGTCGAAAAATGTGTTTGCCGCTAAAAGCTAATGACCTATCAAATAGTACGCTCACAGGAAGATAGAAAGATAGTTCTACTTTAGTGTTCGAAAGAACTGGGGGTGGGGGTGGGGGTGGGGGTGTTGTGTGGAGAAGATTCTCTTAGTTGTTGGCACCTAGTTAATCAGCGGGCATCCAGACGTGGGCCTTTTCTGTGTGCCTATCTCTAGAGCGAAGTCAATAAGAGATTGACACAGTCCAAGGGGTGGGCTTTCCAGGTTGCAGATGCACAGCAGGCTTGTGTAATTAAGGAGTAGAGCATTTAGGGGAACCTCCACCGAGCTCGGGCACCAAGAGGATGCGTCGAACTGCGAATGGATTCCAAGGACATGGCGGTTATTTGATTCGGTTGTGTGTTAACTGCAGGGTTGCTAATTAAACCTACATTTGCCTAGGCCTCTGGCCAAGTGGTCGAAAAGAAAAAGTATACTAACCAGTGGGAGAAAAAGGGATTAGTTATGCCGCCATGTTTTTTACTTAATGAGGGAGATGCGCTCAAGGCATTCTAGTGGCCTGTGCAAGCCTTTAAGATGGTGAACTTTTCCCTACAAGGCGTAGGTACGGGTCAAAATATCCACTGAGTGGTCGGAGGAAAAGAAGGAGATGTGGGGATTATCTGAAGCCAGAGACGATGACCTCTGATGGGAGCGGCCTTATGTAGCACGAATCAGTATAGTGACATCCAAATTGTTTGCCACAAAACTCACTGGCGGGTAACGTACGTCGAGCGGGGTTACGGTGAGCTGAGAGGTGTGGCCGAGGAACTAATCTTTCCTAATCCTAGAAGTATATCCATCTCTTAGGGGGTCGTGACAGAACAGATTGAAGGCGTGCGTCGATTGTGGGAGTTCCGACGAAAAGGGGAATTGAATATGCTGAAATGGTTGTTCTAGGAGGTGGCGAAAAGTCTCTCTATTCTTCTAGATTGGAAAACAATAGCAGCAGAATGTTCTGTAAAACGGAGATCGTAGACGGCAGAAGTCGGACTTGCTCTGAAGTTGAAGCTGAGCGGCGTGCACTGAGTTCTTCTTTGGGAATACGTCAGCGGTGTGGCTGGTATGTAGGCATATCTACTGTCCTCCAGAATCAGAAGATGGAATGGAAATTTAAAGGTTACTCCACTTCCTATGTAGAGGATGGCCTGCGGTGAGCGGTTGAACCCCCGCCAGTCCTGCAGTGCAATTTTCCCATCATTTTACTGAACCAGGGAACTGGATGTATGCAAGGCAGCGAATCAGCAACCAACGGTGATGGGCTGTTATACTCTCTTCTCTGCATCTCATTATCTCTCAGCCAATGGGGGGGGTGTGATCGGTTTTCTTAGGAATTGTATAGCCAATCGGTATTTATCGTGTAGGGTGTAGAGTTATCGGTAGTAGCAGCAGGTTAAATGACTACGTCTGCATTTCTGGTTGTTTTCTTCCAAGGCATTTTAGTATCTTACATTTTTATAAGCCCTATTTGTTGTCTCGACCTGTTATTGTCAGAGTTAGGAAGTTGAAACTTCATGCTTTCTAAAGGTACCAACCCTTTGGGATCATGGCCGTTACTACGAAGAAACCATGCAAAGATGATGCATATGAAAATGTCCATCCAGTCATCAGTCTCATATTCCGTTATATGACGAAACCCCTGTTTAGTACGGGGGTACTCGCAGTGGCCTGGCGCATGTGCAGAGGGCAAATCTTGTCTTGTACATTTTTCACCATCACACGTGATTAAGGTATAGCCATCCATATGTGGCTGTAGCGTGTTCAAGGGGGAGGGTTACCGGTTCCGGTTTGGTCAGTCCTCCTGTCACTCGACCACAGAGGCCATCAGTAGACTGACTTTTATTAGTGTTACGAGAATGGTTTTATACCGGACTTGGCACGACAGCGAGAACAATAGTATCCCAAATAATGGCGGCTACAAAAATCAAAGTAAAATGGCGGCACAGAAGTCGATCGTCACTGAAATTTTCAAATATTTTCCTAATCTTATTTCTTCAGGATAACTTTAAATGTCTTCGCGTTTGTCGCCTCGAGGAAAGAGGATCTTCAGGCTTTCTAATGGTACCAAATATTTTCGAAGACATTGTGATCATGGACATTATTTCGAGGAAGAGTTCGTGCAAAGATAATATATAGGCCTACAATCAAAAAGTGTCCTCTCTGTCAACGGGATTACACGTACGTGGCCATGTCCTGCCCTATGAGAAAACCTGTATATTACGGGGTACTTCCAGTGACCGGACACAGAGAGGGCAAATCGCGTCTTAGACATTCTTGTCTCTGTCTGTGCATTGAGGTATTGCAATCCGTTAGGGCAGACGTAGCATAGCCAGGGATTGCATTTACTGGTTCTGGGTTGTCTAGTCCTTCCCGTTACCCGACCATAATTTACCCATAGCTGGCATAGGAAATTGTGGTATGGATAGTTCAACCGTGACTACGAGTACATTTTTGAGAGAATCACCACGTGGGTTGGACGATACCATTGCCACCGAAGATATCTAGGACATATTGTGTCATATGGCGTCAATGCGCCAACAAAATATTACAGGTGTTACACGCTAACTGACGATATTTCGTTTCTATTTAGTTCTCATATGAAATACCCCACTAATTCGAATATTCATTCACATAATTATACGAATATTCGAATACAGATTTGTATACGAATACCGAACAATATAAATTAGTGATTTGCCTGAAAATATTTGTCTAAATCAACCAATGTATCGATACTACATATTCAAATTATAATGCAATAGGGGGTGATGAAACACTAGCTATGCCCCGCCCATTACTAACTACATTCCGCCCACATGTTGCGCTTGTTGGGATAGATGTGTATGCTTCGAATTTCAAGGTAACTATACAGGGCCCATGTGTCTGAAGCCCTCGTTATGTTAACGATATTGTCACCCCATACTAAAGCAACGGGTGTAACGATGTCGCTAGCTAACGATAGCTTCGGGAACATGGGCCCAGGTAAGCTAAATGGATACTTTGATGGCAGCAACAGAATAGTTTTAAATTGCAAATTTATCAAAGACACACAATTCGTACAATTGGCGGACGCTCGTGACGGAACTATGTATTGTACATAATTGAGCATGACGTTATACACTCGAGGGACGGAGCGTATCCATCCATTATCCAACTTGAGCAATTTTTGGATTGAAATAGGGCAGCCAATCTAGAAAAATTCAACACACTTCTCTATCGTTAACGCAAGCAGTGCTATGAAGTAGTGTTATAGATGTGACTTACAGGATTTGGCTGGTTGAATATCTGCTCGAATTAAATGACACCATCACAACTGTTGCATCCGTTATCCGCCAATATTATATTAACAGGAGTCGCTACCTGGCCATCCGCATTACAGCTACAGTACAGTATATTCAGTGCTGGTCTTGCTCGCTATTCAAACACACTAGTTACGCCATTTGAACCCAACGTTGATCCGCGGAGATCGTGGTGTTGCTAACGTATGACAGCTTATTGGAATTTGAACTCTCAGTCATTCCGGACTCCTTATCGACTTATGTGTAGTTAATCCACATTTCACTCCGATTGTGAAACACAGTATTTTCTACGTTTAGTAATATAGTACGTTTTGACAGAACGTAAGACGTAGGCCTGCTAAATATATAAATAGTCTTCAAAATACTCCACACACGCACATACAAAGGTTGGTTATTCCTAAAACGTATTTTGTTTATCGTGTAATATTTTAATAACAGATTTCAGTCGATGGAACTGGTAGTCAAATCACCAGCTTTGAATCACAGGGATTAATCGTGACAGCTGTTTGTACAGTGTACTTTATAAGCACACACAGAGACACACGTACGCGTGCACGTACATACGCACGCACGCTGGTGGTTTTCTCGCAGAGTCTAAATTTGAGAAATGTAGGGGATCAACGCTAGAACCTCGTACTGAGGGGTGCTGTGTCTAGTGAGGGCTCTGAGGGGGTATTATAAATCGCATATGCATAAAAGCAAACATGCATGGGAGATAATTTGTGTCACAATATTATCAATACAGATTTTTCGCCCTTGGAATATTCGCTTTGGATGTCCGGAATTTATTTAAATATTTTGGCAATACAATTTATCTGGCGCTACCAGCTGTAATTATTCTCGCCACGTACTGGGAAGAGGGCATTGCATTTGGGCCTGCCTGCATGCCTACCTACCTGCCTGCCTGCCTGTATGTCTGTTCTGACTGCCGGCCGGTCTGTCTGTATGTCTATCCTGCCTGCCAGCCTGCCTGCCTGCCTGCCTGCCTGCCTGTCGGTCGGTCGGTCGGTCGGTCGGTCGGTCGGTCGGTCGGTCTGTCGGACGGTCGGTCGGTCGGTCGGTCGGTCGGTCGGTCGGTCGGTCGGTCGGTCGGTCGGTCGGTCGGCCGGTCGGTCGGTCGGTCGGTCGGTCGGTCGGTCTGTCTGTCTGTCTGTCTGTCTGTCTGTCTGTCTGTCTGTCTGTCTGTCTGTCTGTCTGTCTGTCTGTCTGTCTGTCTGTCTGTCTGTCTGTCTGTCTGTCTGTCTGTTTGACTACCTGTCTGCCTGTCTGCCTGTCTGCATGCATGTCTGCCTGCCTGACTGCCTGCCTGTATGTCTTATACGAGCCTCCATTTCAATTTCGCAACTTGGTCGGTCGGTCGGACTGGTGGCTCCTTAAGGTAGTCTTATAGACCCACTATCTTTTCGTCTCGGAATATTGGTGGTCACTAAAGCAAGTTTGTCTCCAGCTTATGATTGGAATATATAGGCATAAATCGGTGTTTATAATCTGCTTCCACTTGCCCTGCTCAGACAACTTTCCAGCTATACTTCCTGGCCATTGGGCCATATTTATTTTTCATTCATTCACATTGTCAACTGATTGGCAGATTGAGATAGCGCGAAGGTAATATATCGGGAGTCATCTGGCTTATCCCAAGCGTGTTTAATAACTATAATAATTACTTGTCATTTTGATGTGGAATTGTTCATTGACAGCAAACACGATCAGAAAATAATCAATAGTACGTCTAACGGTGCACAATTGTTCATTGCCACAACAGGGAATATGAACAGTTATATTTATAAGAACGCGATCTCGTTCTTTGACATCTTAAAATCGAAAGTCAGTCCCAGTGGTTCTTGTTTGCCTGTGAGAATTACCTTTGCCAAGATCAATTCCTGTTTTGTGTTATATATGTTATGACTGTAGTAGGTCCTGGAAAATCAGGCGAGCGTTGAGCTTGTGTGTGAAGGTGAACCTTCTAATCATGGCGCGTGAATCTCAGAGCGTGTCATTTCACTGCCCATGCTAATTGCGGCATGTGCTGCTTTATAACCGACAAATCAAAGACTGAATTGTACCTAGAAAATAATTAATTAATTGATCAGTGGCAAGCAAGACGTTGTCTTTGAAGATGTTGAATATGCATATAGATTGGTGAGCATTATTTAGTCATTTTGTAAACGTACCTTTGATAAAAATACAACCTAGATTCCTCAGGCAATGGCGCGTCATCGCAAATTCCCACGTTCATCAATTTGCATTGATCCCTCATCACACCATGGGGGCGGTGCCAAATGAATATCTCCTCCTGCCCTCCAAAGTTATATACGTAGATGACCTACTGACGGTTAAATACCGACCACCGGTTTCAGAAGAGTTGTATCACAACCAATTTCTTGACCTTTTGACCCCTTTCCCGCCCCCTTGGGACAGACCCTCACATAAATGTTGTCACGCAATCGAAAATTATATGGGTAACGCACATATCAAATGTGTTTGAATTCTAAACAATGGTTTCGGATGAGATAGTGTGATGGACAGTTTTATGATATTTGACCTTTTGATCCCTTCCCCACCCCCAGTGGGCTGAGCCTAACATAAATGTGGTCACGTGATCGAAAATTATATGGCCATCACACATATCAAATTTGTTTGAATTCCGCACACCGTTTTCGGATGAGATATTATGATGGACACCTTTAGGATATTTGAACTCTTGACCCAACCCCCTGGTCCACAAGCGGCGGAGCCAACTCTAAATGTCATTGGACAAAGCGCATTCATATGGGTAACGTACATACTAAATTTGGTTGAATTCCGCCGAACGGTTTGGGAGGAGATAGCGTGACAGACGGATTTTTGGATATTTGAGCGCTTGACTCCGCCCCCTAACTCTCCTGGGGCTGAGCTAAATATAAATATCGTCTTGTAAAGCACAATCATATGGGTAACACACATACCACATTTGTTGAATTCCACCCAAACGTTTGGGATGAGATAGCGTGACGGACGAACAGACGGACGGACAGCCAGACGGACAGACGGGCGTAGGCGATTACAATATAACGGAAGTTTTTTCAAAACGTTGGGATAATAAATGAGCACTACATAAAAATAATAACGACGCCACCGCCACCGCCGCCGCTGACGACGACGACGAGGACGACGACGGTGATAAAATATCACACACATAGTAGCACCAGCGTTGTGCATATCCAACACCTACACCACACACTCTTTGATACAAGTTTGAAATACTCCAAAATATATTGATCTCCCGCTATCCATGATCTTAATTAGAGATAATCCAACAAGATTTGAGTGAAGCTAGCATTGCTGAGGGATTGCAGCCATGGATATTATATTCATCTCTAATGGAGATACAATGGTATTTATATGGCAATGCCTGTTACAGCTCTATCGGATACATTATTTATGACGCCATGTTCCATCATTGTACGCATTGCTAGATAGTTTTGCCCGTGTGTATGCAAACAGGACTAAATACTGTCAAGCGACGCGTGTTTTGATGATGGATGATAGTGAGGAGCCGGATTCATTATTGCCACCCTTTAGCTATTTGCTTCCTAGAGAGAATTGGGTTTTTGTTAAGTTGGTATAGGCCTAGGTTAATTTAATTACGACTACATCCAATAAAAGCTGCTAGATTAAGAGTCATCTATGGTTATGGAAGGCTGTGCAGAGGTTCACCCGGTCAGGCAGAAATCAAGGGTTCGAAAATGTTGCACGAACGATAAGACCAAACAATCGCATTTAACATTTCTGCTTGAGAACAGACCATTCCCATGGCCGGGTGAAAGTTATTTGTTGTGTAGAAAAGTGCTTTCACGGGACCTGGTCTGATATATATATATATATATATATATATATATATATAGGGGATGGATAAATTTGTAGACCAGTTTCGGTGAATATGCGTATGAGCTAAAACGGCACAGGTTGAACAATGGATCCTAAGTGACGGCTCCTAGACACGAAAGGTTTAGAATGAAAAGCAGGGAAATAGTTGAAAGGAAGAGGTAGTACCAATAAGAGACGGAAAATAACTACGGAAACGTGGTTATAAGACGGATCTAAAGTATGAAAAATCAGCTTTTGCAGAAGCAAGACACCAAATTATTACTGCTTATGGATGGAACAGCCAATCTCAAGCAATCGTGCGAGTATTTGCATCATTCACGGCTACAGAAACATAAATAGTTTACTAGAACATATATACAGAAAAGGACTGGTGAATGGACAATACATTAGACGCGATTTAAACACCATCTGAACATGATAGTTTTCCCTGTTTTGTTCAGGACAGGGACAGGGAGAAATTGTTGTTAGCGAAGTTGATGGAGAAGAGGCATTCCAGGAACCGGTTATCCATGCGGGTGGGTGGCTGTCTCAGTAACTAGCTGCTCGCAGACAAATAAAAGGCATGATATGTGGCCACTGAATTCCATCAGTAAACTTCGGCTACATATAGCTCTGCTGCTGCTGCTGCTGCTGCTGCTCTCTTTTGCTCTCCAAATGAAAGAATCGACAACTAATGATGGTCCATGACTAAGCCCTGGCTTGATAACTGGTAGGTAAAAGAAAGCCTTACATGGACTAGCAACCTATGGCTGTCATCAATTTCGCTCATTCTGTCCAATGGCACCCTTGACCTAAAAAAGGATTAGCTATTCACTATCATTGATGTGCAGTGGGCAAGCACTATATGGGAGGCACAGACAATACAATTGTAATTACTATTGTGTTGTCATTCACCTACGTGTTGTGCTTAAAATAGATCACAAACGAGAAGTAAATTTCACTAAAAATGAATTGACAAAAAAATACAGGATTTTATCAAATTTTATAAACTTAGTCAAATTGTCTAATTTTCACAACCTCCAAAATATTAAAGTTTTGCGTAAAGTCGTTGATTTCGTCACCAGATAACTATTCGGTCATAGCATGAATCCTCCCACATGTGGATTCAGACGAGCCTCCAAGATGCGTGTTCTCAGACTAGAAGGAAATGGGATCTAATAAAAATTATGAAGCATGAACATCAGCTTCAATGGACCTTTCCATTTTTAGCTATGCCCCGCCCATCACTAGCTAAGCTCCACCCACACCTCGCCGTGTTTGAATTGATCGATCCCCGAACGCTCTAGCTATCAATTTCGTGAACAATATACAGGGAAGCTGTTGAATATTTTGTAATTAATTTGACAGGGTGCTGTTGCTGCCTATGGCAGCAACAGCGCCTAGTCAAATTAGTTTCAAAATATTGAACAGAATATTTATTAAATGGTAAAAGCAAACAATGTGTACAACAAGGCATAGACCGTCTTCAAATATGCGTTCGTGACGTACTTATCGACATCATTCATGACGTCATCCATTATGATGTCATTCTACACACAGCGTAGATGATTATGACGTCATATGATGGGTACATACTCTGGAAAGGTGAATTCAAGTTTTAGTCCAACAAACAGTAGAGTTCCTCTTGCATCTCGTTAATATGACGATGTCTGAATGCGCTGTTGTCAGCTGTCAATCTCCAACAACAAAAAGCGTTACACGCAATGGCATCATACCGCAACAATCATTCACGCATTGACGCCCGGCCATGATTCTCATGGAAATTGAAGAAAGTACTTTTCTATGTGGAATTTATTAATTAGGTATTCGAAAATATGCAAATATTTCAATCTTTAAAAAATAAATATTAGGAAAGCGTGGTTTAGTGTGTGCTGACTCTTTATTTTGTGGTCTGCTTTTACGATGGGGCTGAAAAGTAGGCCCCTAATGGAAATATGAATTCTACACTGTAAGTCTTAAGAGCATTAAACATGACTTTAAGAGGCCAGTTCGAATGTGTATTTAAACCTTAAAAATTATTATCATGTACACATTTGTGTTGGAAATATAGGAGTGTTGGCATGTGCAGAGAATATTAGGCGTTGCCTCGTACAATCTTTTGACTGAATTGCCAGATCAGATCTCACATTTCTATGACCTCGTGAACGTCTTCAATCATGATTGTCACAAGGCCTACATTGAGGTGTTTGACGAGGACCGTGATAAATCCAACTAAGCTCTCAATGAGAATAAATGCCATCGTCCTTCTATCTCTCATTCTGTGACCGTCTGTCCTCGTGTCTATTAGTTTGCTAAGTCAAGCAAACATACACTAAATTGATGCTACTCTAGAGAGGTATTTGTATATGTTGATCATTAATCTCATTTCCAACTGTCTGTAAAAGATGGTTGATAAATGGGAAATCGACTTCTGTCTAGTGGTGTGCATCTAATCTACCGTGCTAATCTACCGTGTAATCTACGCGCGATGGCTAATGACCAGTTGATGTCGGTTTTCACTGTGCGTTGACTGATCGCTAGAAACCAATTTGAGTATTCTCATGTCTTCAAAATTAGTGGAATGCGAGTATGAAGATTACATGTGAAAATCTTTAAGCAGCAACATTGCTAACGCATAGTAGTTTCTCTGACATATTGACCAACATGCTTATGCTGCTTATATGGAAATTAAATTAGCCTACACTATACCACACCATGCAACATCCTACTCCATTCGTCACTAACACACGTAGCTGTTGGCAAGTGAGCGTCGAACTCCAGGTAGAACTCACAGTGAATCTAAAGTATAAATCTGAGTCTTATAACAGAAGTATTACCATCTTAATTTGATTCGTCCCGGCTGTAGGTCATTTTGTGTTGTGTTACATTCTTAAAATAATAGGTATCTGATTATGTCGATATCAGTTTGGCAGGATGATACATGTTTTTATGCATACACGGATATCTTTCAGTTGTTTGATCAGATTAAACTTTGCTTAATGTAAAATTGAAAGCGTTATAATATCTAACGCTAATATACAGTTAGATGTCCGTGTTTCTGACGCTGCTATCGATTTGAGCTTGGTATGTTCTCGATTACAGATTAATGTATGCAGTCACTCCAACAACACAAGCCTATTTCACCTGAGAGCAATCCTCTGTATCATGTAATAACGTCTGTCCCGTGCAAGATTTAAATGGGACCATCCACATTGTTGTTATAACATTGCTAAACATGCACTTGAACATGCTGACAAAGACTATTATGCAATCTCTGAGCATGTGTGGAACATGCCTGCAGAGATTGATGTCCTACATCAGATTTGGTAAAATAGATTTATCTCCAGTTAATGGTATATCGAGGAGTATTGACATATGAATAGCCCGGTGAGAAAACAGTTCCCGATACAATGTTGATTTTGGAGTTCAATATAACGCAACTCCTTACATTTAGCATCCATTGAGTAGGTCGCTATCGCATAGTAAGGCCTTGTTTGTTATGCATGATGAAAAATTCGCTTCCTGACAGCTACTGTCGTCTAGCTGCCATTCAAGCATCCTCTAAGCGCAGCTCCGAACAGATCAAGTGAAAAGCCACGGCAAGATAAACTGAATGTGACAGCAAATCATGATTGCCATCTCAATGTCGAAGTGAAAATCTGACATATTAGTGACTGCTCTGTAGCGATGGCTTTCAGAAACACACCAGAGACCAATCAATTACATGACCTAACATCGTAGGGCATCCATTCTGATAATGGCGATTTTCGAAATGCAAACTTGTAAAATGCGTTCTGTATTCGATAGAGCCTTGTACTATTAGATCCATTTCAGCAGTCAAATAATCTTGCAGAACTGTTGCAGACAGATCTACATATGTAACAGAAATAGCTATTCTATTACTTGCACAACTCCCATGCACGTGTATTATGGAATATCAAGCAATCGATAGGCAACTATTGCTTGAGCTCGTATAGGTTAGTTATATGCTTGGAAACAATTGGCTCACATGGTTTGCTGGGAAAGTGATGCATCATGGCAAATGCCAGTCATTGTCCATTTATGTAACAATTGTCACACAAAAACATTGAAATGCTGATCAAATGTGCTCGTGAGACTGTGTCTCATAATATTTTAATAACTAAAGAAAATCTTGTGCATAGGCTGCATGTAGGCAATGAGATGGCATTAAGATAGAGTACAGGCTTAGTTCGGTTCCTAGATAATCCAGATCTTCCGAAAATAATACCACCGAAAGCACTTGTCAACCGACAAATACAGGAAACTAATCTGAAAAGAATCGTGACCGTGTTCAGGAAGAAGTGGCAATATGAATCAAACTGAGGCTAATCAACAGGATGCAACGATACAGGCACTGTCATGAAATCAGACCCTTTCAGAAACATTAAGTCACCAGCATTCAACAACATACATATTGTCGGGAAAGAACACAACAACAATTTTAGCGTAATGAAGGTTGCTCTACCTAGCTGGTAGAGAAAACGGCATAACAGATGTTCTTCAACACATAATCATTGAAACCAGTCCGTGCACCATCCACTATTCCTTTATCCTCGAATCTCTACGGCACTACGCCAAGCATACGTTTATTGAAATTCATATTCGACGATGCTGCTGTGTGGCTCTATATTATCACTAGTAATGCATATTTTACATTCCTTGTCCATTGATATACAAATTGCTACCTCTAACTTTTCAGGTGTTTATCTGGCGTGTCCCTGTTCGATTCCTTAATTCTATGCTTGTTTTAGATCCATCCATTTCAATGCTAAGCTTGGGATTTCTTTTAAATGTTTGTTATATAAAGGGTCCAGATATTCCTCGTTTACTTCCCACATAATGAACCTTTCCGTGTTATCCATCAATCATATGATGTCATAATCAACTACGTGACGTGCAGGATGACGTCATAATCAAGAGCATCATGAATGACTTAGATAAGTTTGTCACGAACGCTTAATTGATGATGGAATAAGAGTTGTTGTACGAATTGCATGTCGTTACTGTTTAATAAGCATGTTGTTGAATATTTTGAAACTAATTTTCCTGGGCATCCAGTTAAATTAGTTTCAAAATAGTCAACACCTTACCTGCATAGTTTTCTCGAAATTAATAGTCAATGTATTCAGGAATTCATCGATCCCAACATGCGCGAAGTGTGGGTCGATCTTAGTTAGAGATATGCGTGGCATAGCTCAAACTTGATTCCTCCATTGCTTCATGATTTGCATTGTTATACAAATCGTAATGCAAATCGTAGACTGATCATAGATATATGTATTCTAAGTCGGATCAGAATCGTGAGTGTATGATCTTGTTCAAATCTTGAGCACTGCTTGCAATGTCAAATGCTGCTACTCAACAAATTACATATAATCTGGTCGCCAATTGAGTTCGCTATCATGTATTTCATCCTGCAAAATTTTGATATACAATCATTGCGGTGTTCTTGTCGTTTCTCTTGCCATGGTATGCCATGTTACACTATGTGCGTGAGGCAGCTATGTACAGTTATGCATAATTAGATATAGCTAATATCATATGTTTAGATTGCAAACGCCTTTCATTCAGAATGTCTTATAAGTGATGGCTTATACTTGAACAATATTACTTCTAAGCATTCGTATTTTAGAAGTTCTGATTGATATAGCTCTAAGTTCATATTAGAACTTGGTGGAGACAACAAACTCTTGAGCCAATGCGTGAAACTGGACTACACTCTTACAATAACATTGGCAATTCATACCTTTAATTTAGTTATTAATTACTTTAGTTATTATTTGATTTATTTTACTTGCATTTAATTTGTTGTTATTTACTCATACTACGTGTGACACACTGGGTTTGTTCAGGTCATTACGATCATAGTTGTATACCGTGGCCAAATTAAATAAGGTAGGAAAGCACTGAATTACAACTTCTCACACGTCTGGTATTATTAATTTAACTTGCTTGAACAAATGAATCAATAGAGTCTGTTCCAAACGTAAACGTTGAGGAGTATCTAATTATATACATCAACTGTGTAACTACAACCACTTTGTATTGAAAGCCTGGTTTCCACATAAACGGTAAGGGGGTAGTAATTGCAAGTGGATGGTGTACGTTTGATTGATTGGCAGGTAATTGTGTTACTAGCGATGGATCAGCAAATACTAGTTTTAATACGGTTGACATAAACACACCTGCAGATGGATCTGGATAACCCGGTGAATTCATAAAACCATAATGTATGTTTGCCTGTTAGTTGGGGAGAATTCACATTCATCATCCATCAGAATATGAATAAAGAATTACGAGCATTCCGTTGAATATGTTGAAACCAATACAATGACCATAGGCGGCAACATCAAATCCAATATTACTACATTGACATTGAGATGCCAATATTTTGGAATTAAAATAGTTTATATTCCTTCATAGAAATTGTGCTATTCTTCATAAATGTGTGATTTCATAATTCACTCGTGAAGTAAGCGTTTTAAGTCAAACAATCCTAGTTATCTAATATTGAAGATGTGGTTTACTTGGGAAGTGTGAAGGACATTATATGCTGAGAGTAAACTTAGACATAAGGAACTTAACAATTCAATGTAACTATATTCCAGAGGATAATGTTAACATAGTTAATACAGTATTCTTCAAATAACGTATCACTTTACTAATCCTAATGTAGCATTCAGATTTCTTAATTGTGCTGGACAATGACGATCATATGAGTATGCCAAACCAACTACGCACATTAACCAAATGTTGTGAATGTTGGCATCGCGCCGTCATTTAAATATGCAGCAACAGCGCTCAGTCAAGTTAATTATAAGAAATTTTCAACAGCATGCATGTATAGTTTTCTGGAAATTGATAGTCAGGGAGTTCAGAGATCGATCGATCCCAACACGGACGTGATGTTGGTTGAGCTTACACTGAGATGGCCGGGCATAGCTAAATGTGGAAGGTTCATTAGGAAGGACCAGTGATAGAGCATCTTAAACACTATCCTCAATGCTAAGCAATTTATTGCCTTTTGAGCTCGAATACAGATTTTCAATGGCCATTTATGCTATACCTGTGTAAATTAAATGGGGGTGGAAATGGTTTGTTTGCCTCACCATGTCTACACTCAAATGTATGGCGAACATCAGTCCTCTGGATAAATCTTTGAGAATAAGTCACGAGCATGCGACTTTAAGAAGATGTATGTGACCAGGGATATATTCTTGCATTGCCATCCCCAATAAACTCTGATGGTCTATACGAAGGACCTTATAAAATTATAGTAGTGCTGCAATTAGACTAAGTCTTTTAAACAGAAAATGCATTCTTCAACTTCCATGGTGGACCCTCTGTTAATCTGTCAATCTTTAAATAATTTACACGAACCGTTATCGACTGGTATGGCTCAAACCAAATAGGGTATGAAAGTCAAGTACCATGTTGCAATATATGATGTACGATTTTGGGACCAGGTTGTTATCACTGTCCAATATTGAAACATATTATGCCAATTATATAGTAATATTCAAAATACTCAATTTCCAGATCGCTTACAATTGTCCAAACGTTATTCATTTACTGTCATGTGATTAGTCTCTACAAGTATTGTAGTACAGTTAACTGTATAGGTTATACCAGTTAACCGAATGTAATACATTATCGCTCTTTATCCAGATAACGTAGCCTGCGTATTCATCGTGGAAGTCTGGAACCATTGTCTAGGCTATGCAATTGCATGACATTCCGTCTGGTATTATAAACTGTTTGCATCTGTGAGAGGCAAAGTGGCGCAGGTGAAACACTATATCACCGTGATAAGCCCAACAAACGTGGGTGGGGAAATGGAAAGGAACTCAAACCAATAACCGTTATCCTTGACTCTTGGTGAAAATCGAGATGGTAAACCTGAAGTATATGCAACGATCAGGTAACGGAAACTGGCCTTGCTCCACTGCTAACAATACCCGCATGGCACTAAGTATGCAGCTGTCTTCCTCTACCTCTCTCTCTCTCTCTCTCTCTCTCTCTCTCTCTCTCAGAGAGAGAGAGAGAGAGAGAGAGAGAGAGGGGGGGGAGAGAAAGAGAGAAAGAGAGAGAGAGAACGGGGTTGGTGGGGATATAGGGAGAGAGGGAGACACACACACACACACAGCGAGAGAGAGAGAGAGAGAGAGAGAGAGAGAGGGAGGGGGGGGGGGTGAGAGAGATCGATGAGGGAGGGAGGGATGGTGGATCGCGTTCTGATTAAAAACTAGAACCGAGTATAGAATGGTATCGCCTGATTCAGTTTCAATTTAAGTTGTTTGATTATATTTCTTTATCACTTCAAGTAGACTGTTCAACCATATATTTTACTCACTACTGCAGCACAGATAGAGTTGGAAAATACTCCAGCGACCTATGATTAAGATAACGACCAGCTGTTTTCTAAACTGATGTCAAGAGCAGGTGAACCCTTTGTAGCAGTTCCTGAACCACTAATAAGCTACCGGCTATTTGACACATCGTTTTATAATCCTAGGCCGGCATGTTGTTGCATCTCTTCACCACAAAATGAACGATACGGAACCTACTGCCAGAATTAAACTAGTATGTATGATACCACATTGGACAACGTAATTATTATTGGTCCAACTGCTAGCTAGAATACGAAATGTATCTACTCCTATACACAATGTCATATGGTTTGGTGCGATGTATGATGTACAACCTGGTATAGTACACATAATTTTCTCTTAACTCCATTTGGATATACAAGATTATTCAATCCTTAGACGCTATGATCTATTTAGCAATTTATTTCGTGCATGGTGCACAACGACGATTGGGTCTGATGAGGCAAACTGCCAATGCGCAATGCCATATCGACCTGATAATTTGGATGTCCCGCGATCATGCCATTCCTCAACTATTAAAATTTCCCCTGCGAGTGTATACAATTGGTTATTCTGACCAAACATGCTGGTTTGCACGAATATTTACTGCTTACTGTTTTGATGTTTTGTTGTGATCCTCCATATATGGCCAATGTATCATTAAGTCAGCAAATATCGATTGCTCTCTGTCTGGTCTTTTATAGAAATTCTGATCGAGCACTGATAAGGAATTGATTAACTTTTTGGCATGCCAGGAGACGCTTCTTTAAAGACTGGGTTAGTAATAATTTCCCTACTGGTTCTTGCTTACTGATTCAAGAGAAATGGCATGGTAGGCCGATTGTTTACATGAAATTCAATTCACGCGCTATTGCACATCCGATGATGTCGCCATACGTGATTTTTCTCTCATAGAATGGCGGGTATAACCATTGCCAAATGAGTATTTAAGATCTGACTATTCGCAGAGAAAATGTTGAATGCGCATCACAATCTTACATCATCGTTATCTCCCATGTCTTAATCTTGATTTCTGGTATTCTAAAAAACATATTCAAATTCCTATTCAAGCTCAAAACGATATTAAGCGTGTGTACTTAAATTTCTCATACCTTTTGTCATATTTAGCTGGTTTGGCATAGCCTATCATTGCATTATCTGAAAACGTTCAATGCAATAACCATCAATATTTTAAAATCCATTATGACATTGAAAAGGTAGATTGTGGATAGAATCTTTGTCAACCTTCATTTAACACAGTCGTCACTTTTATATAAGCAGTATAACAAAACAGTATGTGACGAACAAAGTCATTGCTATCCTCGAGAGGATTGAGTTGCTGACCAATCCCATCATTTCTTTTGATAATAAAACCTCTCTGATGATAAAGCTCAGCATCTGGTTTGATCGATGATCTGTCTCAGATCTCTTCGGAGGCATTGTCTGTTTTCAAAGGGAAAGCAAGCAATCTAAGGAACAGAGCAACTTGGCAATAAAACAATAATGTATGTAGGTACTATTGCTGCAGCGTATGGGACTTTTCAAAATATAAAAATTTAGAATTAATATTGACAAAAATTTGATCTGTGAATAAATAAATTTACATTCCTGAATAAATTACCATTGCGACAAATGGGTAACAATCGATTGCCCAACACGTACAAGTAGCCTTGATTCAAATTAATTATTTGCAGATTACACAATGGCACACATCGCTATAGCAAACTGCTAGATACCCACCAACGCAATGTCATTCTATTAGACTAATATAATAATCATTTTCAGTTTGTCAATGAATATTATCTTGGCACTACAAATCTGCCTGAATTAGAAGCACCAGGCAAGCGGCTGATCTTTATACAATTACTCATCACCAGTAGATGGAAGACATTTACACTGATTTATGGATATTTTCTAACATTCATTTCTTGTCACTGAAATTTACATGGAATTGGCACTGGAATACAATACACGTGTATGATTTCCATATGCACATGAGTTTGTGTATGCTACTAGGATATCATTGGATTCTGAATATTTCTGAATGCGCATCACATAAATTGATTGGGTAGTTAATAGTATCTTATGGCCCAGCTCCTACCAATTACATGTATTCATTCATACATGCATATGTAGTTTGGGCTGGGAAAGTTTAAAATTTTTTAAATGCGTGTATGTGGGTTTTTAAATGCAGTCTAGTAGATAAAATAGCAATCGGTTTACCTTGAGTAATCTTACAACATGCTGCGTTGTCCGAGACATGAGCTCTTGTTGATTTAAATTCTTCCATCATTGTCAAGTGTTGTGCTCCTGTACTTGAACCAAAGCAGACTTCAAAACAGCGTATGGTGTTGTGCATACAACAATTCAAGCAGTGTCTTTGAACTGTTATGGGTACATTGTTCTGTATGTGCGTGAATTTATCTAGTAGGGTACATTTTCCCATGTTTGGAGTTGGAAAAGCTATGGTTGTGGTGAAGAAGGTTGATGCTGATGTTATTCTCTGTGGGAAGGCATCACTATTTAATAGGCTTGGACGAGGGAGCAATGACATAATTGAAGCTGGAGAAAAGACAGTATTATGTCTATATGGAGATTCCCAGAAAGAAAGACTCAAACAACTTCGATATGTGTATACGTTTTTTCTGTCTAGGAGCACATATACTACCACCAACATCAGCTGCTGCAAGTTATCACCATTAGCATGTGTTTGCCTAGCTACTGTAGTGGAAAGAGTCAGACGATGATATAAATTCAATGACTGGTTCATGCTGTGGAGATCGTATCCTGTTTCCGATACCAAAATTATCTGTTTCAGTTGCAATTAGACAGATAACTTGTTCATGTAGAAAGCATGGCTTGAACTGTAGTACTGTTTGAGAAACATGTCGAAGCGCATGATGTACTATTTTTAAACTGTTAGATTTAACTGATGATAATAATGATGCCGAGTCCTCTAATTAGTAGTGTTAGTCCTGCATACATATGAGGAAATCATCTGAATGGGTTTGTATGCGCTATGATTGTTATCATAGATTTCATAAACCAATTTATGACATAGCTTTGAATGGATTTGAGGGCAATCGACATGGCGGCATATTGGATGTGACATTGTGGAAATGACTTTATCAACCACGTATTCTAATCTATTCCTGGTCCTCATAGGCCCAATTCTTGGGGGTTTAAGTAACTTCCATATGTTACCTGCGAGGGGAATTATAACACGTTTCTTATTAATGCCAGTTACATTGTATTTATGCATATTAGGCACAGCTCTGCCGCCACTTTGGGAAGCTTTAGTATGTTCTTATTTTAAGCTCATAAAAATGCATTGAGCCACTGTGTATGTTAGAATAGGCTTAAGGGCTCAATGAAAAGGTGGGCTAATTTTCCTGAACTTAAGCTCCTCCCCCCTTCATTACATGCACAATATGGACATTTCCCACAAACTGCAAACTAAAGAAGCCGGATTGAATCTGAGACAAAAGGGTGAGTTATTGTTCATTTGGGTAAAACTAATTGTGTCCTTGCTTGTATTGATACTTTATTGTGGACATTTATTACAGTCACGGATGGTATTTAACATTCAACGATTGAGTTATCTCATAAACGTCAACTTTGCATGATGCATGTGTGCGATTAAGGTATTGAAAGTGTTATCTCTATTGGAGTACACATGAGTTACCATGTCTTTACTCATCACTACCAACTAGATTGCTTTCTGGTTGAATGTTACCATATTTTCTGTGTGCTATGACTCTTCTGATGTACTTTATGATGGCATAACTTTCCTTATCTCATGAATGAATCAAGAGCAATGCTTGAGAAAAGATCCCAATACATTTTGCTGAGAGAATCTGAAAAAAACATCCCAGCAGATATGTATATGATGGTGTTAGTAATATTTTTACCAATATTCTTGACACAGCTTCTAGTGATGACAACCGGGCGGTGGCGTGGGGGGTGGGGGGGGGTGGGTGGGGTGGTTGTGGTGGTAAAATAAGTTTCTCCAAAGCAGTATGACAATTTCAGATGTACAAGAAACGATATACACACATATATCCAAATCAACACATTGAAAGCATGAATTACCTGCCTCATTTATAAATAATGGATTCAAACAAATCCATCTTTATATATTCATCACGAATTTAATAAGAACATGTTGTTCCAGCCAGAATACTGGCAACACCGAAAACACATGATAACATAAAAGGCTATATCTAGCATAGGAAGCGCTTCCACCTAATTATGTGCGTCTCTATTCAGGATGCGAGTGACAATTGTGAAAGATTATACAGCATGATTGATTTTATACACACTCCAATGAATATAAATGCCAGGAAGAAAAAACATGATAAATTTAAGGCATTATTATCCAGACAGTCATTTGGTATGACCTGTACATTAGGAACGTTGAGGGATTAGACAGTGCTCGCTGTAGGTGTATGATTAGTTTGCAGTTACTCAGGAATCAGGGTGAAATTTGGACCTTTATCAAAAGTAACATTACCAGAAATGTGGTATCCTCAAAAGAGTGGTGGCATGCTGTTTTATGTTAGTCTCTCCCATCTAGAAGAACTGGCGTTGATTTTCGGAACATGGTTGCTGAAAGCTATTGCTGTCTAGGATTTTCGAAATAGATGTGTACAACTGGCTGTTTTCTGAACGTAATCAGGAATCCACAGCATTGTAAAGAATACGAAAACATATTTGATGGATTAATAATGAAGGCATCCTATAGAATCCATCATCATTATTTGGCAATTATTCATCTCGAGACATAGAAAATATATCTAGCTCATTACCATGACAACTATTGCAAATAGCAATATTGTGTTAAGTTTAGCTTCATTTCAAATTACTTCCTAGCTCGTATCTGAACCCTGCAGATATTCATACATAATGTAGTATATGGCAGCTGTCTGGCATAATATTATACTGCATTTTTCCTATGTGCAGACAAGCCATATACTTAACAAGAATTGTGTTCGTTTCACCTCACCAGAATCTAGGTAAAATGCAATATATTCATCATGTCTGTCCACCTCTCCATCAATCCTACAATCCTGGCACGCCACCTCTCCAGTCATCCATCCAACAATTACATCGTCCATCTCTCCATCGAATTTTCTATTTCTCCCTTCATCAATCCGTCCGTCCATCTGTCTGTCTATGCGTCATTCTGTCCATGCGTCTCTCTAATCATCTGTAGAATATCTCGTGATTGCTAGAAGATAGAATCAACCAAACGTGTTGCATCCATATGTATAGTATGGTGGCCTAGAACATATTTGAAGCCCAGGTCAAATGCTAAAATAGTTGGGTGCGGGATATTGCCTGAAAGCACATTTTGTCAATAGCTCTGAAATCTCGGACGGTGGAATTGCCAGCTTTGACACACCACTTCATATTACGATTGCTTGCGATTATTATGAGTTTAAGGTCAAATGGGCACTCATTTAAACTGGATTCGAATTTGCTGGAAATTGTTAGATCAACGATTTTCACAATAAACATAAGTATCACAATCATTTAAACTCTCAATCTGTGAGCTTCCGTCCTTTAGTCTATTAGTTTGCTTAGTCAAGCACACGTGCACAAGATTGCTGCCAACCTCCACCATTGTTTGTACCTGTTGGCTATTATTCTTATCTCCAATTTTCTACAAAGATGGGTGATAAATGAGGAATCAAGTTCTGTCTAGAATGGTGCATTCAATATAACCCAGTAATTAGAGTTATTGCGAATGACCTGTTGCTGATGCGGTCATGATTGCTTGAGTGCTCTTCAGAAAATAGAAACCATTAGAAAACGTGAATGGAGATGGAATGGCGAAATTTTGAAGCAGCAAAATCGTTAAACCATACCTCTCTCAGCTAATTATCCTCGTCACAACTAATTTCTGATGTAATGCCAGCTGTTCATCAGTAATGGTCACATTACGCAATCTTCGGCTAACACTATCTTTGACCTGAGGTAATACTTACTCCTTGCCCCATACCCATGACAATGGCATTGCCATAGGCTGTACACGACTATCGACAATGGGTGGATAGGCATTACTGACTGGCATTACAGACATGTTTTGATTACGGAATACCGCACCTGTACAATAGGAAGAAATGATATTTGTAATAATTTATCTTGAAATAATGTCCACAAATATATCAAAGGTCTAATACATTCAGAGATGCATGTGGGATTTTAGTGAATGTTATATAATATATGCTTACATATTATGCGCTAACTATCTGTTCCTCTGCGTGCAGGCTGAAATAAAACGTCTATGGATTTCTGTACTCAATGCAACAGTGTTTGAATCGAGTTGTGCTTGCAATGACAAATACACAACATAGATAATTTCTAATCAACTATGTGAGCTTAAATGTAAGGTCGTAAACTTTGTGAAAAGATATTGTGACTGAGACAATTGATCAGTCGACGTCGAGCACACACCTTTCAAGCATTTAGCAAAATAAGCTGAATGCCTCTGTTGCACACTACTTTAGCTCAATTTTTTCTGTTTTTGAAACTATGGTCATATTCAGGCCCCCCCCCCCAACCCCACATCCACCCCGATGTTACGAGCTATTTATACGCTTATTTCATGCATGAAACATGGCCATGATTAGCGCCTGATGAAGTGCACTGAAAAATACCATAGAGTCACATTGAATTTATAGTGATGCTATGCCACGATCATGTTAATTAAATATTCTACTCTGATTCTATAAATGTTGTTAGTATGAACAGGGAAGCAATTAATTGCTCTCTTGTCTGATTCTTTCCTATACCCTCATGCATTTTGCTGGTCAAATTAGTATCATAATATTGTATCGGATAGTATCCAATGTTTCAGTATGGGTTCTACAAAGGATAAGCTCGTGTTTAAATATCCTTTCAACCTAGCCCAACTGTGTTCTATTGAGATGACGATGAATAACTATGTTTGCAGCTGAGGAACTGAAACCCTCTTTCAGATGCAAGCAGTTTTTCTTTAACATTCTCCACTATGTCTTATCTACTCCGAGTGTCCTAAGCTCATTCAGCCTCTTTTTCGTCTTTTGTGGTCCTAGATTATCTTATTTGAGGTCTGACTGCATATCACTTAGCAAGGTAATGCTGTGAAATACCCGCTGGCAACTACGACTGTAAATTCTAGTGCTTTCTGAGCAGGCGCGTTTCCTGGCATTTGGAGAACATGTCCGAACATTGATTTGTAATGGTTCGCAGATATTTGTGGTGACATGCATCAAGCTTGTTCAACAGTGCGTTTGGAGCTGTTCAGCTGTTACGATTGTAAAACATTATGGAAGCACACGTAGCATCATATTGCTGCATCTTGACTTTCATGGGGATTTTAGAGCCACGAATCCACAACTTGCAAAAGGACTGGAAAGTGATATATCCGCTCTTCCTCCACATCTCAATACCAAATGGTTTACCACCATCATTAATTTTATGTTGTGTCGGATAGTTATACGCGAGTCAGCTCTGTTTTTCCTTCATTCACGAAGAGGTTTGCTGCCTTGAGCTATTCTCTAGCCATTGAAAGTTGTATACCGAGAGGGCCATTTGCATCGTCAATACAAGTCACCATCATCTCCATACTCCATTTCTAGTGGCATCTCTGGCAATGTGATTAGAAGGCAGACAGCATTGATTTGACGCGAAAATTTAGTTTTGTGTTTGCCAATAAAACTCTCACCAGGCATAGTTCGGCATCACCGCAGGCAGCTTGACGGGGAAATTGAAGAGCATGTGGTTGTTTGATGATGTTTAATAGGACTTGGGCTTGGATAGAGATTTGGGTGGTTTCTTTGGCGTTGGGAGTACGATGAGTGTACCTCCGCACAAAACATCGATGGGAATCTGTGTTCAAAGGCAGAGTTGATGACGCGCGCGATTTCTTTCGAGATGGTATCATACGCATATATAAGGCCTTCCTTATTAATGCTGTCAGGCCCACATGCATGGCCATTTGTTAGAGATGTTAACGCTCTCCTAGCTTATGCTTCTGTTATTGCCGTTTGCGATGGTCATGACTCGTCTTCAATCGTGTGTAGAGGTTCGTTTTCCTATGTCAGTGAACTGGTCCTTGAGGTTGAACCATTCCTTGATTGTTTCAACCTTTCCTTGATCATAGCCGATGTGACCATCGGGTTTAAGTACAGCAAATGGTTGTTGTTGATTGCAGATTGTTAATGACTTGCTTGCTCTGAACATTTTTCTGCAATCATGGGTTGATGCGATATTGTTTACCAGGCCATCTGCTATTTTTATGGCGAGCTATTTCAATCACTCACTGATTTGGCGCATGCTCTTATTGTGATTCTGTCTCACTGTGTATTCTGTTGAACAGACAGCCGTGTAACAACCAGATCATCAACATCATATTTACTTTGGTTGGTATTTCTAATTAGACTGATGTTTTAGCAGTTGATTTCTCCAGGCATTGTTGTACTTAACTTAGTGGTTCGTTTGGTTTAGAGATGATGTCAACCATGTCCATCTGCTCGATTATTGTTTTCCTATGCTATGCATGAATGACCGTGTCGTTAGTTAAGTTTGACAGATCATCGTTGACATTGGATTTTTGTTTTATGGGGCAATTGTAGATGCGTCGCATTTGATAGTGTGTTGTCAGAATTAATGGTCTGTACAACGGTAGGACCGTGAGTCTCTGAGTTTTATAGTAACATTTACCTTTCACAGTATGTAGTCAATCTTATTAACGATGGCCTTTGTGGTTTTAGTTTTCTTGTCGACTATGTGTCCTGTCCATGTTGTTCGATGACTGTACATGTGGTTAAAGACAGTGGAAGGGAGCTACTACATCTCCAGTACTGTTTTGTTTTCCCATTCCATAGGACCAAATACACGAATAAAATCATGTTTTCTTGTCTGTTTTGTTTAGTTCTCCTAGTTTGATCTCATCAAATAGAACGGAATGGAGTATTGGAGGATCGATATGCGATAATTTGTCCTATGATTACATTATACACGTGTGCCAATTTCGTTCAAGATGCGAACAGTATCCTAAGCGACGCACAGAAATCTTTCTATCCTCCAGCAAATTGGTGTGCTGACAAATCCTTTCATGGAATATCTAACGGTTTCTATAACAGCTATGTCGATAATAAGCCATTGTTTTGCTTATCATTTTTGATTGATGACCTGTCTCAGATTCCGTTGAATGCATTGTCCTCATTTAAATGGAAGTCAAGCAATCGACATGATAGCGCAACTTGTCGATAAAAATAAAATGTGTATATATTAGATCAATACAGGTGTGAATATAATATTGTTCCTTATTTTTATATGTCATCAACGAGAGGACCATTCGACAGTAAGCTGGGTTTTGTAGCAAGTTGTGATGCATCATCTTGTGATATCCAGCGATGCGTCCTGTTGCTATTCAGCATTCATAGTATAAATCGATCACTCGCAAAATGTGGGCGAAGCGTGGCTAGATAGCGGCCGCGTATAGCTAGAAATGTGTCACTCTATTACAAGCCGTGATTCTAACAAATAAAAGGTAGTGATTTTTATGGAATCATTGCTGGGAAACGGAGACGGGTCATTTGTCTAAACTATTATTGTTATTAAGTCCCAGTGAATGTACATGGCATAATGCTATTATTTGATGTCTTATCAATGATTCAGTATGCCCTGCATGTACTGTTATTGACTCTGCATATGATACATTTTAGCACCACACATAGGTAGTCGGAGATATTGATATGCCGCACGCAAGAAGGTGTGTTTTAGCTTTTGTATCCGGTTCCATAGCTAGGAATTTATGTCTAAGCAGCTTCGCTTCAGTGATTCAGTCGTCGCTGTGTTAGTCAATGAAACATAGCCAGTAATCGATATGTAAATCTAATGGTCAACTGAATGCATTCTTTCAATCAGATAAGTGTATATCAAACTGAGGAATCAAATACAGGGAAAGACGGTTAACTTTCAAATCAAATGATGTCGAATGGTAGCCGGAAGAGAAGTGATAGTAACGGTGAACAGCCTGAGTATACTAGACCCATTTTCGAGAAACCACACGTGCTATGTCATTTTTGGTTTTAATGTGGTATACAGTGTTTTTATATAATTCAGACGTGGTGATTCCGATTATGTTGTACACCAATCTTTATTTTACGTGTTCAATATGTCTACACAAATATGGCCGACAAATTGATAATGCAAGACTTTTCTTTGAAATTTTATGCGTCTAGGGAAGCAAATATATATGTGTATAATCATGTCTTATATGAAAGGGTAGAGTCACTTATCAAATTGGCGGCCACATTCAAATGGACATTGCATAATCTAACCGACATTGGAATAGACTGATAACGACCTCTGTCTTTTTGATACTTTAATCGCACGGGTATCCAATGGAATCATATTAAAATGTGTCGTAATATATAGGTGTAGGTTTTATAGAAATGGTTAACTTATTTTCGAAGATGGCGATCATATAGAAAGACCAATAACATATAGAACGACCAATAAAAATCTCCCTACAGGCCTTAAATTGTCTCCTACCTTGCCCACTTTCAAATCTAGTCTAAAATCATTCCTATTCACTCAATCTTATTCACTACATTAAATTTAATGTTTTCTCATATTGTATTCGCCTAGAGCATGCTACTGTATGGAGTTTCGCGCGGTATAAATGTACTTATTATTATTATTATTATTATTATTATTATTATTATTATTATTATTATAAAGACCTACATTTATTTTTCGTACACACGCAAATGTAGGGCACATGAAGCATTTTATTACACCTTCAGTATACTAATGTCAGGAATACACCAATACGTGGTTAACCATTTATCTTAGATTAAATGGCCATGGTATCGCGCATCTACATTAACGTCCATACAATCAGCGGCGCATTTCCTATGATCAGTGCAAGAAAGTGTAGATTTTCTGCATTGCCACCTTTGGGACGAGCACCTAGTGGTACAGCCAGGTAATCAGCCGCAGCAAACATATAGAAACTGGTGAAAGGGATGACAGCAATGGATTAAGTTCATCATCTTTGAGCTCCCATCATAGCGCTGAGGAAGGGAGAAGGTTTAGTGGTAGTGTCGTGGGTCAAGCCAAATAAAACTTTAGCAGTTTTCCCCCACATCATTCCTCGATGTGCGAGTTGGGAAGAAGTGCTTGGTAAAACCTGTCAGCGCATGGAATGGTAGAAGTTGTGTAGCTGCATTGCCTAAATGGTGTGCATCAACTACCTCTCTCACACGTACTGACTGTGGCTTTTTGTGTGTGCCTGCCTTTAGCCGCAGATGTGTGCACTCCGTTGGTCCATAATGTGCAATAAGCAATAGGAAGCCAAATGTGTTGCGCGCAGATACAACAATGGTGTCCGCACTTCCTTGTACACAGTAAAGGGCAATTCGAGTATCTGCCTCCTCCTGGTAGACAGACAGCGCGAAAGTTCCTGCCAGGTCCCCACATGTACTTCAATTTTTAGGTTTTCCATCGTAGCAACCGGTGCCTGTCTATCAATAATGAGCTGTGCGCCGTAAGAAATTTCTATTGTCGCCAGACAACATAATCCTTTGCTAATGCTTTCATGAGGTTTTGTTCCTGCACATAGATTTCTATCAATCACTGCTTGTGATATAGGGACTGGCAGAAGCTCCTGCTTCAGTTTATCTATTAAGTTTACCCTCCTGTCACCCGCATAAGCAATAACAAGTATTTGGATAATTGAGCTGTCAGCCTTTACACTCTTCCTTTGCTGTCAGACATTTTTGGTTGTGGGACCTCATAGACATTTGAAAATGTCAGTGCTTTGGCAGAGGATCTCTGAACTGTTTTAATAAATTTCCTCTAAGTCTCTCACAACCTCTCCAAGATTCACAAACGAATATATAGGTCATGGGATCTATGCAATTTTGTTGTCGGACACACTACAAATTGCAATCTTACCTATTCCTGTTTTCTTCACTAAGAATTGATTTAGGAATGGTATACTAAATGTCAAACTAAATCAAAACATTGGATAATTATCATTTTGACGTGAGTTTGAGCTAACTGTGCAACTAAAATGTAATTAAAGAATTTGGTGTAGCGGGTTATAAATTTGGCTATGTCTTGCCCAATTCTCACCACTTCAAAGTATTATAGACGTCATGCTAAGATTACCCTTGAAACCAGAACAAATGTGAGAAGATACATCTACGGTTGCGTTTTTTATAGATGCGTATTGCAGCGAAAAAATACCTAATTTATGGGTGTAGGGAGTTATTTTACGATCTACCATGCCTGTCCTCGCTAAAAATAATTAATACATGACCTCTATCGATGCTCATTTATACTCTGGTTATCATATTTCTTTTAAACTGTGCAACTTTGTTGAGGGGTTATTGAGATATAACAGATGTACATCCTATTACGCAATCGTGAAAATTGGGCAGGTCATTGACATGGAAAAAGAAAAATGGATCCTATACATTTACAATTGCTTTCAATAGATTTTTAGATGTTGAAAATGTCAGAAAATGTCTTATGTTATCATTCTACCAAACGTGTGTGAAAAAGTATACATAATTATAGCTAATTTGTCGGCCATTTTGTTTCTTGACATTTTGAATGTGAAAAACGCAAAATAGAGTATGGCATATAGCATATTCGGAATCAACACGTCACTCTTATATAGGAACTCATTCTTCGGACCACAAACATGGTTCTCGTATTGTTCCTTTATGTCTTTCATACATGTCTTTTGCTTCTCTTTGATAGGCTAATAAAAAATGCTCACGTTCTTTCACTTCTCTTGCTATGGAGTAATACTGATCAATCATGCTTTCTGTGCATGTGTGCGTTCGGGTGTCGGCGCGTGCGTGTGTGCGTGTGCCCGTCAAGGCGCGCGTGATTGGTTAAAATGGTAATTGGGTGGGCGGCGGGAGGGGTATGTAGGGGGCTCGGGGCGGAGCAGGTGGTCAGCTTGGTGGGCGGGTGAGTGGCAGGGCGGCCGGTGGGATTTTTGCAAGATCTATTATTTCTATAATCTATCACAATTCTACATTGTTTGTGGCAATGGTCGGTCCATGCACCTGGTGCTATTACCAGCCATGAAAGCGGTCTTTGGGGACCTATTTGCTGATGGTATACCCAGCCTGGCCAGCTCCATGTGATATAGGTCACGAGCAGTTAGACTGCAAACATTATACACCGTATAATATGCAGGCTATATTGGTGTGAGGCATGCAATAGTGTAACAAGTATAAAACTAGGGGCAGACAGACGACACGTCCATGGGCTGTGAATAAATACATTTACATTATTATTATTATTATTATTATTATTATTATTATTATTATTATTATTATTAAAATAGGTAGAAATTATTTCCGCAATACATACGAGAAACCAAAGCACAAGATGATACACATCGCTACAATCATCTGCTCGATGCACGCCAACTCCAACTTCTTCCATTAGGAGTAAGCTAATATAATAATCATTTAACATCGCCTTCAGAATCGGCAGTGGATATTGTCATGGCGCCAGACACATCTGCCAGAATTAGAAGCACCGGGCAGTCAGCTGATCTTGGTACAATTAAACATCACTAGTCGATGGAAGCCATTAACATTGATTTATGAATAGTTGTTCGCCTTCATTCTTTTCTTTGGTGCTGATATGTACATGGCACTCGCGTGGACTACATTCAGTATATATATATATATATATATATATATATATATATATATATATATATATATATATATATATATATATATATATATATATATATGTATGTATGTATGTGTGTATGTGTGTGTGTGTGTGTGTGTGTGTGTGTGTGTGTGTGTGTGTGTGTGTGTGTGTGTGTGTGTGTGTGTGTGTGTGTGTGTGTGTGTGTGTGTGTGTGTGTGTGTGCGTGTCTGTGCGTGCGTGCGTGCGTGCGTGCGTGCGTGCGTGCGTGCGTGCGTACGTACGTGCGTGCGTGCGTGCGTGCGTGCGTGCGTGTGTGTATTCACACACATATTGTAATACAATCGAGTTTTCCAAGATCGGTGGGTGAGCGAGATTTACCGCAAATAGTTAGTATTTCTGCACTAACAGTGCATCTGCATGAACCTACACGTAAGCAGCGCTATAAATACAATAAATAGGGTATTTTTAATTTAATTAGCCTTTCCATAAATCGGCAATAATAGGAGACGAAGTTTGAAGTTTGACGAGTCTTCAGTCAGCGTGAGCCGGATTTTTGGCGCGTAGACGTTGGTGAGGTGATCAACTTCCTGCCCCATCCCACGCACGTTGCTTGATCTCTTCATCTTCGAGCACGCCTTTCTGAAACTTAGGCGGCTGATTATAAAACAATTGGCTTCGACAACTCCATGCGCGCATTTTAATCATTTTTTTTTATTTTGAGGGACAGTTAGCATCTGAGTCTGAAGAACGACCGCGCCGCCACATGGACATTATCATGTCGCCAAATTGTTATATAATAATAATACTAATACTAATATTAATAATAATAAGAATAATACTAATAATAATAATAATAATAATAATAATAATAATAATCTTTATTTCACGAGGGTAAATCGTCAGTTGTTTGATATTAACGATGCCCTCAAACATATATACACTATGTACAATAACATATAATAATATACACTACATGTTTGTACAAATACAGAAAAAGTCCTAAAATTGCTGCATGAATAATAATAAGAATAGCATTATTATAATTTATTTGGTTTTCACCTACATTCCTAGTTCAACAAATCCAATGGTCACACCGCAGTACAGGGGTATGGCGTTATTCCCGATTAACTCTCCAGTGAGAACACGACCTAGACAACAACAAATTATTCGTACATTTGGTGGGGATTTCAAATGTTCATGACGCAGCTAGGTACGCCATCTTTTATGCATTTTTTTTATGCCAAACCGGCCATCGATTAGTACTTCGCACAGAAGAAAAAATTATGAAACGAGTCTTGGTGGACATCTTTTGCCAGAGGGAGTATTTCTCTATCGGGAAAGTGAGACTTTCCAGGCTAGTGTCAAAAATCCAGTAAATAAACTAGAACTGTTTCAATGTTTATTAAGGCAAGCGGATGCTACATTCTTCATCAAAGTTACACCTCTTCCAGTTTGGAAGCCATCGCATTGCGTCCACGGTATCAGTAGTCGGAGGTTATGCGGTTGTCCATGTCCGCAAATGATTAAACAAACCTGAGTTATTCATCTTCTTTTGAAAATTCTTGTATGTGATCTACAGCCGTACCGATTGAGCCTTACCTCGCCCAGCTTGGATCTTGAGGGGGAATTCATCCGTGCTACTAGAATATGTTAAAGACATCTGTTCTCCTTAAGATTGATTCTCTGGAATCAAAGAATAATCAGTTATTGCGTCATCATACAGCTGGAGCATCGATACGCATATTTCTGCCTGTATAACTTACACCCGATGCAAACCACTTGTTTTGGCCTGATGGCTTCATCCCACGACCTGTTCTTGTGGCATCTCTTTAAACAATAAGTCAGACTTTTAACTAGGACGTTGCTGGCATAGGGTGTCCGCCAGTGGGGTGGGGGGGGGGGGGCTGGACAGCCAAATAATATTTTTGAGCTCACATCATGTTATAGACGGCTACGCTGTTTGGTCGAAAGTGTGATGACTTCATCAATATTTGAATAACGCCACACCACCTTCATTGCCGCCGAAGTGCTCAAATCTGATCGCGAACAGTGGTCAGTTGTTCTTTCTCCACCAATCAGATTCGAGTGTTATTGGCGGGAGAAAAGGGGCTGTGTCCTAATTCAGATATTGAATACGTCATCACCCATTCGACCGATCATCGAACAGCCGACTATATCGGACTAAGTTCGGAGGGCATGGAGGGTATATGCAAATGAGATGACGGCACGGCTAGCGTGACACCTGCATGCCAATCAGCACGGCCGCTTATCTGATCGCCATAGCTTCAGTACAACCTGTACATGCATGTTCACCAGTGCCCGTTGTATGCCTCATGCCCCGTGTAAAGTGGTGGGCCTAAGATATGGGCGAGGTCAGGTTCGAGATATCTATAGGCCAATATACACTGCCAATTAACAGCAGTACAAAGTATTCAGACATGTTCACTGGCGCCTATTGTAGGTATAATGACCATTGAAAATGGGCGGGGCCTAATATATGTGCATGGTCTGGTTCGTGGCATGAATGGAGAAATGGCCACCCACATCTGTTCAATTCTAAGTAAGTAGACTGGAATTGCCCACATAAACCGTGCTAATTTGATCTTTATGAGATAACCCCATCTCTTTTAGACACCTCCTACCCATATAATAAATGGACAAAATAAAAGATAAATTAATCAATATAATTATTGTTTTGAAGTAAATCAGTAGGTCACACGGTTGTCTTAACTTCTCTCTAGGCTTTTTTAGCTTGTTAAGGGAAATTACCATTTTGTGCAGGTAATGATGGTGGAAGGAATATCTGTGCTCATTTGGCAAAGGTGTCGCTATCTAATATCATAACAAATAACACCAATGCAGTCATTTTCTAAATGAACGGCTCTTAGCAAGAATATATTGGCTAACAATTTTACATTTATCAGGATGAGACCTGTAAGTCATAATGGGACCTTGACTTTATCCCAATGATGTTGACATGCTGTGAGTAATCGGTCAATCATGTCTCCACATTTAATAACATTTGACTATATACAGCTCTCTCGGGAATGCAATCTCGGCAATTGGCAAATAATACGATCTTGTGAATCTAGGAGCTAATCGATGATTGATTTTGGAATATGCAATGCAAGAAACGCATACGTATAACAAAAGGTAGTATGAATGTAATTATGCTTACCTCAAGAATGGTGAAGCCTGACTGATCCAGTGTGCAACGTGGCGTACGGATGGTTATGTGTTTATTAAGGTAAGTTCTATGACTCCTTCCACCAATGTATGAAACATGTTTGGCAGGATCATCAAAAGTGCATGGCATTATTGACGAAGTAATGATTATCCTGCTTTAGTATTTCTACAAATGTAATTTGCTGACAACGTGCTCTCATGAGTAACAGTCTGGCAAACAATAAGGAGTTAATATATGCTAATGGGATAAGTATGAATTGAATATATTCTTTCAATTAAACAACCATTTATACACGTAAATGGTGATTATCCTTCAAATAAAATGTGCTGATTAGTTAACTAAATATTGACCCATGCCAGACATTGGTTTTGTGTATGACTACAAACTATTGA
Source organism: Chaetoderma sp. LZ-2023a (assembly GCA_034401795.1). Lineage (NCBI taxonomy): Eukaryota > Metazoa > Mollusca > Caudofoveata > Chaetodermatida > Chaetodermatidae > Chaetoderma > Chaetoderma sp. LZ-2023a. The sequence continues at coordinate 44,767,435 of CM067360.1, read as the reverse complement.
TTTACCAGGATATGATACCTACATAAATTATGCTGCCGTTTTCTCAAAATATGTTTTAAATGTGCCTAGATTGAATTGACCAATAGAAGGTCTTTGATCTGAAATACTAGAAAGAAACAAAACAACAATATGGTGCATATCTAATTAATGAATGGTTCTATATATCTAGGGTTGCATTGCTACAGCAAGATCTTCAGTTTCCATTATTTAGTGTAATTTATTGAGAAAAACTTAGACAGCAACTGTTTCAGCCAGATTTTGCTAGATGACACAGAATAAAAATTACAATGTGTATATTACTGTGCTGAGCTCATCATGGTATTCCTTCTTCTGCATAAAACCTTGACTATTCGATTCATTTCAGTATTTTATAAAACTACACATCATTCTGTGTAATTGTTAGCAATTTCCTATTGAATTCTGAAGAGCGGGATACATAATTAGACTGCGGTGTTTCCTGCGCTGGATATTGCTTGATGTTTTAGCCATTTTTCCTGCTGGTGACATCCAGAAGCCATAACATGTTTTTATTAAATTCCTGATGGGCTGATAATCCTAGGATTGTAGAGACCAGTTCTTTGCAATTGAGGAAATTATTTTGGATTTCTGATCTTTGCGTTTGAATACAATGACTATATGATGCATAGTACAGCTGCACTGCTATATAACTTTAATCAAGTTATTATGAACGTCATACAATTCACAGCTGCGATTTCCCTACCAATTCTAGGTGACAATATACCGATATGTTTTCTTGGGTGATCTTCGTTCAATTCTAGAAATGATAACAGTGTTAGTGGACTCGAAAAATGAGTAAAGTATCGGTAGGTTAATAAGAAGCAAACATTTGCATAAAGAAAATTGTGTAACTCATAACGTCCAGCTAAGAACAGAAGAACCACACCAATAAGCAAATCTGGAATGATGTGAACTCTATGGCCCATTTCATTAGCATGTAAAATGTGAGTACCAAACATAACAAAAGTAGTAGATTCATTTTGAACATGTACTTATCATTTAAGCTTAACCTTGGTTTTATTGTCCCATCATATTATTAAGAACATCCTATTATGATATGATCAAGGGTTTCTACAAGAAATGTGAACCGTTAAATTGAAAGCAAGTTACTGTTCAAATTGAGCAGTAAGTCACATTAGAAAAAAATCTGAATTGACCTACGAATAAATATTCATTTTCAAAATATGATGTGTTGTGAAATACACTAAGTTTATGATTATGTTCATCTGTAATCAAGGGCACGCCGCCGTTGTTGGTTTAAAAGAACGTAAATGGTATTTTACAGTCAAAAATAGACCTTCAATTATCTATACAGGTTTGCCAGACCATGAAGACAGTGAAGCATTTTACAGTAACAATCTTTTGTATTAGGGGGAATAATAAAGACGCATTTTATGCTAGCCTGGTGCATGGCAGATGTGGCTATTTACTGGTTTCCAGATGTGTTTTGTTAAATGACTTATTATTATATATAGAGGGTATCTAGCTCTCTTTAAGGGAGTGTACGTCACCATCGTGTACACTCATGTGTTACTATTTTAATATGCGTGCACTAATCCACATTCTGGTAGGGTAGACACACTCCTCTTCTAAATTAGCTGTTGGCCAGTGATTTACATGGCTAATGATACATATGGATACTATTGGTTGTTTCCCGAGAGCTTCAAATTCCATAAATTATCGTCCACTTGAAAACTTACATCTGACCTTTTACCAGACTTTCATCCGCACAATGCAAAAACACAAGGGGAAGTGCAAAGCTTGTATTTACAAACCAGTTTAACTGCATTACTACGTCTGAAGAGGATGGAAGTTTTCACTTTCCTACCACTCCCTCAGACTATCTTTGGTCCACCCAATAACAGGTCATTCTGAGCATGGCTTCAGACGTCACCATAGAGATAAACCTGCTGGCAGCGAATATTCACTCTAGCCCACTGGAATCAAGAGATTCCGCCTGACTATGCATCCGACAATTGTTTGGAGCTGACCAAGTCCCACTCGCTGCTTAGGAAATCCCGGGAATGCCATTGTTCAACGTCAAGCACCAAAGGGCGCATGGGCGCATGCCTCATCATCGTCATAGTGCGGCCGAAGCAGCATGCATTGGACTCGTGTGGGTGATACAGGCCCAGCATGCTATAATATGTATCTGTGTGTAGGCCTCGAACATCAACCGAGTATGCATGTTTGACAATGCATATCTCAGACATTGATTACATAATTAAAAGATGAATTAACAGTTACTTTGCCATCATTAATTCGTTCAACCATATACGAATCCACGATACCGGGACAAACACATTGAAATAATACAGAGTCGGGAACAGATAGGTTAAAATGAAAAACGTTGTCGATTTATGAAATATAATTAAATACTATGAAAATGTACCGTTCCAAATGCATTGCTTAATCTATTCCATCCACAATCTATTTTCAATATCATCTTGGCATCATTGTTCATTTACTAAGCATATATAACCCTGTTAATTCAATCGGACTTGGCGGTTGGATTACCTACATCGAGAAGACATATGACAGTGATATATGTATGAACATCACTGCACACAGTCAATAGTGTCCATATGTACCATTAGCCATTTAAATCACTGACCAACACCTGATTTAGATGGAATGTGCGGCTACCCTTCAAGAATGTGCACAATAATGAGCAGGGCATTAACACGCGGTTTTATAGCGTGTATTAGTAGCTTGTCGTTTGGATCGTATATTAAGGTCAGTTACAGGGTTGTCATATACTGTTGCTGCTTTTAGCAACGCCAGTTACAAAGTATGTACAGAAAGTACTCTTGAACGCCCAATAGTTCTAAAAAGCTGAATGCATAGCAAAGGAATAAGAGAGCTAGGTAATATTTCATTGACTATGATGGCATAGAGAATAGTTGGTATCTATAATAATTATGAAAATATGTTTACTTTATATACTAAGTTTACAGAATGTGATGACCCATTGTATTTGCATATGATATTTGATATTCGGCATTGTTACCATTCTGAATATATTAATATGAGGAGAATTTCTCTGAAAGTCGTTGCTTCCTAAGCAATTTCAGTCAGCTTCTTCTTATATAGTCACCATGTTCCTCAGATACCCTGCGTGGATCCAGCCAATAGGTTGCATGTATTTCTTACTCACTCTCATTGGCAAAAGAAATCAATGTGACATGAGGCTGCTCTGACAGTTAGGATACAGCACTCAAAGTGATATCTCAAATAATGATTTATTAATTTAATAATTACTAGTCTGCTCTGTCTAGCTGCAAGAGGACAAACTGTACGGCTTCCAGCAAATATCCAATATATACCACCGTACCAGAAACATATAGTATGGCTACTTTCACGTATATCGTAGGAGACAGGAAACATTATACGCATAGGCCTACACTGGATGTTATATCTCAGCACGAATTCATATGTGCAGAATATATTTGACCTAATTAGACTGATCAAGGGCTTCAAATGAATAGGTGTAATCACCATGTACAAACTATTATTTGAATCAATATCAAGTACACCATCCCTATGTATATCTATATCATGTTCACAATAATTGGAACATGTACTACTCCTTGAGAGAATGACTCCTTGTAGCTTTTAAAAATAGATTCATAAGTATAGAACAATATGCACTCACTTTATGTTTGGAATCTACACAAAGAGCATATCATTTTTAATCATTCAATAGAGAAAACTAGGAAACGCACACTGTGATTATTTTAATGCAGATTAAAATAGCAATCGATGAGCTTACACGACGGTTCAGTGCACTGCCTTAAAGACGGTGAGATACACTATAGCTATACTAATAAGGAAATTAAGCAAAATAAAATCTAACTCAGTAGCTCACCAGAAACCAGTATATAGACACATCTGCCGTGCACCAGGCTAGCATGAAATATGCCTTTATTATTCCCCTGACATGAACAATTTTTACTGTAAAATGTTTCACTATCTTCATGGTCTGGCAAACATGTATAGATAATTGAAGGTCTATCTTTGACTGTGAAATAGTGTTTGCGTTCTTTTAATCCAACTATGATAATGCCCCTTGATTCCAGGTGAACATAACAATTAAATTAGTGTATTTCATAGCACATCAGATTTTGAAAATGTATACTTACTCAATGGCCAATTCAGATTTATTTCTAGGATAGCTTCGTGCTCAATTTGAACATTAACTTGCTTTTAATTTAGAGCTTCACATTCTTTGTAGAATCCTTTGATCATATCATAATATGATGTTCTGAAGAATACAATGTAACAATAAGGCTTTACTACGGCTAAGCAGAATGATAAGTACATTTTGAAAATATATCTATTACTTTTATGATATTGGTACTGACATTTCATACGCTAATGAAATGGGGCGTAGCATTCACAGCATTCAACATCTACTTATATGATTGTCTTTTAGCCACAATTCTGTATCTCTTTGTATGAATGTTCTCACCTAACTATCTATCAGATAGCACCATTTGCCGATTGTCGAGTTACAAAATTCCTGAGAGAGCCATATATGTTTAGATATTAATATGTCTTGAGAAATGATTGACTGATTATTCCCAATCCATATACAACATTGGTGCAGATATGATGTCAAACACGACCTGTTGGTTTTGTACATCTGCCTATCAGTATGCATTATGTATGCCATCTGTTCCTGTTAACATGTGTTGACTGCAGTTAGCTGATCTTGTCTTAGACAGCCATTTAATGTTCAAAGGTGGCATTTTCCTAATGCACATGTTTGCTTCATATTAACCTACCAATCTGTTTCTCATTTTCCGAGTCCACTAGCACTGTTAACATTGAAGGATTGAACGAAATTCACCCAGTAAACCATGTCAGAATACTGTTACCTAGAATTAGTAGAAGAATCGCGGCTGTTAATTGTATGACGTTCATAGTAACGTGATTACAGGTGTATAGCAGTTCAGCTGTGCTATGCATCATATATTCATTGTATTCAAATGAACAGATCAGAAATCCAAAATAAGTTCCTCATTTATAAAGAACTGGTTTCCACAATCCTATTATTATAATCCCATCAAGAATTTAATAATAACATGTTATGGCGCCTGGATGTCGCCAGCAAGGAGATGGGCTAAAACAGCAAGCGATATCCAGCATATGAAACACTTCAATCTAATTATGTGCATTTCTCTTCATAATTCGAGAGAAAATTGCTAACACTTACACAGAATGATGTATAGTTTTATAAAACACTTAAGCGAATGGACTAGCCACGTTTTATGCTGAAGAAGAAATACCATAATGAACTCATCACACAAACCTACACATTGGCACGTGGTACGATTTGTCCATTATGGCATTCTAGCATTCAACCCGCTTACATCCCCAGTTGAGCCACCTTTCTGAGTGTATGCTTAAATTACAGGTGCTCAGGAAGGAAACAATAGAAACGTTGAATATTTATCAAGTCTAAAATTATCAGTCATGGTTTATCCTAAACGAGAGTTGTGTTAGATTCTTTCATTTTTATTCTGTGCCATCCACATCACATTGTTGTTCGATTTATTTCTATTACTTTAGATGAAATACATTCTACTGGTCAATTCAATCAAAACATATGTTTAACACATTCTGACAAAGTTGCCACATAATTACTGTCGAGATATATATATATATCCAAATCAATAGTTTGTTGGTATAAACAAATCTACCAATGTCTGGCGTAGGTAAATATGTATTAACTTATCAGCAAATTCTATCAGAAGGTTACTCACCATTTACGTCTATGAATGATTGTTTAATTTAAGGAATACATTCAATTCATACTTAGTCCATTAGCAAATATTGACTCCGTATTCTTTGTGCAGATCGCTACTTGTGAGAGCTTTTTGTCAACAAATAACATTTGTAGAAATACTAAAATAGAACAATCATTACTTGGTGAATAAGATGATGCAATTTTGATGATCCTGTCAATCATGTTTCATACATTGGCAGGAGGAGTCATAGAACCCACCTTAATAAACACATGCTCAGTCGTATGACACGTTACACACTGGATCAGTTAGACCTCGTCGTTCTTGTGGTAAGCATACGTATGTATGTATGTATGTATTCCTTGACATGAATATTCCCAAATCAACCATCGATCAACTCCTAGAGTCTCAACATAGTACTCTCTGCCAATTGTGGAGATTACAACATTCCCGAGAGAGCTGTATATGGCCAAATGCTATTAAATGCAGAGACACGATTGACTGATTGTTCACAGCATGTCTACGTCATTAGCATAGATTGTAGTCCCCAGTGTGATTTAGGCAATATGTGTTTGCTAGAGCTGTTCATTTAGAAAATGACTGCATTGTTGTTATTTGTTATGATATCAGATAGCAACACCGTTGCCAAAATTAGCACAAATATTCCTTCCACTGGCATTACCTATCCAAAATGCACATTTCCCTCAAAAAAGCAACAAAAAAAACCCCAACCGAGATCGAAGCTGAGATAACAGTGTGACCTATTGTTTATTTCCAAGCAATAATTATATTGATCTATATATTATATTGAATAATTATATTTAACAACTATCTTTTGTTTTGTTCATTTATTATATGTGTAGGACGTGTCTCGAAAAGATGTTGCTGTCTCATAAACATCAAATTGGCCCGATGTATGTGGGAGATTTAAATCTCCTTACTTAGAATATAACATATGTTTGTGACCATTTATCCATTCATGAGTGTCCACTGCGTTGCTTTTTTATTGGGTGATGACATATATTCAGTGAGATGTGAACTTTATTATTTGCTTTATATTAAAATATCTTTCTTTATCGCATGATTCGAATCTACGTTAATGATTGATATAAAATTACCCTAGAAGATCTTCCAGTATACCAGGTTTTAATTCTATTACATTCCTTGTCATCCTTCCTCTCAATTTAGCATTGGTTACCACTGCTTCCCAATTCTCTGAGATCATAAGAAATGCAGCATGCAGGATTGGAACCACAGATCCACTTAAAACAGTAATTATGGCTACGAGGAAAGATCAAAGCAATCTAACAATTCAAAAGTAAAATGTATGATATGCACGTCTTGTCATTATGAACAACTGCCTCAAAAACAAAAAATGTGTTCCTACATTCCATGGTTAAGACACCATCATTACTTTAATAACACGCTACATGGAAGCAGCTAAAATAGCATGGCAAAATGGCAAAAAGACAAGCAATATAAAAAGGAAGTATTTCAGTCTAATTCTGTATGCCTGTATTCAGGATTTGAGAGGGCATTACTCCAGAGAAAGGAATTGCAATTATTTTATTTTGAAGAAAAACACTATGAAGAACTATGCCGCTTAAGATTCTTTGTGCAACATGATCAGTTATGGGTTAGTCAGTTTTCGTCTCCAGTTGAGAGAACTGTCCAAGGGTATGATTAGATCACAGATCCTTAGGAATCAATAGTAGATCAAATTAAGAATCAATTCAATTCATCCTCTCGATTAGGCACTCATTTATGTGATCTAAATTCTTGATCAAAATAATTGTGATTATATTTCTGATTGAATGAGCTGGTTCATACTTGATGAGTTCCATTGCAATCTCACACAGCTATAGAAACCTACGTTTGCATCACTATACCTCTGATCTTAGAAAAAATAACATTATTTCTAGCCAATGATATGTGATCCGAATAACAATATCACTTGTGGCATCTATGAATAACTGCTGGGATATCTTTGCATAAATCATTAGCTAAACCATGTCATAGTTCCTAAGAATGAGCTTAAAGGGAAACACAAACAGAAATGGTAAAAGCGCACCACATAATGCTCTTGTATAGTTTGGATAAAATAAAATATATTGTTTTCAAATTTTAGAATTGCTAAAAAGTACATTTCACCAGGGAAAGTCATTTCCTTCCTTTTCGTATGAGAATCACAGCGTGACATAATCGTGTGCATGATTGTTGTGGTATGACGTCTTTACGTGAATTAAAGTTTGCTGTTGATCATTGATAGCTCACCGTAGCTCATTCAAACACTCTCATATTAATGACAAACATAAGAAATACAAGCAATTTGATAAATTGGAGCTTGAATCTGAGGCGATGTCCAGCTATGTACCTTTAATGGACACGAATTATCTACATTAATTTACCTTATTCTGCAAACACGTATGGCGTAATTTGAATCCACATGGCATCACGTGATGGCGTCATACCATGAATCACAAACGTTCATATACGTTTTTGTATACCTGTATGTTCATTCTGCCGCAGGAATCACGAACATAAGAACATATTTCACGGATAATGGAATCCTTTATTAGTACATTATTCATTTGGCGGGTAGTGTGTCCAGTCTTATATTTAATGGCATATCATTACACATATTTTACTGGCATGTCACCCCACTGTGTCTGGCTTCATTCCCAATCATATATCCTCTCCATAGTGTTTATGAACACAGTTATTCGCCACTGTATTATATCAGATAATTGTTTTCTATGGCATTGTGTATGGACATTATCAAAATTCATTATTTTCATGTATTTATTATCACATCGAAAATGGAGAAATTTAGAAATGGGCCAACTAATCATTGATCTTAACATGAAACATAAAGACACAATTTTGTAAAGATAAAGGGAAATATTTTCTTGGAGTAAATTATATTTTGGAACACTGATGCTGCTGTTCATTAAATGTTTAAATATATCTGTTAGTAGCAATATATGAAGCAGTGACAAACAAAGAGGTGCGGTCTTACAGTACAGGTTATGCAGATAAGATAAGGATATGACAATGCAATGATTGCAAATTAAGGCAATATACACCTTCTATCACAGCTCATCCATAATCAGGTTCAAATAGCGTTTATCAGCTGGCCATGTGAGCTGGAGTGTATGCATGTGTGCTGTCCAATAGACATTTCCAGTTTTTCCATCAATCACATGACGGCATAATCAACTGCGTGACTTGCAGGCTGACGTCATAATCAATGACGTCATGATTGACGCGGCTAGGTTTGTCACGACGGCTTACTTGATGAGGGACTAAGCGTTGTTGTATGAAATGCATGTATGTATTATTTAATAAACATTCTGTTGAATATTTTGAAACTAATTGGACTCAGCGCTGTGGCTGCCATTGGCAGCAAAGCCACCAGTAAAATTAATTTCATAAAATTCAACAGCTTACCCATCTAGTTTCTTGGAAATTGAGTCAGGGTGTTCAAGGTTCGATCGATTCAAACACAGGCGAAGCGTGTTTGAAGCTTAGCTAGAGATGGGCGGGGATAAAGCTAAAACTGGATTCCTCCGTTAACCTCTGGCAGAGTCATTCTATGATAATTACACATTTTTCTAATTAAGAGGAACTATTTTGAAATAATTTAGAGTGCATGGAATGCATCGTAGGTGATATATTTCGGAAAATGTACTGTTATAGATGATACTCTCTTAGTCGAGAATGGCTTTATAGTACTCTCAGGTAACAGGCATAACATGGTGTGAATAAATGTAAACGTAGGTCCATACTGAAAAATGTGGTAACCTGAGCACTGCCTCCTGAACCAAATATTAAATCAGTATCAACGTACATACGTATCTAGAACTACGGCCAGGAAAGAGTTCCTCATATGGATCTCTAGCACTTATTTTGCTGATCTAGAGAGCTGTTTTACTGGTGTCCTGAAACTATACCACGCGCCATCTGAATAGGCTATATAATCCATATCTATGCAGTAGGGCCTTTCGATTTTAGGCATGCCCCGCCAATCTATAGCTAAGCTTCAGCCACACATCGCGCTCGTATTGGAATCGATCGATCGATCTCTGAACTCTCTGACTATCAATTTCCAGGAAACGGTACAGGTAAGCTCTTTAATATTTTGGAACTAATTTGACCATGGCAGCAACAGCGTCCAGTCAAATTAGTTTCAACAGCATGTGTATTAAATAGTAGAGGCATACAATTCGTACAACGTGCAGGACTATTAAGAGTTAAAGACGGACCAGATAGAATCATTTATGATGTAATGATTATGACGTCATCATACACTCAACTTAGCTGATTATTTCGTCATATAACGTTAAATGGATAGATGGATACCCTGGAAATGTGAATTATTTATTACATGAACTCAATAGGTTAAGATAAACATAAAAGTCCATATGATAACACAACTTTAACCCGTCTTGTGTAAACTTGTGGTTTATGATGGTAAAACCAGCCAATACTTCCTCTACAGTTGTCTTTAGGACTGTCTATTTGCAGGCTAAGAGAAGACTATTTTTGAAAATTTACCGCCGGAATGTCTGGCTCGGTTACCGAGCCAGTCATTCCATTGATAAATTTTCAAAAATAGTCTTCTCTAGGCCTGCAAATGGAAACTGACTAAACACAAATTTAGATTTTCTTAAGCATTAACCCTTTACTCGTCATATAAGCAAATTAATTGGCTTGATTACGTCCCATACAGGTGATACATTTGAATGTGTTTAGTAATTAATTGCATCGTTCGATTCTCCAGGATAAGAGATAGAGAGAGAGAGAGAGAGAGAGAGAGAGAGAGAGAGAGAGAGAGAGAGAGAGAGAGAGAGAGAGAGAGAGAGAGAGAGAGAGAGAGAGAGCGAGCGAGAGAGAGAGAGCGAGAGAGAGAGAGAGAATTAGGGAGGTGTGGAGAGAGAGAGAGAGAATTAGGGAGGGAGGGAGAGAATGGAACACGTGACTGGGAGAAAACAATATTGCAGCGCATTTAGGTCAACTTTCTGGGAGTGATTGGTTGATGGTGGCTACTCTCCTCTCCCAATCCGATACACGATCGACCAACGTAGTTCAAGCTTTTCCAAGGCTATCTCCATCACTTGACCAATGAATGGATTTCTACCTTCACCTCTCACAGTATCTGTGTTACAATCAGTCAATTATGTTACCTTGGTTACTTAACACTTGATCTAGAGGATGGGATGTTGCACCCAGTGCAGTATGATATTGATATATATGTGTGCACAGAAGTATCTCAATCAATCAATCAATCAATCAATCAATCAATCAGTCAATCAATCAATCAATCAATCAATCAATCAATCAATCAATCAATCAATCAATCAACCAACCAACTAACCAACCAACCAACCAACCAACCAACCAACCAACCAATCAACCAATCATCAATAGTGACGGACTTAAGCTTGAAGCAGTTTATGAGTCCCTATCAAATACATTTTCTTCTTAAGATGTGTGTCTAGTCTCGATTTGACGATATTTATGACTTGGGCCCGTACAATGCGTTCAGGTAGCGAGTTCCAATGTGGGATTACTTGTTGTGAGAAGAAATGTTTCCTAGTATTATTGCGACAAAAGTTAGTGTGAATCTTGAGTTTGTGACCACGAGTTCTAACGTGTGCTGTGTGATTAATTGTGAAGGATTGATCTGCGTCTGTATTGTACATCCCGTGCAGAATTCTGTATCTCTCAATGACTCAATAAGATCCCCTATGCATCGTCTATATTTCATTCACATAAGCCTAAGTGAGTATAATCTATCTGTGTAGCTTAGGTGTTGGAGGGTAGGGATAATTGTTATTGCTCTACGCCGAGCCCTTTCCATAATAAGTGAGGTGAGCAACCTGATTTAAATATATTCTACAACGGGCGTGACCAAAGACGTATAAAGTAAGATATATGTATATTGGTCCATGTGGGATACGCATTGCTCCCCATTGCCCGCCCCGGTAGCGAGAGATCTTACCAACAGAGAAGAGTTTGCATTATGGAAGCCATCCGGAATCCCGATTTCGGGTCAACCCTTCGAAATAAAAAAAGTTATACTAAAAGAGGTCGAGTGTGCCGAACTTGACACTTCCTTCACATTGATAATGATTCTTCCACCAAACAACCTCACGAGTAGTCTACAATAAAAACCTGGCTCTATCTGAGAGGATCATAGATATCGTATGTACTGGTTGGGACTCGTCCGCATACCCTTACTATGTGCCTAGTTGTCGTGACCACCGGTGACATGAGTTCAGTAAATCACGATTACGCATGACCGGTTATTCAATGACTGGCTGACGCTGACGATCAGTTGCATATATAGTCTTAAAAAAGTACTAAATTATATAGTGTACATATTTTTATCCAAAATAAAACTGTATTAGCTAGATTAATCTGACACATAATGATGCATGATGTATTCACCCCGCCTGTCATGATCTCATCACCATCAGCCTGAAGCTAACGTGATTAAACATCACAATAATGCCTGGTCAACAACACCTAAAAACACATTGTACTTCGCAATGTGAAGCTGTTTATGTATTAATATCTCGCAGAGTCGTAATGTCGACAAAATACATCCCGTGGCATCATTAAATTCAGATTACTCATTTCTTGTTAAACACATAAAGAGCTTACTTACATCGCACACTGCATGGAAGAGAATAGACTCAATATTTTAAAACACATCCAAGCGGAATCTTGTTCACAGATAACACGGACTTTGAATATACGGGAGCTCTTTTATTTAATTAATGTTTCGTGGTCGTGAGAGCGGTGATATTCTCTGGTTCTACATTAATTTACCGCAACAAACGTCTGCGTTTAATATTGTCTTGCGAAGCATTTTCAGTCGAAGTATTCCTATTTTATGGCAGACACATATTTACGATGATAACATTTTTCTATTCAAAATAGTGTCATTATTATAATACATTCAAAAGTAGGTGTGCTATGTTTGTAAGCAATTGATTGAAAGAGATATCTTTGTTACAAATACATAAATATGGTACGGTAACGAACACATTCCTACTTGCACGAACTACCACTCACATGCACGACCGCATAGACAGACTAAGAAACAATACCTAGGTCTGTGTACCTGAATTACTTTTCATGGTACGTATCAGCAATAACCTGTCGCAAGAGACGGGTGTCGCCTCAATCACTCACTATAGATGATGAATGTATGAGCCATAAGTTGGTGGTTCCGTAAGCTAGTCTTAAAGAACCACCATCTGCTAACCTAAAATATTGGTGGTCTCTCCAGCGTTGCTGTAGCTTTAGTTTGCCAGTTTCAGATAGAGCGAAGGTAAGATATCAGCCTTTCGTTCGAAAAGGAAAACATTTCAAAACTTTTTGCTGAATAGCAATTTGTAGTTTTCGAAATAATTACGTTGTATAATATCCAATCTGAAAACAGCCGACTTTGCGATTTTGTGTGTGCATAGCTCTCTGGAATGTGTTCCTTTTCGAACGCAGGGCGTGCGTATTGCGAGTTATCCCAAGCGTGTTGAATAACTATGATAATTACGTGTCATTTTGTTGTGGAATTGTAACATGACAGCAATAGTGATCAGAAAATAATCAATAGTCTAATAATACTTGCCCCAGCAACTGTATGAGTCATCAATGGAACATCAAGGAATATGAAAAGCTGTCAGCACGTACAATTATGTGTATGACAACGCGATGTGGTACGTTGACATTTTAAAATCGAAAGTCATTTCAAGTAGCGTCTTTGCCTCTGAGAATTATCTTTTCCAAGATCACTTCTTGTTTTGTGTTATGTAGTTTATGATTATTTGTCAGGGGAAATCAAGCATGTCCTGGAGTTCTGTGGATCTCAAACCTCTAAGCTTGACACATGAATCACACACCGTGCCATTTCACTGGCCATGTTAATTATGATATAAAATGCTTTATTGATAATACATCAAGGAGTTAATTGTACCTAGATAATAATTATTTTATTGACCAGTAGATTAGCAAGAAGTTGTCTTTGAAGATGTTAAATACACATATAGATACTATTATAGCTAGGTATTGTTTCGTTATTTGATGAAGGAACTTTTGATAAAATTATAAATAAACACGCACCACTTGATCTTGATGATGACGACGACGACAACGACGACGACGACGACGGCATCGCCGGTAGCATCGGTTCTTGTGATATTGCATACACATAGTAGTATTAGCGTGGTGCATATCTATCCCCTACACCAGCCGCTCTCTGAGCATGGTTTGGATGTACAGTAGACAAGATCTGTATGGAAAGCACAGACAGTTGTAATTACTATTGTGTGGCCACGTATCCAATTATTGTGCTTAAAATAGATCGTTAACGAGAATTAAATTTCAATAAAATATGAATCGACAGAAAAATTAGATTTTATGAACTTACCAAAATTTTCCAATTTTCACATTATCTGCAAATATTAAAAATGTCGCTTAAAATCATTGCTTCAGTCACCGGATAAGATGTAGAATATGTGGGCATGAATCGTTAGCCATGTGGGTTCAGTTGAGCTTACACGATGTGCATTTTCTGACTAGAAGGAAATGGTGTCTAATAAAACTATTAGGAGGGAACATCAGCCTCACTTAAATACGAAAATATTGTCGGCACGCGAGAGGCAAATGGTAGAACACAGACATTGGTCAGTTCCTAGATCATCTGGATCCTCTGGAAAACAAATCGTTGAAAGCACCGGTTACGCGAGAAATAAGGAATCCCATCTGAAAGCATATGCTCTAGTCAATCGACACATGAGCCCATTAATCAGACTGAGGCTAACCAAATTGATACAAAGATAGGTACTACCAGGAAATCGAAAACGATCAGAAGAAATAAATCATCAACATTCAACATCATGCATAGTGCCAAGTACTAACACGAAGGCACATTCAGCGGCATGCATAGTGTCAACAACTAACACAAATACACATTCAACGGCACGCATTGTGACAGAGAAAACACAAGGACAAACGCAGAATCATAAAGGTCGCTCTATGTATCCTAGAGCGCCTGAGTAATTCACGCACAGCTGATAGAAAATATAGCTGATATTCGTCAATACATCCTCATTGTAACCAGTCCGTACATTACCTAGTATATTTTTACTAGCACCGTCATTCCATATCTACAACATTACTCACACTTGCTTGCCATTTATATTTGATGTTAATGTTTGGCTCCACCATTACTAATAATATATATTTTACATTGCATTGCCATTGTTATGTAAATTATTAACTTTAGCTGTTCATGTGTTAATCTGACTTGTTCCTGTATGATCATTTATGGCTATGCTTATTTTAAATCTTTCTATTCCATTGCTAAGCCTGTGGTCTCTTTTACTCGTTTATTTACATTCTGTCTTCTCTTCCCACATAATTGTTTCTTGATTTGCATTGTAATATAACACACATCGTAGGCTGATATATATAACCAAATATTTTGATCATATGGGTATGTGGAAAGAGATGGAATAAGCCGTCGGTATAGATTAGGAAAAGAACTCGCTTGGTGAACTACACCCAATAGTTGCAAACAGTCAACAAATTGAGAATCTCATTATGAATGAATGAATCCAAATAGAGTTCACCCACATATACTTGCTGACAAAGCTTGATGCTGTATAACTGTAACAGCTGATAAGTTCCAAAGGCAGTCCTAGACCAACTTGATGCCTGCCACCGCAAACGTATCCATACCATCACTGGACATTGATGGCCAGGCAGCACAATTTCCAACGACGCATTATAAACTAGGTAATACATCTCAGCAGTCAGGAAAGCTTGCTCAGCATTTCCCACGATATAAACAAACTAGATAGAAGCTGATCCAATAGTGTGGCGTATTATTTATTTCAGTAAACAATAATTGTATCTTTTTCTTGTATTGACAATTTATTATATGAACATTATTTAGCATAAAATGACTGCGTTATTTCATAAACGTCAAATTGGCATGATGTATGTCTGAGATTCAAGTATTGAAAATGGCTGCATGTAATGGAGTTAGCATGAGTTACCATTTCTCTATTCACCTGTGTCAACTGAATTGCTTTCTGATTGGCTGAGGACATATTCTCAGTGAGCTGTGAGCTTTCTTACTTGTTTTACATTAACATAACTTTCTTCGCTCAATAAATCAACTGGATTGGATGAAAAACCACTCACGAAAAGATTTCAGTATATCGTGTTGATGTAATTAACCAGAAATCGCAGTTGTCCAATCTTTAATGTCGATAGTATTTTTTCTTACCAGTTTGACATGGTTATTAGTGTTTGACATTTCTAGGATTTCAAATGGCATAGTGCATGGATGCTAGGGCCACCGCTCACACATAACATGATGATGGCCAGGTGGAAAATGGGTTTGTCAAAACATTATGACAACTTAGTCATGCTCGATATATATTCATATCATATCAAAATGTACTCATCCAAAATCCAAACCAACGGCCAGATTTATGAAGAAGTGGCTCCCACAAATCCATGTTTTAGCACCATTCGATATGTAATAAGAACATGTTATTGCCTCCAGGGTATGATAATACCAGCATGACATTGCAAAACACAAATTATGTCAAGCTTAGGAAGCCCTTCAGCCTAATTATGTGCTTCTCTTTTCAGCGTCTGAGAGAGAATTGGGAACTGTTATGCAACATTTATGATTTTATAAACACTCCTGAGAATAGACTTGCCAGTTTGTTATGTGCAAGTAAAATATAATGAATCTAAGGCACTGTTATTCACACTATCCTTCCGTATAAATTGTGCATTGGGAATGGCTAGAGATCAGACAGTGTTCGTCTTAGATGTATGATTAAATTGATTAACTTGCAGTTACTCAGGAATCAATGGAGACTTTGGTGTTATGGTGTGCCCTTTTACTCTCTGCCAGCAAGGATAACTGGAATTGATTTTCAAAACTGCTACTAAAACTGTTGCTTTATAAGATTTTCGAAATAAATCCCACTAAATAATTGAAAATGAAACTATTGATGCATCGATGTAGCGAAGAATTGATAGAAATAATTTCAGATGCAAGACATACTTGCTTCAATATAAGAACAAACTTAACTCAGAGAAAATTGCAACATAGTTTTTGTTGGTAAATGTATCAAGGTAAATCAATCCTAAATAGCCAAAAAGCAAGTCTATCTCTCTGAAACGTTATGACTATTACCATGAATACATTGCAACTGTTTGCTAGGTGATACAATTGATTCAGCGAACAGATAATATGATACATTTAAGCATAATACTGATTTATTCATTAGTCTAGAACATATTGAAAATGCTGTAGTGGGAGTCCTCTTCAACTACGTATGTTCCAATAATGATCTCGTAACAAATCTAGCTCATTTATTGCTAATAACAACAACACATAAAGGAGCCAATGGCTTATACATGTACCACATGTCTCGAAAAGCATATGTAATTGAAGTAACTACAGCAAAATTATTGTAGTTTCCCTGAGAAAGTATATATGTATTTAAATAAAACCACACACTACTATGGTATCAGTAATTGCTTAACTGCACAATCGTTGTACCAAGGCAATCATGCAAGCCTGAGTTAGTCATTAATATAAGAATATATTTAACGAAATGGTAATGACTCGATTATGGAATTCATTACAATTATTATTGATTATTGATTTGTTTGACAATTACATAACAGGAGTCGCATTCCCGAAAGACATATACAAGTTAACTCATGGCTTTTTTGCTTGTCTGTCAGTTTGTTGCTAAGAAATAATATAAAATCTCAAAATGTGTATGCACCATGTCAGTAGATGTAGTCACCGTGTGACATCCAGTGACATAATCACACAACCTTCAGTGAATCTTTAGGTGTTGCTCTCGAGAGATCTGGTGAATTCAGACAGAAATATAAAGTTCATTTAAACAGCTAGTCAGCAATAGCAGCCTGGTTTTACACTTAAACATGATGCTTCTCTCCAATAAATAAAAGAGTAGGTTACCAAAATACTAGACAGGAAAACATCATGCATCCACCACTTATATAATTTAATTTGAAGACAACATTTATCTTAAAGTTGATAATTTTCAAATGGCAATGGAGCATTTCCAATTTCTCAGTAAATCATATGACGTCGTAAGCAACTATGTAGCGGGTATGATGACGTCATAACCAATTATCTCATGAATGACGTAGCTAACGAACGCTTAATTGATGACAGACTAAGAGTTTTTCTATGACTTGTATGTCTTTACTATTTAAAGAGATGCTAATCTCATGTTAAATGTTGTATTACACTGATAGATTATGGTGTATAGATTCAATATCATTCATATCCTGTCGCATTCCCTTATCTGTATCACAATTATCTGCTTTGTGATATCCCGTAAATGTTGAACATTGAGCGCCACCATTTTATCTCCTCTAGAGATAGTGTTCAATGCCATGTAAGTGTCAATGCTTTATTATGTAATACCCATCCAGTTGAATATCCTGAAACCAATTTGACTAGACGTTGTTGCTGCCCACGACAGCAACACCGTTCAGACAAAATCGTTTCAAAATATTCAGCAGCTTACCTGTATGATTGCTTTTATACCACATTACCAAACTATAGCTGACACCTCTATGACTGAGCATATATACCGAGAAAGACACGCTAGGTTTTTTTCTGATTGGTTGAAATGCAAATCATGACAGCCATCGTAAGGTTTGAAATGTCCCAATATTTAGCTACTAATTCCTGCATATTTTTCATTAGCGGCATAGTAAAACGCTTAAACGTACCTGCATATTTTTGAGTGACATATTAGATCATCTGAATAGCTACCAAGAGCAAGATAGTTATCCTTCAATACACATGCTGTATATATATATAGATAGATAGCTCACCTGGATAGCAAACTTATTATCCGTAACTACCATAGCATGGCTGTCTATAATTTTTAGACAAGGTGTGTCTCTATCTCAATTAATTTAGGATCTACATCAGGGAAGTATAATAAGGAGAGTAAAGTAATCTAGCCCTGTATGTTATAGGCCATTGTCTAGCAGTCTCAGAAATGTTTCAGCATCGCTGGTATTGTTATTCATCATATGAATAATGGGCTATGGAGGATTGTACTTCAGAACATTTGCTAGAATATGTTCACAATTATTAATATGTTTGATGTTCGGAAACTAATGTTGGATAGGGGGACTCCATCTAGATATTATCTGGCATATGTTTAATGACCGTCAAATGATTATGACCCACAAATCTGTCAATTGGGAAAGGGGAAGAGCAAAAAATATGTTAAAATGAAAGGCCATCACTAATGTCATACACTCTTTAATTGATAGTAGAATATGGTTGGCGCATGGTTATTGATCTACTAGAAATAATGATATATAGCCTGATCATTTCGTTGGTAAATGTGAACGAGTCCAGTCAAATTTGCTGGATATATATGGGTCATCTCTACCAGTGAGTGAACTGTACCATCAGAGGATGTAACTGTTATTTCTGGTGAATAATGGTGTATTCACCTGTGCAATTCTGATAAAGATGAAGATATTTCTTCAGCTCAGCCGACTCATAATACGTGCAGTACTCCAAGAATCTGTAAGACGTCTGGCCCATTTTTTTTTAGAAATTAATGTCAACCAAACCATTAACGCCAAGCCATGCATATTGCCATCCAAATGTTTGTCCAAATCACTAGAATTCTCCGATGCCAATTACCATAATCTGAAGCTTAACCTTTCACACGATACCCGATGGGGCGGGGTGGGTGGGGGAAGGGGCTAAGCCAGTCCAAATGTTAGCACTTTATGCCGTTTTTCAGTAGTTAGACACGCATCTTGTGATAACACTGACAATGCAGGTTATTGGCCCAGTACTGGGATAATGCTGCGGCATGTAGAACCAGTATTGGTCGAGTACCGGCCTAGTAACCTGCCTTACCTGTTAGAGTTAGAACGGTACGTGATATGCTAACATGTAAGCACCAGCAACACTGTTGGCAATCATACGTCTATCCTCAGCAGTAACACGCAGTACCATGCCACTTAGTTTAAATGTTCTCTCACGCCATCTATAGAGGACACGGTGTACACGCAATATTATATAAGAAACGGTTACTTACATCAACAGCTTCGCTGTCTGAACGTAATGAGGAATCATCAGCTTTGTGAAGAATACTAGAACATATTTGATGGATTAATAATGAATGCTTTCTATGGAAACCATCATCGTTATTTGACAAGCATTCATCTCGAGAGATACAATGCGCATCCAGCTCATTACCATAACGACTACAGCAATCAGCTATATTGTGTTGATTGTAGCTTAATTTCAAATGACTTCCTAGCTCTCAAGTGTACCCTGCAGATGTTCATATATAATGCAGTATACTGCAACTTTTTGACATAACGTCATACTGGATATACATGTACAGATGAGTAAAATATTCAACAATCATTTTGTTTATTTCACTAAGTGAAATGCAGCATTTAACATGTCTGTCGACCACTCTATGTGTGCTACGATCCTGGTCCACCAGCATCCCCATCCCTCTGTTCAGCAATCTCATCATCCATTCGGCCATTCAACGTGCCATAATCTCCTTCACCTGTCAGTCTCTTCATCCATCTGTTTCTGTCTCTTCTTGTCTTTCAATCGGGGTGAGAGAATCATGAAATTTGGTACATTCATTCATATTGTTGTTGCTAGGAAATTTTCGAGTTAAATGTTCAAATATCTTGGTACAGGTAATTACTGGAAAATGCATTTTTGCCACAACTCTGAAATGAAAGGAGGTAGAATAGTTTGATGTGGCACACCTCTTCATATTACAATTATCTAAATATCTACACTCGACAATAGCTGGATTCAAACTGTAATCAAGTTGTATTTAATTTGGTAACTCTATGTAGATTATACGCACAGCATAATGCTGCATTGACGATGTTCACAATGAGAATATGTATCACGATCATTCTAGCTCTGAATCTTTGACCTCCCGTCCTTGTATCCAGTGTAGTTTGCTTAGTCAACAAAGCATGTACAAGATTGCTGCTAAACTACATGATCATTTGCAGCTGCTGTCCATTAATCTCAGTTTCTACAAGGATGGGTGGTAAACGAGAAAGTGTGTTCTCTCTAGGGTGTGCATCACACATTCAGACAATTGTTGCATGATGATGAATGACCAGTTGAAGATGTTGGTACGGTTGATGGACTGATATCTAACAACCAGATTGATTACTCCCAAGCATCAGCACAAGAAAAAGACGGGTATGAAGATGACATGGTTGAAATATCAAGCAGGAATAGTACACCATAATCTTTTCAGTCTTTGTCTGGATTATTAACTACCACCAATTGTATGGCATTGTTTCAAGGAATACACTTACAGGAAGATTAAATCAACACACATCAATCCACACATGCGAAATCAATCGCCATTGTCTCTAAGACAATTAGTTCTTGTTAAATGAAAAATTAAGAGTTAATCTAGAATATTAATTGTAGTCTTACACGAGAGACATTCGCATTTCTTAGCATTATTCGACCAGGCTACTATAGGAGATAACATTTGCTGTCTAATGTTTTTCACATATCAGTCATCTACTTATTTCGGCAGCAAACTGGCTTGATGGTATGCGTTCTTATGCTTAACAGATTATCTCTCTGGTGTTGACAACATCCAATGTTTGTTTGCTGAAATCCTCTTTGAGCTCGTTGTTTTCTTGCAACAATTGATGAAAGCGGCATACTATATTAAGTCCAATATGCATATAAATTACTGTTTCTGACGTTGCAATCGATGTGAACTTGACATTGAAATCTACAGCATCATAATTTAATTTACTTTCTTATTGATGAACTCACCGTGTCTGTCAATGTATTGATATGATGAGATTAACAATTTTCTCACCTCGTCTAGCAGATGATGAATGGACGGTATTTGCATGACCTGCTGAGCCTATTTGACTCTATGTTTGAAGATATCATGAAAAAGCTGGATGGTTCTTCCAGCTGTGCAATGCTCTAATACAGAATGACAAACTTGCTGTCTTAGCGAAATCGATGATAATTGATCTACTTACAATAATTGCATGACATGATTTTATTCTTAAACACTATTGCTTATAATCGAGTATCCCTGGTGTGGTTTATGAAACTCCCTTTTCTAGACTCCTAAACATGCTTAGTAAACAAAAAAGTATGTTAACTGATTAGGGATTATGGAAAATGGCATTGACACGCTATGTGACGGTGTGTTACTAAGACTCTTAAATAGGTAGTAAATGCAACTTTTCGTCATAGAGAGCTTTGTCTGTATTTGAAAGCATCTTCACTAGTTAATATTGCTCATCCATTGTGAATAATGCTGTTGGGAGAAAATTAACAACGATGCAAATTTTGATGCTTGTCCCTTGTGTAGGGTGTAGCATGGATCGCGTAGGGCCGGGCCAATGTAGCCAGTACACTCGCCTTCGCTCTTCACATCTCTAATGTGATCATAGCAGTCCGTATGCATAGCGTGTGTAATATAGTATGCTTGGAAAATGTTAGAGTCCATGAGATCGCCTATCGCGTATGGGCGATACATTAGATGGGCCAGCCACGCTGTACTGTAGGTCCGGGGATGGCAACTTTACTGTATATATTTCCCGTGTTTTCCAAATCACTAATACGGGTCCTTTTTGCTCCATCTTTGGACGAATCTTAAACAAAATATTCTCCGAAATCCAAATCTGCGGAGATATCCTCTAATTTAAAAATAGGCACATGCACTACTGCCTGCACTGTGGTTATCCCTGTAGAACTTACAACGTCAGAAGCACATGACCGCTTGATTTTGCCTGGTTGTCACAACTTGCGTCAGATTGACGGTAACGTGATGCTGGAGCATTTCCGTTGGCCATTCAAAGCAATAAAAAGGCCCATTTCGGGCCCAAATCCAGTCGAGAATAAGAATCAAGATAGAGTGGCTGCACAGTACAGAACACATTGAGAAGCTATCCAGCACACGTTTCGCCGCTTATACGCATTTACTACAACGAGGTAACACCAGTGAAGTCCAGAGCAGGATTGGAGACCCTCACTACACAGCGAAACCACCCATTTTTGCAGCCAGATTTTGACTAAAACTGAACTGTATAAATCGGCGGAGACAGAGCTGTAGGTTAGCTGAAAGTGCATCATAATCCTCTTGATGGCGCGTATGCAAAACTACATCTCATATCGGTACTCGTGCTCAAACTTATATTGTGAACTGACTCATGAACCATCCTATAGCCACGATTATATCTCGCCAGAACTTATCCATATCTCAACCAAAAAGTGGTATAACAACTTATATCACAGTAGCGTGAGAAGCCCATTCTACCTCACTTCTGGCCGATTCATTTGCGTCGAAAAGACTGTGCCATCTTGTTTCCAGTTAAGCCGAAACTCATGTATCACTAGAACTACGTGTAACGTGTATGTATGATCTCGCTGATTCTTCTAGACTGAACTAGTTAATACTATTGCATCTCTTTTTACTGTTCTGACCATTGCTCGCCATGCAGCACCTGAGCTTGCCGCACAGCTTGTCTTGTGCCGAACAACTGCTTTCGTATTCCTTCGCCGAACTCTCACACTACGACCACATGCCTGCATCGCTCAACAGACTCGAACCTCTTCATACCGTTGTTTTACAACCGTAATACTTCATTGTCTTTTTCCACGCCAATTGTAACTCGGCACATATTTTCACTTCCATGCGCCGATGACTAGCAGGCCATCTTGAAAGCCTTGTGTTTTCCTTTGCATATCTTTTCCTCTCTGACGTGTATTAGACGAGATTACAGTTCGTTTGCGCTTGTACACCTATGGTAAAGTGGTGCCTAAGTCTTAAGCTACACCGACGACTATTCGACGTGTTTTACAACCAGTTACAGGCTATTGCTAAATAATTATTTGTAACATTTGCATGGCCTGTGCCATGTATGATTACTGTATTCTGCGGCTGTCGTAGTAGCAACATCCGACAGCTGCAACCAGTCCTTATTCGCTTTTGCCCACTATGTCTTGTCCTCAGCCGAAATCATTAGCTTCCTCAGGTCCATTCTTGACTTTACTGTACCGATTCCTGCTTTCTTGAGGTCACCTCGTAGCACGCTTAGCAGATTTATGCAACGACGTCCTCTCCTTTCTTTGTATTTGCTGGCTCCGAGTAGTGCGAATTTCAGGGCTCTCTGTGCTGATGGCTCTTCTGACATCCTTAGCACATGGCCAAATATGGACCATCTTTGCTGGGCAACTTTTACAGACAGTGGCGACGTATTACGCATCTTGCATAGTGCATCGTTGGAAATTATTCTTTCTGGCCATCGGTGTCCAGTGATGGTGCGTAGGTGTTTGCAGTGGCAGGAATCGAGTTTGTCTAGAGCTGCCTTTGGAGCTGCCCAGCTGTTACAGTTATACAGCATCAAGAATACGCATGTTGCATTGTATAAACGTAGCCTCTTTATCAAGGGCATCTTTGATCCACGAAACCATAGCTTCCAGAAGGACTGGAATGCAGTGTGCAGAAATGTCAGCAGTACCGCAAAGCAGTGAGCCCAGGAGTTTACTTTTCATCCATGGTTGACCACCACGAAGTGGGTCATCATTTTCTATAGTTTCATGCTTTGTCGATAGGTATATGTGGGTGAACACTGTTTTGGATTCATTCAAATAGAGATTCTCAATTTTTAGTTTGCTTCCAGCTATTGGGAGTAGTTCGTCAAGGGGTTTCTTTTCCTCGTCTATGAAGTCAACATCGTCGGCATATTCCATCTCTAGCGGCATGCCAAGTATTGACACTGGTGGGTTTGGTCTTGTGGAACTTTCCCGCACAAATTTCAATGTGGCAGCAGGGTTGAAGGTGAAAAGCACCGGAGATAGACCATCTCCCTATGGGGAGCCGATTGATGTCTCAGACTCTACAGACTTCACTGACTTGACTCATACTCTCAGCTTGGTGTCTGCAAGCAGTAGTCTCACTAGTCGTAGCTCATCTCCATTGCAACTGGCCTGGCATAGTATATCTAGGATCTTTGAGCGGTTAATTGTGTCGAAGGCTCGTGACATGTCAATGCCCATTTTGTGAAAGTCCCAGTGTTTGGACATGACTACCAACACACGCATGCATTGATCCCATACAATGTCTGCACAGCTGTGTCCACGTTTGAAGCCACTTCGACATGATCCGGTGAAGTAATCGATCTTGTCTCGGATGCGGCATAGAGTAATATTGGATATGATTTTCCATATGCTGTGGAGGAGTACAATGGGCCGCAGATTGGCTGGGGGCCCAGGTGGATTCTTGGGCGTGGGTAGTGCGATAATGGTGTGTTGGCCTACAGTGCCGATGGGAGGGTGGTGCATAAAAGCTTAATTGATTAGGTGCGTGATCGGTTTTGAGATAATGTCACTTTCATATTTGAATAGTTCATTTCTCACCCCTCAGGTCCAGATGCACGTCCATTTTTCAGGGCTTTAAGTGCCTTCTAAACTTCTGCTGTTTTAATTGGTGTTAGTAATGGCCTGTGTCTACTGAGAACAGGTGCAAGGTCTCATCATCGTTGTCAGTGAACTGTTCCTTGAACCATTCTCGGATCGCCTCAGCTTTTCCCTGGTCGGTCCTGATAAAGTGTCCTTCCGAGTTGTGTACAGTGAGTGGTGGTGTATAGTCAGTACCTCTCAGTGCTCGGGCTGCCCAAAACATTTTGTGACAGTCATCCGTGACAGCGATTTCATTGGCTAGGGAGTCTGCCTGTTGAAGAGCAAGATCTTTTAAGCATTCACTAATGTGGCACAGAATAATATTGCACGCCCGGCGTAGTTTGGTGCGGTCTTCACTTTGATCACTTTGACAGATACGCAGCCGTAATGCTTTCTGGTCTGATGACAGTTTTACTACTAGAGGTTCGTCAGTATACCTAGTTTGGTTGTTTTGAAGAACACTTATGGTGCTAGTAGCGGATGATTCAATAGATCTCAGTATGTTGGTTAGGGCTTCGTTTGGATCGGAGCTGACATCGATGTTAGCTATCTGGTTCCCGAAGGCTTTTTTGTATGACATTTGAGTGTCAGTGTCGCTGATGAGCTTGGGTAGGTTGTATGTGACTCTACCATCTTGCCTGGTATGGTGTTTATGTATTAGGTAGAGATTGTTCATCTGAAGGCGTGTAATGACTAGCTTATGGTCAGAATTGAGGTGTGTGGCCCCATATGAACGAGCGTTCCAGAGTAATGGTTTTGCTTCTGTCTTGCATAGTATGAAGTATATTTGGTTGAAGACAGCTGTTGTAGCCTTAGAACCTTTTCAGGCTTTGCGATCAGTAATGTGTCCAATCCATGTTGTCCGGTGATGGCATGGGTGTTTGAAAGCCATATTTGTGACAAATAGCCCATTGGAACTAAGGAATGCCACAAGTGCATCTCCATTGCTGTTGCGTGTGCCGTATCCATAGGATCAAATGCATACGCCTAGTCCTGAAATTTTGTCCGCAATTCCGAGTTTACCCAGCCTGGAGTTGAAATCTCCACACATGAACAGTTGCCATCTAGCTGGGATTGTATTGGCGGAGCTCAGTTCTGCATAGACGGAATCTAATATTGCTAGATTCTCTTTGGCTTTTTCTGTAGTTGGGCCGTATGCATTGACAGTTCAACACGTAGTGGTGGTGTGTTTTCGCGTTGGTATAGCAAGGTCGATGAATGCAACGCGATCACTGACGTAACCAAAACTAATGACATGATCCAGGACCCTTGGTCCGATTACGAAGCCTAAGCACCGGTATGTGATCTGTTTTTGTTCAATGAACGCTAGCTTATGGCCTGTCCGTAGTTGCTGCTCTGAGTGTTTAGCTACTTTACTCTCTTGAATGCATGCAATATCGATGTTATTGTGTTCACAGTCTGCACCTAAGGTTTGCCTCTTAAGCTCCTGGGAAGATTGTGTCGTCCGAGGATGTAGAACACAGTTTCTTGTTTGAAGAAGGGTAGACATAATCAGAGGTGCCTCTGTATGCGGATGTCAGCCCGTAATCCGTGAAAACAAAGTTGGTACTTATGAAGGAGACCGGCGTGACGGTGCCATCTTTCTAACCTGTGTCTTAGGCGGCATACACCACTGTTAAGGGATGAACCAACAACTTCTAAGCCTCTAAAATTATTTTAAATGCAGGCTCTTAACCCTAGTTTTTTAAACAGATGTGCTATGTTTGTAAGGCAAATTTGTAAATATGGTATGGGAACCAACACGTTTCTACTTGCATGAACTAGCACTCACACACGCGATCGCATGCATGCACAATGTCCAATTCACACAGACCAGGAAAAAATACATGATCAAACCTAGGTCCGTGTGCCTGGATTATGGCTCAGTATCAGCAATAACATGTCGCAACCGACGAGTGTGACTTAACCCCAATAAGTCACTATAGATGCTGAATTTTTTAGCCATAAGTTTGTGGTTGCGTAAGGTAGTCTTTAGGAACCACCATCTGTTAGCCTAAAATACTAGTGATCTCTCAATAAAGCTTTAATGTAGCTTTAGCTTGGCAAATTCAAATAGCGCGAAGGTAAGATATCAGCCTTTCCTTCGAAAAGCAAAACATTTCAAAACGTTTTGCTAAGTGACAAGCTGTTGTTTTCGAATTACTTATGTCGTATAATATCAAAACTGAAAACAGCTGATTTTGCATGTGCATAGCTCTCTGGAAAGTGTTTCTTTTCAAACACAGGGCGTGCGTATTGTGAGTGATCCCAAGCGTACTTAACAACTATGATAATTACGTGTCATTTTGGTGTGGAATTGTACTATGACAGCACTAGCGATAAAAAAAAATCAATAGTCTAATAATACTTCCACCAGTAAGTATTGTACGAGTTATCTATGGAACAGCAAGGAATATGAAAAGCTGTCAGCACTTACAAGTATATGTGTGACAACGCAATCTTGTACTTTAACATCATAAAATAGAAAGTCATTTCAAGTAACGTGTTTGCCTATGAGAATTATCCATTCCAAGATCACTTCCTGTTTTGTGTTATGTATTTTATGATTATTTGACTGGGGAGATCAGGCATGTCCTGGAGTTCTGTGGATCTGAAAACTTCTAAGCCTGGCACATGAATCTCACAGCGTGCCATTTCACTGGCCATGTTAATTACGGTATAAAATGCTTTATTAATGATACATCAAAGAGTTAATTGTACCTAGAAAATAATTATTTTATTGATCAGTAGACCAGCAAGAAGTTGTCATCGAAGATGTTATATAAACATATAAATGCTATTGTTTCGGCATTTTGTGAAGGTACTGTGGTGCTGGCGGTATCCCGCAATTCCGCAGTTCGGGTTTCGCGGCTGCCGGGCTAGCTGATTCCCGCCGTTTCTACGGACGCCCGACAGTCGTACCTTGGAACCTGAACCGTGCACATCTGCCGCTGGTTCCACTGGCCGATTCAAGACCTCTGTTGGGTGAGTAACCTTTTATACGTAGTTAAGTTACTACAAATGGTATCAGGAGTACTTTGGGCCCTAAATAAAAAATTGTTATTAGTTATTTCTAAATTCTACTCACGATTTTGCTGTAAAAAAAAGATAGAATTCTCGGAAATATAAAGACTACTCTAGTCCTGCCCGAACGTCAATTTTACAGACTCTGGCCGCCATTTTGATTATTTGATAGTTATTTTTGTAGGATTTAACAATCACAGATGATAGGTGAGTTATAGTTAAATATATATTATTTATTTTTACTATAGCATGCAAATGTCGGGTATATAGATTAATATACCTTACATACATACGTCATATACGTCATAAATTCAAGATTCAATGTTATTTATTTGAACTGTAATGAATTGAGGTATATTTTCGTGCTTAGTTCCTATCATCTATGTCAGTATTCCGTGGAATGACAACCCTATAGGTTCTGGATTGTTATTGTTAGTTGTCTTCAGTGTCATATGTACGCGATTCTGAGCTGTAATTTAACCGTCGGTTTTTCGATATTTCTTTATATGTTAATTACAGTTCAATTTCTTTGTTTATTTCAGAATTATTTGAAATAAAGAAGTGATATAAATCACTTTTGTTGTTATTATTATCATTATTATTAACTTTTTGAACATTAGAGGGTAATCTCCCTTCTAATTAGCAAATATGTTTCAATTGTAATATTAGGTTTACTAATTACGCTGAACACTATTTGTTTTGGGTTTTTTCTTGTTATTATTAATTCAAAAAGTTCATAATCACATTGCTAGTTACTCCGTTGAAACAATACTCAGCTTACGCCTCCTTTTCAAGTTAAATCTGAGGAGTTTTTGGCTCGCATCCAGTTTTCGTTGGATCAGTCCTTTACCCACAAAGCGATTTTGTTGGGTACAAGTAAAGGTTTCATTTTGAAAAGAGCTGATCAAACTGGGTTTGTTGAGTATTGGTGTAAAAGCGGTGGTACTACACAAGACTTGGTCAATATTCTGCAGTCGAGAATAGCCAGCGCCGTTCAGAAATTTCACCGGATCGTTTTCTATATCTGGGCCGGAACGTGCGACCTTACCGAGAAACGAGGCGACGGTTTTGTCTATTTAAGGACAGCCGATGATGAACTCGCGGTAGACCGCATTTGCCAGCACTATCAACGTGCGATAGACATAGTAAGGCATTACGGCCAAACGGTGAAATTTATCGATATCCCGGCGTATTCTCTGGTCCTGTATAATGAGCAACTTCACCATTTGAATCCCTGTTCAAGAGACCAAGAGCTGCAACTGCATGACCAACTCTCTCTTCCCAATGATAGAATTGAGAAAATTAATGCAGATATTGGTGTACACATCATCAAATGCAGTGTAGAGTTAATACTCCATAAAAAATCTAGTGCACGTAAACGCGTCCGTTATCATTATACTTTCGAGTTTCTGAAAGATGGTTTGCATGCAGGTACGTTACTGAATTTGGTTTGGCTTCGGAAGATTCATTTAGACGTTCTCCGGAGTTGCACCACCATCACTACTCGGTGATTTATATATTTCAGTAAGCATACGCTTACGACTTATTTCAGTAGGTGATATTACTTTTTTAGCGGATATTAATTTCGCTTCCTTGGTATAAATCAACCGGTGACCCATAATGACGAAACCTTTGTGTATTAACACTGCAACCGTGGAGGAACTTAGTGCACTCCATAATATTGGTAAAGTTCGAGCTGCTGGCATAGTAAATTTTCGTGAGTCCAGAGGAGGTTTCATATCCCTGGCCGACATTAAGGCAGATACTGATCTGCCTGCCACAGCTACAATCCTTGCACGATTGCTCCATGCTGGGGAAGTCGTATTCGACATCAATGATGAAGGCGCTGTTGGTGGGGTCGACTCACATCCAAGGGAAGAATCCCTGGAAGAGAAGGTAGCTAGACTGAACATGGAACTGTTAGCTCAAGGTATCAAATACAAGGCACTCCTTAACTCAACTAGTCAACAAAGGGGTGATCATACCGTAGTTGATAACCTGGCTCCTAGGGGGGGGGGGGGGTATATACCCCTAGAGAACCTAAGAGGGAGTCACGATCAGTTTCTCACCATGACACTAGGACGTCATCACCAGTTCGTAGAGCTTACTGGGATGGCTCTTCGTACAATGACTCTAGAATGTCATCCCCCGGTCGTAGAAGCTACTCTGATGGTCCTCCTCCACCTAAAATGTCAACTTTTTATGGAAAATGTGAGTGGAAACCATTTTTCATACAGTTTGAGCATACTGCTTCAAGGTACCGTTGGTCTGATATGTATAAATTAGACATGCTCATCTCAGCTTTAAGGGACAAGGCCTTAAAGTTTTACTGCATCTGTTCTGGGCAAGTCCAGAATGATTACTTTAGTTTATGTGAGAAATTAAAGTTGAGATTCGGGAAGAAAGATCTGCCCCACATTATCAGAAAAAAGATGCAAGATATTCGACAAGAGGGTAACTCTTTAGAAGAATTTGCAGACACCATTCAGGAGCTCACTTTAGATGGTTACCCTTATGCCTCAGAGAGTTTGGGCGAGACTATTGCCATTGATGCATTCCTACGGGGTGTTGAGCATAAACGAGCCGCTCTGATAGCTATGGATAAAGATCCGAGCACCCTGGAGGAGGCTGTACAAATGGGCAATGCAGCTATCCATAATCAAAGATTGATCATGGGTTCCAGAAGACCTGAGGTTCGAAAGGTCCGTTTTCCGGACGATGCTTCTGGGTTGTTGGAGGCAGATAATCCTGAGCAGTTGAGAGGCATAACGGCTCCAAGCAGGATAGATAAATTGGAGAAAGATGTCGAAGGACTTAGGAAGGATATGGCGGATATGAAGGTAGATGTGGCTAAGATTTTGAATCTTATATCTGGTCAATTCGGTCGAGGTCGGTCTCCTCCAAGAGGGAAGGTCGTTCCATCGCGTTCCCCTTCTCCTCCTCTCAGATCGGGAAAGTGCTTTAATTGCAATTTAGAGGGGCATTTTTCCCTTGAGTGTCCAGAGCCGAGGCGTACACGGTCGCCATCACCTTCTGCTTCACCGAGATCTTCGCCTGTGCGATCATATGATGTTCGCATGTATGAGTTTAATCGTGACCCTATGACACTAGTCATTCCCATTAAAGTAAATGGTGTTTCCGTTGATGCAGTGGTGGACACTGCGGCACAAGTGACAGTAATTGGCAATTTCTTTGCAAATAAATTACCTTACCCTTTAAAGAGGTTGGAGTCTATTGCATTGAAAGGTGCAGGTAGAGACAATGTTATCCCTGCGGAAAGTGTTGAGCCAGTCACAATTGCATTAGGCTCTATGATGTTCAACTGGCCAGTACTTCTTGCCAATATTAATGATCCGATTATATTAGGCCTGGATTTCTTGAAGGCACACAAGGCCACCATTGATCTGACTAGACTGTGTCTGACAATTAATGGAGAACCGATTCAAGCCTCAATGTTGCGAGCTCATGGGAAGGAAGCCCAAGTAGCTCGGGTAACATTGAAGCAGAAAGTGGTCGTGGGTCCTTTTGAGGCCGTGAAGACCACGGGTGTTCTGGATCGGGAGGTACAGAATGATGTTGTGCTCCAGCCCTCATCTAAACTGGAGGGTCTGGTAACACCTCATACAGTGGCCACTGCCAAAGATTCGCAGATTCCTATTTTGTTAAGGAACCTGTCGGCCCAATATATTACTCTGGAACAAGACCACAATCTTGGTATTGTCACAGAAATTGAGGAGGTTTTAGACCCTAGGACAGAATTTCAACTTGCTGGTAATCCCATAAACCAGGACGGTTTACAGACTTCTACAGCCACAGAGGTGGACCTCCCTGTGTTCTTACAGGAGCTGTATGAGAGGTCGACATCGGGTTTATCTGAGACGCAGTCTTCGCAAGTTGAATCCATGTTAAGCGAGTATCAGGATGCATTTGCAAAAGATTTGGGTTTGTTCAAGGGGATAAGACATAAGGTTGACACAGGTAAGGCACAACCTGTTCATTCTAAACTTAGACGAACTCCTCTTGGTTTTGAGAATGAGGAAGAGAAACACCTTGCGGAAATGTTAGAGAAAGGTATCATAGTTCCGTCAAAATCTGAGTGGTCGTCAGCCCCGGTATTAGTTCGGAAGAAAGACGGTACCGTGAGGTACTGCGTCGATTTTCGAGCTCTGAACAGTATAATTCGCAAAGACCTTTACCCCCTACCAAACATTGAGACATGTCTGGATGCACTTGGTGGTGCTAAGTTCATCAGCACACTTGATATGGCAGCTGGGTATTGGTAAGTCGAGGTTGACCCAGAGGACCGCCACAAGCTCGCATTTATCACAAGATATGGGCTTTTTGAATTTGTCCGGATGCCATTTGGTACGTGCAACAGCCCGGCTACCTTTCAGAGGGTTGTTCAGCTGGTGTTGCAAGGTCTTAACTGGTGCGAGTGTCTTGCGTATTTAGATGACGTGGTAGTGACAGGGACTGACGTTGACAGTCATATGACCAACTTGAAAGCTGTCCTTTCCCGATTCCTGTTGCACAACCTTAAATTAAAACCTAAGAAGTGTAATTTGTTCCGTACAGAACTCTGTTTCTTAAGTAAGTTGGTGAGTGATAAGGGAATCGCTGTTAAGCCAAACAATATGGAAAGCGTCGCTAATTGGCCTGTTCCTAAGACCAGGAAAGAGCTGGAATCTTTGCTAGGGTTCATGAATTACCACCGAGAGCACATACAGGGTTTTGCTGGTATTTCTGCTCCTCTCTCTGCACTTACCAGTTCCAAAGTAGAGTATGACTGGACTCTAAAGCATCAGGTAGCTTTCGAAACACTTCAGGGTGCTATGGCCAACCCTGCAGTGTTAGGTTATCCGACACCGGATGGTACCTTCATACTGGATACGGATGCTTCAGAGGCGGCTATTGGTGCAGAGTTATCCCAAATTCAGAATGGGAAAGAGGTGCTTATTGGTTTTGCGAGCCGAACGTTGACACCGTCTCAGCATAAATATTGTGTTACACGCAAAGAGTTGCTGGCCGTGGTAGCATTTACTAGGCAGTACCGTATGTACTTGCTAGGACGGTCATTTATTGTGCGGACTGACCATCACGGTCTCACGTGGCTGCTCAGTTTCAAGCACATCGAAGGACAACTAGCTAGATGGCTAGAAGAACTGTCCCAATATAATATGACGATGCAGTACAGGCCCGGTAAACAGCACTGTAATGCTGATGGTCTATCACGAGTTCCAAGTGATTTTTCACCTTGCCACTGTTATAAAGCTGGCCAATCTCTTAGTTCGTTACCATGTGGTGGGTGCAAATATTGTACCAAGCTTCAGCAGCAATGGTCTCAATTTGAACAAGATGTTGATGATGTAATTCCTTTGGCTTTTCAAACCATAAGGGCCCTTCAACTGAGTAATAATGACCTATCAGACAGCGACACAGACAGCGACGATCCAGATGGACTGCTGAATGGTGTCCCCCAAACGGACCAGGTTATCGGAAGGTCAAACTGGTTAGACGCATTCTCTTTGGAAAATCTAAGGGAGCGTCAGTTGGAGGATCCTGATCTGAAGACAGTTGTATCATGGATTGAGCAGTCACACACACCTTCTGACGCGGAGCTATATTTAGCTAGTCCAGCTGTCAAGTTTTGGTGGGCTCGTTGTGATCAATTGATTTTTGTCGATAACATTTTGCACTATCTCTGGGTAGAAGCAAATACCACACAGAATCTGCTGGTAGTCCCAAAGTCTCTCCAGAATCTGGTTTTGGAAAATTGTCATGATTCCAAGCTTGCCAGTCACATGGGTGAGCAGAAGACATTAGAGAGAGTGAAGGCTAAGTATATCTGGCACGGATACTCTCGTGATGTGGTGGCGTATGTGAAATCCTGTCGGATTTGTAGCTGTAGCAAAAAAGCTTCCATCCGACCTAGAGCTGCTCTGGGCGAGTTCCATGCTGGGTTTCCCTTGGAACGGGTACATATGGACATTTTGGGCCCCTTTATTGGGAAATAGATACGTGTTGATGATCATAGATCAGTTCACTAAATGGGTTGAGTGCTATGCGCTCCCTGAACAAGGGGCAGAACTGGTAGCCAAAACGTATGTGGAGCGTTTTGTCACCACATTTGGTTGTTCATATTTCTTACACACCGACCAGGGTCGTAACTTTGAGAGCAACCTATTTAAGGAACTGTGCCATCTACTGGAGATTTCAAAAACACGCACCACAGCTTATAGACCATGTTCGAATGGACAGATTGAACGTATAAACCGTACTGTCTTGCAGTGTATACGGTGTTACCTGCAAGAGCATGACAGACAGAAAGATTGGGACAAGTGTATTCCTTTCATCGCTGGAGCCATACGATCTACTGTAAGCCGACAGACGGGGTATACTCCCAACATGATGATGCTTGGTCGAGAAGTACTACAGCCTATTGACATAATGTGCAAATGCCCTGTGTCTGTGACTACAGAGAATGCCCCTTCAGATGCCAGTGACTTCGTCCAACAGTTACAGAAAACGTTGCATGAAACTCATGAAATAGCATGGGATAACCTTAAAATGGCTCAGAAGCGCCAGAAAAAAGAGTATGATCTACGTTTGCATGAGCATGCCTATCATGTTGGTGATGTAGTTTATCTTGCTAATTCTGCAACTAAAATAGGCCAGTCCAGTAAATTACACCCTCCTTGGACTGGTCCATTTATTATTTATAAAAGTTGTCAGAAGCACTGTTTGGTATCAAAAACCAACGCCGGGAACTAGTTGTTCACCATGATAGATTAAAGCTGTGCAGAGATCGTGATTTACCTCTCTGGATATTGCGAATGAGACGTGCTATGAGCTCTGAAGATCATGGCGATGATGATGACTTATTATCCCCCGATAATGGCCTTAGGTTATCTGATGATAACCGTGCTTCCATTTTTGAAGAGGATTCGGATGAAACCATTCCATATGGTATTGATCCATCCTCATCAAGTCTGCATAATGATCTAGATGCTGTTTTGACAGATGACCTGGATATCGACTCTGTTTTACCCGTCCCACAAACACAGCATCACTCTCCTAGGCGCATGAGGTGTCAGGTCCGAGGAGAAACGCATAACACATCCCCTAGGCGCATCAGGTGTCAGGTCCAAGGGGAACCGCATCACACTTTTTCCCCTAGGCGCATGAGGTGTCAGGTCTGAGGGGAAATACATCACACATCTCCTAGAGATGACCAACTCCAAACTCACACCATTCAGAGTCGAACAGGAAGGCAGTGCCGTCTTCCTAACAGGTTCCTAGATTATGAAATGTATTAGAATGATCTTTAAGCATTCGTGAATTAGACTATATAAGTCTTCATGGACCCTACTTGTCCACCTGAATAAACGTTCCTCTGGTTTCGTCTTATTACGGATTCATTTGGTCATGGTATTGTTGCGGACTGCAGTTAGCTTTTCGGTCGTAGTACAGTACTACAATAGTAATGTGATAATGTACAATGGTAACAGTAATTCAACATTAAAAGAATTACTGTAATCCAGATGATATGAAATTATGACTTCAAATTTTAATATGCTGCATGACACTGAAGACATTCAACTTGTCCGGAAAACATGTATAATCATTGGCGTATGTTCCGTTTCCATCTTAGCTTTAGTTTCAGCAACAGCAAAATCGTGATGTTCTATTTTTTGTAAGTTTTGGGACACTAAATTAGTTGGACACATAAGCACATAGTGGCTTTTTCCAGCAATAATACTCCGTGAGATACCAAACACCAACAGGGGTCCATCGCTGTATGACTCACAGAACGCGTTATTATAATTACGCGTTTTTTCAAATGACGCGTGAATAATTGCGCGTAGTAATGCGTGGTTATATTTACGCATTTCTTGACCGCACATTACAGATATGCGTTGTCAAATGATGTGTAAATTGTTACACATTAATCATACGCATTGTATTGTTAACTGCAATTATTGTCCGTCATGACGTGTGGTCATAATAATGCTCTCTGTTATGTGTATATGGATTAAATCCATGTACACGCTTTTATAAGTATATGCATCATATGTTATGATGCAAACTCATCTATGTATAGTGAAATCCTGTATAGGTTAGCTATTTAATGCCAGTTCTACATTTGTCAGCTCAGATATTTTATAGGGTAGCTCAAATATATTATATATGGTTTTATTAGGTCAGCACAGATATTTTATAGGATAGCCCAGGTATATTAATTCTACATAGGTCCGTTCAGATATTTTATATTAGGCCAACATATTATATACTGCCATACCTAGGTATTTCATTTATTAAACGTGTAGCAATTACATGTTAAAATGATGCAATGATGCATTATTACTCTATAATGCATAACTCAGGCATATTTATAATGTGCATTACTCTTTAATGCAGAAGTCTTGCATATGACAGCATATTTATAATATGCATTTAGCAAAGACTGCATAAATCGTACAGATGCATTTCTTACGCTTATCATTTCCTAATGCGCGAAGTAATTGGCGCGTTAGTCATAGCGCAAATTCATATGTTTCTTTCTTCTGCTGTATTATCCGTTCCGTTTAGCTTCATTCAGATATCTGTATTGTGATAGGGATAGTGGTTTTCCGGATTTCCGAAATTTGTGGATTCAGATCCGTTTCAATTATATAAGAGGGTTTTCAAAAAGGTTACGGTTAAAAATATTCACTAAATTTAAAAAAAAAATTTGCAATATTCATAGGTTTTCCTCGAATCTCACATACGTTAATTTCAAATAACACTCCAACTAAATTCATGTGAGATTATTTTTATTACTTCTTTATCAATTCGGCAATTCCGTCAATTCTGTCAGTTTTCTACTGTGGTGGAA
The DNA here is from genome assembly GCA_034401795.1 of Chaetoderma sp. LZ-2023a. Classification (NCBI taxonomy): domain Eukaryota; kingdom Metazoa; phylum Mollusca; class Caudofoveata; order Chaetodermatida; family Chaetodermatidae; genus Chaetoderma; species Chaetoderma sp. LZ-2023a. Next base: position 44,730,216 of record CM067360.1, on the reverse strand, counting down.
AACCACTGTCCTTAATTTTAGTTAGGATGCTATGCTATTTTTAAATCTATGACGCTGGCCCTCGTCCGGCAGCTGTTGATCTATCCATCTGTTTTATTATTAACCGCTCCTTCCTTCTAGATGGATCGACACCTATATTTTTTTAATTGGCAATTTCTGATGCTACCTTTAGCAGTTGAGCGTCAATGCCTGTGTGTTTTTATGGTGTGCAGATTTTTAAAAGAGTAGATTTTTAGATAAGATTTTTAATTAAAAGATAAGATTTTTAATTAAACAAGCATGATTTTATAAACGGGGGAGAGTGTGGTGCTGGCGGTATCCCGCAATTCCGCAGTTCGGGTTTCGCGGCTGCCGGGCTAGCTGATTCCCGCCGTTTCTACGGACGCCCGACAGTCGTACCTTGGAACCTGAACCGTGCACATCTGCCGCTGGTTCCACTGGCCGATTCAAGACCTCTGTTGGGTGAGTAACCTTTTATACGTAGTTAAGTTACTACAGTACTTTTGATAAAATTGTAAATACACATGCACCACTTGATCTTGGTGGTGACGACGATGACGACGACGACGACGACGACGACGACGACGGTATCGGTGGTTGTGATATTGCATGTACACATAGTACCATTAGAATAGTGCATATCTATCCCCTATACCAGACGCTCTCTGAACAAGATTTGGATGTGTAGTAGATAAGACCTGTATGGAAAGCACAGGCAATATAGTTGTAATTACCATTGTGTGGCCACTTATCCAATTAGTGTGCTTAAAATAGATCATTAACGAGAATTAAATTTCAATAAAATATGAATCGACAAAAAATCAGATTTTATGACCTTACCAAAATTGTCAAATGTTCACAACATCTCCAAATATTAAAGATTTCGCTGAAAATCATTTCTTCGATCACCGGGTACAACTGACAGTATGTGGTCATAGCATGAATCTGTAGCCATGTGGATTCAGTTGAGCTTAGACAATCTGAGTTTTCTGACTAGAAGGAAATGGTGTCCAATTAAATTATGAAACGGGAACATCAGTTTCAATTCAAGTTCTAGTTTAACAAACATTAAAGTGTCTCTTGCATCTCATTGATATGATAATGTCTGAATGAGGTGTTGTTAGCTGTCAATCTTGGGAAAACAGCATATTATACACGCGATGACGTCATAACACAACGCATATTCATGCGATGACGTCACACCGTGATGTACTCTCACTAATACCGTGGCTATAGGGGGAAATTGAAGAAAGTAGATTTCCATAATGGAATTTACTAATAACGTATTCGTAAATATGCAAAGAATACAATCTTTTAATTGAACTATTTGAAAGGGGCATTTGGCGTGCGTTGACCATTTAGGATTGTGTTCTGCTTTTATGATGGGACTGAGCAAGCAGGCCCCTAATTGAAATGTGATTTTATTTTCAGATCACCTTATGTTTAAAGAACAGTAAACATGACTTTAACACGCCAGTTAGAATGTTTATTTAAACCGAGATACTATTTCGCCACATTATTGTCATGGTACTTGTTCTCTGATGAATTGCAAACATGACATTTGTCCTGGAAATATATGTGAGTTTTGGTATGTACAGAGCATATCAGGCGTTATTTCATACAATATCTTGACTCAATTTCCAGATCAGATGTTAGTGTGCTATGGCCCCATAAACATCTTCAATCATGAATGTCACAGGGTCTACATTGAGGTGTTTGACGAGTAGTGTAACTCCAAGTAGGCTCTGAATGAGAATAAATGCCACCATCCTTCTAATTCTCATTATTTTACCTTGTGTCCTCGTGGCTATTAGTTTGCTAAATCAAGCAAACAGACACACTATTGCTGCCAGTCTGCAGATGTATTTGCATTTGCTGATCATTATTTTCATGTCCAAGTGTCTGTAAATTTGGGTTGATAAATGTGAAATCGACTTCTGTTTAGTGGCATGTGTCCAATCTAGCCTGTAATCTATGAACGATGGCTAATGACCAGTTGATGGTATTTTCACGATTGGTGGACTGATCTCTAGAAACCAATGTGAGTATTCTCATGAGTTTTCAAATAGCAAGATTGTTAAATCATAATATTTTCTTTAGCATAGTGCCTAACACAAATGGCCTTGAATTGTCCCTCCCACATGATTATGCAGCTTATATGGACATTAGATTAACCCACTCCATGCCACACTATGCAATATCCTACTTCATCGTCTGATACACGTAGCTGTTACCAAGCGCTGAAAAGTTATGATGGATTTCAGAGTGAATTTCGAATATAAACATTTAGTCCTATAACAGAGGTGTCCAGACGCCTTAATCTGAATCATCCCACTTGTAGGGCATAGGTGATATGCGTTGAGTCATATTCTTTACATATCGGTCAGCTGATTATGTCGGCAACAGTTTGTTAGAGTGGTATGAATTCTCACGCATAGACGAGGAATGTACCTGGCAATTTCTTGAGCAAATTAAATTTTGTTGTGTTAAAAATGAAAGCGTTAAAATATGTAGGTTTAATGTACACACACACGCACGCGCACGCACACGCACACGCACACGCACACGTACACGCACGCGCGTACGCACTTACGCACGCACGCACTCACTCACTCACGCACACACTCGCTCGCTCGCTCGACCGCCTACCCGCTCGCTCACTCACTCACTCACTCTAAATCACACTCTCTCGCTTGCCAACCATTCCATCCACCCACCCGCCCGGCCACCTACCGCACATGCGCACGCAGGCACGCACGCACGCACGCACGCACGCACGCACGCACGCACCCACGCACGCACCCACCCAGGCACGCACGCACCCACGCACGCACCCACCCACGCAGGCAGGCAGGCAGGCACGCACGCACGCACGCACGCACGCACGCACGCACGCACCCACCCACCCACCCACCCACCCACCCACGCACGCACGCACGCACGCACGCACGCACGGACCCACGCACGGACCCACGCACGCACGCACGCACGCACATATTATATATTTATTTTTTTCTTACGTTTCTATCGATGTGAGTTTGGCATGCGCTCAATTTCAGTTTGCCTTATACACTCACTCCAATCACAGAGAGTCTATTTCTCCTGATTCTTATTCTCTCTATGATCCAATAATGTCGGTACCACACAACATATAACGTCATAACGTGGACACATTCGAAGTGTGGCCATGGCCTTCCTTACCATGCACTTGAATATGGGTCGGCAGACAAAGCCAGTTATAAGTTATACTATCTCTGAACATGTGTGCAACGTGTTAGTAGACAATAAACCAATGTCTTCTTTTGGACTATTTCTCACCGCAAATTTGATCAAATACTGTTTCCTCCATGTAATGGGATATCGAGGAATATTGTCATATGAACAATCCGCTGATAAATCATATTATATCCAATGTTAAGTCTGGAGTCAATATAACGCAAGTCATTGCATTTTTGCCTCTATTGAGTATGTTGGTCTCTGCTTAAGACCGTGGTCGTTAAGCATTATGAAAACATCATTTCTTGACATCCAGTGCCGTTCTACTTGTCATTTAAATATTTTTATGACAGCTCCGAAGAGTTTAAGTGAAAAGCCACATGAATATAAACTAGATTTGACAGACGGTCATAAACAACATCTTGACTTCCTTCTCAGTTCTGAAGTGAAGATCCGGCATATTAATTATTTTTGTAGCAATTTAGATATATCAGAGGCATTATGATAATGATGATTTTCGATATGCGACTTCTTGTATAATCTTTGACAGAGGCCTGCAATCTTAAATTCATTATCTTCAATACACGTCTAAATATACATCTAACTATGCAGGAATGGTAACTGTATTACTTACAACAACCATGCCCTGGACTTCTATAAAATATAGCAATTGAGAGACGATTCGCGATTTGGCCTGTATAAGAGAGTTAAAGATCTGAACACACGCTCCTCACACTGGAAGTTTACTGGAAAAGATCTGCGTCATGCAAATACCAGTCAAGATCCATTTATATAACAATTATCAAATACACACATTGGAATACTTGAATCATTAAACCTAAAAAAGTGTGCTTATATATCGTGCTACAATGTGGTGTTCCATGCCCTGCTATCGTCTCCCCATGTATCCCAGTTACTGACATTTTGGGGAGCATACGGAGGGTGCCAGACAGTTTTCTCATACGGTGTGATCATCATGACCATTAACGATGGAGACTCGTACAAGGGGAATTTTGCAAAGAGGCCAATACAAATGTTCAAATAAGATGATCCAGAACAGACAAAGGAATGCGAAGAGATGTGGCAGCACAACAGGCAGCACACGGTGAACCAGTGTAATCGCGCGAATGAGTGTCCTAATATGGGGATTAATCAAGACATTCTTGTCGGTACGTGGGAGGAAAAAGGTAGAAGACAGACTTATGTCAGTCCCTAGATAATCCAGATCCTCTGGAAAACATATCGTTGAAAGGCCCAGTCACACACGAAAGTAGGAATGCCATCTGAAAGCATATGCTCCATCCGCAAATGAGCACATTAATCAGACGGAGGCTAAACAAATAGATACAACGATATGCACTACCATGAAATCTGAAACCATCAGATGGAATAAAGCATCAACATTCAACAACATGCGTAGTGTCAAGGACTAATATAAAGACACATTCACCGACATGCATAGTGGCACAAAAACACAAGGACAAACATGGTCACGAAGGTCGCTCTATGTATTCTAGATCGCATGATTAATGAATACGCAGCTTGTAGAAAGGCTGGCATAGTTAACATTCTTCAGCACATGCTTATTGTAACCAGGCCGTACATCCCACACTATATTTTTACTACCACCACCATTCTCTATCTACATCATTATTCGCAATTTCAGGTCATTTATATTTGACATTAATGCTATACACCATTACGAATAATATATATTTTATATTGCATTTTAATTGATATATCAAGTATTAATTTTAGCTGTCTGTGTGTTAATCTAACGTGTTCCTGTATGGTTATCTATTGCTATGTTTATTTAAAACTTTCTATTACTATGCTAAGCCTGTGGTCTCTTTTACTCGTGTGTGTATGTATGGTGTGTGTGCGCGTGCGTGCATGCCTGCGTGCGTGCGTGCACGTGTATGACTAATTCCGATCAAAGTGAGTGAATGATCATGTTAAAGCTTGAGCGCTGATTGCTATGCAAAGACGGATCCTCAACAAACTACATATAATCGGGTTGTAAATTGATTTCGTGTTCATTGGCTGTGTTCGCGTCATATTCCTCGCCATGTTGCCATTCATCTATTCCAAATTATATATTTCTTATGGTATGTTCTTGTGCTCCTCGACATACGACGAATGAAAAAGTCGGCAAATATCGACCGTTCTCTGTCCGGGCGTTCCCATAAATTTTGTTCAAACGCTAATAAGGAATTAATTCATTTTCTCGTATGCCACGAGGAACCGTTGTAGAGACTGGAGTAACAACATTTTCAATTGCACTACCTTTACTGTGTGCATTGACTCAAAACAAATTACATGTACGTACGATTGTTACATGAAAATCAATCCACGTGCTATTATCGTCATACTCTATTTGCCTTTAGTAATTTTAAAAACATAATTAAATTCCCATTCAAACTGAAATTATTATTAAAGTGGTGTCTATTAATTTCACAAACTTGATTTGGATTATGATAGTATTATCCAGGGTGTCTGAGTACCTTCATGTAATGGCCATCAATATTTCAAAATCCATTATGACATGGAAAAACTAGACTGTGAATATAATCCTTGTCAACATTCATTTAACACAGGCTTTGCTTTCATAGGAGCAAGAGAACGCCATGGCGTCGGAAAAACACAATCATCTGTGTCCGCAAGAGAATCTGCTTGTTGATAAATCCTACCATGCAGCGTTTCTGTTGATAATAAACCAAAGCTTTCTTCATCTAGTCTGATTGATGAATTGTCTGGGATTTCTTCGGAAGAATTGTTTCATTTCAAATGGAACACAAACGGTATAAGAGAGTGAGCACCATGTCGATAAAACGATAATGTATGTAGACGCTGTTGTTGTGGCGTTTGGTAATATTTCAAAAATGTAAAATATTGGCCGGCAAGGAGAACACACTCTGCGGATAAATAAATTTACATTTCTAAATGAATTACCATTGAGACACTTGGGTAACAATTAAGTGTACAACATGTACACGTAGCCTGGATGAAAATTGATTATTTGCACAGTACAAAAATGAGACACCTCGCTACAATCACCAGACCCCCACCACTGCAATGCCATTCCATTAGCTTAGTATAATAATCGTTTGACATCGCCAGTCAATATGTCTAGGCGCTAGACAAATCTGCCAGAATTAGAAGCGCCAGAAAAGCGGTTGATCTTTATACAATCAATCATCACCATTAGATGGAAAATATTTACATTGATTTATGGATATTTTCTCGCATTTATTTCTTACCACTGGCATTAACAGAAAATGGGGACTGGATTACAATATACGTCAACGATTGTTCACATGCACATGTGTTTGTGTATACGAGTAAGTTATCGCCAGTAGATGGACGACATTTACATTGATGTATGGATATCTTCTCGTATTTCATTCTTGCCACTGAGATTGACGGAATATCTGGACTAAACTACAATATACTACAAGATTTTTCACATTCATACAGATTTGTGCATTCGAATAGGATAAAAGCAGATTCTGTCTATTTATTAATGTACATCAGAGAAATGATTGGGTAATTAATAGTAAATATGGTCAGCGAACACTTAAAGGATCTTGCTATTCAGGAAGCAGACTCCATAGTAGGTGAACGCACTGCGACAGATGTGTGTCGCAACATGTTTAGGGTAGCAAGTTGCCGGAGAATTACTGCCTACACACCACCACTCAGTGTACACAATTCTGAATTGGGACTCACCAGGGTAAAGACGATACAATTCGAGAATGGTTCAAGGAACAGTTCACTGACCACGGTGATGAGCCATTTCGCCTGATTTCAGGTGACCCCAAGCCATTACTAAAGCCAATTATCACGAATTAAGACAGCTGAAGTTGAGAAGGCACGCAAAGCTATGAAAAACCGGGTGTGCATCCGGACATGGTGGCATGAGCAATTCAAATACGTGAGTGTCATTATCTCAAAGCAGACCACACACCTAGTCAACTCAGCTTTAATGCACCACCTTCCCATCGCTGTTGCATACAAAGCCATCCGTATCGTGCTACCCAAGCCCAAGAAGCCATCTGGTCCCAGATAAGCTGAAACCTCTTGTGCTCCTCAAAAGCGCATTGAAAATCCTATCAAATGTTACTTCATGCTGCATCCGAGATTAGATCGATGACTTCACTGGATCTTGTCAATGTGTATTGGCTCAACGCATGCGTGTATTAATAGTCATGTTCAAACACTGGGATGTCCACAACATGAGCATTGTCATGTTACGAGCATTCGAGACAATTACCCACTCAATATCCTAGGTGTACTGTCGCCAGGCCACATGCAATGAAGGTGAGCTGTGCGTAGAGTTACTACAACTTGCAGCTGAGCTGAGAGTACGAGTCAAGTAAGTGACGTCTGCAGAGTTTGAGTCACCCTCCTGCCTGCTGCAAACCAGTCTCTTAAACTGTTAATATGAACGAGTCCATTCCAATTTGCGAGATACATAGGGAACATCTCTACTAGTAAATTAACTGTACTAGCAGAGAGTGTAACTATTATAATGTGTATCCATCAGTGCAACACTGCTAAAGATGAATATATTTCCTCACCTTAGTAGCCTCATAATAAGTGTAGTGCTCCGAGAATCTGTAAGGCGTATGGGCCATTTTTTCAGAAATTAATGTCGACCAAACCATTGACGCCAAGACATGCATATTATAATCAGAATTTACCAATGTTTCTCCAGAATCACTGACACTTTCGGATTCCAATTCATTGATATAATGCTGGTATAAATTGTAAGGTGCGTAATCCACACCAAATGTTAGCAATATATGCTACATTTCGCTGGCAAGACACACCTCTTGTGACGACACTGAGACTGTAGGTTACTGGGTCAGTACTGCGATAATACTGCGTCACATATCCCCATTATTGGTCGAGAACCGGCTTAGTAACCTGTTTTATTAGGGAATATACGCCCATTCAGGTGTCATCATTCATCCATATTCTTGTTATTAAATTTAGGACAGTGCATGCCATGCTAATATGTAAGCACCAGTAACATCATTAGCAACGATACCCCTATCGTCAGCCATATACCCAGCTGCAACACGCAATGCCATCTCACGTCAGGACAATTGTAGAGGGCGCGGTTTTAAATTTACTCAACTTTATAAAACTACAGTTACTCACATCAACAGTTTCGCTGTCTGAACGTAATCAGAAATCATCATCAGCTGTGTGAAGAATGCTAGAACATCTTGTATGTATTAGTAATAAATGCTTTTTATGGAATCCATCATCGTTATTTGTCACTTATTCATCTCGAGAGATATAACACATATCAGGCTCATTACCATAACGACTGTTGCAATTAGTTATATCGTGTTATATATCAGTTGCTCATATCTAATACCGTATATGGCATGTTTCTGACATAATTTCATAATGAATATCAATGTGCAGACGAGTAAAATAATCAATCAGCATTTTGTTTATTTTACTAAGTAAAAATAAGCATGCAACATGTCTGTCCATCCCCCATTAGCCCTACAACGTTGGCCCACCGCTTCCCCATCCCTCCGCCCATCAATGTCATCGTCCATCCGGCCATCCAACTAGCCATATGTTCATTCATATGTCAGTTTCTTCATCCATCTCTCTCTTTGTCTTTCTATCGGCGTGTCCCTAATACTATGTAGCCCATCTCGTGAATAGAAGAAGATAGAATCGTTAAATTTGGTACATTCATTCATATTGTTTCAGGCTAGAAAATATTCGAGTTCCGAGTCAAATGCACAAATATATAGCTACGGATAATTACTAGAAAACGCGTTTTGGCCTTAACGCTGGAATGCAAGTTGGTAGAATCGTCTGATTTGACATGCCCCTTGCAATTGCAATTCTCTAAACATCCACACTAGACAATGGCTGGATTCAGATTTCTTGGAATTTCCATCAACCTGTATGTATTTTGGTACAATCTGTGTAGATAAAACTTACAGCACAATACGCCATTGAGGATTTTCACAATGCGCATAGGTATCAGGATCACTCTAACTCTCAATGTCAGATATTCTATCCTCGTATCTATTAGTTTACTTAGTCAAGCAAACGCGTACAAGGTTGTTTCTGCAAGGATGTGTGGTAAATGAGAAAGCGTGTTCTATATAGGGGTGTTCATCAAATATCCCAGCAATTCATGAGTGCTGGGGAATGACCAGTTGATGATGTTCTTGCGGTTGATGGACTGATCTCTAGAAACCAGATTGAGTACTTCCACGGCAAGAAATCAATTAGAAGAAGAGTATGAAGATGGCGTGTTGGAATCTTTTCAGTCTTTTACAACTACCACCAATTTTCTCTCATTGTTTCAAGGACTACACTTATAGCATAAATTAAATTACCACACACACCAATCCATATAGTGCAAAATCAAGCTCCATCGTCTCTGAGACAAGTAGTTCTTATTAAATGAAAACCTAAAATCTGATAAAACCCAGCGAATCGCGAATAGTAATTGGAGTCTTACACAAGATGGATTCTCATTTCTTAGCCTAATTCAGTCTGGCTGTAGGAGGTAATACGTGTTGTTGTATGTATGTCATACATCAGTCACCTACTTATTTCAGCAGCAAGCTGGCTTGATGATATGCGTTGTTATGCATAACATATTTTCTCTCTGGTGCTTGATCACATAAAATGTTTGTTTGGTAAAATCCTCTTTGAGGTCCTTGTTCCATGCAACAAATTGATGAGAGCGTTATAATATTTTAAGGCTAATATGCATATAAATAACTGTGCTTCTGACATTGCAATCAGTGTAAACTTTACATGTTGCAGAATGTTCACATTAAAATATACGTCTTTAGCTAATCTTAATATATCATACTTTCTTATTGGTGAAGTCACTCTGTCCGTAAACGTACGGTAATTCTCTCTCCTCGTCTGTCAGATGATGAATGGACGGTATTTGCATGAAGTGATGGGCCTATCTGACTCTCGGTTTGAAGATCTCAGGCAAGAACTGGATGTTTCTTTCAGCTGTACCAGGGTCTAATACAGAGTGACCAACTTACAGTCTTAGAAAAACGGAAAATAATAGATTTACTTAGACTAATTACATAACACGATTGGATTCTAAAGCACTATTGCCTATAGTCTAGTCCACAGAAGGACTCCTCATACACACCCTGGTGTTGTTTATGAAACTTATTTTTCTAGACTCCTAAGCACGTATAGTAAACACACAGCAACGCAGGAGCATACAATGCATCACATGTAAAGGCATGGAGTGCGTGGATTGGCAAACTAAACATACCACGTTTCTAATTCAGATATTATTATATTAGTGGCACGCAACTAGAATATTCTATGCCAGGGTAGTCATAATCATGGTATAGAATTGATCTGTTTTATTGAGATCCAATTAACCATTGTTGAGAAATAGCAATTTTTAAAAACTTAACCACCACATAAAAACTGGATTGTAGTACTGATGTCATAGAACAAATATGTGAAGTTTTATTGAAATCCAATGAACAATTTTTGAGAAATACCAATTTAAAAAACACGTTAACCACCACATAATTAGCATAGCCCGGATACAACCAGCCCTACAATAATCTAAATCCAAACGGTGTACAAATATGGACACATTTTGAAAACCATTTTGCTTCCAATGTAGTGTACTTGTAATGATGGCATAGAATGAATCTGTGAAGATTCATTGAGATGAGATGGACCATTTCTGAGAATTAGGAATGTCAAAAAACCTTACCAAATAATACGGCCGCCGCCAATAAGATTTGCCTGTATTTGAAAGCTTCACTTGAATAACGAAACAGATTTTGATGTTTGTCATTTGTGTAGGATTCAACGTCAGGTCGAGCTGAACTAACAAGAATTTGATGTCCGTTAGGGGTTTCTTGGTAATGGATATGCGATAAACGATGGTAAGTTAATGATGGGTTACAGGCGTGATATCAAACAGAGTCAAACTTTATTTCAGAAATCACAAATATAATAACAGCATTGTACAGATTTCGTCATTTGCAAATTCCGTAATGAAAATTGGGAAATTAAATCATGAATACAGATAGTAGATACAGCACATATCATAGGTTTACTAGTGGGCATGTGTTAGCGATAGAGCAAAATGTTTCATTAGGACATGTTATAGCTTAGTCCAATGCTATTTTGTTTGAAGATATAATACAAATAAAGAAATGTCAAATGTAATTAATGCAACATGCAACTGGGATACTCAACTCATCTCAAGTGAAATGTGTACTAATAGATTATTGCATAAATAATCCACTTTTGCGCATATATTCGAATGCGTTATTTATCTATATCAGCAATAATTTGCTATTAAACATTGTTTGCTGTTGTCTTTTAAGCGCAACCACGGTGTCTCATTAAACAATATTCTGGGACACCATGGATGGAACAAATCAATCTATACATGATGTAATATGGAGTACATACCAACCTGCAGAGAGTAAGACAAGGTACTGGCATTAACGATTGAACTGTAAATATGTGTTCTACATGGCTGACTTTAGAAATACTCTGTTACGCCTGGCATATTAAATCATAGATGCTATTTTCTTCATGTTGTGTAATTACACTTTTTTGATTAGCCTAAATATTAATTTTCAATGGACAGTTAGGCGGTAGATGGACGGGCCGGATGGTCGTGGTAAGTGCCATCTTACCACACGTTGTCGATACCTAAGTAAAAAGTGAACAACAATCATCCTGATGGTACTTCAGACTAGAAAATGGCATGTGCACGCAACATTAGGAGAGTGTGGGTGACCGAGGATACTTTCTCGTCTTACCATGCCCATCGCCAATAACTTCTGGTTCATTAATGAGCACTGTATTCAAGTTTTAGAAAACAGGTTAGTGTTATATTTGATATGAGGTAGCTATATTAGACCTGATGCTTACACGTTGCGCCTTATCTGCGGCAAGTGCACAGTGATAGGGTGTAAACGACCATCGGCAAAAACATATTCATTGTAGAATACCCCACCCACCGCTTGTAGCAGGAAGAGAGCGTATTTATGAAAATATAGAGAGAAATAATTGCTACAAATGTATGAAAAATATAAAACATGTGGCGCTTAATCAGAGATTTTAGTGTACATTACAGCATTTTTGCGTACATATGACAAACTAATTATTGTTCCTCTGTATACAGGATGGTATAACGCGTGTATGTAGTTCTGTACACAATGTAACAGTATTTGGTGCGATGTGTGCGTACAATGATAGATACACAACATATGAGATTTTAAAAATATTTTCCAAATATGAGAGATGTAAGCTTTCCAGTTTTTGCTATACGCGGCCCATCTCTATCTAAGTTCCACCAACACCTCGCCTGTGCTGGGATCGATCGATCTCTGAACTCCGTGACTATGAATTTCCAGAAAATTATACAGGTAGGCTGTTAAATATTTTGAAACTAATTTGACTGGGCGTTGCCTATGGCAGCAACATCGTCCAGTCAAATTATTTTCAAAATGTTTAACATAATGTTTATTAAATGATAAAAGCATACAATTTACACAACGTGTCGGACTATTACGCGTTAAAGACGGACTGTATCGAATTACTCATGATGTCATGATTATGACGTCATACTACACGTTACGTAGTTAATGATGACGTCATATGATGGATGGATAAACTTGGAAAGCTCCATTGCGCAATCGGCGTAGAGCAAAAATCATCCACGCATTTGACAACATCAGATGCACACCTCTGGTATACATTATTTTATCTCGAATAATCTTTGAGATTATGGTCTTAATTATTCCCTCGATGCAATGTGCTATTTAGCTGATTATTCCATGTATGACCCATGACCACAGTTTGGAACTGATGAAGTGCACTGAAAAAAAATGTAAAACGAAATTGAACTTTTAATGAAGCAATGCTACGAGCATGTTATGTCTCCACTGTTAGCAATTCACATAGCGTCAATAAACTTAGTTAGTATGGCCAGCGAGGAAATTGTGATGCCAGTTCGCACTGTTTATTTACTTTAGATGACATGTGTTCTATCTGCATTCTCTTCCCTATCAGAAAGTCGGGATATTGATTGTTATCTGTCTGGTACTTCATTCTGGTAGATTGTTGGTAAAGAACTGGTTTAGGTTTGTGTACCATTTTATGACATACTCCTCTAGCCATAGTAGCGATGACATATTCAGTTGCAGTTCTTGCTTCGGCTTATCGATTCAAAGCAATGCATGCGATATTGCTTTATATAAACTATTTCCCTAGCCATTCCGTATTGGACTCTGTAGCTTGCGGGGTGGCGTCGGGCCGTTTCGGTGTATGGTGTAGACTCGCCGTGTCGCATGTACACGACCAGTGATGACGCTGGCTAGCTCCCCGACTCGGGGTTACGGATCATGTGAGACACTGCCCTGCGGGTAACACAGACCGGCTCCTAAGGCCGGTGGAACTCAATCGTTCTGGTAGGGCCGTGCGACCATCGTCGCGAACATTGAACACAACAGTATCAGCCCACGAGTTTGTGTCGCCGGCATGCCAGTCCATAGCAATTTCGTGATCTATGGACTTACAATATTTGATTTGGTGACCTAACTAAAATAAGGCTATACAATTAATTTACCTAAACAAGTATGCTAGATAAAAATGAGAATATGAAAATACCAGACATAGAGACAGCCTGAAGAACTTTTAAACGTGGGGCTCCAGGAGGTACCACACAGACTCGTAGGTCCGCAGAGGTATCCCCGCAAAGGAGGCCCCCGAATACGAGATCACTAATTAACTTAATATAAGCTGTTACACCTCCAAGCTGAAAGGAAGGAAAAGTCATCTTGTATAGTGTCGAAAAGCTATGTGCCTCTCCCGGGCACTACTCCTGGTGCTAGTTTTGGGTGAGAAGTAGTAGCCTCCAGCGGGCGTCATCACTGAATCCTTGCGAGAGACAAGACTAGTGCCTCGTGCGGGCCTCCGTCACAGAAAAATGCCGCCACCACTTAAAGCGGGAGGAGAGTATTGGCCAAAAAGGACCCAGTCTGATATTCAGCCCAAATGATATAAAGAAAAGATCATACCTAGTGAAATTATGACTATAATGTTGCGTGCTGTTTTACGTGAAGACGGGACGAGCGATTCCCGAAGGATTACCACGTCCCCATCTTATGTAGTTTCAAAATAAGCTGAATTAGTAGGTGCCACTTTTATTTATGCGGACCTTCTGCTATGCCTATCCTAACATTTAGTTTTTAGAGACAAGAACTATATTAGGCCGCAAATGGCGAGCGCCTACCTAGCTTTTTGATACGGCCGTCGTTCAGAGCAGATGTCCTAAGACTGAAGACAGCGTGCATACATGTTATTTCGCAAGACCGCCGAGCCTGGTGAGAATCCAGACCTCTTGCTCCATAGCCACCTAAAACGTCACAGGACAATGGTTACTTTTCACAAAAGCAAGTTTTAGGCAACTGACCTATTGTTATGGTTGGGGTAAAAGAGACGAATACTCACCGTGAATGTCCTTCCCATGAGGGCGTGGCAGATCCTAACATCTTGCCCAGAAATTCTTACAGAATTCGGTGGGGATGCGTATCTCGCCCGTCAACAGGTTCTAAGGAGCCAACTTTTTAACCTGATGTTAGGTTTAACGCAAGTTACCCAGTTATGCACTGCGGTGCGGGTGGGGGTGCTTCCTTAAAGATAACAAGAGAATAATTATAATGTGTTTTCGCAGTGCTTCCTACATTGGCAAGGATAACTAACTACTAAGTATCAGAAGATACATGGGAGGTGTATGTGACACCACACCCTAGCCATCATTGCTCGGAAACTCCAATAGTTTCCCAAGGTCGGATCAATCCATGATGCGGATACGGACATCCAAACGATTAAGAAGCCATAAGGCTTAGTGGAACATGAAGAGAGACAAGAATTTATCAATATGAGGCGCAATGTTGGCCAATTTTACACAACCTTGCCGGAGTGCGGGGCTAAATTTTCGCAACTACCGGAAAAGAGGCGTACACTAGGTGTCTCTTGACGAAGTCGGTAGCATGCCGGGCTAAACATAATTATAGCGCGGACAGCGACCTCAGCGAAAAATTGTTGGTGGCGGGAGAAAGTGATGCATATATAAATGTTGCTGTATAGTGTTTCCTACGTGCACTGCAGTCCTACGTTTTCTACAAATAAACAAAACATATGAACGAATGGTTGCTCGCCATATATAAAACTAACCAGTACTAGGAATACACTGTGCAATGATTAGAATAATACATATAGTACAGGTTGTTAGACCGACTACGGTGCGGTTAGCAAAAACACCTTACAGTAAAAAATTAGAATAACTATAGACAGATAATGAAATTATAACTAGCGGTCCTAAGACCGTTACGGTTCCTTTTAGTCATCGGGACCGTTTTACAAAGATAAAGTATAATCATTACAATTGTAATTAACGGAATAATTAAATATGTTAAGTAAAGTTACTTGAATAGCCGGTGGCCATTCTTAAAGACGGGCTATCGTGTTACCGAAATTGATACGTCACTGTGAGCGTGAAGTCAGTTGACACGTTCTCTGGAAGCTGGAAAGTTCCCGCATGTTGGTTCTCGCAAACAGGATTCCCGCATGCAGTCCAGAACGGGAACGGATCGCCCTCATGACGGTAATCACAATATAAGAATGTCTAACGAGCAGTCAGTAAGTTCTACAATAACAGTATTGCTAGGAAGAAGTTCCCGTACACCGATGGTACGGATGAAGGTTAAGAACAACCCGTTTATCAGCGGGAGTTGTCGAATACGGATGAAGATACATTACTAAGCTTATGGTGCGGGTACGTCAGTTAGCTCTTAAGATGTACCGAGCAAAGTTTACTTTCTGCGGTCAAAAAGTTTAAATAAACCTACACGTCATCAGTGCGGAGGCGGTTGAATAACCGCTTTTGGCGGGAATGGCAGATCCGGCAAACTATCCACCAAAGAACATCGCTGCCTCTACATCTGTAGAATCACATATTCAGGCTGGGAAAGGCCTCACCGCAAGATTGTGTTCCGAGATAGTTCTTATTCTAGTCGAAAACAATATTAACGAAAGTTTCCAAAAAAATGGTCCCGAACGACGGTTCGGGAGTTACAAAATTATTTTAGGTGCGGTGGGTTGGGTGGCTGCCGCAAGCTACGGGACAGACGCTGACCAATACCGAAGTGATCTATTTCATAGTGTCTTGGCTGATAGCAGCTGCTTTTGCAAATCCAACCTGGTCGGCTCCTGGCCGAGGATGCGCCCGAACTCAGGATTTTATCTCCTTTTATACCACTCGTGACGTCACAGACGCGAGCCTCAACCAATCGGTCAAGCAATAGCCAATCAGCGCGCAGCTAATAATGGCGCAGATGAGTGTTCTAGAACATTCTAGAACTTCGGCGTGCACGTGGTTATGACCGCACGGCAATATTTTGAAGATAATCAAAGGGGGTTTTCCGTGGATAGCTCAGCCATTTCTTAACCGATTTTGAAATGGTTTACGGATTTGGAAAGCCCGTCGAATTCTCGTCTTGAATGATACCAGAATCGCCGGGAACAAGCACTTCTAAAAGAGTACACTGTACCCACTCGGTACACTAAAAGTGCTATCCTATCTTGGACGTGATATACGCGCTCTGTCTATGCAGTGGTAGGCATGAGCGCTACGCGTTTTAACGAACTCTGTCGTTTTTACGACGAAATATCTCTCATAGGCCAACATACGCCTATAGCTCTACCCAGAGGGGCGTGTTCAGAGAACGAATCAAGGACGGGGGCGCGTACCCAGCTTAGCTGGTGCGGCCGGCACATGACCGGTCGATGCTAACTACAGACTCTATTTGTTTCCATTGGACTGATCGGAAATAACCGCGGACGAATGAGTAATTAACACATAGCCGGTCGCAGAGAATGTGTTCAATAAGCATAATAATCTTGCATCAGATATACTCCTGTGTCTTATTATGTCTTTTAATAAACTTAAAATCTAATTTAAACTTTATACTGTGATTACATTAACAATGGGAAATGAGTTTGTTTACGCAATGGCGCCCAATATACGAACGGCCATCAAAATGTCAAACTCATTATAACATGAAAAGAAATGAAATGTAGATATAATCTTTATCAACGTTCATTTAGCACATTCTTCGCTGTATACGTTACAACTATTCTGAGCGACGTACAAAGCTCTTGGTCCAGTCAATAAGGTGTGCTGACAAAGTCTTTCATGGCATCTATGAACATTTCCGCAACCGGCATGTTGATAATAAGCCATGGTTGCGTTTATTATTTTTGATTGATGACCTGTCTCAGATTCCGTTGAATGCATTGTCCACATTTATCTGGAATTTAAGCAATGGACAAGATGGCGCAACTTGGCGACACAATGATGATGTCTATATATTAGATCAATCCACATGTCAAGATAATATGACTTCTTATTTTTCTCTGTTCTCCAATGGAGGACCATTTGACAGAGAGCCGAGTTTTGTAGCAAACTATGATGGCATAGTCTCGTGACATGCTGTAACATGTTCTGTTGTTATTCAGCAGGGCTCGCCAAGGGCAGGCACTCTCCATAAATCAACTGCAATGTGATAAGAAGCCAAACTATGTTTGACAGCTGATCAGGAATTGTGATCAAATGGAAGATTCCAGTTTATCCATCAATCAAATGACGTCATACTCATAAGCTCGTCACGAGCACACTTAATTGATGACGAACTAAGCCTTGTTGTACGAATTGTACGTCTTTTCTATATTATAAAGATTATGTAGGCCATAGGCAACAACAGTACTAAATTAGTCAAATTAGATTCAAAATATTCAGCAGTTCACCTGTACAGTTTTCTGGAAATTGAGATTCAGAGGGTTCAGGGATCGAAGGATCCCAACACAGGCAAATGTGTGCGTGGTGCTTAGCTGGAGATGAGCGGGGATAGGTAAAACTGGATTCCTCCATTATCCTCGCAATCATCAGGTGTGAATCTAACAGAGAGAATATCAGGTTATTGAGTGTTTGCTGCGAAGGTTACCAATGACAGATCATTAATATAAACTAGTATTACTCGTAGGTGAGTTCACATTACCTACTGTTATTATTTGGTGGGTTGTGTATGCCTCAGTACACTTCCCCTCTTATATTGCCATAGACTGTGCAAGTGGCATGTTATACCATGTCTGGTAGGAAATCAGATTGTATTGATGTGCCACTCACACAGAAGATGTGTTTTAATTATAGTACACAGTTCTAATGGAATCACGTTAGACAGCAGTGTCTAAGCAGCATCCGCTTCAGTGATGCAATCGTCACTAGATAAACCAAGAATAAGAATAAGAGTAGATTCAAGAAAACATAGCCAGTACTCTATATGCAACCTTAATTGTCTGCTAAATGTATTCTTCCAATTATATAAGCAGTTGTACTAAGCTACATCATTTCAAATTGGTGTCTTGATTGCCCTATTTGACATAGATGTCACGTTGACAGACAGCATATTGTTTGCCGGTTGATATTAATATTGTTGTATCGAAGGTCGTGTGTACTTCTTGTTCTTGGTGCTAGTAACTTGGCCGCAGATCTTTCTTCGAACCACAGACATGCTTCTTATATTATTCCTTCACGTCGTTCAGACAAAGAGGTGTTATTTTTGCTTCAATTTGATAAGGTGGTCAACAATGCTCAAATTATTTCATTTCTCTTGCTATAAAATCAATCTTAATGACATGTATGTTGCCTATATGCGTACGTGCGTGCGTGCGTTACTTCGAAAGTAAGTTCTATCATTTTCAGAATCTACCGCAATACTATACTGCTCTTTGCAAGGCTCGGTCCATGTAGCTGCTGCTATTAGCAGCCCTGAAAGCGGTCTTTGCGTCCTTTTTGCAAATAGAATAGCCACATCTTCCTGCTGCGGGCTGGAAGTATGCAAACGCGATACAGGCTACAAGCTCTACATTGCTGTGAGGTATGTAACACTCTCAAGGATATAAAACTTGTATGGGCAGTGAATAAGCAAATTTACATTTTAAATATATTATCATTAAGAAGCATATGTAGAAATTATGTAAAAGTGAAAACTAGATTGAAATTTAGCATTTACAAAGCACAAGATGATACACATCCCTACAATCAAGCACTCGACACACGCCAACCACAGCTACTTCCATTAGGAGTAAGTTAATATAATAATCATTTGACATCGCCTTCTGAATCGCCAGTGAATATTGTCTTGGCACTAGACACATCTGCCAGACTTAGAGGTACCAGAGAGGCGGATGATCTTTGTACAATTAATCATCGCTAGTAGATAGAAGATGTTAACATTGATTTCGGGATATGTGTTCCCTTTCATTCTATTCTTTCTACTGACATTATCAACGCATTCACATGGCCTACATTACTGTTTAGCCATGCTCATATGCATCTGTGTGTACGACTCGCAGTATGACTTGGACATCAGCCGGGTATGCGCGTTATAGTCCAGGAGCTAAAGCTAGGTCAGAATCGTGACGTAGCACACCCAGTATTCGGAAGGTCTGACACTTGCTGTGGCTTGGGGGACATGTCCCACACATTTTAAGCCCTGTTGTACAAACAAATTGTGGTAGCACTAATTAGTTATGCTGATTTCTTTGCATAGGGGGTCTAGGCTTTGGCTGTATCCACAGTGCACAACGATATAAGCATGATCGTGTCATAACTCAAAGTAATATCGTATTAGATTCACCATATATGAAATTTAGACGGATATCGACCTAACATATATCCAACATACATTTTGCATGCATATACCAAAGGCGAGGGTGAAATGTGAAGGTTATATTTTATGTATGTATACTAACTCCATCATAGAATCTGTATATCCAGCTGTACCACTGTTGACAAAGCACCCAGGTAATGGTGGTTGGAATGAGACAGATGGATTTGGTGGTAATCGGTGCGGAAAAACAAATTAAAATGAATACTACACCGAACGCACTGCAAGAAAATTTCAAAGAGGTGTGTATGTACGTGAATAAATTGCAACAGCTGTTCAAATCCTTTAAAGTTGAGTCAAGCTCGAAATCACACCTGTTCGCATTTTGGAACTCATATATTCATATGGTAGAGCTTCTGCTTGGATTCATAAGAGCTGAGAGAACTGGAGATTGGCAGGCACACCTATCTGCTACTGCTGCTATGGCGCCATATTTCTACAGCATGGACAGAACCAATTATGCAAGAAGGCTGCCAATATATCTTGCGGACATGAAGATTCTTCCAAGTACACATCCCCATGTACATGAACAATTCTTGAATGGAAATCATTCCGTAAGTCGCTCAGACCATCCATTCAATCAAGTGTGGACAGATATGGCCTTAGAGCAATCGATTAATTTGGATTAAAAAAAAACGAGGTGGGATTATTGGAATAACACAAAAGCCAGGAGCTCTGGAGAGGTGGTTTTTACCTAGCCACGAGAGGGCAGCCATAACAACGGTCACAAAGCAAATGTGTGGGTTACAAGATAGTCACATGTTTGGAGTACATAAGGAAATGGGGACTAATCGAATGAACAGGGATGAAACCGATGTGCAGAAGATACTTTTGATGTTCTCATCAGATATAATGACCAATCCCTTTAATATTGCGGAAAACGACGACAGCGATTGTCTTCCGCTTGCAAACATTGCAACTGGCGTGGTATTGCCTAGTGAAATCGCCAAGAGACTTGTTTCCGCCTGTGACATTGGTAAGGAGATTATGGAAAATTTTGTTCAGGAGCGGCTGGACACTAACACGAGAAGCTTTTTGGGACACGTTGCCACACTTAAAACTTAAAACATTTGCCAGCCTAGCACAGAAGAAAAAACTCAAAACAAATGATGAAAAAATTCACAATGTGAAATCTGACCCCGAACTATTTGGTCGATTAATTATTGCCGCAAGGTCCAGAGATGTTGATTTAAAACTAGTGATGACGTATGAACTGTCTGCTGTTCCACTATCATTGTCACATACGGATGGGACTCTAAGAAAGAATGTGAAAAGTGTTTTGTTAAATGTTGATGGACGGCTTCCACCTGTTGACAAGACAGGCGCAACAGCTTATGTAGAAGATGGCATGGCAATTGTGCAAATGGTTAAAACTGGAGGTACGTCTACATTTGGAGAATTGGCTGATAAATACTGGCACATCTTTACAGTTCCACTGAATCAAGAAGACTGCAACAGAGTAGATATAGTTTTTGACATATATGATAGACTGGAATCTCTCAAAGCGGAAGAGCGGCTAAAACGTGGGTCATCAACAGCATTGGAAGTAAAGATTGCTGGAGAAAATACTCCCGTTCCAAAGCAATGGGCCAAGTACATCAGCAATCCAAGCAACAAAAGTAACCTGGTTGCATTTCTCAGCAAGCGGTGGCGTGATACTGGTCCAAATATGCTATCTGCCGACAATTGCGTCATTCTTGCTGGTGGCTTTAACGATGGAATGGATGTTGTTGTCATTTCAGCGAACAATTCGTCGTATTTGGAAGAACTTCGATCAGATCACGAGGAAGCAGATACGCGTATGATGTTGCACGCGCTACACGCTTCAAAAGACCACATGCGTGGTGTTATACAGGCTCCTGATACAGACGTGGCAGTACTTAGTATATATACGTATCGTTCGCTTCACTGTTCTGAACTATGGTTCCGTACGGGCACAAAGGACAAATTGCGATACATACCAATACATACAGTTGCTCAAGTACTGGGCCCAGCTATCTGTCTGTCTTTGCCTGGGTTTCATTCTCTTAAAGGTTGTGATAGCACTAGTGCATTATTTGGAGTCGCTAAGAGAAAAGCATTCAATCTCTTAAAGTCATCTGAATGTCATCAGCTTAGCTTAGCCCAACTCGGCGAACATGTTGACTTATCACCGAATACTGCAATTCTATGTGAGAAATTTGTCTGTGAGTTGTATACCACCAGGGATGTGGGAAAGACAGCTGATGAAACCCGTTATTGGATCTTTTGTCAAAAGAGACAAAGAAATGAAAATCTTCCACCTACATCGAATAGTCTAAAGCATCACACCGAAAGGGCCAATTTTCAAGCTCTTGTTTGGAGACGTTCATTGCAAGCTGTTCAGAATCTTCCATCTCTAAATGGACATGGCTGGAGCATAGTGGATGGTCTACTCAAGCCTGTTCTAATGTCAAAGGATCCTGCTCCATTTGGATTAATTGAACTCACATCATGTAGATGTCAAAAGTCTGCCTGCAAAAGAACAGATCTCTGTCAATGCAAGGCTAACAATCTACTCTGCACTGAAGCATGCCTTTGTATGTGAGGTGAAATGTGTGACAATGTTCAGCATACAATTGTCGAAGATGACTCTGACACGGATGAGTAACATTCTCTCATTTGCTCACGTGATAAATATGTCCTGCCAGCTTGTGTAGACATGCACTGCATGTCAGTTAAAAGTGTAATTATGAAAAATGTAGAAAACCTGGGCATTGTTGTAGCTAAGGTATTGCTAGTCACAAGAAGACCTAAGTGCCCCAATATGTACAAAGCAACATACGGGTGTCTTAAACGAGGTTGATTATGTATAAATCTGCGATATACGATCACTCCTTTCCATTTTGGTTAAGATTGTATTGATATAACATGCGCTTAAGTTTGTGAAAAATTTACCATTGTGAAAATTGTTTGAGAGCTACATTCAACACCTATTGTAAATGGGCTTCTCACGGGTTAGTGATACCACAATTTTCTTGTACAACACGGCTCAGAATATACCCAAGACATCGGTCTAGCATAATATAGAGACAAACCTTCTGAATACTGGGTGTGCTACGAAACCATTCTCCTAGACCCCTTTTGAAAATTGGCTCCTGGACTATTAAGAATGCATATCGCAAAAATCGATTACATACCATGAGTGAGCTAGGCAACGTGTTATTGGCTTTGAAGGTATAGAGAATAGGTGGAGTCTAAAATAATTACAATATATTACAATACAATAGTAAATGTATATATATATATATATATATATATATATATATATATATATATATATATATATATATATATATATATATATATATATATATATATATATATATATATATATATATATTAGACTGAATGCAACATTTCATGTAAAGTCATACTTACGCAAACTACCATCAATGTACCGTGTACCTGAAAGGCGCCAGACTCCTGTACACGAAAGGTCAACACTGTCCTGTAAACAAAGTTTTGGTGAAATCCTTGTCATACAATGTGTGTTGGGTCATGTGTAGTTGAGGAAGGCTTGGATGCTTTAAAGTTTCTGTCTATTATTGTATTTCTTCTCAAAACGAAGATTTAACATTTTCCCATATTATGGCATATCTTTTGCAGGTGATATGCATCATGAGATGGCTAACCATAGGTAATAGTTTGTCCTTTTACAATATTTCTCAAAGTTTTGAAGACAAGTATTAATGGTTGTGGAGAGGAGAGAAAATCTAAACTTTCTAGAGTGAAATGTGGAGCCGTAAGATGCCTAGACCAATAGTGTATGAAAAAACAGTCCCGTAGATATTAAATGCCCAATTTGACATGGTGGCTGATTTCACTTAATTAGGGTCTGAAATGAAGACACATTTTCGGTAACAATTTTTCCGACATCCGAGTAGGGCCAACAAATCCAAGTTGGCCGCCATCGCTCATGGAAACTACAGGGAATGCCATATCTTTGGAACTACTTGACCAATTTCAATAAAGTTACAGTGCACTTTATGTTTAACAAATATGCCTTATCATTTGGAATAGGTTTCAGGTCGGCAGGAGGTCAAGATCATGCAACAAGGTCAAGGTCAACGTCAGTTTTGGCCTCCCGGTGCAAAATATTAGCACATCTGGAGGTTATTGACCAATTTTCATGCAGCTAGACTCAATTGTTGGGTTTCCAAACATGCCCGATTAATTGGAACATGTTTTATCGCGATAAAAGGACAAGGTCACAGTGAAAGGTCACTGAGACCTTGGTACAAAATTTTGTTTTTATTGTTAACTATTTGCAGTTAGCTCTGCATTCACACAGCAGTGGGAATATATTAAAAGAATGCATGGTAATTGCATTGAGGTAACTTCCTCAATCCAGAGTCGAATTTATACTGACCGAACATGGATTTTTAAGCGGAGGCTTATTGACAATGAGGAGGCAGCCGAGAAATTTAAATCCTTAGAATTCCCGTTCTACAACATGCGCTGTGTTGCACAGTACAGAAGGTCACGACAGATAGATATGATATAAAACTGTACCTATATGGTAGCTTGAATATTAGATGTATATGAAAGGTAGCATTTGTTCATATAAAAATCGGGATTATTCATGTGATGATCATTCATGTACTCAAAACATTCCCCCAAACATTGCATATACAAAGGCTTGTAATGGATGCCATATCTTGTAGATAATTCTTATGTGCGCGATATATTTGTATTATAACACTGTTGCTTACCAAATATTACTCACCTAGGAACACAAGGGCTTCAGGCGAATATGTTCAATCACTATGTGGAAAATTGTATTTGACTCAATATCGAGTCCAACAGATACACACCATAGAAACGTGTTCTTACATGCCTCGATATCAGTAAATCAAATGTGCAGGATAAGAGTTATGTTAACGACATCCGCGAGTGCATGCACCAATGCATCTGTGCCCGCCAATGTGGATCCAGAGGATGCGCATTGGATTCGAAGCCGCTACCTATATGCATGCACATTGCTCATGTTCCTATGTAAATATGTGTACACTAACTGTAGATAAAGCGTATATTTTCCCACATTCCTCCGTGAATGCCTAATGCCTAGGTTTTAAGACTCACCTATTGACGCCAGCATGATTCCGTGTACTAACATGTTTAACACATCTGCCTTGGGCGATTGCTTTATCAATGGACCATTCCAGATTTAGCTATGCCACTCCCGTCGCTACCTAAGCTCCACGCACCCCACGCTCGTGTTAAGATCGATCGATGCCTGCACTTCCTGACTATCAATTTATAGAAAACTATGCAGGTAAGCATGGCAGCAACAGCACTCACTCAAATAAGTTTCTAAATATTCAACAGCATGTTTATTAAGTAGCTAAAACATAAAATTCCTACAACATGTCGGCCTATTACGCGTTAAAGATGGGCTATATCGAATCATGCATGACGTCATGATAATGATGTCATCCTAAACGTCATGTAGTTGATTATGACGACATATGACATCATTTGATCGATAGATACAATGGAACGGTCCATTACAACAGTATTCTCTGACTGTAGATCGATCTCTCTCTCTCTCTCTCTCTCTCTCTCTCTCTCTCTCTCTCTCTCTCTCTCTCTCTCTCTCTCTCTCTCTCTCTCTCCCTCCCTCCCTCCGTCCCTCTCTCTCTCTCTCTCTCTCTGTCTCTCTCTCTGTCTCTCTCGCTCGCTCGCTCGCTCTCTCTCTCTCTCTCTCTCTCTCTCTCTCTCTCTCTCTCTCTCTCTCTCTCTCTCTCTCTCTCTCTCTCTCGTCTCTATCTCTATCTCTCCTCTCTCTCCTCTCTCTCTCGCTCCCTCCCTCCCTCACGCTCTCTCTCCTCTCTCTCTCTCTCTCTCAACACCCTCTTTTCCTCGCTCTCGCTCTCTCTCTCTCTCTCTCTACTCTCTCTCGCTCTCTCTCTCTTTCTCTCTCGCTCTCTCTCTCTCTCTCTACTCTCTCCCCCCCCCCTCTCTCTCTCTCGTTCTCTTTCTCTCTCGCTCTCGCTCTCTCTCTCTCTCTCTCTCTCTCTCTCTCTCTCTCTCTCTCTCTCTCTCTCTCTTTCTCTCTTTCTCTCTCGTTCTCTCGCTCTCTCTCTTTCTCTCTCGTTCTCTCGCTCTCTCTCTCTCTCTCTCTCTCTCTCTCTCTCTCTCTCTCTCTCTCTCTCTCTCTCTCTCTCTTCTCTCTCTCTCTCACGTTCACCCTTTATGTTGTGCATACCGTGCGTGTAATTTACATTTAATGGAATATACCATCCTCCTTCAGAGAAACTAACTTTGTAGGTTTATAAATATATATTTAGATATAATTTAGATATCATGCACTCCCTGTATGGTTGGAATCGTCGTAAAAGTTATATAAATGTTGTTCATTCAATAGAGATTACTAACGAAATTTAATGAGATGCTGATGATTTTAACGCAGACTAAATTAGCAATCAATAACCCCACACTATCATGCAGTAAACGGATTTGAAGATAACTAGGCGCACTATACATATAATAATAACAGGCCACCTACCAAACTCTGCCCCAACACCCAACCACACTGAAAACCTGTGCATAGCTACACGTCTCCACATCCACGCACACAACCCCAGATTCGATATTAATCTCGCCAATCTCCATTCAAATGATGTATGAATTATGTAATTATCTCACAGGCTAGCATGAAATGTATTATGCCCCAGATATGAAAGCTTATTGGTGTAAAATCGTTCATTATTTTCATGTTCTGGTAGACATTCATAGAGCGATGCAGATCTCGCTTTCGCTGACAAATACGGTTGACATTTTTTGTAAACCAGTGCACTTTATTCAAGATGATTTCCCCTCCAATAGTACAGTCATTAAAATAGTGTACGTCATAATCCCGTAGATTCTGAAACAAATTCGGAATTATTTCTCTCGAAAACATCAGCTCTATTTGAAAAGCAACTTGCCTTCAGGTTACGGATTCACATTATTTTCAGGCTCCCATGCTGTCATCATACTAAGATGTCTTGAATAATACAATGTGACAATACAGCATTAACAACTCATAACCATAATGATAACTACATCATCAATACTTATCTATTCCTTTTATGATGATTGCTAATCGCGTTTCATATGCTATTTGGAGGGGGCGTAGAGTTCACATCGGTAACACCTACTTATCTGAATGTATCTTATAACTACAATTATGTGTCTTTTTGCATGAATGTTCCCAAATTGACAATCTATTAGATAGCACTACTAGCCAATTGTCGGGTTTACACGACTCTCGAGGGAGTTATGTATGGTCAGATGGTTCTACGTCTTGAGACACGATTGACAGATTTTTCTCAGTCTATTTACGTCACTGGTACAGATTCGATATCGCTGCCAGAACTGCTGGGTTTATACGGCAGAATGTCAATGGTCGGTTCCTGTCAACATGTGTTGATTTTGAAGTCGGTATTGTTGTTAGCTGTGGCACATGACTTCGTTCTGTTATTAGCCGGATGTTATGAGTAATGCCATAATCTGACAAAACTATTTGCTTTAAATTAACATACCAATCTTTAAAACATTTTTGATTTCATTAACACTGCTATTATTTAATGATTTGAATAAAATCACACAATAAAACATATCGGTATAGTGTTAACTAGAATTAGTAGGGAAATCACAGCTGTTAATTCTATAACGTTCTTACTAATTTGATTAAAGATATATTACGGCTAAGATGTGCAATATGTAATATATTTATTGTTTTCAGTGAGCAGATAAAAATCCAAAATAATCTCCTCATTTATACAGAACTGACTCCCGAAAACCCATGTTTATAGCACCATCAGGAATTTAATAAAACCGTGTTATGGCTCCTGGATGTCGCCAGCAGCGAAAATGGCAAAATCAGCAAGCAATATCTAAAGCAGGAAGCACTTCAGTCTAATTATGCACCGCTCCCTTCAGAATTCGAGAGAAAATTGCTAACAATTACACAGGATGATGTATAGTTTTATAAAACGCTTCAGCAAATGGAATTGTCAGTTTGTTCTGTTGAAGAGAAAACACCAGGAAGACTCAACACACTATTATTCACACTGTCATTTGTTATGATGTATGTATTATGTTAGGTATCAACCAGCTTTCATCCCTGGTGGAGCCAATCTTCCGAGTGTATGATTAATTTGCAGTTACTCCGAACAAAATTAGAAACGTTGAATGTTTATTAAATTTAAAATTACCAGTCATGGTTTATCATAAAGTAGATTTGTGTTACAAGTTCCACTTTACTCTGTGCCATGTAACAAGCTGTGGCTACAACAGTTGCTGTCTAGGATTTTCGAAATAAATCCCACTAAATAAAGGGAACTGAAGAGCTTCCTCTAGCAATCCAACCAGGAATTGATAGATACATTTATCAATTACATACTCGCCACACTGTTGGTGTATTTCTTACTATGATTTCCGATGAAAGATATTCTATTCTTCCATTCAATATAAGAACAAACTGTGACAAAATTGAAACATAATTTCTGTCAGCAAATTTATCCTGGTAAATCAATGGTCTATAACCAAAATCAAATCTACCAATGATTGGCATAGGTAAATATGTAGTCAACCAATTTGTACCTTCAATCTGAAGGATAACCACCATTTGCTTGTATGAATGGAGGAATCGAGTTTTTAGCTATGTCCCGCCCATCTCTAGCTAAGCTCCACCAACACGTCGTTCGTTCTTGGAAGGATCGATCCCTGCACTCCCTGAATCTCAATTTCCAGAAAGATATACAGGTAAGCTGTTGAGTATTTTGAGTATTTTGAAACGATTTGACTGGGTTCTCTTGCTGCCTATGGCAGAGTAGCGTTCAGTCAAATTAGTTTTAAAATATTCAACAGCATATTTATTAAAGACTAAAGACATACAATTCGTACGACAACGCTTCGTCCATCATCACTTACGCGTTCGTGACAAGCATATCTACGTAATTTATGGCGTCATTGATTATGGCGTTATCCAACACGTCACGTATATGATTATGACGTCATATGATTTCTGGCTAACCCCCGAAAGGTTCATTAAAGGATTTTTGTAGCTCATAGTTAGCCTGTTATCGCTTATAGGCCAGAAATGACAAATACTTTATGTTGTAGGTAAGATTCGGTTCAACATTTTAAATATAATTAGCAGCTTTACTTCGTATGGCAGCAGCAGTTTCCAGTCAAATTGATTTCAAAATATTCAACAACATTTCAATATCGTTCTCTAGATTTCGAGCTACTGGAATTTCAAGGATTATCTCTAAGCCCGGCATATGTTAATTTAGTGGTCAGCAGGCTAAAAACTTATTGAAACCAATGATGAAAATAGATACATGTAGTATCATTCTTCCAATAATGGGAGTTCGCGTTTGTGCATCGAAGCCAGCACATTTGGTTTCAAATAGAAGCAACTCGTTAAGTTGCAAACTATTGTAAAGCTAATTTCCTTTTCTCGACAAATGTATAGATGTCACAAGATGCGAGACATACACATATTGATCAGAGAGACGAGAAGGAAAATATAAATTTCGTAATCAATAATAGCATGTAACACGTTCCCTAGGTCGGTGGCATGCCGGAATTAACAAGGGACTTGTGCTAAAATCAACATACGTCCACTTATTCGAGAAACATGCCTCAATGTTACCGAGTCAAAAGCCGAGCGTGCGGTCTCTTTACATCTAACCCACATGTCACAGAAGAGATGTAATGGGGCACTCCATATACATGAACTCGCAAAGTGTCGCAGAACAGATGCAATGGACCTTTTTAGCTTTAGCTACGCTTCGCCCACCTCTAGCGAAGCTCCACCCACACTTCTCCGCATTGGGATTGGTCGATCCCCGAGTGCCCTAACTATCAATTTCCTGAAAACTATACAGGTAAGCTGTTGAATATTTTGTAACTAATTTGACATGGTGCGCAGTATTAAATAGTAAAGACAGACAATTTGTACATAAACGCAATGTACGTCTTCAAATATGCGCTCCTGACGTACTTATCTACGTCATTCATAACGTCATTCACTATGATGGCATTCTCCCTCACGAAGTTGATTATGCCGTCATATGATGGATGGATAAAGTGCAAAGGTCCATTGCGCAGCATATATACATGTACAGCAGCTGTTTAAAATTAGATAGAATGGCACAATCTATATACATGAAGTCTCATATTGTCACAGATTAAATGCAGTTATGTAACATATTTATATTTATCATATAAAAAAGCCTTCTAGCCCGTTCCATATTTTTCGATATGAGCACACGTGCCATATTCAACGGAATATTTTCATTGGCTGTTGGGTTTAAATCGACCAATTAAAACATCGATTGATGTGAGCGTGACGCGTAGGGATGTACTGTTTTACTACGATTTGTTTACTACGATTTGTCATTCATGAAACGTCATCGCAAAATGTCATCATTTGATAGTTTATCAGTCGGCAGCGAAGTAACGATTGATGGCCGTGGCTATAATTTTCAATGACCAGCTAAAATACTATTTAACGGCTGACATCGGCAGATTTTGTGTTTGTCACTATATTTTGCTGCGCATCCAGTATCTGTTATCAAGTAGTGGTGCGTCACATGGGTGGGGGTGTGGGGGCGGGGGCGGGGTGCTATCGATTTCACGAAAATCAACAATGAGAAATCAGATAAAAGTCACATCAGCAACTATTGGCAAATATTTCAAAATTAAAGTTTATATGATAAATAAATTCTCAAACTCGGTCACTTTTCATATCACTATTATGAACTTCGTTGAAAATGATCAATTTGGGTAAATGACGACGGTATGGAATAACCATGAATATGGTCTGTTAATTCACTTATTCGTATTGTTTAATCTATTTTATTAATGGCTAACTGCTATCCGACAATGAAAGTGTTTGAAGGAGCTGTTCTTTTCTTTCCTATTCTTTTTTAATCTGTTTACATCGTTTTTCTCCCCTACATATCTCTCTCTCTCTCTCTCTCTCTCTCTCTCTCTCTCTCTTTCTCTCTCTCTCTCTCTCACCTCTTAATTTATTGTTTCTCTCTCACCTCGTTTTAGTGTTCTCAATCATTGGCTGCTTATAATAATTCTGTAGGGAGAGGGCAAATCTAAGTTGTAAGGACTTGTGCCCGATCCCATTGTGCAATTGTTACAATAAAATATGTTTAAATCAATCGAAAATCAAGTTTGCAATCGCTAAAGCCCGTGCAAATTGATAATTTTCAACTCGGTCCATAATAGTGATATGAAAAGTGACCTCGTTCCAGATTCGCTTTGTATGTCACATATCACAAATCATCTGTGGTTAAAAGCAGCAAGAGTAAGATCAGAAATTTAATTTTATATGATTACCGTATATATATATATATTTATTTGATGCATTTCTCTATATTAACTGGTATATAACCACACACATATGTATCTGCTATTGCTAAACCATAGGGTCATTGTACCAAGGTAATCGCGCATGTCCAGATACATAATATGTTTATTGGAAACTTAATGACTGTTTTATGGAATGTATTATTGTTAAATAGTGCATTAATGAATGGACCTTTCCAGTTTTTGCTAAGCCCCGTCCGTCTTTAGCTAATCCCCACCCACACCTCGTCCGTGTTGGGATCCATCGATCCCTTAGCTCTCTGACTATCAACTTCCAGAAGACCATACAGATAAGCTGGTAAATATTTTGAAACTAATTTTACTGTGTGCTGTTACTGCCTATGGCAGCAACAGCGTCCAGTCAAATTAGTTTCAAACTATTTAACAGAATATTTATTAAACAGTAAAAACATACAATTAGTACAGTAACACATTGTCCGTTTTCACGATTCGTACAACAACACATAGTCCGTCTTCAATTATGCGTTCGTCACGTATTTATCTACGTCATTGATGACGACACAATGGCGTCATTGTTTGTGATGCAATTCCATGTGTCATGTAGTTGATTATGACGTCATATGATGGATGGATGGATAAACTGGAAAGGCTTCATTTCGAATCAGATTTTGACTCCTTATTGCTCACACAGAACGCGTCCCCGTGGGTGCATTTTGTCAGCAAATTGCAGTTGTAGAAACGCTAAATCAGCATAGTCATTACTTGTCCAATAGAGCCATGTAATTGTGATGATCTGCTAATCATGTTTCATACCTTTGTGGGAGGCGTCATATAGTTCACCATAATAAACACAAATCATACCAAATGACAAAGTTTATCATGGTGTTTTTCTTCAAAATAACAAATTTGCAATTCCATTCTCTGAAGCGCTTATAAGACAGTACATCATTCTATGTAATTGTTATATGGCACTTTACACACTGGATCAGTTAAGCTTCATCGTTCTTGCGGTAAGATTAATTGCATTCACCCAGCCATTTGCATGAATGTTCCCAAATTAACCATCGATCAGCTCCAATAGTCAGAAGATAACATTATTTGCCAGTTGTCGAGATTACAACATCCCCGAGAGAACAGTATTTGCCAATTTTTATTACATCATGGGGCTCGATGTACTGACTACTCCCACCACGTCTATGTCATTGGCATATATTTCATGTCACATGATGACTTACAGGTATCGTCTTAATGAATGCCAATTTGCATTATCCAGGCAAGATATTCTTGTTAACAGCTGTTCCTTTTGAAAACGGCTGTAGTGTTGTTATTTCGTATTGTTTGTCTCAGACAGAAACAACGTGGCCAAAATCAGCACATATATCCCTTCAACTATTATTGTCTTCACAATGTGGACATCTGACTCAAGAAGTAATATAAACACCCTGTATAGAAGTTGAGACAACAGTGTGACGTATTATCTTTTTGGGAAAACAATGATTACATTAATTAATTGATCTGTATATTGTCCATTCATGTTATGGATAGGACGTGTCAGGAAAACATGAGGTTATCTCATAAATATCGAATTCGTATGAAGCATAGAGTATGGTTACTTAGAATGGACTTGTGTGTTACTATAGCACTATTCAAGAGTGCCCACTGTATTACGTTTTGATTTGTTGAGGACATAGTTTCAGTGAGATGTGAGCCGTCTTCTTTGATTTATATTAAGCAAGCTTTCTTTATCTCATGATTCGAAGACACATTAATAATTTAAAGAACATTATCTGAGAACATCTATTAGTATACTCTTCCACGAGTATAAGTAGAAAGGTCACAGCTTTTAATTCCATGACGTTCCTAATCATACATCATGCCGAGTTAGCATGACTTTCAGTGATTGCCGATTCTCTGAGATCATATGAAATGCTGCATGGGGGATTGGATCCCCAGAACCACTTAACATTGTTATGGCCATAAGGAAAGTGGTTTTGACCAAAGCAATTTGACAATTTCGCTGTGCAAGATAATATATGCACATCCTATCCTAATGAACAGATTCAAAGCTTAAACTAAATGTCTCATAAACAAAGTCATTCGCCAGCAGCAAAAACAGCATGGCAAAATGGCAAAACGACAAGCAATATCCAACAGAGGAAGTAGTTCCGGGTAATTAAGTATGCGTCTATTAGGGATTCGAGAGAAAATTGCAAATAATTACAGAGAATGATGTACTGTTTTATAAGCACTTCAGAGAATGGAATTGCAAATTTATTTTTTTGAAGAAAAAACACCATGATAAATTTTGTCATTTGGAATTATTTGTGCAATAAGATCTGGTACGGATCAATCAACTTTCGTCTCCAGTTGGTGGAACGTGTCAAGTGTATTATTAGATTAGAGTTGCTCAGTAGTCAGTAGCGCATCAAAGAAAATTAACATTGACATTTTATCCTAAATGGGAAGTGTGCCAATTTCTTTAATTTCTGTATTTGTCATCATAATAGTAATCCATATATTCCTCATGATTCAGAAGCACCTCTTGTAAAGTAGTGGGGCATGTCTAGTTGCAAAGCCTATCATAAGCCACATATCACAGTTTATTAGTCCTAATAGTTTTTTCGGAAATGTCGAGTCTAAGATTTCAGCAGCACTGGTACAGATAGATGCTAAGTGTGTGGATCTTCGAAAAAGGTTATTTTCTTGTTCAATGTTGCAAACATTATAATTGATTATTGTTGTTATTAAATGTTACTATAACATGTAACAATGTTTTATTTAACACGAACTGGCAACAATCAATTTTCTCAACTTGAGTGGACAGATGCTCACTGGTCAAAGAACACAACTCATTAATGGCATTACTGCGACTGTTGTATTTTAACACTTTTGTAGATGTATGGGCGTCATATGGCTTACAACCTAGACCGCTGTCATCAATACAATCAATACAATAAGAGACTTAATTAAGGTGTGTTTGGTACATATGGTCTAGTATCTTGATAAAACAATCTTTTCATCAGTATTGTCAAAGAAATATAGCTAACCAAGTTTCTATTTTAAAATAAACACACAAATAAATGGAAATATTACTATTAGACTTCTTGAACCAACAGAATACTTAGAGTCGTGGTAATGACATCGCATCGTGGTAATGATATATATATATATATATATATATATATATATATATATATATATATATATATATATATATATATATATATATATATATATATGCTTTACTCGAATTAAAGTTTAACTAGTTTAAATAACTCATCAAAAATCATGTAATATAAAAGACAGAAACAACATTTTGCCGTGTTGTACATTAACTCATCACCCTGTGTGCCAAAGCATGTTTGCTCTGGACCAATCTTCTGGGTCAACCTTCTTGTGCCTCTTGGTCACTTGTGCTGGCTCATTAATATACATAAGTAGGTCCTTGTATTTATACCAAATACCTTCTGATCGTTGTGGCCAGTGAAATCTGTTCTCACCAGCTCTAGCCATTGTCTGGACTTCAATTTCTTTCTCAGTTCGATCAACGGACTCTATAATCCCTGGATACATCTGGCCATCATACGTCACCGAACACCATACACCTACCATAGAATCAGTAGTTTCTATGGTGCTTGTTGACGTAGATGGCTGTGATAAAATTGCTTCGTCAAAGGCTATCAGTGTCATTATTACCATTATTATATAGGCTGTCATCAGAATGAATGAATTGGATAACATTATTTGTATTGTTTTCAACAAGCCCCATTGTTTTAAGTAAGAAACGATTACAGAACGCCCTTGATCTGTCACCACAAAAGCAACTCACATCATGATAATTAATTTTACCCTGATTGATCGGTGTATAGTAGCTGATGAATTTTCATTGTCCCCGGAACTAGTGGTACTTTCACTGGTTTTTCGGAAGCTATACATTTGATATCTCCGTCATGTATATAGCATAGACGTACCTTTGTGTTTGATGCCAATAGGATATTGTATAAAGACATGGCATTGTCAATGCCACGACCTTCTGCAACAAGACCATCGGCTGTTCCCTTAATAACGTCCCCAATCCCACCTGCTGCTCCTTTTCCATGCACTGCCTTTAGGAAATTCCAAAAAAAACATTTTTAGCCCATATTCAAAAAGCATCATACTAAATAGTGTAAAATTAGCACGACATATGTATTATGTGGTTGGACCATCGGAAACAAAGTGTACTATCTCAACTGACTTTTCTTGAGTAATTTCCTTTAACATAGGGTGCATGTGCGCCCATATGGATGCTGGCTCATGCCTGAGCGAAGTGGACATGGAACAAAATTGGATTGCTTTCGTTGTCGTGTATAAAACGCCTGTATGTAACGTTGCTTGATTATAAGAGGTACCATAAATGTGCACTCTGTATCTCTCTATGGCCCTTACACGAATAATTCTCGCTAAAATCAACATGAATCATAAATTTCATGTGGCCCTAGATTGCCTCAGAGGTAACGGAAAGCTTTGTACTGGTGGTAAATATTATACAACTGTCGAAGAGATTCTGTCAATTCACTGCAGAATAAATCATACAACCTACCCAATGTGTCTGACTGGGTTAATTTAACAGTTCTTTTGACAACAATATGCTCTGGTGTTGCACTCAGTTTACATTTCTCCCTTTGTTCTTTAACAGTGTTCCATGAAAACCAAGAAACAGTTTATTCATTGTCATAATGAAGCGCAGGCAGCAAGATCGTCTAATGGTGATGTTTCAAGCACTACCTTTCTATGCAAAACATTTGCCTTGAATTGCAAATTATCATGGCGCTTGCACGCACATGTCTCCCAGTCTGCCAAAGTAGGCTTCACAACCCACAATGGTTTAGGCTTGCAAAAGAATGAGTAGGAAATATTGGAATCCGTCCTCTCAGCCAAAATTTTCGGTGAATAATTTTCAGTGAGTGGCACAATAGTCGTTTTTGTTTCTTTATTTTGTGGCGTGTGGAACAGTCACGCTTACCTGGTAGCTGACGGCTATTATCATCTCTTTGAATGAAAGCATGCGCGTCATATACTTGCCTATGCTGGAATTGTACCAAACATTTCTTTTTTTCCGCGTTCTGCAGTAAATTTTGAACTCTTGTTTCATACATAATTGAAGACGGCATTTACACAAAACATTGTTACTTACAAATGACTTATAAGACGTCTTTTCTAGTTTGAGAAATAATTTCTCCCCTTGCAGATTTAAGACAGGACATAATTGCAAAATGTTCCAGCAATGTTCGTCGAATGCCAACTGACACTTTCGTACTACCTACCACGGTTTTAACGTTTTTGACAAGAGAAGACATTCTTGGGCTCAGTTCCATGTGTAATCGATGATATCGCCTCCTAATGCGTTGGATTTCTTGATTCCTAACTGATAACGTATTTTCTAGTTTTGCTATTTTTCTATACGCCTTAGAACGATCACGCCGTACTTTCATTCTGCCAACACGCTTTCTGGAAAGTTCTTCTGGTAGCTGTTCAGTTCGCGGTGGAGTGTTTGGAGGGCTGTTAACACTTACAACTGTTTCTGCTTCTTTCTTTCTGGCCTTATCTGTGCGACATGTTTGTTGATTTACACGCCATCATTTTCTTTGATTGCGTAACTCACAGTGCGTCATCTCCTTGGCTGATTGTATGTCACCCCTCACCCTCCGGTTTTGGTATCTTTCTTTCCAGTAAATATTCAGCATAGTGTGCCGGATCCCCTTTATGTTTCATTCTGTATTGTCTGTCTTTACTACTGAATCCATTCTTTTTTCGTTTTAAGCCCCATCTAAAAAATAAGAATATAGAGAAACTAAGTTTTGATTAATAACCTACCAGTAGTAATGCTTTCACCACTACAGCAGAGCTCAGAAATAACCTAACATGTGTTCAAATCAAAATAAAACGTACTGTTGAAGATTTTAAACAGAATATGAGTGGAAGACAATGCTGTCTAACGTAGCAATGTCCCGAATACAAGTATGTTCAAAATATTAAACCGAACATTGTGTTCAAAATTGTATTGTTTGGAATGAAGTTAACTTTTTATGAGCTGTACTGTACAGGACGGTTACAAATTATTTACAATCTAACGAATACGTCATAATAACTATTCTGCCAATGGCTTCAAGGGCAAATTATTTGTAAACTGGATTGGGCTGACAATGAAGCGTCAATAGCATATTTCGCGTTTCACCACTTTAACTCATTGATCTACCCCCTCCTCACCCATGGGGCGCGGGGGTGGGTTGGGCGGAGCCTAATCTAAATATTTTTTTTCACTCCGCAATCATATGGCTAACTCACATAACAAATTTGTTTGAATTTCTTCCAATGTTTTCGAAGGATTTCCACACATACACACGTGTTCACGCATTCACAGACGGAAAGCACGGCATAATCCCAACTTTTCCTCAGAAAACATGTGGATAAATATTTACCAGATTGGTTGCTATGAGAGTGAGATAGCATTAGTGAAATTACCTACACCCATTCTAACTGATGAGTTTTATTGGAGTATAAGTAAGTTGTCAATATTGCTGATGAAGGTGGAAGGCAGCAACAGTTGCTACTGTTTTAAATGGAATACTCGTCTCATTTCATATTTGCTATTCATGTGGCAGAATAAACCATCCATAAATGATCCGTGGTGTTTTCACCATCAACGATATTTGCTATTTAAGTGTGAAATGTCAATATTTCCTCCTTTCCCGTAAGCTGCCATTCATGAATTTTTTTACAATCAGAAAGCTCATCGCTCATCGCTCATTGTGCCATGAATGTCATTTCGATTTCCCATAGCCTTAATCATAAACCGGTAGACTGTTAGCGAGCTAAGCAAAAATAGTCGCTAAGAACAGCATATTCAAGTGTAAGTTATTGCACATTTTGAAAAAGACCTGACTGAAAGTTGTTGTTGCATTAGATAGAAACTTCCAGGAAATTTGTCGTTGTTGTTGTTGTTGTTGTTGCTGTTGTTGTTGTTGTTGTTGTTGTATTAAATTATCATTTTAATACGCGCACTGTTCAATCCTTGTCAATCATTTAAAAGCAATAAGTCATTAACGCGAAGTTTGTGTCATTACCGCGAAATATGTGACATTACCACAAGTCATCATAATGCTAAAATCGTCATTAAAGTGGTTGAATATTATCACGGACAATTATTTAAAATATGTAAGTCGAAATTTCATAGGCCAGAGTGCAGATTTCTTGATTTTTGTCATTACCATGAACAATTGTAATTACCACGAAACGGTCCTATAATCGTGGTAGTGACAGTCGCGGTAATGACAAAACGTCCGTTCAGGTCAACCAGTACGCCAGTGACGTGAGTAGCGTCGTCTGGTACTGAATAGGCGTACAGCCTATTTAATATATTAATTGAAAAATTCGTTCTTATTCTTCAATCTACTTAATGTTAGTATATCTGACAGTCGCGATAATGATCTTTACCTTTCATACTGCATTTTAATGTGTTTTTCTTACCTGCTTTCCACCTTTCTCTTGGAATCATTCAAGACGTAACCAGTTCTAAATGGTGCTAAATAACATTTGGTCACGTGGCCCGTACTGTATGTTCTCCCTTGGCTTATACGCTCTCTTGTATGTGAATGAAAGTTGGCTTTCGCGGTAATGACATAAAATGTGGGGACCGTCTTAATATGTAAAGTTACAAAAGGATATAATCATATAACATTCAATTCATTTTTCACTGGACACGGTGAGCATCTGAAGATGAAAGATTATTAAATCTTGCTACAAATTACGCAGTGAATTTGTGCATAATGGGTAAGACAAGAAAATAGCCTTTTTCGAAGATTCCCCCTACTACTGAATTAACTCCTCCAATTGTAAACCTTACTGAATCACTCCGGTAGTAATGTATTCAGTCGATTAGGATTAAACTGCACATAGTATTAATTTCTCCTATCTGTATTTGGTCGGAGAATTTGTCCATAAGTTAACGGCGAAAATGGAGACTAAATTGAAGTCGTAACTTGATCCCGTATCTGAACTTACTTTTGACTGCCAGATCTTTCAGGACAACCAGTCGAATGCACATGGCAAACAAGATGGTGTCTTCGGCATATATTTCCTCGGAGGGAAAGGACTCGCAGTTGTATGCTGGCCTCAATTAGAAGGAGTGTCACTATAACAAAAGGAGCCTGGGCACTACCATATCTGGAAGTGATAAGATCTGTTTTAGTGACTGACCATAGAAGAGCTGTAGCGGGTGGATGATACCACAAGTTTGGTGTTAGTGCTTCAATTGCAAGAGGAATTAAGGCTATGACATACATGCCATGTATATGTAAGGAGATTATTGCAGTATGATGTCGTCACTGTAGTGCTTGTTGTGGTATGATGCCATCGCACGAATTAAACTTATGTTGTTGATGAGTGCTGAGGCTACAGCAGCTCAGTCAAATCCCATCACCTTAATAATATGCAAGATTAGTACTGGCGCTTACTAAACTAGAATGGGAATCAGAGCTGTTGACACACTTCTGAAATTTATTTGATGCCAGTTTCTTCTAATGGAAACGCACATGTATTGTAATCTGAGCGCACGTGGTTGCCGATTCACAGTATGACACCGTAGCATGAATGTTATGGTTGTGTTAAAATCCTTGAATTTAGCATAACCTTTCGTATTGATAGAGCTTGTGGAAGCTTGTCCAATTGTTTTTTATTTTCTTAAATATAAGAAAACCTTTTATTTTTGACGATATTTATTAAATTTCAATTCTCATCCATGATCAGAATATGTACAGGATATTGCTTTTGTTTTGAGATTTATATTCTTCCTGCAATGTATTTATGTGTAAGCTGATATAATTTATATTGTGCCAGCCATGTTTTAGAAATTTGACCCAGAACATCAATCAATAAAACATTGCCATTGATACCTCTGCCTGAAAGTAAGTGCATTTTTTACTCTGGTCGTTGTTTTGAAATCCAGTTTCTACAATAGAAAAAATGCATAGTGGAATACAATTATTGTTCACATATTTTAAACCACTTAGCATCAACATGTTGTAAATTTTCAGATTAGATTTTGACGTCACAAGATGATGATGACGAATGAAAATGTTTAGAATAAGATTCGGCTCGCCGTCCTGAAAGACTAATATTTTCTAAATCCTTGGGCCTAGTTTATCAGAAGATACACAGGTTCGTGATGAAGATGATTTCACCAACGTTTCTTAACTAAGACGAAGATTCGATGATGGATTTCTAGCGTCAACCTAACGGCTGGCCTTAATTAAACAAAAATAATAATTGAAATTATACTGTATACAAACAAATGGATTTCTGGTAACGTTAGTTGCTATAAAACAAAGCTCACTGCGTGTATTTGACATACACAATCTAAATAATATGCCTAGCAGACTAATTGAACATTTCTATGTTCAACTTGCTAACAAACCAGACCAGTGCTTAGGAAAGAGTTGAATTATCTAACAAGATTTTGAATTTGTACGTATTCGTGCGAGTGCCAAAATTCGATAATTACATTTTCAAAATTGCACTGCTTATTTATTTCATCAAACTTCATTTCGTCAGCTCTTCACAAGAATAGGATGATGCTCTTGGATTAGACAATCCCATCGACTACGCGATGGCCCTGCACACTCCCGTGCTCCTCGTCTCTTCGTAGAAGCGTTAAACGGATTCAAAATCATCATGCGAAAGGCAAGCAAAATGACAAAATCTGATGTTGAATAGTTTAT
The DNA here is from genome assembly GCA_034401795.1 of Chaetoderma sp. LZ-2023a. NCBI lineage: Eukaryota > Metazoa > Mollusca > Caudofoveata > Chaetodermatida > Chaetodermatidae > Chaetoderma > Chaetoderma sp. LZ-2023a. The sequence continues at coordinate 44,689,088 of CM067360.1, read as the reverse complement.
CAATAAATTTCTGATGTAGCAGAATAGTTTCACTTTAGTTTATAAATAATTATTAAAAGTGAACTTGGTTACATCTTAACCAAAAATTACCAATTTTGTTGTGAGATTATAGTCTACCCCTATTACATACATAGAAGGTTACATTCAACTCTCCCTGAATGCGCCATGGGCAAGTAAATGGTTAACTATGGTAACGAATTCTGCAACAAAATCCATTGCAGGCGTAATCATAAACAACACCTGCATACTGGTTGGTTCAATAGTGCTCGAGCCTAGCGCACCATAACCTAATAGTATTTTTTAAGATACCAGCAAAATATAGTGAGCCAGTCTGTAGTGCTGCGTTACGAAAAATCCGATGAACAACAAGCTAACCATTTGCAGATGCTGATGACAGTAAATTTCCAAATATAATTACAAAGTCGATTTAAACACGCACTAGTTTGACATCGACAACCAAAATCATCTGCTGCACAATCCTGCCACAAAGCAGCAAAACGACTTTCATCAACATTGTTAACGTACACAAACTGGCGGGCAAAGAGTGATAAATGCAATAACGATTACAGCAAATAATGAGCACGCATTGAGACTGAATACATCAAAATTAGTACCTATTCCGATAAATTATCTATTCTATAAATATGATGATAACGGATATATTAACTTTGCATGCGCTTGAAGCGTGTGTGCGTGTGCGTCCGCCCGTTTGTAGGTATGTATGCTACTGATGGAAACTGTTGCTGTATCAGTGTACCTTCTTAATACCTTCTTAAGATGATTTACAAAAATATTTTCTAAGCTACTCAGGCGTCGTGAGACATACCCACCATGCATCAGCTACATGGCATTAACTGGAGCGTGTACTCTCCAACCAACTGTAACTGATGCATATTTACATATGCCTACCACCCATAGTTAAATATCCACTAACATATTTTTAACTGTTGCTGTATCAGTGGAACGTCTTAATACCTTCTTGAGATGATTTACAAAAATATTTGCTAAGATACTTGGGCGTCGTGAGACATACCCAACATGCATCAGCTACATAGCATTAATCGGAGCGTGCACTCTCCAACCAACTGTAACTGATGCATATTTACATATGCCTACCACCCCTAGTTAAATATCCACTATCATATATTTAACTGTTGCTGTATCGGTGTACCGTCTTAATACCTTCTTAAGATGATTTACGAAAATATTTGCTAAGATACTTAGGCGTCGTGAGACATACCCAACATGCATCAACTACATAGCATTAACCGGAGAATGCACTCTCCAGCCAACTGTAACTGATACATATTTACACCGTGGCATCCATTTGCTGATTCGAGATTTATGTGCATGTACTATCAATTGATGTATTATTCATACGCGAAGGCGAACTCCGTTATAATTGGAACGACGCATCTCGCATCATGAATCTCACCTCAGCACATTCAATATATTATAGACTAAGGATTAAATATGCATGAGGCGGAGATGTATGCTATTGCGTATCGGTGTAATGAATTTCCATTACAATCTCATATTGCTATAGAAAGCATATTTCTAAAGCAATGCCCCTATGGCTGGAAACGCAGTGAGTGATCTTTGTAAAAATAAGTATATTTCCAACTAATGATATGTGATCTGGAATGGCAAGATCACGAGTGTCACTAATGTATAGCTGATACACAATTTCTGAATAAACCATTGCCTAATCCACGCCATGGTTCCAGGGAATGGATATAGCACATCCCCTTAATGTAACTAATTGATGCAGATTACATATAGTCTACCAATGGATTGCTGGAATACTGATTTCCTATGATTGATACAATTATTGATAACAATTGAGCTGATAAATTGCTATATTTAAGTGTTCGGGCATCATGTTTAATTATGAGCAACTGAACTAGAGGCATCTCTTCTGGTTCGGAGAGATAGTAAATGCACTGCAAGTTTATTCACAATATTTTGTGAGTGGTATGCGTTTCCATATTTTGCATGTTCGAAAAACTTCCGTCGAACTTGTTGAGCTGAAATCTAGGAGTGAAATCAATATAAGTGGACTCTCAAGTCTCACAAATCAGATGTAATCGCATGATATAACCCATTTATACAGTATAGCCACCAACCACAGCGTCGCAAATCAGATGTTCTGGCACAACACATATACATGCACCGCTATGTGTCATAAAACAAAAAGAGTAAGAACAGCAAACATTGATTTGCTGCATTCTATATATCACATACAATCACAAAGGTGATATGATAGTGATAATTAATAAATGTAATTGTTCAACCTCATGTTCGTTTTGCCGAGGTAATCGCGACTTCCGGAATTAATCATGAATATATATGATTGATTATGGAACTCATTATAGTTATTAGTGCAGTATTCAATTTGGCTGGCGCTGTGTATCAGGAGTCTTATATTTAACCGAATAGCATTGCAAATACCCCACTGTTTCCCGCGTCATTTTTACTCACATCTTGGCTCCTGTTTGCCTATGCGCACATCTCTTTGCTTGTGTATTATGTCAGCCAATGGGAATTTCCAGAGTAATGACGTCATATGACGTTACATAATCAGTTAAGGATGACGTCATAATCATTACATTATAAATGATTCTTTATGGACTGTCTTTAACTCTTAATAGTCCGACGCATTGTAAGAATTGTATGTCTCTACTATTTAATAAAATTTCAAAATATTCAACAACTTACCTGTATAGATTTCTGGAAATTGCTAGTCATGAAGTTCAGAGATCGATCGATTCCAACACGAGCGAGGTGTGGGTGGAGTTTAGCTAGAGATGGGCGGGGCATGGCTAAAAATCGAAAGGTCCATTGCAATCTATGGCATTATTTATGAATATGTGCAACCATTATCAAATTGCATTATATTCATGTATTTATTATGAGACATATATAAAGACATAAACATGAAATATTTTCTCGTAGTAAATTAAATATTTTGTAAGACTGGTGCGGCTTTTCGGCAATTGTGGATTAGTTTAACTACACGCATTAATAGCACCATAGGCTGAGCTGACAAACAAGAGTGAATAGTTTAGTTGTCTAAACAGATAAGATATGTATATTACAATACAATGCTTGCTCATTACGACACTATATCCTGTCTAACAGAACTCCTATAGAAACATATTCAAATAGTGTCTATCAGCTGGTGCCGTACGCTTAATAGTGTGCGTGTTTATATAGGGTGAGTAATTATTTTGAGATATGTCAGTATTCATCGTATGTTAATTATTCTGGCATCCATGCTGTTGTTTGTTGATGTTGCCTTAGTCAACTCTTAATCAGTCATATTATAAATAACATTAACTAATTAAATATACACAAAACACACTGAATGGTGTAAACAGAGTTCGGTGTTAACAAATTCAGATATGTGATCAGTGTCTCTTGAGCCCAATATTAAATAAGTGCCAACTTTCATAGACGTCTACTGATATGATCATCAAAGAGGTGTTCACTGGATTTCTGGTTCTTATTATGCTGATTTAGAGGGCTTTGCTTTCCTGGTTTTCTGAAACAATAGCACATGATATCTGTATGTAATACATGACGTATTAAATGCAGGAAACAAATAGTCTCCAATGCAAACATTCACGCAAATTTAGTCTAAATATTCTTATATTTTAATTGTGTTTACTAATTGTATTATACAATTCGCCAGAATACTAGCGAAAGATACGAATTCTACAACGCATTATGTAGTTTCAATCAGTAACTTCAGATTTATAAATGGCTTGTTCTTGCATAATGCATTGTAGAATGTATGTATGATTACTGTATTCTGTGGCTGTAGTAGTAGAAACATCCTACAGCTGCAATCAGTCTTTCTTCGCGGGTGCCCACTGTGTTGTGTCCTCATATTGTAGAATATGTCTAATGATTGTCTATTCCATTATATAACTCATTCGTTTGGATCATATATTTAATTGCATGGCAAAAAATGGCACTAAGAGAACTGATGTCTCACTAATAAAGCTATACAACTTACAATTATTTGAGATTGGTTCTTCAGGAGGAGATCGAATGCTGGTGATTATTGACCCATCCTCCTGGGGTCTCGAGAATCTTTGTTTATCATCAAAATGTAATTAGGTTGAACAATTGCTTGCCAACTGGTGCACTACCTATATTCTATCTATATACATTCTATTCTGTATTCGAATAGGTGATTAATTGGCTATGATAAAGGGGCAACTCTTAATTACGGTGGGCTTATGGTTAATTAATCCTCTAACACACATATAAGCCAAAATCGGCTTCTGCAGTGGTCTTGCGAAATGTCCAGACCAAGAGAAGGTTATTTTTGAAAATTTACCACGGGAATTGCTAGCTCGGTAACTGGCTTGATAACTTGAAGTTTTAAAAAAAATCAAGAGTTTACGGGTTAATGAGGCTGGTGATTATGAGTTTGATACAGATTTGAGGAAGATATAGCATGCTTTCAGATTGAGATTGAGGCATTTAAGCGTATGAACCATTTCATGACGTAGCCGACCAAAACCGGCCTCTGCAGTGGTCTTGAGAAACGTCTATTTGCAGGGGGAGAGAAGGCTATCTTAGAAAACTTATCACTGGAATGACTGGCTCGTTTACCGAGCGTGCCATTCTAGTGCCAAATTGTCAAATATCGTGTTCTCTTGAAATGTAACTTGGCATTTAATAAGAAAGAAATTTAGATTTTCTTGACCAAATTCCGTCATTAAAGAGTTAAACAGAAATTGTGGCATGCCACGTTAGACCACAGTGCCTATGTTTGTGATAAGTGTGACTGTATGAGATTAATACTTTCTGCCAGTCTGACAACTGTTATTGGCGGATTTATTTTTAATGTATTTTCTCAGAGAATGACATCGACCAATAAAACACTATCCAGTAAGGATAAAGAAATAGCAAATTTTAAGCCTTCTGGCATGACTAAATGAAGGCTCTATGTGATTTTACCATTGCCATATTTCATGTTTTGTGTGAAATTTCAATCGCTGCATTTAAAATTGTCATTAACCAATACCTCGCCATATTTCATGTTCTAAATAATAAATAAATGTGTAATATATCTTTGTAAATTTACTATGTCTATAATAAAGTTTTCAAAATCCAATAGACCATGTGAATTTACGGTTACCATATTTCTCTACTTCTGTTGGCCATATGGTGTATATGAAATAATATGTGTTCATCTTTGGTCACTGTAGATGGGGTAGTGAGCCGAATGAGGACTATGGCC